>JASDDO010000024.1:210555408-211755408 GCA_030015575.1 Agapanthus africanus
AAGCTCGTCTTGTAGCTCGAGGGTTCTCTCAACAATATGGACTTGACTATGATGAAACGTTTAGTCCAGTTGCAAAGCTTACAACTGTACGAGTCCTTCTAGCACTTGCAGCGAGCAAAAGTTGGAACTTGTGGCAGATGGACGTGAAGAATGCATTTTTGCACGGGAGCTGGATCGGGAAATCTACATGAACCAACCAATGGGTTTTCAGAGTCAACATCATCCTGAGTATGTGTGCAAGCTTCGAAAGGCGCTCTATGGCTTAAAACAAGCACCGAGAGCATGGTACGGTAAGATTGCTGAATTTCTTACATACAGTGGTTATTCGGTAACATCTGCAGATTCTAGCTTGTTCGTCAAAGCTGAAGGAAAAGCTAGCTGTTGTGCTAGTATACGTGGATGATTTAATCATCACAGGAGACCATGAAGAAGAAATTCTCCAAACCAAGAAGAATTTGTCTGTTCGTTTTCAAATGAAAGAACTTGGACAACTCAAGCACTTTCTAGGTCTGCAGGTCAATCGTACTCAAGAGGGAATATTTCTTTGTCAACAAAAATATTCCAAAGATTTGTTAAAGAAATTTGGAATGCTTGAGTGCAAGAAAATTTCGATACCGATGGAGCCGCACACTAAATTGTGTGCTCATGAAGGGCAAGATTTAGAAGATGCTACGATGTATCGGCAATTGGTGGGTAGTCTTATCTACTTAACTTTAACAAGACCGGATATCTCTTTTGCAGTTGGTGTGATGAGTCGCTACATGCAAAATCCGAAGAAGTCTCATTTGGTAGCAGTTCGGCAAATCCTAAGATACGTGAAGAGTACACTTGACTATGGTATTATGTTCAAGAAAGGTGGAGATTGCAGGTTAGTTGGCTATTGTGATGCTGACTATGCAGGTGACCATGATACCCGACGCTCAACCACTGGCTATGTTTTGATGCTTGGGTCCGGAGCAATCTCTTGGTGTAGCAAGAGACAACCGACTATGTCGTTGTCAACCACAGAAGCAGAGTACCGGGCAGCGGCTATGGCAGCTCAAGAAATCACTTGGCTTATGCAATTACTAAAGGAGTTGCATCAACCGATGGAATACGGTATTCCTTTGTACTGCGATAACCTGTCAGCAATACGATTGGCAGAAAATCCAGTTTTTCATGCTAGAACTAAGCATGTGGAGGTGCACCACCATTTTATCAGAGAAAAAGTTTTGCAAGAAGAAATTAAGTTGGAACATGTCAAAACAGAAAATCAAGTTGTAGATTTATTTACAAAAGGCTTGGGTAGCAATAAGCTTGAGAACTTTTGTCATCAGCTTGGGCTTTTGGGTTAGAATGGGCACCCAAGGTTGTGTTGTGTACACGTCGCTTGAGGGCTCCGCCCCCGACAAATGGTATCAGAGCCTGGTTTGTTCGGGAGAGGGGTGGAGCGAAAAAAAAATATTGATGTGGGAGTTGGGTTGAGTGCTTGTGTTGAACACCAATGTTGTACATCACTGAAGAAAGGTTGTGAGTGCAACGGGCCATCACTTAGTGTTGAAGCGCCTGTAAACCTGTATGTATACCGCCGATGTTGTATGCTTCCTACAACGGTGCAGGCGGGTATGTACGATACGAGTCAAGCTCGGGATTGTTGAGTTGTGTGACTCGTATTATAGTCCCACATCGGGAGTTTAAGGGGAAGTTGATGTGTATATAATGTAACTTGGATCTCTACCTAACAGCTCGGGCTTTTGGGTTAGAATGGACACCCAAGTTGTGTACGCGTCGCTCGCGGGGGGCTCCGCCCCCGACAAATTGGGAGTTGGGTTGAGTGCTTGTGTTGAACACCAATGTTGTACATCACTGAAGAAAGGTTGTGAGTGCAACGGGCCATCACTTGGTGTTGAAGCGCCTGTAAACCTGTATGTATACCGCCGATGTTGTATGCTTCCAACAACGGTGCAGGCGGGTATGTACGATACGAGTCAAGCTCGGGATTGTTGAGTTGTGTGACTCGTATTATAGTCCCACATCGGGAGTTTAAGGGGAAGTTGATGTGTATATAATGTAACTTGGACGGCTTTTGGGTTAGAATGGACACCCAAGTTGTGTTCGCGTCGCTCGCGGGGGGCTCCGCCCCCGACAAATGGTATCAGAGCCTGGTTTGTTCGGGAGAGGGGTGGAGCGGAAAAAACAAAAATATTGATGTGGGAGTTGGGTTGAGTGCTTGTGTTGAACACCAATGTTGTTACATCACTGAAGAAAGGTTGTGAGTGCAACGGGCCATCACTTGGCCTGTGTGTATACCGTCTATGTTGTATGCTTCCTACAACGGTGCAGGCGGGTATGTACGATACGAGTCAAGCTCGGGATTGTTGAGTTTGTGACTCGTATTAGTCCCACATCGGGAGTTTAAGGGGAAGTTGATGTATATATAAATGTAACTTAGACCTCTACCTAACAGCTCGGGCTTTTTTGGGTTAGAATGGACACCCAAGTTGTGTACGCGTCGCTCGCGGGGGGCTCCGTTACCGACAAATTGTACTGTATGTGCAGGTTGTCAATATGGAAAAGGGCTTTTTTGGGTTAGAATGGACACCCAAGTTGTGTTGTGTACGCGTCGCTCGCGGGGGCTCCGTTCCCGACAAATTGTACTGTATGTGCAGGTTGTCAATAATGGAAAAACACACCACGCGTACACAACACAACTTGGGTGTCCATTCTAACCCAAAAGCCCAAATTGTTAGATAAAGGTCCAAGTTACATTATATACACATCAACTTCCCCTTAAACTCCCGATGTGGGACTATAATACGAGTCACACAACTCAACAATTTTTACTTTTAAAGTCACTAATTTACTAGTGGCAAGCATATAATCACAAGGTTAACCCGTAATAATATTTGTCAGGAATTCTTCCAGTGGAAGATCCTTCATCGTGCTGCTCAATGACAAGCATAATCAAATGATTGGGTCGATGCATCATCGTACTAAGAATCAATAGATATGGATAAAGGGCGGCATAACGATCTATGGTGAAAGGACTATAAGTAAACAGCTTGGAGATTCTCGCGCTTAAGATTGAAGCTGAAGAATATCTATGTCCTTGACTCCTTGTTGCCGAGAAAAACCTGAGGCAGCAAAACCGGAAAGAAATTTATGGATCTTGATTCTCTATAGTACCTTTTTTATGGCTAAATTTCACTAGAATGCCATGAAGTATCAGCAATTTTGAGATAAATACCATAAAATTAAGAATAAAAGTAAATACCCAGAGGTTGTTCGGTTGCTGAAAAGCACAATGAACCGTTCCTGTTATTCAATATAATAGTAGCATTCACTGTGTTATCAGATGCAATTGTTTGCATGGCATCGAATCATAAGGCTGAATTGAAAGGTGGCATGCTATGCAAAAACTTGTTAAAATTGCTAAAAGCTCGTGGTATTAATTTGCGATTGATTGAGCTCATGATGTTTTGCCATTTACAAAGTCATGGTATTTATCAAAGTGATGATAGTTCATGGCATTTTAGTGAGGTTTAGCCGAAAAAGTATAAAGAAGATGCTTCCAAGATAGTGAGATGCATCATGCATGCTTGCAACTATAAATTTGTGCACATTTGTCGATATGAAGCATTCTTTTATTCAATTTGCTTGTACCAGAGAGAGATTCTTTTGTTCAATTTGCTCTCATCCAACCAAAGGAATTTCTCAAAATATTTTTTTGATTCATTGTAGTACTGCAGCTATGAATGGTGCACAAAGCATTCTCATTTTTATGTAGTGCTTGTGGGTGCAAAATGCTTTTCATTCTTTATTAAGGTTGTTCTTTGGAGATTGTCTACCATTGTTAAGGTAAATGATGTTGCTTTCCTATATTCATTGCCTAAAAGAGTGGAGGCTCACGTGAATGTGTGTGTTCTTTTTCTATATTTGTTCTATTTGTTCCAACAGAGCAGAATATAACTGGCTTCTCCAAATCGACAACTGTTTGATTTTTGAAGGGTCGTATCCAGGTAAAGAAAAATTGGAAAAAGAAAAAAAAGGGAGGGTGTAAGTTGTCAAAAAACGCCAGCAGCTTTTCCCGCTGACAAAAAACTCCTTAGAAAATTTTCATGCAAGATCTGTATAGTTGTATAGTTGCATGTTATATCTAATTAGCTCATATATATCATAGACAATTGCATAGATATCGCAATCAATCAACTGAATACATATCGCCTGTATTGAAGCAAAACAAAAAAATAAAAACATCTATCTACAACATGATAGAAACATTCAGGTACAATTATGCAATTTGGTACTAAATTATTGCAACGTTATTCTTCATCCTCAAAAACCTTACCCAGCATCATCTATTGCTTCTTAAAAATGCCATAATCATCCACTACCTCTTCAAACTCAAACCAAAACTCAATATAATAAGTAATTAATTTTGGTCCCATTAAATATTCATAACACAATGTAATAAGTAAATAATTTTTTTCTAAATTAAAGTTTCATTATAAGCATGTCTTTTTTTGAAGTAAAAAGCAGAGACAAGACAGACAAGGCGTCCTACTCAACAAAATAAATTGAAATAAAGTAAAAAAGTTACAAAACAAAATAGAATAATAACTTTTATTTTATTCATTATAACTTTATAAGCATATCAAACTGGCAATACTGTATCATTAACAATGGATATATAGTATCATAATAGTTAACGCATAACCCCATAATCTATGTTTGAACTATATATGCTCCAAAAAAGTTATGCAGTCAAGAAGCTACGATGTTAAATCTCCAATTTCTTTTCTTCATTTCTTGCCAATTCCTGTAGGATCCTATGACTTCTAAGTTCCAATCTTTTTACGAGGATTAAATTTTTCTAAACTAAGGTAAATTGCAGGTAACATCCTCACTACTTCTCTTATTGAGGTGCACATACCACCGTCTATTTTTAACCTGCACTTTAGCGTCAACTTCTTAACCACAGTTAATTTTTTTTGTGTTGTGGACAGATTTTTGTTCTTAAAATACCTTCGACATTCTCTTCTTCTTTTTTTCCGCCGCTATTTCATCGACGGTCCATCATTAATACTTGTGCAATGTGTATTTCGAAAATTTAGCCCAATACAAAAAGGGTTAGCGGGCGACAATAAGAGGCATGATGCAGGTTGGATGCCACTGTAGAAAGTGGCGTTCGGCTATATGATCACACTTCTCAACACCTGATAACATCCAAAAAATATTGTTTGCCAAGAGGGGAGAAAATCTTTGTGAATGTTACAATATATTTAGCATCTTTAAATCCCAATATGATATTTACAAAGAAGTAACTGCGGTGTACAACCTCAAACAATCCTTTGGGATTCACACTCAATAATTGCTTCCATTTTCCTTGGGTATTTTTAAGAAGCTGAATCCAATGTGTTACTAAAGTTTCGGTGTTCAAAGGAAGCAAAAAAACAATAAGCTAGGAATATGTCTACAATATGTAAGAAACATTGAGATATAAGCTTGCAATTAACCCAAGTCATATCTGTTATTAATGCAACAGTTTACAAATATCCCAACATATATTTGACATTATGACAATGTAATTATAAAACGTCAAATCCTTTCTGATTACTTAAATCAGTTTTGTTCAAGAAATGGGTAATCGGTGTAACCAACAACAGGATCAGATGTGTAAAAGGTGAACCTATCATGCTTATTAAATGGAGCATTAAGCTCAAATCTCTTCGGCAGATCAGGATTAGATATGAACAATCTACCATAAGCAATCAAATCTGTATAACCGTCTGCTACGGCCTTGTTCTCCTCTCTGTCGTATCCGCCTGCTGCAATGAAAGTTCCCCTAAACGCCTTCCTCATCGGTAGAAGCCTTTGTGGAATTTGTTTACATCCATCAACAATGCTCATCCTCGGCTCGACTGCATGGCAGAAGAGAATCCCGTACTGGTTCAGTGATTCCGCCATGTAAAGCCCTAGGGCTTCCGGGTCCGAGTCCCAGCAGTCCATGTAGTCCGCGAAGGGAGACAGGCGAATTCCGACATGGTCGGGCCCAACCTCGTTGGTGACCGGTTCGACTACTTCCAAGGCAAAGCGGCAGCGGTTCTGTAAGCTACCACCGTATTCGTCTGTTCGGTCGTTGACGCTATCTTTCATGAACTGTTCGATGAGATAGCCGTGTGCTGCCTGGATCTCAACTCCGCCGAAACCTTCATTATTGAGGATATGCAAGATGCTTTAGGAAATACCTAAGGCCAACTTTCATTCACCAAACCCAGGTTCATCTCGTGCAGTGACAAGTCAACAATTCCTGTTCGAGGATAATTATATAAAACCCTTGTCTACCGCTTGCTAACCCTCAGTCAACGCCAGGTCGATATTTTTCTTCTTCTAGAAGTCGTACTGAGACTGATTATTACTCCTCAACCACTTTATTAACACGTGACACCCCTTAGTCAATAATCAGGTCAAATATCCTCTTATAAGTCGTCGAGACTGTCCCTATAGGTGCATTAAACCTGTTTGAAGGATGCTCATTGCCAGACTTAGTATATATGGCGTCTGTTATATGCAATTAATCCTAATTTGATAACATCTAAACTAAACCTTACCCTAAAAAACGGGACACGCGAGTACACTCTTTCATGAAAACACTTTATTATTTGCCACTCCCCCTGAGTAGTAATTTGGGCAACATAGCAATGTTAAGAAAAGAATGGTGAATCTGACAAATGAACCATAAGAAAATAACTCACCGGCTTCAATGGCATTTCTTGCAGCCATTCTAAAATCGTCGATGACTTGAGGGATCTCAGATGCTGTTAAACGTCGTGGAGGAGAAAATTCTTTGACGGTGTCATCATGCTGGAATTGGGGTGATATTCGCTTGTCTGTGCTAGATATCGGAGCTTCGCCATTCAGTTGATAGCCTATATGTAGTACAATTTTAGTTGATGTTTTCGATATAAAAGTGGGATATTAAGCCTATCTAAAAAAGAATGAAAATATTATGGAAATGTATAAGAATTTGCGTGTTTTAAGATTGAATTTAAGTATGTTTTTTAACATTATATGTAATTACATCATTAGAAATATGACTGTGCATCTGCATTCTGGTACATGTCTAAATATGAACATATTTGTGCACAATGTTTTTATATCTGTAAATATTTTTAATCCTACTCTCTCTCTCTCTCTCTCTCTCTCTCTCTCTCTATATATATATATATATATATATGAGGATAGCAGAGGTAAGGTGCCATATGAGTGAATTCCTCATATGGCGTCGAAAAAATACACAAACCAATTTTTTTTCGATGATCGGTATCTATCATCTAAGATGTAGATAAACCGAATTTCTTGCGATTTTATCACTTTTTCATCGTTGATTTTATGGGTGCAAAATTAACGGTTTACCGACAACAGAACTTTTTACATTATTAATTCAACGGTGAAAAAGTGATAGAATCATATGAAATTTGGTGAATTCACATCTTAGATGATAAAGATGAAGATGATGAATGCCGATCGTCGAAAAAAATCTTGGAGGGTGTAGATTTTTTACGCCACCTGACGAAAAAGCCTCATAGGGCATCTTTTATTCATTACTCTTTATATATATATATATATATATATATATATATATATATAATGAATAAAAGAGTCCCTTTCATTAGGTAGCGTCAAAAATCTATATCTTTCACGTTTTTTTCGACGATCGGCACCCATCATCATCATTTTTATGTAAGATGTGGATACACCAAATTTCATATAATTCCACCATTTTTCACCGTTGAATTTGAAATATAAAAAGTTTTATTGTTGGTAATCCGTTAATTTTGCACCCACTAAATCATTGGTGAAAAAATGATGGAATTACATGAAATTTGATGTATGCGCATCTTACATGTTAAAGATGATGATAATGGATGCCGACCGCCAAAAAAATCGTGGAGGGTGTATTTTTTTGAAGCCATAGGAGGAAAGGTGGCACTTTTCCTCCATTATTCTCTCTTTATATATAGAGCGAGAATAATGGAGGAAAGAGAGGCTTTTTCGTTAGGTGACAGCAAAAAATACACCCTCCACTATTTTTTCGATGATCGGCACGACCCATCTTGATCTCCATCATCTAATATGTTGATACACCAAATTTCATGTGATTCTAAAATCTTTTCACCATTGATTTAGCAACATAAAAAGTTCTATTGTCAGCAAACCGTTAATTTTGCACCCACTAAATCAACGGTAAAAAAGTGTTAAAATCATATGAAATTTGGTGTATCCACATGTTAGACGATGGAGATCAAAATGGATGGTGCCGATCGTCGAATAAAATGGTGGAGGGTGTACAATATATATATATATATATATATATATATATATATATATATATATATATGAAATCTGTTCTGATTTAGTTTTGAAATATGTTTTAAAAACAAAGTATGGAGAGGTAAAGCGAAGAATCTACAAACAATGTCCTGGTCTGGCAAGGTGTTATCCGGGTACCTTTAAGTCACTTTGAGATAAATGGCGACTCAATAGAGTTCCCAAGGGAATTAGGGACATTCAGGATGCAGTGAGTGTTGCTAGAACATAGGGGGTGTGCTCCAGTGTAATTGTATTATTTTCCGCAACAAGCGAAAATTAATGCTTTATAGCTATGATTTGTGTCAATATTTCTAATTGGACGACTCTTGCTTAGACAGACAACAGGGGAAAGCTGAGAAAAGTTCATCCCGAGATCGCGCCAGACTCCCAAAGGGACACCCAAGAAGATGAAGATGATGAAGAAATGGAAATGTTTTTTTTTTTTTGTTTCATTGACCAAACACTTGAAAACACCGAAATCTACCCTAAACTACTCAAATGATTGTTTAGCTCAACTCTAGAACTCCTTTGTGTTGTTTAGAAGAGAAATTGAGCGTCTTTGAGGGTTTTCACTGATGAACAGATCACTTGAGGGGTACAGGTGCAATAGGGGTAGGCTACAGGAAGGGCTTTGCGCCCAGAAACTATGATGTATTTCTTTCCTTTCCGATTCCTGTAGGAAGAAGACTTCTTAACTTGTTCTGGAAATAAACTATTTATTAATAACTAAGGTCTGACCATATTGATCATTGAGAGTTTAACAAAAACACAACAGTACGACACATTCAAAAACTGCCAACAATTATTTAAATGAGGAAAGTGTTGGATCAAGAAAAGAGGAAGCAGTATCCTTTTTTTTTTGACGAAAAAAGAAGAAACAGTATCTCAACGAAGATATATGAGATATTTCCTATTATGGTGGCAACAAATATCCATGATCTAAAACATATATATGAGAACCAAAATTTTATGATCTGCATGCTTTTAAGCCCCTCCAAATGATGACTGCAAAATCACTGTTTATTGACAATACAACGTTTTTCACTCTTGATCATGAAAGTCAGATGAAATATGGTATACCCATGTTTTAAACCTAGAATATCAATATGCTCAATGACGATCATCGAATTTATAGCCGGAAAGTTATCTTTTCTTGATAGTCATGGGAGAAAATTATCTATTATAGAACCTGAAATTCTGTTTTAGCAAAATAGAGAAAAAGGTGAACTTCACAAAACACCCCTGTAGTTGACCTTGTGTAGCATTTACACCCTCTCAAGTGATTTATTAGTGCAAATACCACAAAACCTCTAGAAACACTCAAATTCAATTCTAAATAACTCAAAAATGATTGTCTAATTTATTTCTAGCACTTTTATTAGAATAGAATTTGATGGTCTGTGTCCATGAACATAGAGGGTTTTGCATAATTAATCACTTGGGTACAAGTTCTACGATGGTGTTTTGTGCGATTAGGCAATGAAAATAATAGTAATTAGCAAGTACCATAATCTGAAGCTCTTCAGTATGCCAAATCTGGCAGAAAAAGACCCCACCTGATGGAGGCCTGGATCTCCTTCAGATGTTCTCCATCGATCTGTTGCGAGCGTTGATGAAGGGTTGAGATTGACGTTGATGATTGTCTTCTAGAGCGTGTGGATCTTAATGGGTTAATTTCGGGATAAAACCGAGCTACCTGCAAAGAAGTCCCGGGACGGTTGCACCACCGTGGACCCTCCGACGATTAAGTTAGCCGAGAAATTTGAGCAGAGTAGTGGCTTGTTGGATTGAAATTGTCTTACCTGAGTCGTCTGAGAGGTTTTTTTTATAGTGGTCACTTGGAGCGAGCTGGCGCGAGATCTTCGCCGTCGGTTACGCCCCTGACGTTACGTCTGCGTGAACGACGGGATCCCCTCATTAATGACGAGATACGCTCGCTAATGGGAGGATACGACGGCTTGGAACGCGGGATATTGGGTGGCGGATATCTCGTCTCTGGCAAGATATGCGGAGCCATGGCGGAGACACTTGGGCTCCGCGTTCTTGGTTGCCCGGTAGAACCGGGGAGGTTTAGCTCGATGGGTGGCTCTGAGGTTGGCGGGTGACTCTAAAAGCTCGGTTCTATGATAGCTCGGAGGCGAACAGGGAGGGCTGAGGAAGCTCAACGTGTATGAGGGATCGAAGGCGAGCCGATGGTTATTCGTAAGGCGGGCATGGAAGTGTTCTGAGAGGCCATCGAAGGTCGGGTCAATCCTCGGGTCGAAGGCCCGGGGAATGCCTTCAATGTATCGTGTGTGCTCCTATCCCGTGAGTCCCGGGATACGTCATCTACCACGTGACATGATCTGGAGAATTCACACTTATGAGTATCATCATTAGCTTCCCACCCTCGTCCCGACCTATTTATGGGTCGGGTCGAGAGGGGTCTGATCGTTCTTCTGAGCGCAGACTGTTGCTAAAAATATATCGGCACGGATTTCCGGGACGACTCGGTGAAGGGCAGTTGCGTCGTTCGGATTTACGTGCTCGCGTGGCGTATCCCGGACGTTTGGAATTTCGCTCGCATCTTTGATGAAATAAGCGGATCAGGGGAAAAGATCGTGCATTAAAGAGGGGGCGCCGATTCGCTTGTACGTTTGTTGAGGTGCAGGTCATCCGTTGGCAGCGGGTTGGCGGACGCGACAGGCTGTCACTGTCGCCTATGATCGAAGGGCCGTCCCCAATGGTCGTTCGACATGTGGAGACTTGACGGCCGACGGACGTGAAGCTTCGTTTTGGCGGGAATTAATCTGGACTGTTGGATGCCTTTTCTGGAGGGTATAAATAGGAGGGGACCCTCCATAGGGCCAGCACTTCCTTCATAATTTCCCTTCATTGCCGAATTGCCAAGCGCTCCTATCTTTTAGATCAGATCGTTCGTGCTTTTTCCTCGGCCAACCCCTTCTTTTGAATCAGATTAGATGTCTCCATCTGAAGAGTCTGTAGAGGTAGTTATGGTAGAGTCGGGCGATGAGATTCCAGTTGTTGGATCCAAGTCCGAGGATTTTCCTCCTTTTCGGCTTTAGATAGCCAAGAGGGTTCGTCTTCTTTTTCGTCCTCTGTGTCGGGGTCGCATTCGAGAGTCAAGGCCACCCGCGTCGCTCGTCGCTAAGCGACGACAAGGGCCCCTAAGGTGCGCATCGGGAACGTCCGCGATGCACCCTCCGTCTTGAGGGATGTGGACGGGCTTGCCGAGATTCGGGCTCGTTTCCATATCCCCTCTAGCTATTCGCTCCGTTTAGCTAGGGAGGGAGAACGAGCGGATCAAGTGCAGGGCAAGAAGATTGCTCTGTATTTGGAAGCTTTCCGAGCAGGAATGCATTTGCCCTTCTCAACCGAAGTATGCGGGATGCTTCGTTGTTTCTAACTTGTCCCGGGCCAGCTAGCGCCGAACTCGTGGAGACTTCTCCTCGGGTCCCTAGTCCGGATGAAACTTGAAAATATCCCTTTCAGTTTGACCCTCGTAGTCTCCTTCCTTTGGTATAAGAATCATCCCGGAACCAGTAAGGATGAGCCGAGCTGGATGTATTTTTCCTTCAAAAAATGCAAGGGTAGGATGGCCGGGTCGGGGGTAGTAGTCGTCCATTCCTACATTCACGACTGGAAGGAGAAGTATATATTCGTCGGGCCACCCGAGGGTGAGAATTGACTTGTGCCTACACAGTGGCACAGGGCCGACTGCCCGAGGGCGAGGCAGTCGTCCTCACCCAAGGCGAGGGCGGTATTCATGTGGGAGCCGATCCAGCGGGCCGACGTTCTGCTTTCTGAGCAGGCCCTGAGCTGGGCTCAGCCCTGCACGCTTTTTGGGTAAGTTAGAACCGTCGACGATCTATTTAGATTTTGATGAATTTTCTTTTCCCTTTTCAACGTCACTAACTCTCTTCGTGTATTCTCCTTTCTACAGAGCAAATTGACCGATCCAAATTTTTAGCCGCTATAGTCGCGAAGGCAGGAAAGAAGACCAGTGGCGCTAGCTCGTCCCGACCTGGTTCGAGCTCGGCCCCGAAGCCAACTGCACCGGCAAAGCCTTCCGCTGCGTCCCGAGCCCCGGAAGTCAGCCGCAGGGAGAGCCAGAAGCAAGCAGGGGAACCGGAGCCCCGGGCGAGGGGGTGGAGGATGAAGCCGGCCTTACCGAGGTCCTCCTCAAGAGGCACAAAAGGACGGTCTCTCGCTCCCCATCCTCCGGGATTCTTGTGCAAGAGGGGGACGTCTATTTTGAGGTGCCTTCGGGGTTTTCCGTTGCCGATAGCCTACTTTCGGACATGGAACGATCGACCGGGAGCAAAATTCCTCGGGGAACCCTAAAGGCCCAAGTGGCCGCCATCGCTCAGGAGGCGGTCCAGGTCGGTGTCTGTTTTCTTTTGAAGATTTTGTCAAGTATTTTTCCTCGGATCGAACATTTTTAACCCCTCTTGCTACTTTCCTCAGGTCCTCCAACACTGCGCCCTCATCGTCAATATGGAGTCCGAGGAGATTTTCCCGACCATGAGGAAGGCGGGCGAATCGTCCTCGCGGGAGGAGGACCTGTGCATGGAGCTGCAGCAGGCAAGGGAGATGATAGCCATCCTCGAAACCCGGGTAGCCGTTGAGGAGTTAACGAACTCCAAGTGTAAGGAGTCCGTCCGACTTCTGAGTGAATCCAACAAGGCCATCCAGGCTAAATTGGAGGAGGCTAAGGTGCTTAACGTCACGACGAAGAAGTCGTGGGATGCCTGCAAGAGGAACACCCAGGCGGCGCTTGAAGCGGTGAAACTTGCCGATCTCGGGGCTTCGAAGTCCGTAGAGAGGTATAAGGCGTCGGACCAGTTCTACACCGACCTCGCCGATGCCTCGACCATTGTTTGGCACCAAGCCCTCGACGCTGTCAAGACGTTGATGCCAGGGTTTGCTGACGACGAGCTTCGGCTCCAGTACCCTCTCCGAGGATGCGCTGTAGGGAGAGACTGCCGGAAGTGCCGGGAGGAGAGGCTGCCGGTGGAATTTGGGTGTTTTTTATTTTGGTCATGGACAGAGGAGGTGTTTCCGCTAATACTTGAGTAGGCATAAGTGTTACATGAGATAACTACAGGGCTGGTTGCGCTAATAAGTTAGGCATAAGTGTTACATGAGATAACTACAGGGCTGGTTGCGCTAATAAGTTAGGTATAAGTGCTTCATGGGGTAAATTAAATGTGTGTTTTGTGCAAAATGATCCTTGTAAGCAAATTTGTATATAATACGAATTGTAATGGTTGATTGGCTTTAACTAGTGTGCCAAATCTTCACCTACTCTCCAATACTTCCAATTTCTTCTCTCATTTCTCTCCACATACCTCACCAAAAGTAACCCAGAAAAAGCAATAATATTTGCTGACGATGGATAATTAATGTGAATAATTATGAATTATAATTGAGGGCAGAGACTAGGGAGTACACAATTCTACAGTGGCGGCCCAAAAAACCAAAGATCCATCAACCTTTTTGAAGATCGGCATAAATCATATTGATCTTAAAGTCCTACACTTTGGCTACACCAATTTTTATGTCGTTTGAATACTCTTTGCCCGTTCATCTAGCTAGCGTTCCAAAATGTTTTTATTGGAAAACCATTAATTTTGCATTCTTTCGATGCAAAAGCAAATGGTATCTAAATCATATGAACATTGATGTACATATTTTTTAAAGGACACGAAGATCAAGATGGCATGTGCCGATAGTCTGGTAAAACCGACGAATGCTTGATTTTTAAAGCTGACAATATAGGAAATTTCTTTATGCTGGGAATGTGTACTCTACTTTCCCATTATAATTACATTTCCATAAGTGGGCATACCTTCAATAGATGAGAGATTACATGAACTGCTTCTACCTTCAAAATAGTGAAAACAATTGCAAGCTTCTCATAATGATACATCACCAGATTCAAGTTCAAAATCTTCACTTGCTTGATCCCCAACCTCCCTACTAATCTCCACAAGCAAATTACTAATCTGATCAAACTGTGCATGCTTAGTATCACCAGCAACAAACTCATGCACAACACCCTTCACCACAATACAACTACACCCAGGCAACTTGCACACCCCTCTCTCATACATAACCCTCCTACATCTCTCAACTCTGTCCCATCGATTCATCGACGCATACACATTACAAAATAACACATGATTGCCACCATCATCACAATCCAACTTCAATAATTTATTCATAACTTGCTCGCTAATTGTAATGTTCTTGTGTAGTTCACACGCTCGAAGCAAACTTCCCCAAATTATGTAATTTGGTCTTATTGGCATCGTGTTTACAAAATTTAGAGCTTCTTCGAGGAGCCCAGCACGGGATAAAAGGTCTGTGATGCATCCGTAATGCTCGATTTTAGGTTGTAGGCCGTAATCCGTAAACATTTTTGCGAAAAGCATTTTCCCTTCTGAGACCAAGCCAGAATGGCTGCATGCTGATAGAAGACTGATGAATGTGACTTCATCTATTTTGATCCCACCATCCTTTTCCATTTCAAGAAATGCATCAATAGCTTGCTCACCGAATCCATGACTTCCTAATCCTGAAATGACAGAATTCCAACAAAAAATATTTTTTACAGGCATCGAGTTAAACACTTCGAGAGCAGTTTCGACACTCCCACACTTAAAATACATGTCGATGAGCGCATTGCCCAATATAAAATCGATTTTTATTCTGTGATTTCGAATATAGGCATGAATCCATTTGCCCGTATCCAAAGCACCTAAGTGAGAACAAACCAATAACAAGCTAGCCATTGTAACTTCACTAGGCTTCACATTCTCGACTTGCATCTTTTGAAACATGGAGATAGCGACACGAAACTCCTTTCTATGAAGGTACCCTGAAATCATGGTGTTCCACGTGATCGAGTCCTTGACGGGCCCCATGATATCAAAAAGCTCGCGGGCCGTCGCAATATCTCCAGTTTTACAATACCCATCGATCATAGCATTCCACGACACAATATTTTTATCCGGGTTCATGTCGAAAATCTCTCTCGCAGATTTAACAGCGTTAGCCTTGCAATAACAAGTGATCATCGAATTATACGCGGCCGAGCTCTTTACAGGCATTGAATCGAAGAGTGAACGGGCGTCGTTTACACGCCATTGGCGTCCGAACGCCGCGATCATCGCATTGTTTGCGATGGCGTCTCTTTCAGGCATTTCGACGAACAGGTTGCGGGCATGATGGAAGAGTCCATTTTTCGAGTAGAAGTTGAGCAAAGTAGTTTGAATGAAGAGGCTTTGGGAGAGGCCCAGCTTGAGAATTTGGCAATGGAGGGATTGAGAGAGGGGAATGGGTTTTGGGAGGTGGATGCAATGGCGGAGGAGGCGGGCCCACAGCCATGGGTTGGGGATTGGGAGATGGCGAAGGAGGAGAGAAGGGAGGGAGAGGTTGTTGAAGGGAATGCAATGGGAGAGGAGAAATTGAGAGAAGAGTTGAGTTTGGGTGCAGGTGTTGGTTATGATTTGGGTTAGGATTTGGAGAGTTTGAACGTTTTTGGAGCGAGAATTCATGTCAACTTCAAATTTGTGAGATTAGGCTTTTATCCATGGCCACAAATTGGTGATTCGGCAATAATTTGGCAAGGTCGAAAATCCGAATTCAGAGAACTATTCGGAAAAAATCGGCAGGCATTCGGAAAAGATTCAGTAAGTGTTCAGAAAATGTTCGGAAAGGATTTTAAACAAAAAATTAATATAAAATTAATATATGAGAAGCTAGATTTTGATTTTATGAATTATTTACTGTTTTTTGAATAATTCGTTTTTTTTTAATAATTCGGGAATTATTCGCGAATAATTCGGCAATAATTCGGCGCGTTCGGTGATGGCGAATAATTCGCAGATTTAATCGGCAGTCACATAATTCGTGATTTATTCACGAATCCGCCGAATAATTCGCGAATTGTGTGACAATGCTTTTATCATTGGCCTTGCCTTTAGGCAATAACTCCAACTATTTGTAGCAAAATATAATCATTGATCTTGTCATGAAAATGCAAAGAGGCATATTTTGTATGTCATTCACCATATAAAAAAGCAATATATGAAATATAAAATAATTAACCATAATAAAGATATGCATAACATGAGGCATGCCGCATAAAATAATCATAACGAGAACACAAAAAATTACAAGACATAAATTAAATGAACATATAATATCATCAATAGAAAAGATTGTTGCACTCCATATCCAAACTCCTTATTCGAATAAATTATTAAGAAAAATAGGATTAACCAAATCTAAATCAAGTCTAAATAACACACTTTAAAAGCTACAAAAGACTAGTCCAGTCGCTCCTATCATTAATTTCTGGCAACCCTCTCCATATTATCTTCCAGCTAAACTCTAGTCAGCTTCCAATACAAATATTTATAAGGAATCTTCACATTCATAGCTATCTAAATGTGAATCTGAATCTGGATTTTATAGGATTATCCGTATTCGAATCAAGATCTGGGGTTTCTAAGATATTGCTATCCAAATCCGGTCAGATATTGAATTTTAGCATCCATATGCGGTAGCTTTTGGATTCGGAAACAGAGCCCGATCGGGTTATCCGGCTGACAACCCTAAATTTATCCCTCTCTGTTGTTACACCATATATGGAAAAACCTTTCTTTCTTTCTTTTTTTCTTTCTGAATTTTCCTATTTGAAAAAGGTTCATGGATACTACAAATCATGAGGAAATTAGTTGAACCAGCATTTTCTTACAGAGTTTTTTTTAATCCCTTGGAAATTAATCAGATAGTCTCGTTATGGTTTATTTTTTGGTGTATCCACATCTTAGATGACAAGGATACTGGCATACAACGGGAACAGGTTGTTTCGTTCGGCTTGAAATGGAGCTGCAACAACAAATATTGCAATCTATGCTTCATTACCTGCAAAATGCAATATTTAATGAAAAAACCAGCAACAACATTAGCAGTTTAAGAAATTCATTTACAATAAATGTTGCACGCGGCGAAAAACGTTCTCCTTCGCAGCAAAACAAACAGCCACTAAGATTTGGCAGAGCAGGAAATTACAGGTTTACCCCTGGCTGAAGCCACAAACTATATATCTATTTTAGTTATAATACCTATTTATGCATCATACCTGTTGAATAAAGCACAATATAAATTTTGGTATGAATAACCAATTTACTTGTTGAAACATTGTTGTTCATCATAGAAACAAGACAAAATGGTACCCTTTTGTGAGCTCCTAAATAAACCTGACATTTACTTTGAAGAGTGAAATGGTATCTTAATAAGGAAATTATGGACATGTCACTTTATAAGCCGAGGCATAAACAATATTAAATTGGGAAAAGAAAATCTGTAGTGTACCATATTTGGGGAATAAAATGGCAACAAGGCATAAAAAGCTGCAGTGAAGCAATACTCATAGAGAACCCGAGGATGAGGTAGGAGCTTACATGAATCTAAATAATAATCTCAATAAATATAAGGATATCTTCAGCAGTAATCATTTTGAAGGTACATTTGCCTTAAACTTTTCCCACATTTTAGGACCCTTTGGATGTCTACAAATAATCCGTTTTCTAAATATCTCATGAGAACATGAAAGTATCGTGATCAACGCCAATTCAGGTGCATCACTTCCTTTGATATCCTTAATCCAATTGTACATCAGGTACCTGAGCTTAACCCTTTCTACAGTATAAGCCAAATATTTCGGAAATGTCACTAATGTACTCAAGGGGAAACCCAAATCTTTTAAAAGAAAATTAATTTTCATCTCAAGAACGTCTACCGTTTGATTCAAGACATTTGGAGCTCTTTTGATCATGGTGTACACATCGGTCGGGTCCACTCCAAACTTAATCAAAAGATCGCACCGCTCTTGAAGCTCATCACCTCTGCCACGAAAATCTTTCACTGCCTTTTGCATCTCTTTTGAGTTCTCAACAAACCCTAAAGACATTAAAAACTCTATTTTCCGTTTATGGATTGTTTCTGTATCCTGATCCCGAGTACTAGGGAGCGGGGCGAGCTTAGATCCCTTTACATAATTTTTTATTTGATTTGGATCGTCCTTCAATATTGCACGTAGCCTCTTCATACTAGTGTGGAGTAAGCTGACGACGCTTCTAGCTTTCTTTAAAGTGTGCACACCGATAAATTCCGCATGTGCACGCAAAATCATTCCAATACTCTTGGGATCCAATTCAGTCTCGACTAAAAATAGTAAACCCTGATGCAAATTTTTCATGAATTTCACGACTTGAACTTTCGGTAATTGTTTTAGAAGATCAAAAATGTCCTTTCTTGTTGCACCTACTTTCATCAAGAAGCCTATTAATGAAAGAAAAATTCTCCCCGAGCCATCAAGCACAAAATCAGGGTGTTTTCTTATCAATGTCCCTAGTTCTTTTTTAGTAAACCCTATTTCCAAGCAATGCTGCAGAACTATTTGCATTCTGCCCCAGTTATAAAAATTCTTTACAGATAATGCCCCTGCAACCCATTCTCGTTGAATGCCAACATCCTCCAATTCCTCCAAAACCTTAACGAACTCTCTATTAACATCACCAATCAAAAGAAGCGGACTTGAAGAAACAATCTTCATAACACTAGTCTTACTAAAACCCAATTCTTCATAAGCTCGAAGCCTCATACCTAGAACACCTGATTCATACTTGAAAACATCGGTAGCCTCTTTGTAAATCTTTCCTAACTTACCGCGATCAATGCCATAATTGCACAGCACGTGATAATTATCAAGCAATTTCTCGTCATCTTTGATAAAATTCAAATCCCGAGGGAGAAACCGATTAAACTCAGACGGGCGTAGTCCCATGCTCTCGAAGAGTAGTTCGAATTCGTTAGGAGGGTGGTAGCGTAAGAAACGTGCGACTGCTCTACGGATATCTTCCGCATCTTTTTCAACTTTGTTCAAGACTTTATCAAGATAAATCAGAGAGTTTTTTGCCATGTGCTCGGCATCGTAGAAGTCTAAGCCTGAAGTGATATGGAGATAATCCATAACAGCATTTTGAGCCTCATGTATAACCCTAGGGCCTCGGGTTGCGGGTTTTGGATCCTCTGTAGCAACACTCTCCGTTCCAAAACCTCTAAAATTACTCGAAGTTGAGATTTTTATGAGAGAAACTCCATAGTTTGATGAAATGCAAGGTACCCTATTGGTGGTTGATTCTAATTTAAGACAATTTGATACCAAAATTCGATCTTTTGATGAAATATGAGATGCACGAACCGAAAAGGTACGAAAAATTTGCGATTTTGATGGAAAAGTTCGAGCTTTTGATGAATTTTGATGCGGGCAGTTGATAAACGATGCTTCTTTGCTACATAGAGATCTAGAAGTTAGGGTTTGCGAAAAAAATTGAGGAACCCATTTGAGAGGAGACTGTTTGTGGAGTTTGATGAGATGGGTCATGGCCAAATCGTATGAGATTGAATAGAAAATTGTAGGAGATCTAAGAAATTATTTACCTCGAATTAATGATTTTTTCCCCCCAGTTTCGATTGAGATTTGAATTGAAGCGCAGCTCATTTCTCCCCCTTTGCTTTCTTAGGGCATCCATGGATTTTTGGTATATTTTAGCAGGGTTTTAGAGGGGTTTGTTGATATTAATTTTGGGTTTAAGCTGCACTTGTTAACGGGCTGGAACCGTTTAGGTTCCAAACCACAACACTAGAGTGTAACTGGGTGGGAATCGGGTTTCTCCTAGGAAAGCAAATGTATTGGATAGTTGAAATTGGGTTCCTCCTGCGCGAAAGCAAACAGATTGGACATAGATATTAATCATATATGTATCTGGAAATTAAATTCGAATATGGATAGATGTAATTATAGGAAATGAAAATTACTATCCGTAATTTCGGATACGGATATACATATGAAACATAAATATGAAACGAAGCTTTGGAAAAGGGTATACTCAATAAAACCGAAAAATTGCTATTGTTGGTATCAAATATGGATTAGGAACGGATAAATGTGTTACTGTATATGTATACAGTGGATATTGACTAATGCAAATACGGATTCGAAGTCATCAGAAATGAAAATAACCATACTTAAAAAGATTCTTTGGAGACATTACTATCAGAGCGTACTGATGGAGGTCCTTTTCAGATCTCCTTCAGATGTTGTCTTCCGTCGATCTCCCGGTGGATTCTGAAGGGGATCCCTTGTTGTGTGTGGGTCTCAATGGGTTTTGAGAAGATTTGGTGGTTGGAGGAGTTGGACGCCAAGTACCTGCAAAGAAGTCCCGGGGTGGTTTGACGCCACCAAGGACCCTCCGACGATCAAGTTAGTACTAGATCCGAACAGCGTAATGGCTAAGTGGAGTAAAAAATGGCTTACTTGACCCCTCTGTGATGGGGGTTTATATAGCGGTGATGGCACGCAGCAGCAAGCACGAGAATCTCGCCGGCAGTTACGCTCCCGACGTCACGCCCGCGTTGAGAGCAGATCGTCCATTAATGGGGATCGCGGAGGCGTGGAACGCGGGATGTTGTTGGCGGAGAATCCGCGCATGGCGAGATTTGCGGAGCGACGGTTACGCCTGTGAGCGGTGGAGCTGGTCGGAGGACCGAGGAAGACGGCCTCGGCCGGGGGGCTCGGAGACGAGCGAGAAGGCCGAGGAGACTTAGTCTTGTGGCAGCTCAGGGCGAGCTGAGGGGCCGAGGACGCCAATCTACAGGGAGCCCCGAGGAGGGCTAGCTTGTGATTGCAGGTCGGGTACAGGGGAGGCCTGGTCGGCCTATGTGGGCCCTTTCTTCCGAGTTATGGGACATGCCATCCACCACGTGTCCTGATCTTAGGTGTCGCTAATATTGAGCATCATCATTATCCCCCCACTCTTGTCCCGACCAGCCAGCGGGTCGGATCAGGAGTGAACCGCTGGGCCGCCCGGGGTGAGCTCCCTCCTAAGGTTTCGTCGGGACGCGTCCCCAGGCCGCGAGCTGTCTTTTCTGCCAGCGAATCAGGGCGAGATCTCCGCATTTAAGGAGGGTGCGCCAGTTCGTGTATCTTGCCTTCGAAGTGACGACCCACGTGTCGAGCGTCGGTTAGCTGATGCGACGTGTGCAGACCTGCGACGTCTGAAAGGGTGCGGTCCAGTGTGGGGACGACAAGTGGAGCAATTGGAGCCGTCAGATGCGAGGAGGCGTCTTGGCGGGAGATGAAGGGCACCGTTGGATGAGGTCGCTTGTGGCGATAAAATAGGGGTGGGGCCCGTTCCGGGGCCCCTACTCCTTCATATTTCCCGTTCCAAGTCTCGGTTCCTCGGCGCTCGTCTTCTTCCTTCCACTTTCGTTCCCCGAGGATCATTCTTCCCAAGGTTAGATATCTTCTCTTGTCGAGTCGGTAGATATCATTGGGGTAGGTTTTAGGAACCCTTTAGATGAGCCTGAGTCCTCCAGGGGGCAGGGGTTGGCCCCTCTTCCAGGGATCATATGACGGGGGAAGCCCTCAGGGAGGAGGCGGTAGACGCTGCCCCGGTGCCTTGTGTTGGATAAGGCATAAGTACGAGCTTGCCAACGCGCGGGCTCGCTTCCACATCCCCTCACGCTATACGCTCCGCCTGGCCAAGGAGGGAGAGAGGGCATACCAAGTACGGAGCAGGGAGATCGCCCTGTATTTGGAAGCATTTTGGGGTGGAATGCGTTTGCCCTTCTCTCTTGAGGTCATTGAAGCGTTGAACTTCTTTGGGTTAGCCCCCGGTCAGTTGGTGCCAAACTCGTGGAGGATTCTCCTCGGGTTCCTGGTCCGCCTGAAATTACAGGCGATCCCCTTCAGCTTTTCCCTCCTTGATTCTTCCCTCGTCTTCAAAAATCACCCCGGTGGTCGAGCGGGCGACCCGAGGTGGGTTTATCTCTCTTTCAGAAAGCGACCAGGGGCCGCCGCCGGGACGGGGGTTGTGGCCCTGCCTTCTTCCATTCACGATTGGAAGAAGAAGTTCTTCTTCGTTTCCCCTCCCGAGGGCGAGGACTGGCCCGTGCCTACAGAGTGGTCGAGGGAGAAGCACTTGCCGGGGAACCAGTCCAGTGACCCCGTTGCGGTGAGAGTGGCGTCGTGGGACCCCATCCCCCGTTTCGACGTGCTGTTGTCTGAGAGGGTTCTGAGTTGGGCCGGGCTCAGCCCCGTTGAGTTCGTCGGTAAGTTTAGGTTTTCCTTTTTGGTTCGTATGTTGCCCGTATCGCTGACTCCCTTTACATTTGGTTATGTGCAGGACCCATGGACATAGACTCGCTCCGGGCTTCAATGCGCCAGCCGAGGCCGGCTGCGAAGGTTGGGGGTGCCGGCTCTTCCCGTTCACAGCCTGTCCCCGCTCCTTCTCTCCCGGCGGTAGTGCCCCACGAGCGCTCGGAAGCGAATCTCGTCCCGGGGCCCAGCAGAACGTCGGGTCGGAGGCGGGCACGGATTCTGGAGGACCCGGCCTCGAAGGGGGAGACCGGCTCTCCCTCGAGGCCGCTCAAGAGGAGATATACCCGGGGACCGTCTTCGCCGAACACGGTGGAGGAAGGCGGTCTCCAGTTCACCGTGCCTTTGGGGCTATCCGTCGCGGATAGCCTGCTGCATGAGATAGAGGCATCGGCCGTGGGTAGAGTCCCCGGGGGGACCTTCAGGGCTCAGCTGGCATCCATCGCCCAGGAGTCCGTGCAGGTAAGCGCTTGTCTTTCATTATTATTATTTTTTGAGGTTCGGTGCCTCTCTCATCTTCCTGATCTCTCTTCTGTCTTTCAGGTCCTTCAGCACATCGCCATTGCCTTGCGCATAGAGGCCGAGGTGGTAGTCCCGGCGATGAAAGCTACGGTCCAGCTCGCCTCGCTGGAATAGAGCTCCAAGCGGGAGCTGGAGGCGATGAAGGCGAGGGTCGTCGCCCTGGAGGGTGAGGTGGAGGCCGGGAAGCGGGAGGTTGCCCGGCACCGCGAGACCGCCGCGATCGCTAAGACCAAGCTTGAGGACGCTCAGGTGCTGGCCGGCAATCTGAAGAAGACAGTGAAAACCCTCCGGAAGGAGCTGGGGGCGGCGGCCGAGTGGGCGAAGTCGGCCGACCTGAGGGCGGCCAAGTTGGCGGACCTCTCGGCAGCGAAGGCGGTGGAGGGCTACAATAAGTCAAAAGACTCTCTATGATGACTTGTCCGTCGCCACGACTCTCATCTGGCACGAGGCCCTCGACGCTGTTAAGGCCTGAATGCCGGGGTTCGCCGATGAAGAGCTCCGGGCCCAGTACCCCCTCGCGAACACCAGCGGACAGGGGCGGGAGATCAATGACGAGGAAGTTTCCGAGGACCCAGCTCGCCTCGTGGTGGATGTCGAGGGCCCCGAGGTCGCTCCTGGCCCCGAGGCCTAAAGCCCCCATCTTCCTTCTCTTTTTATTTTGCTGCGTCTAGAACTTTGTAAGCCTTCGGGCATTTTGTTAGGCTGGGGAGCCAAAAATACCTCTGTGAAGACTGTATTTTAGTAAGAAAACCTTTTCTTTCTTTGTTTTCTTGATTTGCGCTCTTGTCTTTTGTTCATGAAGAATGCTTGTAAAATTTTTCTTCTTGCGCTGTTGGGCCTCCATGTCAGGTCGGCTATCTGCCTAGCGATCGTCCGTCGAGTTGATTCAAGCGCTGCTGAGGAGAAGGCGTCTCCATCCGTCTCCATGGCCCTGAATTCGAGGGGAGATCGCTCGAGACTTGGATAGACCTGATGCCCCTGGTTGGCAGCTCGGGCCATCTGCGTGTGGTGGGCGGAGGGTTGTCCGCCTTATTTGGACCGAGCAGGGTAGCTGCCCGGTTACCTCTTGCGAGGGCTTTTAATCCTTTAGGACGGGGACCGAGCAGGGTTACTGCCCAGTGCCTCTTGGCGAGGACTTTGATCCCTGTCGGCTATGGTAGGAAGCTACCAACCGGGGATAGTCGAGCAAGGACTCGACTGCCTCTGGAAGGACTTTGGTCCTTGGCGCGGAAGGGGCTGTAGAAGCCTACCAAGGACCCTTGGCCGGGCAGGGTTACTGCCCGGTGCCTCTTGGCGAGGGCTTTTTTCCTGAAGGATAGCCGAGCGAGGGATCCTCGGGCTCGACTGCCTCTGGGAGGGCTTTCTGATCCTTGGCGTTGAGGTAGGGGAGCTGCCCGCCGGGGATGACAGAGAAGGGGAGCTGCTAGGTTGCCTCTTGGTGAGGGCTTTGGTCTCCGGCGTTGCGGCAGGGAGGCTACTCACCAGGGATAACTGAGCAGGGCAGCTGCTGGGTTGCCTCTTGGTGAGGGCTTTGATCCCTGGCATTGCGGTAGGGGAGCTACCCGCCGGGGATGACCGAGCAGGGAAACTGCTAAGTTGCCTCTGGGAGGACTTTCCGATCCCTGGCGTTGCGGTAGGGAAGCTACCCGCCAGGGATAACCGAGCAGGGCGGCTGCTGGGTTGCCTCTTGGTGAGGGCTTTGACCTTTAGCGGTAGGGGGCCCAAGGAGGCCGGCTGAGGATAACCGGGCAGGGCAGCTGCTCGGTCGAATCTTCAAGAGGTTTCGCCAGACCGAACACCTGGAGAACATGAACGGTTAGCATGCGCATTGAATGCGGGGAGAGGTGAAGCGCCAGGGCCGCGTCGCTTTGGTTCCGTCGGAGGAGGCTTAATGATCGCCGCATGGCAGCAACTCCTTGGACGAGAGTGGGTGACCGCTGAGTTCCTCTGGGGGCGCAGCGGGCTATATAAGGCTGAAGGAGTATTAGACCTTCTTTTCCTTGCAAACAGAGCGTTGAGAATGCAGGACTTCCCCTTTACCATTCCCGACATCATCAATTTCGAAGATGTGTTCCTGTATGACCAGAACTGTACCGAGGACACGGTGCAGTTGGTGTACGGGAGCATCGAGGACCACTTCGGCCGGTTGCTCCCCCGACGTTCTTCCCTGCTGCAGCTGCTGATGTACTCCATCTGGAGGGCGTCGCCGGGGCTTTTCAACCCCCTGTCCGAGCAGCTCTACGATGAGGCCGTGGGCAAGCTGCGGTCTTTGAGGCGCTTCAGCCTCATCTCCGCGAACCGGCTGGCTCGCTCGGAGGCGCTCGTCCGCGAGTGCTATGAGTTGAGGCTCGGGATCAACGCGCGCGGAGGGAACCGAGGGGAGAGGTTGGATCTCGAGAGGCCTCGGCTGGCGGAGATCATCACCGAGTATCACGAGCAGTGCTCTCTGCACCCCCTTCCCCCGTTGTTGTAATAGTAATTTTTTTCTTTTTGTATGTACAGCTGAGGAGCTCATAATACCCTTTTTTTTGAATAAATAAGAACTTTTCTACTTTCTTCGCAATGTTCTGCTGATCTTTATTAAATTGACAATATGCCTTAGGGAGAGTTTACATTGACTCGAAAGAAAAGTACAGGCTAATAAATGACCCTATCAGCGTGGTCCGAGCTTCCTGGAGGCTTGCTGGTCTCCATGACTGGCGCCGGGTACGGGGCACTCCGGGTGCCGGACTGGTCCTCCGTGGAAGCAAGCATGATCTGGCCGATGGTCAGCTCGGCGGGAGGAGGACGCTGCTCTTGCTCGTGGTCGGCCTGCCGTTTATCCCTTAAGTAGGCGGCGAGGTGCCCCGATCGGATGAGTTCCTCGATGTAATCCCGGAGTTGCTTGCAATCCTCGGTGGCGTGGCCCAGCGTCCGGTGGAAGGCGCAGTAAGGGCCCCGGGTCCGCTTTGAGGCCTGGCGCGGGATTGGAGGGAACTTGAAGAACCCCTCGCTTTGGGCCTCCTCTAGTAACACTGTGAGGGAGACGTTGAGCGGGGTGTACTCCTTGAACTTTAGGTGATAGGGCTGCCGACGCTCCGGCCTCTCCTCCCGAGCCCTTTTCTTCTTGTCGGATCGTTCTGCCCGGGGAGGTTCGCGTTCACCTCGGACTCCATCTGAACCTCACGCTCGGTCCACGTCTTGACCTTGGCCATGGTCTTAGGCTGTGCCAACGCAAAGGAGCGCAGCCACTCTTTGTGCCTCAGGCCAGACCTGAGCGCCGTGATGACGGTCTCGTCCCGGTGCTCAGGAACCTCGAGGAGGGCGTTGTAAAAGCGAGTGATGTAAGCCTTGAACGTCTCCTTGTCTCAACTCTTAATTGTGAAGAGGTAGTCGACCGTGCGCTTCTGCCGGCGGTTCCCAACGAAGTGGCCGAGGAACTGAGTAGCCAGCTCCTCAAAGGTCGAGATCGAGCGAGGCTCGAGTTCTCGGAACCAGTCCCGACCAGAACGGATGAGGGTGGCAGGGAAGGCCCTGCACTGGGCGGCGTCGGAATGGTCCTGGAAGCTCATTCCCGCGGTGAAAGCTTCCAAATGGTCTTTGGGGCCGGTTTTCCCATCGAACAGAGAGACCTTCGGGGGTTTGTTGCGCCAGGAGACGTGAACAGCGAGCAGTTCCTCGGTGAACGGTTTGGTGAGCGAGTCGGTGGCGTACTCGGCCTCATCGGCCGAGAGGTGACCTTCCCAACGCATGCCCTCGATCTTCTTCTCGAGGGCGTCGAGTCGGCCGTGGTACCCGATGACTCGGCGCCTCGGGATCCCTGGCCTCTGCTGTGGGAGACCTGCGTCTGGGCATGGCTCCGGTTCCTCTCGATGAGGTTCCTCAGATCCCCGGGTGCGGTGGCTCCCGAGCCGTCGTAGCGAGCCCTTTCTGTGCGACCCCGTCGGGGGAGTGGGTGTCGGTCATGCCTGTGGGCAGGCGAGGTGACCGACATCTCCTCAGGGGGGCAAGGGTCGCGAAGAGACTCGAAGTGTGGTGCTCCGGCGGCGGGCCTCGGGGTGGAGCCGGTCGGCGCCCAACGGGACTCAGGGAGTATGGGTCCGTGGGATCCGTGGTCGGGAGTCGCAGCCCGCCGGTGGTCGGCCGTGCCGACGGGGGCAGAGCATTCCTGAGGCGGAGGAGCGGCGATCTGGGGCCCAGGCCCGGCCGTTTGGGCGCGGACGAGCGCCTCCACAAGAGACTGTAGCCGATCTATTCGGCTGGCGAGGGCGTGGATGATGGTCGCCGGAGGGGGTTCATCCGCGCCTCCGGTGAGGGGAAGGCGGCAGCTGGTAGCCGAATCTTCAGGATGGTCGCTTGCCATGTGAACGGAGATCGGAAGACCAACTTTGTTTTTGTGGAGTTTGCGTTCCTACAGACGGCGTCAACTGATGGAGGTCCTTTTCAGATCTCCTTCAGATGTTGTCTTCCGTCGATCTCCCGGTGGATTCTGGAGGGGATCCCCTGTTGTGTGTGGGTCTCAATAGGTTTTGAGGAGATTTGGTGGTTGGAGGAGTTGGACGCTAAGCACCTGCAAAGAAGTCCAGGGCTGGTTTGACGCCACCGAGGACCCTCCAACGATCAAGTTTGTACTAGATCCGAACAGCGTAATGGCTAAGTGGAGTAAAAAATGGCTTACTTGACCTCTCTGTGATGGGAGTTTATATAGCGGTGATGGCACGCAGCAGCAGGTGCGGGAATCTCGCCGGCAGTTACGCTCCCGACGTCACGCCCGCGTTAAGAGCGGATCGTCCATTAATGGGGATCGCAGAGGCGTGGAACGTGGGATGTTGCTGGCGGAAAATCCGTGCATGGCGAGATTCGCGGAGCGGCGGTTACGCCTGTGAGCGGTGGAGCTGGTCGGAGGACCGAGGAAGACGACCTCGGCCGGGGGCTCGGAGACGAGCGAGAAGGCCGAGGAGACTTAGTCTTGTGGCAGCTCAGGGCGAGCTGAGGGGCCGAGGAGGCCAATCTGCAGGGAGCCTCGAGGAGGGCTAGCTTGTGATTGCAGGTCGGGTACAGGGGAGGCCTGATCGGTCTCTGTGGGCCCTTTCTTCCGAGTTATGGGACATGCCATCCGCCACGTGTCCTGATCCTAGGGGTCGCCAATATTGAGTATCATCAAGTACTTAAACTGATTACATGATTTACATCCCTCTAATTTATCACACAAGGCAATCAGGGTGGTGAATTCCACTCGGAAACAGATGACAAAAACCATTCAGATGGTCTTACATTTTTATCTCTGGGACAAAAAGGAACAGAAAACCATTCAGTGCTGCATCCGCTGCTAACGGATATGATTCATATGAACATATATAAACAATACAGAAATGTTGCTGTACCAAACACAAAATTTATTTTGCCAAAACTCAGTGGCCGTTATTTTGAGACCAAGTATAAAATCAGAGATAAATCTTAGTATGGAAGATTGATAGGATCAGGTTGCAAGGCTTTCTTCACGAGCTCGCTCTGTTCCTGTACATGCACAGAATAGAAACCAGTGGCCGTGACAGCTGATGGTGCTCTTCGTATGAATTTGACGCACCCCTCTACCAAGTGGTCGCATTGCGGTGGCTAAGCGAGGGTTTACGTAGCTGTACACTCCCATGTTCATCGGTTCTTCTTGGCACAAATGATCTCAGCGTCTGCAAACGACAGATTAAGGGCAAAAGGATCGGTTCAAAAGGCACTCAACTGCTTCATAATTACTATTATTGCTTTTGTTACTACTACTACTATTATTATTGTTGCTGTTCTCGTCACTGCTGCTGCTGCTAGTACTGCTATATCACTATTATTTTTAATATTTGATTTAGCCAAGTTAACCGGTTTCTGGTGTACCTAGACTTTTTTTAAGTAATCTATTGCTTAGGATCTATAATGCTCAACTGTTCATTAAGGAAACATAAAAACAAAATTGTGTATAACGAGGTGAACAATGGTAATGAGGAATTAGTTTCATTCATATGTATCATAAGACAATTGGAACAGTAGGAAGCCAGTTGTTGAAAATAGATTGAGCTAATTGAAACTAAATGAGCACAAGAAGGGAACATAGTGATTTCATATAGTAATAAAAAGTTGGGTTGCCTTTTCGGAATATTCAGGCAGAATATTTCAATCATTATTATTAATGCTATTGTGTTTTTGACATTATTATGTTGAGCATGGATACTTTGTGGGAATCTTATTCCGTCAGATTAATGGATCATTTTCATGTCCTTGAGAATGAACTTCATGGAAGATTTAGCCTTCACAGTATTGTCGTTAATTTTTTAAATCAAAGAAATCAATGTATTTGTCAAGTCAAGACGCTTTACCTTAATCATGGGCATTTATCAAATTGGTTTTCACAATTGGTCGGAAATTGCAATCCTATCTAAAACCACTGTGGTGGATTAATCTGAGGATTTTTTTGCACGGTGACTTCCGACTAGTACCACAATTATTGCTGAAACCATTTAAAATTTGTTTTCAAGAAGATTTTAACAATGTTGACCTCGAAGCTATTCTGAGGAATCGATGACTATACTACTGAAAATAAACAAAATCAGAGCCAAACCAGGCTAACCAAAAGCAAGAAAGGTTAACGTTTTAAAGAAAGTTATGCAACTTAGCTCAATTAACCAACCATATGGCGGTTGGCAAAGTTATAAATCAACTGAATTAGAGAACCAAGAACTCGACACGGATTTTCTTTTATGAACCCATCAATTAGCATCCACCCCATCAATAAGGTAGGTTTTATAAGTTGAGAATAACCAATGGAGCGCATAAAGGCTAAGAGTTCAAACTTAATTTTCTAATACTCAGATGAGACAAACGCACTCCAGCATAACTGGAAGAAAATGCAGTAGTAACAAAGAAATCAAATATCAGTAAAGCGTTTCTATAAACAATTATTTATCGAGTATTTCATACTTGGATATCACCTCAATTATCTCTGAACAAGATCGTAGGGGAATGGGCAAAGTTGTTCAACTCTACATATTGCAACATCCTTGCGTCGCGTGTTCTTTGGTTCTTCATCTAGCTCATAATACACCTACAAGGTACGGTTTGTGGGAGGAGACTACTTGTTAAAAAAAACATACAGTAAATTGCAAACACGCCATAGAACATTTTCGTTTGTCATATAACACCATTAATCTTTAAAAGCTGCATCAAGAACCCTTGAACGTCTAAAAAGAATAATGAAAATGACAGAAAACACCATCCACACCATGGCAATCGTGGTATTAGTAATTTATAAACTTCATTGGTGTTTAGTAAAAAATAAGGAAACTTCATTGGTGTATTATGTAATTTACCATTTATCCTGCCTCACCAGAAACAAGTAGTCAAAGCACAATAGAAGCCTTGTACCTTTCCGGAGCACAAAACCAATCGATTAATAGGGTTTTCTTTTGCTAGCAACGGGCACAAAACCAACTCTCCAACCAAAACTCACGCCTTAAAAACATCCTCCCTATCAACGAAAACCGCGGACGTACTCAAGCATAGAGTTGACGGATATATTTTTATGTTCCTACAGCCACATCCTTACAATATTTTGAATCATGCCATCATAAAACAAGGTACAAATATTCAAGAGAATAAACAGAACAAATCTAGCATTTCAACATTTTATTCGTATGTTCACTAATTTATGTTTAAAGACACCGTAGATCTCATTATCATACATCTTTCCAGGGGATATCAACCCTGATAAATATTCTGATCATCACCTCAACTATTATCAATACATTAATCTCATACACTTTCTAAAGATGCCCACAATTATACTGCGTGTGCCCGAATCTGCCACCAAAAAATGTAGTAAAAATCGTCAAAAACATCATTCTCCTAATCCACGAAGCGGCAAACAAAGATCCAATAAGATAAGACTTAGTCGACAGGATCAAAATCCTCCACCTTCTCTCTCTCACATACTTTCTCAAAGCCCCTACAACTCTTTTCTTCAAATTTTTATCACCAACTTCAAAAGTAGGAATTTCTTGAGCCAAGCATCGGGCTAAAACAACCGCGTCCTCAAGTGCAGCACAGCCACCTTGGCCAATGGACGGGTCCATTTGGTGCATCGCATCTCCGGCAACTGTGATTGTTCCTTTGAAAAGGTTGGTGAATGCTAAGTGCCATGGTGCACGGTATCGGATACGGGTTAAGGAAAGGGAGTTGAGATCGCAGTTTTTTACCATTTCGATGATGGATGTGGAGCAGTTGTGTAGGGTTTTGAGAGTTCGGTCTCGCATGAGTTTAGGGTCTTTTCGGGTTTCCAAATCTAGCAATTCATTTAACCAATCAGTTATCACAATGTTCAGTGTATATACACGATAGTTTGCCATCTAAATTTCACTAAAATACCATGAACTAAGCATTTATCATATAAATACTATTAACTTTTTAAAATTTGTACCATGAACTCAGCCAAATGCAAATAAATACCAAAAACCTTTCAGGTTTTTAATTTGATACTATAAACCATTTGCAATTCAAAATGTCCGTATGGTAGTTAATTGAAGGCTTTATTGAGAAATGGGATATGTTATTCTATTGCAAATGAATAAGTTCATGCCAATTATTTGCGATGTATATCTGCAAAACCTAATGTTCATGGCATTTTGGTGAAATTTAGCGCAGTTTGACTTTGTAGATTTCTGATAAATCTTTTTGCAAGTAGTTTTCTCAATACACTACAGGTAAAATTTAAGATGATGTACTATTATTTAGTATAAACCGATAAGAAAAAAGAAAACTAATTTCCAAAATAAAATATTAGAATGCTGATTAACGAGCTGAAGAAGTAATTTATATGGAATTAATTATTCTTCGAAATTATTTCAATAACTAAAGGTACATTATTCATTTTCCAAATTACTAATCAATTGGAAACCCAAATTTAATTGATAAGTTAGTGCCGATATCTCAGATTTCATGCTGTTAGTATTGCTCAATTTCAGATTTCATGCTGTTAGTATTGCTCAGGCCATTTTGATATCAGTGGCACAAGTACAATTCAAAAGTGATAGAAATACCTTCGGGATGGAATTCTTGGTCTACGAACCAAAAAACCAACTTGTCATCAACTGGAACTCTCCCAAGGAAGAATTTGTCACCCCGTAAACGCAGAAAATGATTGCTGAAATCGTGTCCATTTGGATAACTTGTGAAACCTCGCACTTCGCGTGTTTGAAAAAGTTTTGGTGCCTTTAGCCCTATTGTTTTCGCTACAACTGAGTTTGAGCCCTCGCATCCAATTAAGACCTATTCATGCAAATTCAGGAATATATTGAAGGAAATAAATTAACAAGATAAATGAAGTGTATTTATATCGCACCTCAAATTCTTAATTTTGAAAATACCACATAAACCCGATGTTGTATTTTTATGCCTTCGATTTTAGGTTTGTTTTGATACTATAGACCTAAAGTCTACCATATTTATGGGACTAATCTAACTATCTGTAAATATTACACTTAAATCATGGGCTTAAATTGATATTACAAGCACCCAGGTTCTTTATTTTTTAAAAGCCACACGAGATGTTAAGCTCATCTTAAGAAAAAACCAACTATTGTGAAATTGGAAAAGATCTTCCGATAAATGCTATAAGGACTATTTAGTTATGGTGTGGTGAGAAAATATGCTATGAATTTGGATTATATATTTTAAGAGATTTAAGCATGGAAGATAAAATTACTGAGATTAAAGAACTTTTGTTAAAGAAACAAGGGGGGAATTTAAGGTATGATATAAATAAAACTCTAGAATTACGGGTGAAATATAAAATAAGTAAGGTTTTAGGTTTTCTTTTTTTCTAAATTGAAATCATAACTAAAAGACAGAAACAAATCAATTATCTCGCTATATAACGTGAAGTAACTGTTTAATCATCCAATCATACCCATATATTAAAAATCGACACCAAGATTATTTTAGATGCTCTTTACTTGCAACTAAGCCATATGCACTTTGATAGCTCCAATTGATCAATCAATCTGTTAGATGTTTGATTACCTTCATTCTTATCATGCTTCCATCTTCAAGACAAACAATAGGAAATGATGTAACGGGATCTGTTTCAACTGCAACAATTTGACATCCGAAACGAATTGATTTTGTAGGGAGATGAGCAGCCATGGTCTCGATGAGATCGCTCCTTTTCACGCATTGGAGCCCTTCTTTGCTATAAAAGGAAATGAAATAAGAATGTTCAATATACTATAATTGCCGCACATGTGGCAGATTCTACAGTGTTCCAAACCTAGTTTGAGAACGGCATAAGTACATACAGAAAAATAGTTAGTACTTGATTAATACTTCGACAGAATACTAATTACCCTCAGTTTCGATATGGAGCAACAAAAATTTTAATTAGATGAATTTGTGTTTTGCAATGCACATCATGTTTCTTTCGAAAAATAGATTTTAACGGTAGTAAAAAAAAACATGCTCTATGTTTTAACCCCTAACCGACAACTATATTGTTTTCAGTTCAATGCAATAAATTTGTGATTCCACAAGGATAACACTAAAAATGCATACATTGAGGTGGTTCGGTCATGGACTTCTAAACAATGTTTGCGTACATCTACATGCTAACCGCCTATCTTTGTTCGAATTGATTATTTATAGGAAAAATAAATGCGAGCAAGTTTCTCATAAACTTACCTAATTGGTGTTATCTCGATTCCATCCTTGTAGACCCATTCATCATGCACCCTGGAAATAATTGAAAAGATGAAAAGATAACGAATCATAAATATATGCTCTAATATCATACCGACGATGGCAATTATGACATATCCACGGAATTAGGAACCTATCGTATACTCTTTGACATGATAAACATGTATCATCAAATAAATGACCGTGTTTATATATTTAAAAAAATATGCATACTCTGTTATAGGAATAGATTTTGCGCGTAGCTCAGATCCCACTCCAAGTTGGTCAAGTGCATGCCAACCATTTAAGTAAATAGAAATCGTGGCTCCTGTAGCTCTTAGGGTATCAGATCTCTCCAAAACTAGACTTTTTATCCCTTTCCTGCAAACATATATATACCTTTTAAGAAAATCATAAGCTAGGTAATTGGCATAACTTCTTTACAAAAATCTTGTTAGCATTCACATCAAAAGAAAAATATTGTTAACATAATAAGCTGTGCTATTGTGTAAACACCACCATATAGACACATATATAGAAAAAAACAAGGTTTAATTACACTAAACTACCCATAAATATCACTGTTTAGCTTAACTAGCTTGAATTTTTTTAAAATTGCAATAAACCCCTCTAAACTTTGGTTTTCAGGGATTTTGTCAACTAAAATACCATTAAATGCAGCGCTTTCGGAGAGTTACTGCGATAAAAGAAACTTTAAGGTAGTTTAGTCAGAAACAACGATCGTTAACAGTAGTATAGTGTTATTTAGCTAAGAAACAGAGCAAGTTTTAAACATGATGAACATCAACACACAAGTTCATGCAGGCATAAACACAGACACATGGAGCAATTCATAAACATTTTAAATAATTTGAAGCAGGAGAGATGCCGTAGAGAATTTATACCTGTGAAGAGCAAGGGCAGTAGCAAGCCCACAGATACCTCCACCAACAATCACAATATCATGACTCTCCTCTTCTCTCCTCATTTTTTTTCCTTTTATTTTCTTCTTCTTCAACTACTAGTAATGCCTGAAACTGATACTGTCCTGAGTTTTGCTCCTTATTTATAACAAGAGAAAAGCTACATTATTGGTTGGCACGAGATCGAAAGATGAGTCAGTTGGGCTCTTTTATTTTTTTGGGTCAATTTTACTGAACCCTGTACACCTTTTGTGGGGTTTTAAGATAACCCCGTTGTTATGACACAGCGGCCTATCATGCAAGCAAAAAAAAAAAAAAAAAATCGCAAGTCCCAATCAGGTGGGACCTTTAAAGAGATCTTTTTTCAGCATTGCAACCAAAATCTGAAAGTATCTGCATTAGTGGATTGCCGTTCTTGGAAAGTAGCCATCACCACAAGAAAACCTCATCCAGCAAGATGCCTTGTCAAATTGCCTGTTAGAGCTGAGCACTAATAAAGGTTTTATCAAGAAATTTTACTTGGTTTTAATAAAATCTTTGCCTTTTTTCCCCTTTTCTCTTCCGTTTTTTTTTTGTTTTTGTGTGTCGTATGATGCTTTTCATTGCTGTCATCAACTTATATAATTGAGAGTGGCAGTTCATCAAAGTTAGCAAAGGTTTCTGATAGAACAAATTTCTAAGTTAGGGAAAATTTGTTATCTGACTTAAATTGTCAACTGAGAGTTTGAGCAAGATGGCCCAGCTAATTAATCAAAGTCCTAGTCTATATCCTAGATTAAACAATCATTACCCACTTGAATACACAAGTAAATTAACTATACATATAGAGCAATGAAACACAAGCATAACCATATAAGATATGCAGACAGATTAATAAGTTACATTTCTTGTACAACAAGGTTTTAGATATTCATGAGAGACCTTGTAAGAACGACGACGTTAATTAGAGTCGATTTCCTTACTCATGAGACTTTTTTTCTTGTACGTGGAAACTGGTTAGAGTCGATAAAACGCTAGTCAAAGAACACAATTTATTGAAAATAAGCTTATTAATTCCAAAAAATCCTCCAAATTTTGACTCGATTATGAGATACTATTAAATTCTTGTAAATATACGAGAAACTGCCATAAAAGTTTCAAATATTATCATAAATAAGATGCCATGTCAATAATAATTGCAAGAAACTACTACAAAACCTTCAAAACGATGGTAGGTTCTCGTAATTTTGAAAGATTTTGGTAGTTTCTCGTAACTGAGACGAATAATTTGGTAGTTTTTTGGGGGAATTAAGCATTGAAAATACACAACATTCATTAAAATCTTGAAAATACGTATCAAAGGTATCCAATAATCATTCCCAAGAAAGAAAATTCAAAGCACCAAGATCGGCAGAAAAAAATAGCTACACATCCGATTCTAAAGTCTGCCACAATCAAACTGAGTATGACTAGAGCTACCACCGAGGATTCTCAACAAAACAAGACATACGATTTTCTTAATCCAAGAAGCCCCGGACAACGATCCAAGAAGATAAGCCTTCGTAGAAAGAAGCAACACTCTCAATCTTCTTTCTCTTTCATATCTGCTCAAAGCCATTCTAACTCTCTTGTAGACCTCTTTATCACTAACTTCGCCATTATGTGCATAAATGCACATTTTTTCTGATAGGCATCGGGCTAACACTACTGCGTCTTCAAGAGCAGCACACCCTCCTTGAGCAAGTTCTGGGCCCATTTGGTGCATTGCATCACCAGCTACGGTTATCGTTCCTTTGGAGAAGTTGCAGAATGCTAAGTGCCATGGTGCACGATATCTGACACGAACTAGAGACAGGGAGCTTAGATCGGTATGCTTTGCCATTTCGATTAATTCTTTTGAACAGTTGCTGAGTGAGTCCTTCGCATCGTCTCTAATGAGTTTGGGATAGTTTCGAATTTCCAAATCTGGCAGTATCAAAGGTTAGCATACTAAGTACCCTTAAATATTGCTGTTTTTCACTAAACTACTTTAATTTTTTAATTATAATAAGCTCCCATAAAATCCCTTAAAACTAAAGTTCAAGGGAGTTTACTGTAATAAAAAAACTTTAAGGAACATTAGTGAAAAATAACAATAGTTAGCAGCATTTTAGTGTAATTTAGCCTTTAAAAATATATCCGTCAACATTTACTTTGTAGTTTTGTCTGCAATTTTTTCCATTTACTTTTTCATTTTGCTTTTTAATCATTAGTAAATGCCCAAGTGAAGGGAATGAGGAAAGAGGAAGAAAGCCATAAGAAGAATTTATATCTTCTATGTATTCTCATGAGGTTAAGAGGAATCAGATGTCATATAGAATAATTTTTTTTCTGCTGTGGCAGTCAAGGGTCATACCTTGTACTATTTTCTTGAAGGATAGTCACCGTTCGCCGTTTTTTTTAAATTTTCAATAATAGACCGTAACTTGATCCAACAAGGTTCGAACCCTAGGCCTCTTGATCACTGGAAGAGTCTTTATCGCTAGGCTATACTGGCACTTGCGGTACCGTCCGTCTTGAACATACAAAAGAAAATCATATGATTTTCATAGTCTCTGTTTTCACATCAAATGGTTCCAGGATAACGGTATTTCTATAACTAGACTTTACGCGTAACGCGTGGGATGGAAAATGATCGAATACATACTATAGACCAATATAAATTTTTGCTATGTTTGAAAAAAAGATATAAATTATTTTTTTTAGATATGATTTCAATAAAAAAGATATATGATGTTAGTTATTTTTTGTTATTTAGATACGAATATTTTTTTTTATAGATGAATATGCAACTTACACACGGTTGTAACATGTAAGAACCGCAAGATAAAAAGATGTATATAACTATATTCTTTAAAAGAAATATCATATGACCACCTAGATTTTAGTTGGACATTTTTCCATTGCACAAAAGCTTTTGGTATTTTTTCTAACATAAATACCATATACTTTGTGATTGTGAATAGATACCAAGATCAATCATGATAGTTCTATAAATAACATATTCTGGTGTTTTTCGATTTAGAATTCACGAATACAAATGTTAATCTTGTATTATGTATTATGGCTATGAACTAATGCAACAAACAAATTAGGTCAATATCTTAGGTAAAAAAAATTCTTTGTCCATGAATTTATTACCTAGTGAATTTTTAAATAACGATAGTTATTTGAATCGTGAAATTTTAGCATCAACTTTAAAATAAGTATAGTTTTTATAAGCAAATGTAAAGCAACTATTGTTATTTAAAGTATTCTTGTTTTCGATAGGTTTGGAAAAAAGATATATCATAATGTTAGTTATTTTTGTTAAAAATTGAAAAAGAGAAAACTAAGGGCAATAGGATAAAAGTTGAAAAATCAAATATTTAAAATAAATAAAATATTATTAAAAATTAAAAAATAGGCTAATAGGATTTGTCAAAAAGCTAAGGGCAAAAGAGGAAATGCTAAAAATAGTGCTTTGACTTGCAAAAAATTCATCCGACTAACCCAACTTTGTATTAGTACTAAACTTTGATCCCTATACGTAACGCGCGGGACCACAGATAATCTAAAATAATTATAGCTGAATCTGTATAGTACATATAATCATTACAACTTAATATGTAAGCAATATAGAATAAAAAGAATATATAGATCCAACTTATTCTAACTCAAAATAATTTTCACGGATTAAAGTTTTTATGGATTGTGACATTTCTTCTTAAATGGTATGGGTTTAGAAAAATTAATATATAAAATCAGCATTTTGTTAATTTTCATAAATTAAAGTTTTTATGGATTGTGACATTTCTTCTTAAACGGTATAGGTTTAGGAAAAAAGATATATCATAATGTTAGTTATTTTTGTTAAAAATTGAAAAAGAGAAAACTAACGGCAATGGGATAAAAATTGAAAAATAAAATATTTAAAATAAATAAAATATTATTAAAAATTAAAAAATAGGCTAATAGGATTTGTCAAAAAGCTAAGGGCAAAAGAGGAAATGCTAAGAATAGTGTTTTGACTTGCAAAAAATTCCTTTGACTAACCAATTTTGTATTAGCACTAAACTTTGATTCCACACGTAATCTAAAATATTTATAGCCGAATCTGTACAGTACATATAATCGTTACAACTTAATATACACGCAATATAGGATAAAAAGAACATATAGATCCAACTTATTCAAACTCAAAATAATTTTCATGAATAAAAGATTTTATGGATTGTGACATTTCTTCTTAAACGGTATAGGTTTAGAAAAATTAATATATAAAATCAGCATTTATATTTATCTTTGTATGAATTATAAGCACAATATTAGTTTTTGACTATAATTTATTGAATGTAGTTTAAAAAAGATAAGTTCATATTTTACACAATGCATTATAAATAATCTAAAATGATTTAAACTAAATCCATTAAAAATGTTTGTGGATATCCATATGATAAACTTTTAGTAAATATTTTTACATAATTCACAATTTTATCATTTTATAGAGAAGAGAAATAACCCATCAACAACCAACCATTAATAGTTAACAACATATTAGCGCATAAACTAATTATAATAACTAAAAATATTTTAGCACATAACTAATTATTGAATAATCGATAAAACTTTTAATGGGCCAACTCTTCAAAACATCTACCCACTAAATATTCATTTTTTTCTTGGAATTGGCAATTGACAAAGGATATAGAAATAAATATAGATAAAGATATGGGCAAAGGAGGAAAGGTCAAAATTAGTGTTTTGACTTACAAAAGATTTCTTCGACTAACCCAACTTTATATTAGAATAGTAGTAAAAATAATAATAGATATAAGATAAGATAGGATGGGCCATTTCCACATCCCTTAGGGAAATGGTGTGATAATCAAATGAAATTTAGTGCATCAATGCTTTTGCTTTTCTGATCAAGATTGTGGGAGCTAATAATCTTTAAAAAGGAAAATGAAGAAGAGAGTTGACTTTTTGACCGCCATTAGAATAAATTATTTCCTCCTGTGGCACCCGATACCTATTAGTTATTCTCATTTCTAAAGGGTGGCATCTTGAATACAAGAGCTTGGTTTCATTGTTTGAATATATTATCTAGTTTTTTAAACGATTTTCTTTTAATTTCTTCTGTTCTTCCTCAATTTTTTCAGCATGGGTTGTTTGTATGCTCAATAGCCTGGTTCCATAGGAATAGCGAGCCATATTATAGTAGGAATTACATCTAACCTAGTAATTGCACACGAATTTTGTACCTTTAAGATGAAACTTCTGGTTAGTAAACCAGAAGACTAACTTCTCGTCAACTGGAATTCTTCCAAGGAATATTTTTTCACTCCATAAACGAAGAAAGTGGCTACCAAATCCATGTCCATTTGGATAATTCGTATAACCTTGTGCTACACGCATTGACGAGAGTTTCGTTTCCTTTAGACCCAATGATTTTGCCACAACTGAATTTGCGCCATCGCATCCAATTACAACCTGTATCCACACAACCCGCTCTTAAACTACCCACTTTTCAAATATTTGATTATAACTTTAGGGACAGGATATAAGGTTACATACTGTTAGAATAAATGATGTAATGGACTTTTGTGATGACGACGAGTTTTGATATAAGTGCTCTGGTTTTCTTTTTATTTGGTCCATTCTTATTCCTGAAATTGGTGATTTTAAGAATAATTATATTTTTTGACAGGCCAATGAAAGGGAAGGTTACGAGAAAGGTAACATTCTAACATATGATTTTATAATATTTGAGTATATCACAGAAGCAAGAGCAAAAGCTGATACATTGGTTATCACTTTGAATAACTAAGAGGACATAATTTTTATCCAAATAAAGAACTAAGAGGACATCATCATATACTGCACGCATGCATATAATTATATGACTACATAAGTCATAATGAAAATGTGGGCGCGCGTGCGCGTGCACATGTTCGTGTGTGCGTGGCATGCACGAGCACATAAACAAAACTCATAACCAAATGGAAATCAATTGAGAGCAATCTAGAAAATCATTCACATTTTATAACCCTAATAATATGTATCATAATAAAATTACTATGCTTTGTTTATGGACATAGGCAATTGTTTAACCATATAATATTTTTCTATTATTCTTTTCTAGGTATGAAAGAGTCTGGAAGAAGAAAAGAGAAAATGTTAATTTGAACTCTAGAGTATAAATTGAGAAGGATGAAAACATAGAGAAAATTGTGTACCTTAGTTTTTAAGATACTCCCATCTTCGATACGGATAACAGGAAAGGAGGACTCAGGATCAGTTTCAAGCGCTACAATTCGGCATCCAAAACGAATAGATTTTGAAGGGAGACTTTCAGCTAAAGTTTCGACGAGATCTCTTCGTTTCACGCACTGGAGCCCTTCTTTCCTAAGAAAACAAGAAAAAATAATAATAATGTTCTAAAAGCTTTAATTTGTAACACATATGCTCAACACATACTGCAAAATCTTTTACAGCCTAGTTTTAATATTAATAGAAGTGCATAATTATACATGTAATATTGCTTGAATCAGAATAATATTTTGCTTCATATCAAGTACCAGTATTCAGAAAAGTAGTCAATACTTATAAGCAACCATTTTGGTAAATTTGCTGTATGGATTTATATCACAATTTTATTACATTTAATCCATAAACGGTACTAAACATCGGGTTCCAATGCATTGGTAACAGAATTAAACTTCTATGGTGCATGCGTGCTCAGATTAATTTAAATTATTTGTGTAGAGAAAATACATATATAGTTGTAAGAAAAAAAGTATATATCGCTAGAATCATAACTTCACAAAATTTCTGTTTAATGTACCCGATTGGTGTTATTTGCATCCCGTCTTTGGAAATCCATACATCATGTAACCTGGATGTAGTCAAAAAGAAAATGGAACATTTAGCTAATGAAAACATTATTGCTTATGGAATGCACCATTGTTGCATTATAGTGATGAGGAAGATCTGATACTTTGAACAAATTTCCAGATAATGATACTATTAGTGTAATATAAAGTACAATTTGGGGTATATCCCCATGAAGACTACAACCCTATCATCAGAGCTTCTTTATGAAACTTCATTGTATATGATATGCACATACGTGAACGGCTAGATAATATTATGTTCGGGCACCACTGGCATATACAGGACTATATGTTAGTTATTCATCTATGATTATTTTAGTGTACTATAAATTTAATTTTATGGTATTCGTGCAATTTCTTATTTTCTAGGTTTTGTAGGATACTAATGAAGACCACATCCCTGTAAGATGAAAGTAAACTATATAAAAGACCCTTGTAATTTAATATCGCGTGAAACAACATGTCTAACATGTAAGAAACCATTCATGATATGCATCAGGAAAAGTGATTATACTCTGTTATTGGGATAGACTTCATACGAAGCTCCACTCCAATACCGAGTTGGTCGAGGGCACGCCAACCGTTAAGGTAAATTGAAATCGCCGCCCCTGTATCCCTCAGTTCACAATGTTTTTCCAAAACAAGACTTTTGATGCCTTTCCTGCAAAACAAATCCAATATCAGCAATGAAAAAAAATGCGAAAAGACATCTGCTAAAAGCTATTTCCACTATGGATGTGTTTTCCTTTCTTCTTTTGTTTCAAATAAATCAGAAAAAATATTGTAACCTACACAATCCTTTTTCAGGAAAAAAAAGCTAGAGTGTAAAAACAACACAATTTGGCCCTTATTTTAACTTCTTTCTTTCATGAAAAATACCCCTAATATTTCATCATATATTCTGCCACTGTTTCAGTAGCAAAAGTGAGCAAGGGTTCTGGCAATTTACTCAAATTCCAAACAAATAGGATTTTTTTAAAAAAATTATTGGAACCAAGTAAAAGTTGTCACCTGTGAAGAGCAAGGGCAGTGGCAAGCCCACAGATACCTGCACCAACTATCACAATATCATGGTACTCCTCTTGATCTTGGCTTTGGCTCCCCATCTCTTCCCTCCTCCGGTCTCTTCTTCTTTCTTTTCCTTCTTCTTTTATAATGGTAAATTAAATGCCTACTGGAAGGTTATGAGCCATAGCTCAAATTAGCCAGTCAAAGACATTAAGATGTGATCTTTTTGCATACTTCCAAAACATCGAAGTCTAGTGTGACTGTATCCTTGTTCATTTGCATTTTGGAGTATTAGGATATTGGAAAACATCAGCTTACATAATCTTTTTAGAAGATCCAATTCCTCCATAATTGAGAGGATATTTTGAGAAAAATAGGAATAATTAAACCCATCATATATCATTAAAAAGTAGGCTTAATTCCAAACCAAAAAAAAACAAATATTTTGATCAGCTATAATTGTAAGAAACCACCACAAAACTTTCAAAGCTAATGATTTCTCGTAATTTTGAAAGAATCAGCCAAGGAATCGAGTAGGGTCTTTGGAGCTAAAAAGTATTTAATATCATAAAAATCCTCAAATGAGTGAGTTATGCTTACAAAAGGCAAGTCAATCACACCATTCTGACAGGGAAAAAAAACAATTAAAGCTAGAAAACATTGCTCCGTCTTCTAGTCCTAAGAGGAACCTTTGTGGAATTAAACTCTACAACATTGATTCGAGCTCCTTTTTGTTAGAATGGCTCTCATGATTGGTTCCAATGCCTGCATCATTGGATCGAGCTCATCGTAGCTGCATTCTACCTACACATAGTTGGACTAAATCTTATCATTTCACCACACTGGACTCCTTTTCACCGGATCCCACCCCAGCATAGCCAAATTGTTTTCCTCTTTGTTGAAACCAACCTCTAGGTCTCCCAATCGCACTCTTCTTCTCTACATTCTACCTTCAAATCGTTGGCTTGGACTCCTCGTCATCAAATCAGACCTCCGCTTCGCCCGTTAGGACTCATCTTCGTCGGATCGGGCACCACATCCTCGTATTGTGACTTCAGTTCCTTAGATCCATGCAAGACCGATCAAACAAAAATCATTCTACATCGATTATGACGGTAAACTCCAATTTATTCTAGGTTTTTCTTTGTGTGTTAATTTCGGAACCCCTAACTCCCGCATTTTCCAAAAAAAAAAAACCATCCGAATCTTGATATTTTCAAAATGGGTACCTCAAACCTTTAAAGTTAACTAAAAAGAACTCACTCGTTAACTCCCATTCAAATTCTGTTAAATATAACAGTTTTGGGGCTGTAAAAGACCGAAGCACACTTGCGCGGACGAGCGGGAGAGCCGAGGTATCTGGGTTCTGTGGTAGCTCGGAGACAGGTTGTGAGGCCGAGGAGGCCAGTTGTGCAGGGGTTCAGAGGTGAGTCGGCGTCTGCTCGGTAGGACGAGCATAGGTGTGGTCTGGTCGACCGCTGTAGGTCCTTTCTTGCATGCTCTGGGACACGTCATCTGCCACATATCCTGATCTGGGAGATCACCGATATCGAGCAACATCATTAGCCTCCCACTCTCGTCCCGACCAGCTGACGGGTCGGGTCGAGAGTGGTTTGCCGAGTTACCTGCGGTGAGCTCATTTTCGAAGATATTGACGGGCGTGTCCCCGGGCAATAGGTTGCTTTTCTGGGTGATGCCAGCGAATCAGGGCGAGATCTCCGCATTAAAGAGGGTGCGCCGGATCGTGTGCACTTTGCTGAGGCGACAGACCACGTGTCGGATGCCGGTTGGCCGATGTGATGTGCCGCAGGCTTTTGGCATCCGATGGGATGCCGCTTGCAACAGGTGGAGCGATCGTGGCCGTTGAGTGCAGTGAACCGTTTTGGCGGAGTCGACCGTCGCCGTTGGATGAGGACACCGGCTGTATAAATCGAGGGGAGACCGGATTCGGGGCTCTCTCTTCCCATTTTCCTCATTTTGAGTCTTGTTAGCTCAGCGCTCTCCCCTTTAGGTCGGATCTCAGCGTTTTCTCTTCTCGAGGATTTCTTCCCATCAGGTTAGATGTCTTGTTTTGAGGAGTTTGTAGATGTCGTAGGGGTAGATACTAGGGATTCTTCCCCCGGGTTGGAGCCCCTTCGGGAAGTTGGTGTCAGATCCTCTTCTCGGGGTCGTGCGTCTAGAGCGGTTCCTGGAGCGGGGACGGCGGACGCTCCTGGTACGTCGTCCTCAGTAAGGTATGAGGACGAGCTTGTCACCGCTCGGTCTCGTTTCCATATTCCCTCCGGCTACACGCTACGATTAGCCGAGAAAGGAGAGGGGGCAGATCGGGTGCGGGGTAGAGAGATCATCTTGTACCTGGAAGCCCTTTGGGCCGGAATGCGCCTGCCTTTCACTCTCGAGGTTGTAACTGCGTTAAATTACTTTGGGCTAGCCCCGGACCAGCTAGTGCCGAACTCCTGGAGGATTCTCCTTGGGTGCCTGGTCCGGCTGAAGCTGCAGATGATCCCCTTTAGTCTGTCCATCATTGCCTCCTCTCTTGTTTACAAAAGTCACCCCGGAACTCGCGCGGGTGACCCGAGGTGGGCTTACCTCTCCTTTAGGAAGCATCGGGGGAGTGTAGCCGAGTTAGGAGTTGTCGTCCTGCCTTCTTCCATCCATTATTGGAAGAAGAAGTTTTTCTTCGTCGGGCCGCCAGAGGGTGAGGACTGGCTCATACCCGTCCAGCGGTCTAAGGATAGGTGCTGGCAGGGAAATCCGTCCAATGACCCCGACGCGATGAGGGTGGCGGGGTGGGAGCCTATTCCCCGGGCTGAAGTGCTACTTTCTGAGCGGGCCCTTAGTTGGGCCGGGCTCAGCCCCGCCCAGTTCGTCGGTAAGTTAGGCTTATGTTTTTTTTCCGTTTCTGTTTGTGTCGCTGATTCCACTATATCATGTCTTGTGCAGAAACCATGGACGTGGACCTCCTCCGAGCAGCCATGCGCAAGCCGAAGAAAGGGCCGAAGGCTGGAGGGGCCAACTCTTCTCGTCAGACGTCGGTCCCGGCTCCCCCCGCAGCCGTCCCGCCCCAGAGCCCGGCGCCAAGCAGAAAAAGGGCTCGGGGAAAGGATGCCCAGGCTTCGGAGGTGGAGACAAGCTCCTCGCCGTCGCCTCTCAAGAGGTTCCCCCGAACAGTTCCGCGGACCCCGGCCTCTCCGATTTTGGTGGACGAGTGAGAGTTCCGCTTTGAGGTGCCCTCGGGGCTCTCCTTCGCTGACAGCTTGCTACATGACATAGAGAGGTCGGCCAGGGGCCGGGTCCCTGGAGGGACGTTGAAGGCACAAATGGCGTCCATCGCCTAAGAGGCCCTGCAGGTTAGCGCTCATACATCGTCTCATTGCTTGCGAGATTTGGTGCCCCCTTTTTCTTTTTGACCCCCCCCGATTTCTTCAGGTCCTCCAGCACGTCGCTATCGTAGCCCGGATGGAGGTGGAGGAGATAGCCTCGGCGATGCGAGCCGAAGGCGAGCTCTCCTCGCTGGGGTAGAGCTCGAAGCAGGAGCTGGAGGCGGCGATGGCGAGGGTCGCTGCTCTTGAGGGCGAGGTGGCTGCCGGGAGGCAGGAGGCGGCGGCAGCGAAGTAGGAGGCAGCGACCTTGAAGCAAGAGGTGGCCAGGTTCCGCGAGGCCGCCCAGGCCAAGCTTCAGGGCTCCGAGGTGCTCGTCGACACCATGAAGAAGTCAGTGAGCACCCTCCGAAAGGAGTTGGGGGCTGCGGTAGAGGCGGCGAAGAGAGCCGACCTTAGGGCAGCGGAGGCGGTGGAGAACTTCTAGAAGTCAGAGCATTTCTACACCGTCCTAACCTCGGCCACCACCCTCATCTGGCACGAGGCTCTCGACGCCGTCAAGGCTCGGGTGCTGGAGTTTGCTGATGAAGAGCTCCGAGCAGAATATCCCCGTGGGGATGACGACCAGGGGGATGCCCCCGGGAGCACTGCCGGGGAAGGGACTCTCGGCGAGGGCGACGACAAGGCTCCTGTAACGGACGCATCCCTAGTCGCGGTGGACGTCGAGCTCATCGGTGCCGCGCCCGGCCCTGGGGCCTGAAGCCCCTCGTCTTCTCTTTGTCTTTTCTTTTGTTGCCTCGCTGCTTTGTGGTCTACCGTTGGCATTTTGTAAGGCTGGGGAGCCCGTAATACCCTTGTAAAAGCTTTGACTTTTGAATAAAGATTTTTGTTTTTGCAGTAGCGTTTGTGCTTGTATTTTCCTTTGTCGGTAAGCACTCGTATTTGCACAGCACTGTCTTCGTTTTATGTCGGTTCTTTGTCTAGCGATCACACATCGAGTTGAATCTGTTCGTTTGCCGAGTGTGCGAGGACCGGCGGGAAGACAATATCTCCATGGCCCCGAAGTCGAAGTGGAGATCACTAAGACGTTGATAAACCGGATGTCTCTTATTGAGTTCATGTTCCTTAGTTGTTGGAGGGGCCGTAATTGGCCAATTAAGGATGTTGCCGAGCAGAGTAGCTGCTCGGTGCCTCTTGGCGAGGGCTTTGATCCTTAGTTGTTGAAGGGGCCGTAATTGGCCAACTAAGGATGGTGCCTAGCAGGGTAGCTGCTCGGTGCCTCTTGGCGAGGGCTTTGATCCTTAGTTGTTGGAGGGGCCGTAATTGGCCAATTAAGGATGTTGCCGAGCAGAGTAGCTGCTCGGTGCCTCTTGGCGAGGGCTTTGATCCTTAGTTGTTGAAGGGGCCGTAATTGGCCAACTAAGCACGGTCCGAGCAGGGTTACTGTTCGGTGCCTCTTGGCGAGGGCTTTGATCCCTGGTGTGTTGTGGTAGGGAGCTACCAGCCAGGGATAACCGAGCAAGGGCAGGCCCGGTTGCCTCTTTCGAGGGCTTTTAATCCTTAGCGCGGGAGGGGCCATGACTGGCCTACTAAGGACGGGACCGAGCAGGGTAGCTGCTCGGTGCCTCTTGGCGAGGGCTTTGATCCCTGGTTTGTTGAGGTAATGAGCTACCACCCAGGGATAACCGAGCAAGGGCGGGCCCGGTTGCCTTTTGCGAGGGCTTTGATCCTTAAGGACGGGCCAGGCAGGGTTGTTGTTCGGTGCCTCTTGGCGAGGGCTTTGACCCCTGGTTTGGTAAGGAGCGACCAGCTAGGGATAACCGAACAAGGGTTGGTCTGGTTGCCTCTGTAAGTACTTTGATCCCTAGTTTGTTGGGGTAAGGAGCTACCGGCCAGGGATAACCGAACAAGGACGGGTTCGGTTGCCTCTTGCGAGGGCTTTTCATCCTTAGCGCGGGAGGAGTCGTGATTGGCCTACTAAGGATGACCGAGCAGGGTTGCTGTTCGGTGCCTCTTGGCGAGGGCTTTTAGTCCTTAAGGATGGCCGCGCAGGGTTGCTGCCCGGTGCCTCTTGGCAAGGGCTTTGATCCCTGGCGTTGTATGGTAGGGGAGCTACCAGCCAGGGATAGCTGAGCAGGGTAGCCGCTCGGCTGCCTCATGGTGAGGGCTTTGATCCCTGGTTCGTTGGGGGTAGGGAGGTACCAACCAGGGATAACCGAGCAAGGGCGGGCCCGGTTGCCTCTCGTGATGGCTTAGATCCCTGGCGTTGCGAGGTAGGGAAGCTACCGGCCAGGGATAGCCGAGCAGGGAAGCCGCTCGGCTGCCTCTTGGTGAGGGCTTTGATCCCTGGCGTTGTGAGATAGGGAAGCTACCGGCCAGGGATAGCCGAGAGGGGCAGCCGCTCGGATGCCTCTATGCAAGGGCTTTGATTCCTGGTTTGTTGGGGTAGGGAGATACCAGCAAGGGATAACCGAACAAGGGCGGGTTCGGTTGCCTCTTGCGAGGGCTTTTCATCCTTAGCACGGGAAGGGTCGTAATTTGCCTACTAAGGATGGCCGAGCAGGGTTACTGCCCGCTGCCTCTTGGCGAGGGCTTTTTGTCCTTAAGAATGGCCGAGCAGGGTTGTTGCCCGGTGCCTCTTAGCGAGGGCTTTGATCCCTAGCGTTGTGGGGGTAGGGAAGCTACTAGCCAGGAATAGCCGAGTAGGGTAGCTGCAGGGATGCCTCTTGGTGAGGGCTTTTATCCCCGGCGTTGTAGGGTAGGGAAGCTGCCGGCCAGGGATGGCCTAGCAGGGTAGCTGCAGAGCCTCCTCTTGGTGAAGGCTTCGATCCTTGGCGCTAGAGGGGCCGTGGGAGGCCTGCCAGGGATGAACCAAGCAGTGAAGCTGCTCGGTTGCCTTTTAGTGAGGGCTTTGATCCCTGGCGTTGTATGGTAGGGAGGCTACCAGCCAGAGATAGCCGAGCAGGGTAGCTGCAAGGCTGCCTCTTCGTAAGGGCTTAGGTCCTTGGCGCTGGAGGGGCCGTAGGAGCCCTACCGAGGATGAACCAAGAAGTGAAGCTGCTCGGTTGTCTCTTAGTGAGAGCTTTGATCCCTAGCGTTGTATGGTAGGGGGCTACCAGCCAGGGATAGCCGAGCAGGGTAGCTGCAGGGCTGCCTCTTGGTGAGGGCTTTGGGAAGATGAACGGTCGCGAGTGACACGTGCCACGAATGCGTGGAGGAGGCGAAGAGCTAGAGCCGCGTCGTTTCGATTTCGCATCGATCTGTGCGATGTCTGCCGCGTGGCGGCACAGTTCCGGGTGACCGTTGAACTCCAGGGGCATTATGGGCTATAAAATGGAGAGATTGTTGATGCTCCTTTCCTCACACCAAAAACGCAAGAATGGAGGACTTCCCTTTCACCATCCCCGTTATCATAAGCTTCGAGGACGTGTATCTCTATAATCAGTATTGCACTGATGACATGGTGCAGTTGGTGATAGGCCGGATCGAGGATAATTTCGGCAAATTGCTTCCCCGGCACTCCTCCCTACTTCAGGTGTTGATGTACTCCATCTGGAGGGCGTTGCTGGGGCTCTACAACCCCTTATCCGAGCAGCTGAAAGACGAGGCCATTGGCAAGCTGAGGTCTCTAAGGCGTTTCGGCCTGATCTCTGCGAGATGGCTAAATCGCTCGGAGGCGCTCGTCCTTGAGTGCTACCACTTGAGGCTCGACGCCGACGCCAGCGGGGGTCATCGAAGGGAGAAGTTAGACGCCGCGAGGGCTCGGCTGGCGGAAATATCCTCAGAGTACCACGAACAGTGCTCTCTGCACCCCATTCCCCCGCTGTTGTAATATATTTTTTTATGTACGGCTGAGGAGCCTATAGTACCTCTTGAATGAATAATATTCTTTTTCTTTTCTGCAATGCTTTATTGATCCCTTTATTATATAAACAAAAGATCTCAAGAAAAATGTACATTGCTCTGAAAAGAAAATACATGCTAGTAGATGTTCTTATTCGTGCAGCTCGAGCCCCCCGGACGTCTGTTGGCATCTATGTCCGGCATAGGGTACCGAGCTTCGTGGGTACCAAATGTATCCTTCGCTGACACTACCATGATCTGGCCGATGGTCAGCTCGGCTGGAGGGGGACGATGCTCCTGCTCGCGGTCAGCTTGCCGCTTGTCCCTCAGGTACGCTGCGAGGTGCCCCGAACGGATGAGCTCTTCAATATAGTCTCAGAGTTGTTTGCAGCTCTCTGTGGAGTGGCCCAACGACCTATGAAATCCGCAGTAGGTGTCCCGGGGTCGCTTTGAGGCCATTCGTGGGACCGGGGGAAGCTTGAAGAACCCCTCGCCCTTGGCCTCCTCTAATAGCACCGCCTGGGAGACGTTGAGCGGGGTGTACTCCTGGAACTTTGGGAGATAGGGCTTTTGCCACTCAGGTCCCCTTCTCTCTTCTTTTGCCCTATTCTTTTGGTCGGTTTGCTCTGTCCGGGGGAGATTTGCATTCACCTCGGATTCGAGTTGGACCTCGCGCTCGGTCCAGGCCTTTATCTCGGCCATGGTCTTAGGTTGCGCTAATGCAATGGAGCGTAACCACTCCTTGTGCCTAAGACCAGACCTCAGAGCCGTGATGACCGTCTCGTCCCGGTGCTCTGGGACTTTGAGAAAGGCATTGTAAAAGCGGGTGACGTATGCTCTGAATGTCTCCTTGTCCCCGCTCTTGATCGTGAAGAGATGGTCGACTGTGCGCTTCTGCCGCCTGTTCCCGATGAAGTGGCCGAGGAATTGTGTGGCCAGCTCGTCGAAGGTTGAGATTGAGCACGGCTCATGTCTTCGGAACCAGTCTCGCCCGGAGAGGATGAGAGTGGCCGGGAAAGCTTGGCACTGGGCGGCATCGGATTGGTCTTGGAAGCTCATTCCCGAGGTGAATGCATCCAGGTGGTCCTTCGGGTCAGATTTTTCGTCGAAGAGGGAGACCTTTGGGAGCTTGTTGCTGGAGGAGACGTGGACGGTGAGCAACTCCTCGGTGAATGGTTTGGTGAGCGAGTCGGCGGCATACTTAGCCCCATCGCTCAAACGGTGACCTTCTCGATGCATACCCTCAATCTTTTTCTCGAGGGCGTCGAGTCAGCCGTGGTACCCCGACGACTCGGCGAGGCCTGCGTCTGGCCGCAGCTCCGGATCCTCTCAATGAAGTTCCTTAGATCCCCCGGCGAGGTGGCCTTCGAGCCGCCGCGGCGAGTCCCGTCCGCGCGACCCCGTCGAGGGAGGGGGTGTCGGTCATGCCTGATAACAGACGAGCTGACAGACATCTCCTCGGGAGGGACAGGTGCGTGGAGGATCTCGGGGCGAGGTGCTCTGGCGACGTACCTCGGTGTTGAACTGTGGGGTGTCCAGCGGGTCTCAGAACTTATAAGTCCGGGAGATCTGCGGCCGTGAGAGGTAGCGAGGCGGTGGTCGGCGGTGCCGGTGCGGACGGGGTCTTCTCTCCCCCTGTAGTGGTCCTGGTCCCGAGGCGGGGGAGCGGCGGCTTACGCCTGCAAGAGGTGTTGTTGGTCGGTCGATAAGACCGAGGAAGATGACCTCGGCGGGAGAGCTCGCGGACGAGCGGGAGAGCCGAGGTATCTTAGTTCTGTGGTAGCTCGGAGACGGGTTGTGAGGCCGAGGAGGCCAGTTGTGCAGGGGGCTCGGAGGTGAACCAGCGTTTGCTCGGTAGGACGAGCATAGGTGTGGTCTGGTCGGCCACTGTAGGTCCTTTCTTGCATGCTCTGGGACACGTCATTTGCCACATGTCCTGATCTGGGAGATCACCGATATCGAGCATCATCAGGTTGGGATCAAACGAGGATTTGTTGTCTCTGCAAGCCACCATTGATTGCGTAGAAGAAGAAGAAGAAAGGGTATTGTGCAAATCGAATCAAGTGAGAAGAAGACGAAGAAGAAAAGAAGTAGTTTTGTTTTTCTACTTAAAATTTAGCTTTTGAATTTCACGGAAAGTGTTTTATAGTTAACATTTAAGTTTAGGTGTTCTTTTTGAAAATACCAAATTTGTGGTGTCCTTTTCGAAAATATAAAAGTTTGAGGGGTCCAAAATAAAAAAAAAACGTAATTTTAACAAATGGAGCAAATTAAAAAGTACCCTCAATTACAACTATACCACTTCCTTGAAACCAAACACAAACTCTGAGGTTACAAGCAGACAAAAAATAAGGAATACTGCCATGCGATAATTCTATATTCTTACTCCCTTGATCCAAACAGGTCCTTAATAATTTAACATAATTATCTTTCTTTTAGGAAAAAAGCGAAAACGTTACTACTTTTTGTTTGCGCCTAAATTTATCTACGCTGAGGGACTATAAGTCCCAATATTAGACCAGTTACTACGCCGATATGGCTAAGAGCCGAACTTATTTATCGACCGAAGCAGAAGAATTAGGGCTGAATGATATTGGCTTTAGTAAGCAGGGCACGCTTAGGGATGCGGGTATGAACATGCAAGTGATTTCTACCGTGTAGCCACATCTTGAAAAACATAGGGAAGTTACCGTGTTTTTTTCACGCCCCACCCCCAATACAGAGAGTATTGTTCGCTCTGGCCGAAGCCGCAAGGTTTTGTTCTTCAGAGCGAACTGGACCCGACAAGGGGCCACTTCCCAGAAGGTCATCTATACCAGGACTTCCCTGGCCTGAGCACGCTTAACTACGGAGTTCTCAAACTCCTGTAGTGCCGGTTCACTTAAAAGGCACCTCTGTATTGAAGAGTGGTATCATTCCATTTATAGTACAGATCTGTCCTCTTTTGGAATGTATTCCGAAAATTCCCCATTGTTTTACAGTGGGTCCCCATGCTTATCTGGTATATATGGGTATATCGGATAATACCTGGGGTATTACATTCTCCCCCACTTAGAACAATGGTTCGTCCTCGAACCACAGACCTACTATTGAGGAACCTAGCTCTGATACCATTCTGTCACGCTCTACCCCCAATACAGAGAGTATTGTCCGCTCTGACCGAAACCACGCGGTTTTGTCCTTCGGAGCGAACCGGACCCAACCACGGGCCACATCCCAGGAGGTCACCCATCCCAGGAACTCCCTGGCCTGAGCACGCTTAACTACGGAGTTCTCAAACTCCTGTAGTGCCGGTTCACTTAAAATGCGCCTCTGTATTGAAGAGTGGTATCATTCCATTTATAGTACAGATCTGTCCTCTTTCGGAATGTATTCCGAAGATTCCCTATTGTTTTACAGTGAGTCCCTATGCTTATCTGGTATATATGGGTATACCAGATAATACCTGGGGTATTACATTACTTTGTCACTACCCGAAATTTGGCACGTGACGGCCCTTAAACCACGTAACGTCTCCAGGCGTAACGTAATTCAAGTAAGCCGAAAACCCAACAATCTAAACCATAAAAAATAATAAGCGATAAGAATATTATTAAAACTTTTGAAATCTCAATCAAAATTCTTTAAAGTCCAAATTTACTTTCTTTAAAGTTTGGCAGCACCTCCCTTGTAAAACAATCCCCAAAAAGGGTACAACAAAAGATATAAGTAAGCATCCCCAAACGGGAGCAAATCCATGCCCAAAGATGGAAAACAACCACCACAACAGATATACGACGCCGTAGCGAAGAAAAAGAAAGACAATATGATTAAAACTGCATAAAAGACCTCCAGAGTCATCAAATAATATACAATATCGTCCTCACAACCCGTCTCTAAGTCAATACATGAAAATGGTAGATGGAGAGTACTGGATACAACGAATATACAATGAGCAATATCGGATAACCGTAAAACCCACCTATAGCAAAACTGCACCCAGTCAGCCGCAGCGGTATCCGCTGCAAAAGATGATACGATAGGAAGAAGAAAGCCCTGCCTCTGACTGCTCCGAGGGACAACTTGTACAACCCTGTTGCACAACAGGGGTGAGTTGCTAACTCGTGAATAGAAAATAACATATACAGGTAATCGCAAGTATACACGTACTGCACTAATCTATCACATGCAAGCTGATAGCAATAAACAGCAATATGTATATGCAACAGTTATGAAAGGTATTCTATCAGGTACTACTAATATATAAAGCAATGCATATCAAATAAATGCGGGGTATGGAATAAAACATGTCATACTCACTGAATCCTTATCGTGGCAGGACCGGTGTCCATCAAGACAATCTAAATCCCAAATTCCTCAGGCCCCCATATCGGCCCTCATATCGGCCAACGATTGGCCCTCACATCGACCAAAGATCGGCCTTCACATCTACGTATCATACGTTCCTCGGAAACCCGAGTGCCCAGCTTCGACACTCGAAATTCTACGTATCCATACGTACACGACTCCGGTCGGTATCCCCACGATAACTGCCGGAACCAGGTAATGTCACCTGTAAGGTAGTATCCCCTGTCTCAAGCTCAATGCCATCATCTGCGATCTTCTTATTCCGGGGTACCTCCGGGCCCCACCATGTACCCGCACACGGCCCACTCCACTCCTCGCATGAGGTATACAAAACTCAGAACCGAGAAATCTCATGGTGGAAGTATCGAAATATCATATCAAGAGAAACCGGGTTTTTCAAATAATGCATAATTTCATGAACTACCACGGTCCTCAAATCCAGAAAATATCAAATAATGAATAAGAATACTTGCATAGATCTTTATGACGATCTATATTATATTATATATATATATATATACATATACATATATAATAGCGTCCCATACCACTGATATATATATATATATATATATATATATATATATATATATATATATATATAACAACGTCCCATACCACTGATATATATACTTAGGAATAAAACATCCAGAAAATATCATATGAAATCTATATCTCAATGCGGAAAACCACGAAATATAATATATGCAACATGAAACAGTAATATGAGCATATAAAGGAAAAACCGTTATTTAACTGCAACAAGTTATTAAATATATCATGCGGTTCCAAATTTCTCCAAAGTCCATACAATATCATATAAAGGTGAACATGTAGCTATAACCAGGTATGCGTAACCATGTCGGTATAGCAAGGTATGTGTCTATACATGTCAATAATGATGCAATACCCTCCAGGTATATGTGTAGCTATATCAAGGTATACGGGTGTACATATAAGTATGTATGCAAGATATACATGTAGCTATGTCTCATATGTGTTTATACCTATCACTAATGGCACAATACCATATAGGTATGTGGGTAGCTAGCATGTAGTCATGGCAAGGCATATGTGTAAGCATGTAGGTATACAGGTATGCTATATGTCATATGCTCAAAAGAATATGAATCATGTCTCAATGTCCCCAACCAATACAATATCACATATGTATGTGTGTTGTGCGTGTCATGGCAATTATCGACGGAGTGTGTGGCATACAATCAGTGCTCGTGCAACATGAACCGTCAATAATAGTGCAGTGTCCAATGATTACAAGTCCAAGCACAACCAGTATAATATGCAATGAAGTTTTTGCGCAAACTCTATATGTGCAATATAAACATGCGACTAATATCATATCATATCTAGCTCAGACGCATAACGTCATGCGGGCGATTCTCCTGTAGATGTTAAATCTACCCACTGGTGATCTTGGGCTAAGTAAAGCCAACCACTCACTTTCCCTTCTTCGCAGCGTCTGAAGTCCCCGCTTGCGTCCCTAAGATCATAAAACAACAATATAACAAGTTCATATTAGCAATCGACCAATAACACGTACAAACTACGTTTGACCAACGCACCAACTCCAAACATACTCTCAAGTGTTCGTCTAGTGGCTAACGTGCGTAGCGACACTACAAAACCAACCCAAGAGTCAAAGCTACACAAAGTACATGTACCGTGTCGGATAACGTAACGCGCGTAGTCGCAACACTAGAAACAAGCAAAGTGATCCCAGATTTTGTATACAGTCAAAAATCAAAAATCAAACAGTACCAAACACACTAAAATAGATGCATACAGCTACCCTAGAAAAACCAAGCCCAAACTCCTCAAGGAGGCCGAGGTTGCCGGATTTCCTCACTGTGTGGCCGGCCAAATCCGAGAGGATGGGGTTAGTACTTCAGGTGAAGGCTTAGGGTCTCTAGTACAACACCACTACACTGCTAGATTTTCTAGTACACACACTGGGTCACAACAAATTACAGATATCACAATATGACACTAAAAAATACGATATGTGCATGAAACATTGCTTTAAGCGGTCTAAACTGAAACGAATAAGCTACAAAACCTTAAAAACACCTACTTAACAGATAGAGATCATTATCTACTCCCACAATCTCAAAGATCCTAGCTTTCCAAGCTTCAAGGTATCTAAGAGGCAAAACAAGGTTTAGGATGCGATTTGGGTGTGATTTTGTGAAGTTTAGCAAGGTTTAGTGAAGAAAATTGCAAGGGTTCAGTTGAGATAATGAGGAGATGGGAAAAATGAGAAAAAGATAGAAGAATAAGAGAGGGTGAGATGAAAAGAGAGAGAGGTGAGTGTTGGGTGACTTAATCCTTATTCTTACTCTCTCCCCCTCACCTCCATTAATGCCAACATAAATGCCTCTATGACTCACAAGCCACCTCTCTCAATCCAAAACAAGATATTTTCTCACACAAAATATCTAGGGTTTAGGGTTAAAGCAAAGTAAAGATTAAGATTTGGTTAAGTTGTCATGGTCACTAAACAAGATTAACATAAACACACCCTCACATTAACATGCATAAGTGTGTGCAAAGCATAACAAATAAAAATAAATTATTAATTAAATGTTATAAAAAGTGAGGAAACCAAATTGGTAAACTTTTTACAGAAAACCCGCATTATCGCTTAATTAACACTAATCGAAATCCTAAGGTGTTACAATCTCCTCCCTTAAAGAAAATTCGTCCCTGAATTAAAATTCTTACCATGCGTACCTTCAAAGAGATGAGTGCAAATTATCCACATCTCGCTCGTAACCTCCCAAGTGATCCTCTCACTAGATGGGCTACGCCAAAGAAAACCTCCACAGACGGCAAGACCCTTGACCGAAGTTTCTCCACCTGCCGATCCACTAACATTATCTGCTGCTGGTGAACGAAAAATCACGTCCCAATCGAATGGTCTGGTGCTGAATCATGTGAGAAAGGTCATGAAGGTATTCGCGAAGTATCGACATAAGGAATACGGGGTGAATACTCAAAAAAATCTGGACGGAAGTGCCAACTTATAAGCAATGGAACCAACTCGCTAAAGGATTTCAAAAGTACCTACAATCTGGGGCTAAACTTCCCAAAACTCAACATGCCATTTCGCTGGAAAAATCCGTAGGAATACATGATCTCCCCCTGCGAACTCAAGTCTGCGACAACGACCGTCGGCATAAGACTTCTGTCTGCACTGGGCTGTATATATCTATAATATTCTAGAAATCTCGTTTTCTTAAGATGTCGTATTTTAAATCATTCGAGACCGAATGCTCCTTGTGGAGGTCTGAATCTCGCACTACTAAGCCCGAGGATGTGCGATAATCCGCACCATCCTGAACGAGTTCCCTAAAATGGGTTGTAGCGGCGCTTTCCAAAGATTGTATAAATACTAAATCCTTTAGAAAACGGTTTTATTAAGTAAATGGTATTTATTTGCAATGATTCATTTTCCCGTATTCCATGTTCCCAAGGGTATTGTGCTATGTTGCATATGAGTGTGTGAGGAGGTAGGTCATTACATCGTGGTCTACTTAAAGGTATAGCAAGTTTTGTGATGTTAAATATAGAATTGAAACTATGTGGTATTTAAATGAAAAATACGGTAAAATGAAATAGCAATTATTTTTATGATATGAACTTGATCAATTTGGTTGATTAGTGATTAATAGTCAACATGTAATGGCTTAAGCATAATTGTATTAAAGAAAAGTGAGGTTTTATAAAGAAACCGAATCGGAAATCGGATTTGTTCCGATTCCGTCGGGTTTTGTAATTCCGTATTTTTAGAAAGAAAAAGGAAGATAGAAATGGGGGACTTACGGGTTTCGATCAAAGATAAGAGGAAGATGGATAGGGAGGAGTCGCCGGTGCGTCGTTTCGTCGCCGGGAGCTCCTAGAGTCGTTGCCGGAAAATCCGCCGGAGCTTCGCCTTTCGCTCGCTTCAATTGCACACAAGGTTTCTAGTGATTTCTTGAGAGTTGGCTCAGAGGTTTGGGATGAGGGGGTAGTGTGTAGGGTTGGTATTTATAGGATTAGGCTAGCGTTAAGGTAGATGAAGGGTTTTAATTTTAAAAATGTAAAAATATATGAAAATTCATTAAAAATGGAGTAAAAGAGGTATTAAAAGCTCTCTGGAAACGATCTAAGGAATTGAAGTGTGCAGGGGGGTTTAGAAGCCTAAGAGCCAATTTTTTTTCTATTGACGACTCAGCCGACTGGCCGAGTCTGGCCGACGACGCCGGCCCGAGTCGGGAGCTGGGGAGGTGGGGGGTTGTCTGGTGAAGCCTCTGGTATATTTAGTTTTGTGGGTGTAGTGGGGTTTTTGTGAGAAATGCACGTGTAACTGTTGGTATTCTAAAAATTTCAAAACAAAATAATATTAAAAATAATGTGGGGTATGGGATTTGAACTCTGGTAGCTTGGTTCAGCAATGCAAGGTATTACCAATGAGCTACAAGCTCCTTCTTGTAATTAGGGAGTGAATTAAATATTTAAAGTGATAACAGCAGAAGTAAATACTCCAAGTATATATTAATTTTAAAGCAAATTTTTGTACACCCAAAATGGAGTTGTTACAGTCTACCCTCCTTACAAAAATTTCGTCCTCGAAATTTATAACTTTTATTTGAGGACTAGTTTACAAAGAGGTGTGGATATCCTGCACGCATTTCATCTTCCCTTTCCCAAGTGGACTCTCCTGGAGTGTCTTTCCTCCACATCACTCGGACCAAGTTGATTTCCTTGTTCCGAAGTGTCTTCACTTTCCTGTCCAGGATTTCCACAGGTTGTTGCTCACAAGATGAGTCGGGCTGTATAGTGAGCTCGGAATGATCGAGAACATGGCTGGGGTCACCCACATACCTTCTGAGTTGGGATATGTGGAACACATTATGCACTCCTTCCAATGAGGGTGGATGCGCTAAGCGGTATGCCACTTTACCGACTCGTTTGAGTATGTCGAACGGTTCAATGTATCTTGGACTTAGCTTACCCCGTCTTCAAAATTGGATCACTCCGCGGTTTGGAGATATCTTCAAGAATATGTGATCTCCTGGCTGGAACTCCAAGTGACGTCTCTTTGCATCAGTCCGGTGCTTCTGTCGATCTTGGGCTATGTGCATCCTTTCCTTGATAGTACGAACCACATCAACAGTCGCTACTACCATCTATGGTCCGAGAAGTTCTCTATCTTCGATGTCATCCCAACTTAATGGCGATCGACACTTCCTTCCATAGGGTGTTGCAAAAGGTGCCATTCCTATGCTTGCTTGATAGCTGTTGTTGTACGAAAACTCCACAAGATGTAGGTGATCCTACGATCCTTTGAAGTCTAACATGCATGCTCTGAGCATATCCTCCAAGATCTAAATAGTTCTCTCAGACTGACCATCTGTTTGTGGATGATAAGCTGTGCTGAAGTTCAGACTTGTTCCCAAGCTTGCTTGCAGACTCTGCCAAAATTGCGATCGGAACCTGGTGTCACGATCAGAGACAATGCAGACCGGTACTCCATGAAATCTCATAATTTCCTGTATGAGTTCATGGGTATCAGAGATAGTATATTATGAAGAGTTTAAATCTTTAAATAGATTATTACCTCTATGCACTTCTTTGCTAGTGTCTCAGTTGATTGGCCAACTCGAAATGGGATGAAGTGAGCCGACTTTGTGAGTCGATCCATAATGACCCATACAGCATCGTTACCCTTTGTGCTGCGAGGATGAGCAGTCACAAAATCTATCGTGATGTGTTGCCACTTCTATTCTGGGATTGGTAACGGTTGAAATAGTCCAGCTGTCCTGTGATGTTCAGCCTTTACTTGCGAACACACCAAGCATTTTGCGACGCTTCTGGCTACTTCACGCTTCATTCCATATCACCAATAATTCTGACGTAGATCTTTGTACATTTTGGTACCTCCAGGGTGTACTGAATAGGGAGAGCTGTGAGCTTCTTTCATTAACTCTTCCCAAACAGGACCTTTTTATACACACAATCTGCTGTCGTATCTCAAAGATCCGTCTTCATGGATGATGAAGTCTGTTCTGAGTCCATTCTCCACTTGTTCTCTGATCTTTTGCAACTTAGCATCGCTAGCTTGAGCTGCTTTGATCTGATTGACAATGGTTGATTGAACTTGTAAATTCATCAAACTTGAAGCATTACCTGGCATGACTACTTCAATCTCCATCTGATACAAGTCTTGTTTAAGCTTCCACTAAGCGGTGAGATTCATTGATAAAGGTTGGCGACTAAGAGCATCAGGTAACACATTCACTTTCCTTGGGTGATATTGCAAGTTGATGTCAAAGTCCGCCATGAGTTCTAACCATCTTCTCTGTCGTATATTTAACTCCTTCTGAGTAAACGCATATTTCAGGCTCTTGTGATCTGTGTATATGTTCACTCATTCACCAAGTAGATAATGGTGCCAAATCTTGAGAGCAAAGATGACGGCTGCCAACTCCAGATCATGCGTCGGATAATTGCGCTCATGAATCTTCAGCTGTCTTGAAGCATAAGCCACAAGTTTGCCGTGCTGATGTAGAACACGTCCTAATCCCTTATCGGATGCATCGCAATGCACTTCGAATCCTACAGATTGATCCGGTATGACGAGAATAGGTGCTGATGTCAACCTTGACTTGAGTTCTACGAAAGCTTGCCCGCATGCTTCTGACCACACAAAATCTTCATCTTTACGTGTGAGCTTGGTCAGGGGTGTTGCTATCTTCGAAAAGCCTTCAATGAACCTTCTGTAATATCCAGCTAAATCTAAGAAACTCCGAATGTCCTTCACTGACTTTGGTGTAGGCCATTCGCTAACTGCTGAAACTTTCACTGGATCCACAGAGATTCCTTCTCCTGATACGATATGTCCAAGAAAACCAACTTGCTTTAGCCAAAACTCGCACTTGCTGTACTTGGCATAGAGTTGATGTTGTCGAAGAGTTTCCAGGACAATTCGTAGGTGCTCGGCATGCTCTTTCCGACTCTTAGAATACACCAGGATGTTGTCGATGAAGATGACAACAAACATGTCTAAGTACTCATGGAAAACTTGATTCATTAGGTTCATGAATATTACTGGTGCGTTGGTCACTCCAAATGGCATCACTAGAAATTCGTAATGTCCATAGCGAGTTCTGAAAGCTGTTTTATGAATATCAACTTCCTTGACCTTCACCTGATGATAACCTGAACGAAGATCCAATTTAGAGAACACATAAGATCCACTTAGCTGATCGAATAAATTGTCGATGCGCGGGAGTGGATACTTGTTCTTTATAGTGACTTCATTCAAGGCTCTGTAATCGATGCACATTCTATATGAACCTTCCTTCTTCTTCACAAGTAGTACAGGTGATCCTCAACTTGAAACGCTCGGACGAATCCATCCTTTCGCCAGTAATTCGTCCAACTGTGTTCGGACTTCCTTCAAACCTTCCGGACTTAATCGATAAGGTGCTTTGATCACTGGTTGTGCTCCTGGTACTAAATCAATGCTGAATTCAAGAGCTCGATCGGGAGGCAAACCTGATATATCGTCAGGAAACACATTGTCGAACTCTCGACCACATCTGGTCTTGATTCTTCCTCCGCTTGAGCTGCTGCAACTACCGCTTCCCTTGGCTTCGCTTTGTAGGTACTTGGCTCCAGGGTACGGTCTCCGCTTTTGAAATAGAAGACCGGATGGTCTGGAATCTCGAATACTACCCTCCTTTGATGACAGTCGATGATAGCATAAAAAGTTCCAAGCTAATCCATACCTAGAACCACATCGAAGTTCGGTATGTCCATCACTTTGAAGTCAGCATAAAATTCTCTGCTGTAGACGACTACTGGACACAAGCTGTATCCTATTGTTGCCTTTAGAACACCATTTCCTGAACTGACATTCTAGCTGGATACAAGCGGTGAGACTGGAATCGCATGGGTTCGGACAAACCGTTGCGACATAAAGCAGTGAGATGCTCCAGTATCAAACAGTGCTAGTGCAGGTATTGAGGATACTAAGATTGTACCTAAGGTATGTGGGATATGTTTTAGGTATAGGAAAAGTATATAGGATAAATATCAAAACTGAAAGAAATTTTTGAGAATGAAAGGGTTACCAGTGATAACTTGGCTAGTGACCTCAGCTTCTTCTACTGTCATCGTGAAAGCCTGACGCCTTGGTACATTCCTCCTGGCCTAAGGAGCATTCCTCGGAACGTTCCTTTGAGCTTGATGGAACTGACGAGGAGGTGGTGTAGCTTGTGGTCCTCTGGGTGGTGCAGGTAATGCAAGTCTTGGAGCAGGTGCTTGGATGGCTGGGCACTGTGGGTAATTATTTGCTGGCCTGGGTGCAGCAATTGGATCTTGTTTATGAGGACAGGACTTAATACCATGAGCAGCTGAGCCGCAGATCAAGCAAAGGTTGTTCGCACGTCGGCAATCTTTCGCCAGATGTCCATTTCTCTTGCAGTAGTTACAAAAGGCTAGGCTGGGCTTGTTGTTTGGTACTCCTAGATGCCTTGGCACAAAAGGTGGTCTGGATGAGGCTCCTCCTTCCATCTGGTTAGCAGGGCACTTAACTCCTGCAGACTGAGGTCTGCCCCTCGCTTTTATCACTGTCTCATAACTGCGGGTAGCTTCCAGAGCATCCCCATGTGTTGGAAATTTTCCTGTGGCTAGTGCATCCTGAATTTGCGTGTCCAACCCATGTTGAAAACGACGGGCTCTGATCTCGTCCGTCGGTATCAAATGTGCCGCGAATCTGTTTAAAGGATTGTGTTAGCTGTGTAGTATATGATATTTAAAAATTGAAATATTGTGACATATCTTACCGACTGAGCATGGTGAACTCAGCGTCATATTCATCTACTGACTTGACCCACATAGAACCTTGTTACAAATGAATGAACTGCTGTTCCATAGCAAACCTGGCAGTCACAGGGAAATACTTCGCGTCGAACTTATCGCAAAAAGTCTTCCATTCAATAGGCTGTTCAAGACGGCTTTCTTCCGCCTTCCACCAGTTGCGAGTATTATTCGTGAGCTGTAATTTTGCCACACGAACCCAAGCTATTTCTGGCACTTGTGCTGACGCCAGATCATCTTCTATGCTCTGTGCCCATTCCTCAGCTTCAAGTGGGCTTCCCTTTCCGGAGAACTGTTTGGGATGCAAAGCTCTGAATTGCTTTATCCCAGGTGCGTCAGTCTCGGGACGGTTCAAAAGCTGCTGCTGTCCCTCAAGGAGGCTGCGGATCGCCTCAAGCAGAACTATTTGCTCGGTGGGTGGAGCAAGAACAGTAGGTACGATAGGTAGTGGAGGTGGAGTGTTGTTTAAGTTGGCGCTTGTGTTGTTTGGTGAATCCATAACCTTGAAGAAAAATTTGGGTTATGACAGATTCAAGTACATGAGATGTTAAGATTCAAGGAACATGAATTGTAAAGAATGTTTTAGTTGCTGGTTCTTGTGTTATATTGCTTAGGTTGTTCATGCAGAACAGAACTGTATGATAGAGTTTCATACAGCTCTGACCTGCATGGGCCACCAACAAAACCTGTCACGCCCCGCTTCCTAGTATACGGGCTGAGGACAAGACGAGGCCGCTACGTATTTACTGTGAAGTAAATACGCTAAGCATATCTAAGCAATATAAAAGTAAAGCACAAGAGACAAGATATAATAAAACAACAACTTTATTTATTCACATTCTTTCTGTACAATACATGGAAAGTAAATACAACTGAAATAAAAAGCAATGCCTAAACAATGGCATACAGAAAAGAAAAGTACTGAAATGGAAAGTGTACAATGACTAGAGCTCGGGGTCTTCACTGAACTGGTCCAAGTCTTCAGCAGTGGGCTCGATCTCTGACGGGTCCAGATCACCTGACGACATTCAAAGAATAAAGAAAGAGAATGTCGTCAGCGAACAGGTCGCTCGGTAAGTCCCAAAGATAAGAGAGAAATAGAATAGACAGAATAAGAAGGTAGCTTTTAAAGTTATATTATATTGTTGTAATGTTGTGTTAACGCTGTTGTTTGTAGCTTGGTACAGAAGAATGCTAGTGTATACGAGAGGAGTCTCTATATGCCAGAGACTAGAGGCAAGTATAGTACAAGGAACCGTTTATGCCACGGTACAACAACAACTGGATTCATGTTAGGTGTATTAAGTCTTACTGTCTCATGCCACTTCTAACACCTTCCGTACCAATCTACCCCTTAAACCCCGAGATGTCTTGTTTGTATTGTATTGTTTTGTAAATTGTATTGATTGTATAATTGGATAACTGACCGAAACCATGATATCAGTAAACGGATGTAACCGTAGAATCATGTAAATGGAATAACTGTAGAACCATGTAAATTGAATGTATATCCATGGTTCGGTTCGGTCAAGTTGTATAGATTGATAATTAGATTCAGAGATTCATGTTGAATTGTAATATTGAAGATTGTAGATTTATAGACTGTAGATTGTAGATTGTACTTGAATCATATTCAAGTCAGATTATAATGAGACTCAAACTGAGTCAGACAATTAAAAAAGTAAATTGAAGTCCTGATTGTTTTGATGTTATCGGTAACCGCTGCACATGGACGGCAGGATTTGTGCCTTTTTCAAAGATGATTACCGTATTGATAACACCGTTGTTAAGTTATCTACCTTAGATAGGCAAGCACCCACTTCTCCGGATCCCTGAGGCTCAAGAGATTGGTCCCGCTTAAACCTATGTTTACTAGGGTCCTTAGGGTAATTTATAGAACTTGAGGGGTTTTTATGTAAAATACTATTATATACTTTTCAAAATACACCTCAAGTATTTATTATTCTTCTTTAGAGTTGTAATGAATGTAGATTTTATATTGTGATATTTCTAGTGAAAATATCCTAATTTCATAAATAAAGGTATTTATTTGTAATATTGATTTGTATGGAATTCATGGTATTTTAGTGTAAAATTGATTCTTGTGATATTTTTAGCAAAAGGTAGAATATTTATAATACTGCAAAATAGATATTTTTATGTTACATATACATATATTTATATGAAAATAATTTTTGTATATATCTATAATATTCTAGAAATCTCGTTTTCTTAAGATGTCGTATTTTAAATCTTTCGAGACCGAATGCTCCTTGCGGAGGTCTGAATCTCGCACTACTAAGCCCGAGGATGTGCGATAATCCGCACCATCCCGAACGGGTTCCCCAAAATGGGTTGTAGCGGCGCTTTGCAAAGATTGTATAAATACTAAATCCTTTAGAAAACGGTTTTATTAAGTAAATGGTATTTATTTGCAATGATTCGTTTTCCCGTATTCTATGTTCCCAAGGGTATTGTGCTATGTTGCATATGAGTGTGTGAGGAGGTAGGTCATTACCTCGTGATCTACTTAAAGGTATAGCAAGTTTTGTAATGTTAAATGTAGAATTGAAACTATGTGATATTTAAATGAAAAATACGGTAAAATGAAATAGCAATTATTTTTATGATATGAAACATGATCAATTTGGTTGATTAGTGATTAATAGTCAACATGTAATGGTTTAAGAATAATTGTATTAAAGAAAAGTGAGGTTTTATAAAGAAACTGAATCGGAAATCGGATTTGTTCCGATTCCGTCGGGTTTTGTAATTCCGTATTTTTAGAAAGAAAAAGGAAGATAGAAATGGGGACTTACGGGTTTCGATCAAAGACAAAAGGAAGATGGATCGGGAGGAGTCACGGGTGTGTCGTTTCGTCGCCGGGAGCTTCTAGAGTCGTTGCCGGAAAATTCGCCAGAGAATTCGCCGGAGCTTCGCCTTTCGCTCACTTCGATTGCACACAAGGTTTCTAGTGATTTCTTGAGAGTTGGCTCAGAGTTTTGGGGTGAGGGGGTAGTGTGTAGGGTTGGTATTTATAGAGTTAGGCTAAGATTAGGGTAGATGAAGGGTTTTAATTTAAAAAATGTAAAAATATATGAAAATTCATTAAAAATGGAGTAAAAGAGGTATTAAAATCTCTCTAGAAATGATATGAAGAATTGAAGTGTGCAGGGGGGTTTAGAAGCCCAAGAGCCAATTTTTTTCTGTTGACGACTCGGCCGAGTCAGGCCGAGTCGGGAGCTGAGGAGGTGGGGGGTCATCTGGTGAAGCTTCTAGTGTATTTAGTTTTGTGGGTGTAGTGGGGTTTTTGTGAGAAATGCTCGTGTAACTGTTGGTATTCTAAAAATTTCAAAACAAAATAATATTAAAAATAACATGGGGTATGGGATTTGAACTCTGGTGGCTTGGTTCAGCAATGCAAGGTATTACCAATGAGCTACAAGCTCTTTCTTGTAATTAAGGAGTGAATTAAATACTTAAAGTGATAATAACAGAAGTAAATACTCCAAGTATACATTAATTTTAAAGCAAATTTTTGTACACCCAAAATGGAGTTGTTACAGTGGCACTTGGGGTGAACACAGAAAGCTGACTGATGTGCCTGCTCTAGGACCTCGCATCTCTACCCATCAGCATCTGGTACACACAAGCGAGTCCCGCAACGTAGCACACCCTAGTCATAAATCAAGAACTCCGAATCTTTACCTTGTCGAACATGCTCAGAATCTCAAAGAAACGAGTATCGGCGGGCTGTTCCTCACGAAAACGATTAAGTTAAAGTGGACGGGCGCGGACATGAGCAAGTTGTCCCCTTAGGAGAGGCGAACTTAAGCTGTACTCAACGGTCGCACCAGAACTATAAATCTGCATAAGACTGTCTCTGAACTGCTCACAACTGGAACATGCTACCCCCGGGCCTACGACTCAATCTACCACAATCGCCTTGCCATGGGTAATAAAAGATCTCAAAAATCAAAATCCTTCACAAGCTCCATCCAACGGCGCTGTCTCAACTTCAGATCCCGCTGCAGGAAGATTAAGCTCTGGTGGTCCGTGAAAATCTGACACGACTCTCCGTACAAGTAGTGTCCTCAAATCTCCAGCGCAAGACCACCGCAGCCATCTCCAGATCATGAGTGGGATAGATCCTGCTCGTACTTCCTCCAACTGTCGGGAAGCATAAGCGATACTCTATCATGCTACATCAGTACACAATCGAGCCCCACTCACGAAACATCACAATAACGACAAAGTCGCCCGATCCAGAAAGCAATGATAGATTTGATGCAGTCGTCAACCGAGTCTTCAACTGCTGAAAACTCTGCACGCATGCCTCAGTCTAAAGAAAAGGAGCTCCCTTCCTTGTCAGTACGGTCAACGGTGCAGCGATACTCAAGAAATCCTGCACGAAATGGCGGTAAAAACCGGCTAAACCTAAAAATCTGTGGACCTCTGTCCCTGATACAAGTCTGGGCCAAACCTATACGGCCTCGATCTCCCTTGGGTCCATACGAATACCGTCTCCCGTAACCACATGACCTAGGAAGTCAACACTATCAAGCCTGAAGGAAACACTTCGGGAATTTAGCAAACAGCTAGCGCTCTCCTAATGTCTGCAAAGCCATCCTCAAGTGCTGCTCATGTTCCTCACGACTCTTGAAAAAGACCAGAATGTCATCTATAACACAACAATACGCTGGTCGAGGAACGGCCTGAAAAATCAGGTTCATCACATCCATGAATGCTGCTAAGGCACTGATGAGTCCAACGACACCACCAAAACTCATAAAGCCCATAGCGCATACAAAAAGCAGTCTTCGGAATGTCATCACTCCGAACACGCAACTAATGATGACCTGATCCCAAAACAAACTTAGAAAAATGTCTCGCACCCTGGAGCTGATCAAAGAAATCGTCAAGCGAGGTAAAGGATGCCTAATCCGCACCGTAACTCGGTTCAATTAACGAAAATCAATACACAATCTCAAACCGTCGTCCTTCTCCTTGACGAACAGAGTAGGAGCTCCCAAAAGCGAAACACTCGGACGCACAAGTCCCCCCTATTTAGCAACTCTGCAACTGATCCTTAAGCTCCCTAAGATCAGCCGGCTCATCTGGAATAACGTCGGAAAATCTCGCCCAAAAGATACCCGTTCCAACGAGCCTACTGTGGCTTCGGTATCACAAATGAAAGCCAAGAATCCTCGATATCTTCTCCTCAAAAGCCGACTAGCGAAAAAAAGCTGAAATCCAGCTGTGAGGGGCGGCACCACAGTCCCCCTGCACAACAAGAATTGACTCGCCGGAAAAACAAAACCTGACTGTTTTCTCGCGGCAGTCCACAGAAGCATAGCACGTAGATAACCAGTCCGTGCCCAGGAGAACGTCAAAGTCCAACATCTCTAGAAGGATCAAACCGACGGACGAATCTCTATCTCCTATCCAATTGGCACATGACCGAAACACGTGTCGCGCAACCAAAGGATCGCTAATAGGAGTAAACACAGCAAACGGCTGATCTAGCATACATGACTCTTGGCCCAACCACGGCACAAAGTGTGTAGAACAAACGAGTGCATAGATCCCGAATTAAACAAACATGCGCAACAAAAAAGCATATGAATAAGATTACCTGAAAACTCTGCATTGGACGCCCGCACGTCCCGATGAGTCGAAACAAAAGCTTGTGCATGTCCTCTACCTGCAACAGGCAGTCCTCCTCCTCTGCCATCCTGTTCTCTCGGAACAAATCCTCCACGACCATGACCTTTCTGAACATAAGTCTGACGCGGATCAACAACAGGGGCAACATGTGCCTCTCCTTAAGGTGAAGGTGGTAAACTATCATGTAGTACAGCTGTACCACCCTCACGTGGCTCAGTACAATCTCGAACATGATGACTCAAACTACTGCACCGGTAACATCCAGAAGAAAACTGCTGACTCTCCTGGGGATAAGAGCTAAACGACTGTTCTCGTCCAAAGCCTCTGCTACTCCCGCGATGTAAACGAAATCTGTCGCGGCGACTAAGCCTCTGTTTCTGGGCTGATACACCTGTACGAGCCCTCCTCGGTCTCGGAACTCCCAAAATCTTGAGAAGACGTGCCTCAGCTAAACGGGCTGCATCTACTGTTGTTGTATACGTGACACAATGCTGTATGCTGATAGCAAGGAATAACTAGGTAACAGGGGTAGCGACCTCTTGTTGCTGCGCTCGACTGGTCTCAACCAACGACCTCATCATCTGGCGCAAGTCCTGCATATCTTCCTCAAGCTTAGCGATACGATCTATCGAAGGAGGATCAATCTGCTCATGTGCAACGAGCGTACCGTCCTGGTTAGTCCTCGTCCTAAACGAGTCAACTCTGACCTCGGCCCTCCCTGCCTCTCTCTGAGCCCTCATAGTCATCGGCGACATAAAGGCTATATATGGAAATAGGATTCGATATGAACACAGAAATCGAATCACAAGGATATGTATCATCATGGAAGGAATTTCAAGCAATTAGTACTTAGGTCACTTTAGGCGAAGTACCGTGTCGTAGGTATGCCGCGGACATACACACGCTACATCACTCTGCTTAAGCTACCTACTCCATCATACCAAGATCATCCTACACTTCGAACGGTAAAACCTAGCGCTCTGATACCAACTTTGTTACGACCCAAAATTTGGCACGTGACGATCCTTAAACCACGTAACGTCTCCAGGCGTAATGTAATTCAAGTAAGCCGAAAACCCAGCAATCTAAACCATCAAAAGTAGTAAGTGATAAGAACATTATTAAAACTTTTGAAATCTCAATCAAAATTCTTTAAAGTCCAAATTTACTTTCTTTAAAATTTGGCAGCACCTCCCTTATAAAACAAGCCCCCAAAAAGGGTACAACAAAAGATATAAGTAAAGCATCCTCAAACAGGAGCAAATCCACGCCCAAAGACGGAAAACAACCACCACAATAGATATACGATGCCGTAGCGAAGAAAAAGAAAGACGATATAATTAAAACTGCATAAAAGACCTCCAGAATCATCAAATAATATACAATATCGTCCTCACAACCCGTCTCTAAGTCAATACATGAAAATGGTAGATGGAGAGTACTGGATACAACGAATATACAATGAGCAACATCGGATAACCACAAAATCCACCTATAGCAAAACTGCACCCAGTCAGCCGTAGCGGTATCCGCTGCAAAAGATGATACGATAGGAAGAAGAAAGCCCTGCCTCTGACTGCTCTGAGGGACAACCTGTACAACCCTGTAGCACAACATGGGTGAGTTGCCAACTTGTGAATATAAAATAACATATGCAGGTAATCACAAGTATGCACATACTGCGCTAATCTATCACATGCAAACTGATAGCAATAAACAACAATATGTATATGCAACAGTCATGAAATGTACTCTATCGGGTACTACTAATACATGAAGCAATGCATATCAAATAAATGTGGAGTATGAAAGAAAACATGTCATCCTCACTGAATCCTCATTGTGGCAGGACCAGTGTCCATCAAGACAATCTAAATCCCAAATTCCTCAGATCGGCCCCCATATCGGCCCTCAGATCGGCCCTCACATCTACGTATCATACGTTCCTCGGAAACCCGAGTGCTCAGCTTCGACACTTGAAATTCCACGTATCCATACATACACGACTCCAGTCGGTATCCCCACGATAACCGCCGGAACCAGGTATTGTCACCGGTAAGGTGGTATTCCCTGCCTCAAACTCAACGCCATCATCTGCGATCTTCTTGCTTCGGGGTACCTCCGGGCCCCACCATGTACCCGCACACGGCCCACTCCACTCCTCGCATGGGGTATACAAAACTCAGAACCGAGAAATCTCATGGTGGAAGCATCGAAATATCATATCAAGAGAAACCGGGTTTTTCAAATAATGCATAATTTCATGAACTACCACGGTCCTCAAATCCAGAAAACATCAAATAATGAATAAGAATACTTGCATAGATCTTTATGATGATGTATATTACACACACACACACACAACAGCGTCCCATACCACTGATATATATATATATATAAATATAAATATATATATATATATATATATATATATATATATATATAACAGCGTTCCATACCACTGATATATATACTTAGGAATAAAATATCCAGAAAACATCATATAAAATCCATATCTTAATGAGGAAAACCATGAAATATAATATATGCAACATGAAACAGTAATATGAGCATATAAAGGAAAAACCGCTATTTAACTGCAACAAGTTGTTAAATATATCATGCGGTTCCAAATTTCTCCAATGTCCATACAACATCATATAAAGGTGAACATGTAGCTATAACCAGGTATGCGTAACCATGTCGGTATAGCAAGGTATGTGTCTATACATGTCAATAATGATGCAATACCCTCCAGGTATATGTGTAGCTATATCAAGGAATACGGGTGTACATATAAGTATGTATGCAAGATATACATGTAGCTATATCTCATATGTGTTTATACCTATCACTAATGGTACAATACCATATAGGTATGTGGGTAGCTAGCATGTAGTCATGGCAAGGCATATGTGTAAGCATGCAGGTATACAGGTATGCTATATGTTATATGCTCAAAGGAATATGAATCATGTCTCAATGTCCCTAACCGATACAATATCATATATGTATGTGTGTTGTGCGTGTCATGGAAATTATCGACGGAGTGTGTGGCATACAATCAGTGCTCGTGCAACATGAACCGTCAATAATAGTGCAGTGTCCAATGGTTACAAGTGTTGGAGATAGTGCCCTCAGAGTCAATTATTGGATCACAGGCACGCGATTGCAATGATTGAGGGAGGACCTATCCCGGTAGGACAGTCTTACTCAAGATGATAGTATGCTATCTGGTTTATCTTTATCATCGTGTACTGCTTTAGGTGACCCTACAGGTCACTATTGCACGTTGATAGAGCTCTTAGGATTCTTGCTTGACTGCCAGCAGTATGAGGGCGATCATATACGTGGGAGCTGGGGTCTATAAGCACATCTTTAAATGGTCCCTAGCCGTGGGAGTTTCGAGACAGGGCATCGATACTCCAGAGTAGACTAGTGTATACAGTCGAGACCCCGACGAGGGGCGGTGGCCGGTCTCACAAGGCACTGGTGTCAGTTGGTTCACCTAAGATGTATACAGGTGCTTATTGGGTTATGAGTACACCGGACAGGACTCGCCGGGAACCTGCTAGTTGGTATTATACCTGACGTCAGATAGCAGTTCCCTGGTGACATGTGTACAAGTTAGTTCATCGACCTGAGATCGTCATTTGTCTCGTGTGAGTTCCCACTGTGCTTTGATTACTACCCTACCACGCTCAAAGGAGACGTGCAAACAGGTTTTAGTTGGGTATAGTCCCGAGCCACATGGAAGCAGTGAGCGGATCTGCACGGGTTCGTCTCTCCCGGTATTGGGGGTGAGGTCGCGCTGTGTCTAGGAGAGCCAGTACATGAAAATTCCTTGGCCAAGGCAGGAGATTTACCGGTAGGTATTCCAGTAGTATCTCACGGTGTTCTGGGCTGATCTCCGACACGACTTGTACCGCTTTTGGGGGTCTGACTTTTACCAACCCCCTAGGCCCGCCATGCGATGCTCATAGACGAACGGACCAGACTGTATGGATACTGTCACTGACAGGCTCAGTAGGGTGTCAGGATGAGTTCACTCATCGACGTCCCTTTTGGTCAATAGCTGGTGGCCCGTCACGTATGGCTAATACCTCTGACGTGCTAGTGGTTAAATCCACAGTCATAGTATTGACGAGTCTTTAGAGTCCACCACACACAGTTACTCAAGTTTCGGGTGAAACGCTGTAGAGGCCGTATGGAGATATGGCAAGGTTCGATAAGATACGTGCGGTATTGCACGGATCGTGATCGGACGGTTTTTTCTAGCCGGCCTTAGTTTAAGCCGGATCCTAGTATTAGACAGTGTAGATTTTGTCTCTTTGCATTTGTATTCAGTGGGAATACAAATGCGGGCATGTATATGCAGTAGCGGGGTTTTCCTGTAATTTATTACGGGATCACTTTTCTAAAGTTGCCAGTTTGCATTCCGTTCCGGCCAGTTTTCCTTTGTTCCTTCACGGCCGGACTTTCTGATGGAGGGGGCTAGTTTGCAATTATGCAAATTAGTATTGTGGAGGGGGTTTCTTGCATATGGAAAGATTATGATGGCATCTTTTCTTTTCATGCATCATTTCATGCTTTAATGAGAAGAGATTGATTTGTTTAATAATGTGAGGCTTGCTTTTGATGTGGTCACCATTTTAGTTCCTACACTCACCTCCCTTATTTGATTCCCTTCTTATTTTTAGTTGGCCGGCCACATTTGTGTGAGGAGGAGGGTTGATTTGTTGTGGAGAAATGTGTTCATCTCATTTTTGTATCAAAGTTCCCAAGCTCCATTCAAAGTTCTTCATTCCTCCATCAAATGGAAACTTCATAAACCCCAAAGTGACAACCATTCTACACTAGCCTACAGCATCCCTTGGACGCGTTGGCTTGCCAACTTCGCACCCGATTTGCCTCGGTCCAGAGGTGGGAGCCCGTAAAAGAACCCGGCGATGTGGTGCCCGTTTCGACGAGGAGGCGACGACCGGAGATTCCGCGTGGAGATCGGAGTGGAGGCGAAGACCGAAGGACATGGATCGCTTGGTATAGCTTCTCTACTCCTTTCTTGTTTGCTAGTTGCTAGGTTAATGGCCCGATCCGGGTTAAAAGTGCGCGGTGGTGCCGGTTTGCAAGTTTCGCAAAGTTTTTCGTTTCCGCGTTTCCGGCATCGGATTGACGGCCGGGGCGCCGCCGTGCACTTACACTGGTATCAGAGCAAACTAGACTAGGTTAATGGTGGCCGCGGTTCCGCCGCCGAAAAGTGTCATCATTGCTCCAGATTTCTACAGTAGTTCTCTTACTTGAACATGGGGCTTTTGGAATATTCTTTTTGGGCCCAGGTTTTCTGTGAGTGCTATAGTAGTGCTTGGGGCCCACTTCGATAAATTTGTTCGATCGTATATTTTAAACATGCTAGTTCACAGTATTTACATTATATCTGCGACCGTGAATGTCATTCGATCGGTAAATCCTGTCTAACTGCTATAGCCCTTTTAGACGGATTTGCGAACGTGACATTCATGTTGATGTTCTGTGTTGTGCTGTGATGTTGTGGATCGGTCGTGGGGGATAGCCTGGATGCAATATTAGTACAATTTTGTTTTATATGTACATTTGATATTGCGGGGCGAGCGTCCGACATGTGGACTGCCGTCACTGCCTGTTTGTATTATTCCTTTGGGGCACGACCGGGTCGAGGTCGATGTACCCGTTGTATGTATATTTTACTTTCTGTACTAGGATTACCCCAAGGTGGGGTGCACAGATAGCCGGGTTCTAGAGGGCAACGGGCCCGCATCTCATGGCTTTGAGACGGAGGGGGCTTTACTCTAGAATTGGCGGGCTATTTGCCGCACTCGTAGGGGGTACAGGTTGACCCAAGGAGGGGTGCCCAAGTTACCGGATTCCGTGAAGTGCTGGGTGGTCCATTCACGTTGCTGAAGGGGGCTGCCTCGCTTCAGGTTTTGGCGGGTAACTTGCCGCGCCCGTAGGGGTCTAGGATTTCATTGCACAGGCTATCCACACGACCAGGGGAACGTCGGGTTTCAGTAGCGGCTCTATGAAACCCGGGGATCCCAGATATCTGTATTGTTCTGTGATGCTGGTTACATTTATGTTATGTTGCATTTTATCACGCCTTGAGCGAAAATTATATATTCTATATATACTAGTAGATGTTGTATATGTTTTGCATCCGCGCTAGTCCAGTCCCCGCTCTGTCGTTAGTTAAGTAACCTAACGGGTGATGACGGGACCCAGTGGCGAATGCGGATGGCATATACGTACATCATTATTTTCGTTCTTTTGTGGTGTGATCAATTGATGGGACTGCGTTGATTCAGATCAATGCAAGATAAACAAACCTATTCTGATGTTGTTGGAACATTTTTCAAAAAGCTGTTATTGCAAGGACGTTCACTTTTGTTTTGCACAGTGGTATTCAGTTGGAATATCCTGCTCCTCAGTCGACGAGGCAAGGGCCGAGATCCCTTCACCGGGAGTGACCCCTTGAACAGAAGTTTGCGTCAGGGCAATAACTTCACTATAGCCGATTACTTTTGCTTTGCATCGTGGTATTCAGTTGGAATATCCTGCACCTCATTCTACGGGGAAAGAGCCGAGATCCCTTCATCGGGAGTGACCTCTTTAGCAAAGGTTTTCGTTGCTATATTTTTCTAAAAAGCTATCCGTTCCTTCAACGATATCAAGTTCATTACGTTAAAGGTTTTCGCCAGAAACCATTCGTAGCCCTCCGTCGTTTCATATGGATAGTCAATAGTATTCAAGTTGTGTTTGTTGGCCATAGTCAAGGCACGGTGTTTGGTAGCTATTGGGTGTTCATATGCTGCATAGATAGATGCGTTGGTTTGGGACAGTCGTATAGCCCTGTTGGCCCTAATCAAGGGCTTGTACGGGTGGGTTCAAATCAACCTGGACAATGACGGGTAGAACTTGACATGTGACTTATGATTTGTTGGCCTTAGTCAAGGTCATAAGAGCATGGGGCAAAAATCTACATCGGGAGTTTCTAAAGAAACTGAAACTTGCCAGATATGCGCATACCTTCTGGAGTGTGATAACGTGAGCAGATTCCGTCACGTTATCATGCGATGATAGTTGGATCCCGATTCCCACCGATGAGTTGGTTTACTCCTCGGGTGATCCCGGCTAATTCTTCTTTCAGGTTTGGGGAAGAATTTGACGTTAAAGTGGGAGGTTTCCAGATTAGATAAAGTGATAACCATTTTGATCTAGGTTAGAGTGCACGCTGAGTGTTTCTTTTCTCTCTCTCTTTGGCAGCGACCATGACCCGACCCTAGATTATGACTCAGTGACCAAGATTAACCGAATCTTCTTAAACACTGGCTTTTGGATTGTCAGAGTTGCAAACCTCATTGCCACTCCTACTTTTACCCTTTTCTCCAGGACACCCCGTATTACTACGAACGTCCACTTCCATTGGACAAAATCATCATATGGTTATATACGAACTAAAAGGAATTCGAGGATGGTTTCCGGTTCTGGAGAAAACGAATAGGACTATTCAGTTGTCTTTTCCTTTTTACCTTCTCTCAGGTTGCGAGTACTCCTTGGATTAGGAGTAGTATACCTATTACGCAAATTGGATAGTCTTCTTCCAAACCTTAGGCTGATGCCGAACGGTGGGGAATGAAGAAAACTAATTAGCCTAAACGGTGTATAGAAGGTATTAAGTTAAGACAAAGAAAGGGATTAGTAAGAGGGCAAAGTAAATTGCGGCTGCTATTCACGACCAAACCAAGTATTTCTTCGCCAATCCTAAATCACCTTTGTATTTCTCCAGAACACTCCGTATCACTACGAAGATCCACAGTTTATTGGATATTCCATCGTATGGTTATATACGAACTCGAAAGGAACTTGTTCCAGTTCGGGGATGGATTCTGGTTCAGGAGAAATATGAATAAGGTTTATTCCGTTGTCTTTTATCTTCACCTTCTCTCGCATTGCGAGTGCTCCTAGGATTAGGACTGTACACCCATTATGCTTATTGGATAGTCTTCTTCCAAACCATAGGCTGGTGCCGAACGGTAGGGAAGGAAGAAAACCATTTGGCCTAAAAGGGTGTGCAGAAGGTAATGACTAAAGACATATAAAGGGATTTGGAGAGCTGGCAAAGAAATATACGGTTATAGTTGTGAATCTGGATAATGGAAGAGGCATTACTAGGAATACCCGGATACCCCATCGAAACATTTCAATGTTTCAGTTTCACCGTGTACTGTTAATAGAAAACCGATTTCCCAATTAGACACTTGCTCCAGGGTATGTATTTACCAGGTATGATTCTCACATCTGTATGGTTTTACAGATGATGAGTGTGAGTAAGTTATTGGGAATTAGGTGATTATCCTCATTATATCGAAATTCGTTGTAATTGGTGATATTTGAGGAAATCGCCTGGGTTGTTTGCCGGACGACAAATATTTGGTTTTGAATATCCGTTGTTATGCACCAATTTCAAATTGATATATCTGTACGTCTATTTTTATAGAGTGAGATATACCTTTTTGAAATTATGTCTATGACATTTACCTATATCAGTGGATGGTTAGGTAAGGAGCATTAAACAGCGGTGTAATTCTTCTTAACCATAAGTACAGTTTTCAATCTACGACACACAGTGAATGAGTTATTAGACTCAGGGGACTTATACAGAGTATTGTATGTTGTCCAGTGTCCTTGAGGACAGAGGGGTTGGTCCTTGTACTATATTCGGTTTACTTATGACTTCTCTAGTTTTTAGACAGGTGTTTCGTAGAAACACAGGGTCCAAATTTTGAGAATTTATAGGTATATGAATAAAGTAGAGAACCAGGTATTGCAAGTATAGGGATTCTTCAAGGTGATCGAAGATGTAGATACTTGTGTATGGTATTCAGTTGATAGTAATGATTAAGAGTACTTGCTTCTCTTTCAGGTTACTCATAATTGGAAGCATTCCTAAGTTGAGTAACGCTGATCGGCCTCCTTCCATTTATTTAACATGCACTGGTGACAGCTGCATGATTTGAATCTGGTTCAATTAAATCAGTGCCTCTGTTTCTGTATTGGATATAGAACAGTTCATATCTTGACATTGTTAAGGTACGGGGAGTTTTCTGGCTTATGCTTAAAACCAGACTCTGGATAACTCAAGGCACGTTTCTGTAATGGCTGTTTGTGGGTTGACCCGGGCTATGACGAGGGTTGATATTCTACCATCTGGAAGATCAATAGTGATATTGTTCTTGACTCGCCACAGTTTTAATAAAAATGGATTTTTTCAGAAAACAGTAGCGGGAGTATGGTAGAACTGGAAGTGATTCCAGAACTGCAAACGATTACTGAAGATTTGATAAGAACCTAAAGATTCAATCTGGTTTGACATTCCATTGTCCACTCCGCAGATATGGTGGGTAACCTCTGGCACCCGAGAGGTACTTCGGTATGCTCAAGGACGGTGGCAGGGAGGTTCTTGTTTACCCAGGCTTGCCATTGCTGTTGTTCCAGGCTGTGAGACCCGGCAGGAGGATGAGTATAGCGTCGTTCTGAACTATCTTTAGAAGTGTACGTCTATATGACTCTACCAGAGGGTTGTCATAGTCAGTGGGAGTAGCGGAAGCATTGGTGGACAGGTCGCTTATGTCTATTTACAGACTAAAGCGGATACAGCGGAGATAGATCATCTATTTCTGATATGACAGTCATAGGTTTGACTTCATCAGAATAGGGGATGGATCTGTTAAGAAGGTAGTAGGGTGTGATGTCCTGGTATTTGGATGACATACACAGAATAAGAAATGATATTTCTATACTACGAACGGTTATACTTTAGTTGTCACACAGTAGTTTCTCCACATAGGAATTGGATCTTATATCATACATTCTGGTTACTAGATCTATGGTTTTAGATCTAGATTTGGGCGGTTTCCCAATATGGGTACCTTGACAGCATTCTATGAGTATTTAGAATGGACGACTCCTGGCACGGTAGTAAACCTGCAGGTGATGGAGTCACCCTCTTGTTCACAACAGAATACTGCATTTTATACCGTCCATTCTTATGCTCGTGTGTTTATAGGTAGGTGATTTTAATCAGTGTTTGCTACATAATTGCAGAATACAGGTTCTCGACTCTGAACAGTGAATATCATGGAAAAGTACGACAAATTCCGGATTACTGCCAACAACAGATAAAACACGGGTCTGTTCCCCTCCGAACGGCGGCCGGGACGCGTGGGGCGTCTAGGCCTGGGGTTCGGGGCAGATGCTAATTGGTGCTATCCGTCCACCTCTCCGAAGATGCCAAGTTGATTTATGGCACCATGTATCGAAGATTTAAACGGATGCGACCGATGTAGCAGACTTCATCAGATTCCCCCTCGTTGAGGGGTTTTTGATTGTGGGGACGCTCTTCCCTGCAGGCGCAAGCCCCTGCAGTTAATTACGCTACCGCATCGCGGTAATAACTTTCTCCTTCTCCAGCTGGTCACTTCGTGTCGTGGGTGTTTGTTTTGTTTGTGGTTGCCCGTGGATTGTATACGGAGACTAATTTATGTAGTCGCCCGTAGGACGTGGATTAATCCAAATCCGTGTTTACTTAGATTTGGGTTTGTGGTTTTGGTTTGAGGATACGTTAGCCATATCTGAGGCTAAGATCAACTCAAACGTTTGTTAAGGATACGTTAGTCCAGTTTGAGACTAAGATCAACTTAACGGGATCGTTTAGATCCGACAAAAGAGCAATTGGCTCTATTATTCCAGTTTAGGGACATAGTGGTCCATCGCATATATGGTCGTCGGGACCCGTCACCTCTCTGAAGACGTTGAAAGATTACAACGACAGGTGTCAGAGGAGTTCAGAGATGTACCCTTGAACCAAAGCTGATTGGGGGGATTCATAGTCCAATTTGGGACTAAAGTCTGTTTGAAGGTTTAAGGATACGTTAGCCATATTTGAGGCTAAGATCAACTTAAACGGGATCATTTAGATCCGACAAAAGAGCATGCGGAGGCTCTATTGCTCCAGTTTTAGGGACGTGGTGGTCCATTGCTAGTTTAAGGACGTTGCGGTCCATGGGTAGTTTAAGGACGTTGCGGTCCATGGGTAGTTTAAGGACGTTGCGGTCCATTGTTAGTTTTAAGACATCTCGGTCGAGGTTAAGGATGTCGTAGTCCATGGGTTTAAGGACTCCACAGTCCGGTATTTGCTCTGGATGCTTTACACGGGTTCACTGCCGTGCTTGGCGAGGACCAGGCTCCGCTCTGGGCGTTTTCCGCGGGGTCAAAGAGTGACGTTATCCGCGTTCCACGTAACCAGGAATTTTGCACTAGACGCTTCACACGGGTTCACTGCCGTGCTCGGCGAGGACTAGGCTCCGCTCTGGACGTTTTCCGTGGGGTCAAAGAGTGACGTTATCCGCGTTCTACGTAACCAGGAATTTTGCATTAGATGCTTCACACGGGTTTAAGGACCCCACAGTCCATATCAATGTGTGGTCGTCGGGACCCGTCACCTCTTTGAAGACATTGAGGGATTATAATGCCAAGTATTAAAGGAGTGAAGAGATGTACCCTAGAACCGGAATGGCTTAAATAGTCCTTAGCCCAATTTGGGATCAAGACCGATTAATTATGTTATGAGCCCATTAGCCCAGTTAATTACGAATTGAAGACTCATGGCCTAGCTTGGGCTAAGTCCGATCATGTCTGGAATATTGGCTTCTTGTTGGTCCATTGAAGGAGAGACTTTGTCTCTGGCCATTTAGCCAATTGGGCCAAATCCTAGTGTTAAACACTACAGACCAATCAGTGTTGAACACTGGGAATGAGGTTGACAAGTTAGTGTTTAACACTAAAAGATAATTGGTGTTAAACACCAGCAACAAGGCTTTCAAATTATCATAAACAGATCAGTGTTAAACACTGGCAATGGAGATCTCAGATTAGCGTTAAATACTAAGGTAATCAGTGTTGAACACTGCGAATAAAGTTCTTTGATTAGTGTTGAACACTAAGGCCCAACAGTGTTTCAATACTGGGTTCAGGAGCTTCAATTTAGTGTTAAACACTAAGGCAAGAGGGGTCACGTGGCAACACGTGAGAGCGCCCTCCCTTCATTTGTTCTTCTGAGACTGTTGCATCTTTCAGAGCATCACGTGCCATCACGTGACGGGCATTCAAATGCTTGTGTGTTAAAGCTTCTGTCAAGGGTCACGTGGGTCACGTGGGGCACCGCCTCAAAGGGGCTTTCTGTAGATCTTTTGGGGGGGTCACGTGGTGACACGTGACCCTGCCTCTATGTATGTTGTTTAGAGGATCTGTTAATCTTTTCCAAGAATTAAATTCCTCGTAGGGTTAAACCCTGACAGTAATTTTGAAGGAATTAAATTCCTACTTCCTTTTGAAGATTTATATTCTGAATAGAGTGGGACTCTGAATTTTCTGTAGGAATTAAATTCCTCATATATGTGAAGAACTGAATAGGGTTAAACCCTAATAAAAGCTTTTAAGGAATTAAATTCCCATTCTCTGTTAGATTATGATTAAAGGGAATTAAATTCCCGCTGTTTCAACAGAACTAGGTTCTTAATTAGGGTTAAACCCTGTTTCTTTTTGTTCTGAAGGAATTAAATTCCCATGACACAGGGTCAAGCCCTAGTTTTATTTTAAAGGAATTAAATTCCTATAGTTCTGTGAGAATTAAATTCTCGTGCTTTCGTTCCCTCTTTATGTTTTGGATCTGCATGGCAGGATCTCGACCCATTGAGAATTAAATTCTCAACTTCAAGGGGAGATGTGCACTTTGTAGATCCTCTATCAAAGAGAGAAGAAATATATTCTTCTGTTTTATATATCAGAGTGAAACTCTGTTGAGAATTAAATTCTCCTTCTTTCAAAAAGCCTTCCCTTTCTTACCTAGGGTTTTCTTTTGCAGAAGATCCAAATTCCTCAAAGTATCAAGGCTCTCTCTCCCTTTCTTCCCTCTGCGTATATATCTCTTTTTTTTGTATCTCTTGGCTCCTATTTATAGGAGAAGCAGCCGAGTCAATTAGTTTTTGACGAATCTTCATTGAGAGATTTGATTTGCATCCATCATTCGTTCTGGATCTTTGGATTATTAGGTGAATTTTATTCACCATTGGATTTCAAGTCCAGGGATTCTCCTTTGCTATTTCTGTTAGATTTAAAGGGGAAATCTTTCCAAACCCGAGATTTTTCCATAGATAGGTGATATTTAATCACCTCTGAATCTTTAATTCGATTGGTTCCAGATAATCGCTTTCCTTTGGAAAGATTTGAATCTCTTTCAGAATTTAATTCTGTTAACAAAATGGGCTTTGAAAGCCGGTCACGTGTGGCCACGTGACCCTTGGTCACGTGTGGGCACGTGACCCTCTTGGAACGAGCTTTCTTCTTTCTTTCTGCGCTTTGCTTTCTGTTCTCTGTTTAGCTGTCACGTGCCACCACGTGACAACTGGTCACGTGTGAGCACGTGACCCTGGCATGGAGCCTTCTTCTTGATTTAACCGGAGAATGAGCCTGATGTTTTGAGTGTCATGTGCCAACACGTGACCCTGGTCATGTGGGAGCACGTGACCTCTTCTGAAGCCTTTTTCTTGATTCGATCAGGGAACCGTTGTGTCTTTGCCGCTGCTTTTAAATGTCACGTGCCGACACGTGACCCAGGTCACGTGGGAGCACGTGACCCTTTCTGAAGCCCCTTTCTTTGATGTATTTGGGAAACTGAATTTGCCTTGTCGATACTTTTAGGTGTCGCGTGCCCACACGTGACTGCTGGTCACGTGTAAGCACGTGACCCTTTTCTGAAGCTTTTCCCATAAGCTTTTCTGATTTTAAATCAGGAAACAAATGCCCCCACAGCGTTGTTCTCACGTGTCAGCCCGTGAGTGCTGTCACCTTTTGTGACCGTTGGATTCCTTTAGGGATTTGGGGAGATTAAGCGTTTCCATCGCCTTCTATAAATACCACCGTCTCTTCCGAGGAGCCTTCACTTTGCTCATCTTCTTCTTCTGAGAACATTTTCCTTGAGAATTTAATTCTCGCTTCCAGAGCTTAGTTCTCTGTCTTGAAACAATCTTCAGAGTTTAACTCTGTTCGAAAAGAATTCTTTCCTTCAGGTAATGTTTTTGGACAAACGATGGACCTTCACATTCCTCTGGATTTTAAATCCAAAACAAGGGTTTTTACCCTTTTTTCTTCATGTTTTTCCATAAGAACAGGAAACCGCTTAACCTTCAAATTGTAGATCTCTTAGGGTTTAGATGATCTTTGGGAAGATGATGATGGCGTTTCAACTCCATGGAATTTAATTCCATCCAAAAATGTTTCTGGGAATTTAATTCCCTTTTCTTAATAAGGAATTTAATTCCAATGAAGGACTTGATTTCTTCACGCGGAGGCTTCCTGGGGTCTCTTGGCCCGAGGTTGTTCTTCTGCAATTAATGCAATGGGAGTTTTGTAATGATGTCTTCTGTGGGAATTTAATTCCTTTGATCTTGTTGGATTCATTGTAGAGCCCGAGACAGATCCTGTTGGGGGGAATGTGCATGGTCATCATTCTTTATTAAATGAGGATATTCCCTTTGTTTTATTGTAATTATTTGGTCTCATTATTAATGAGCCGTCATCCGGATTCTGTGGGGCCCATATGTTTGTTGGAGATAGTGCCCTCAGAGTCAATTATTAGGTCACAGGTACGTGATTGTAATGATTGAGGGAGGACCTATCCCGGTAGGACAGTCTTACTCGAGATGATAGTATGCTATCTGGTTTACCTTTATCATCGTGTACTGTTTTAAGTGACATGACACGTCGCTATTACACGTTGATAGAGCCCCTAGGATTCTTGCTTGACCACCAGCAGTATGAGGGCGATCATATAAGTGGGAGCTGGGGGTCTATAAGCTTTTCCTTAAAAGGTCCCTAGTCGTGGGAGTTTCGAGACTGGGCATCGATACTCCATTAGTAGACTAGTGTATACAGTCGAGACCCCGACGAGGGGCGGTGGCCGGTCTCACAAGCCACTGGTGTCAGTTGGATCACCTAAGATGTATACAGGTGCTCATTGGGTTATGAGTACACCGGACAGGACTCGCCGGGAACATGCTAGTTGGTCATATACCAGACGTCAGATGGCAGTTCCCTGGTGACATGTGTGCAGGTTAGTTCATCGACCTGGGGATCGTCATTTGTCTCGTGTGAGTTCCCACTGTACTTTGATTACTACCCTACCACGGCTCAAAGGAGTCGTGCAAACAGGTTTTAGTTGGGTACAGTCCCGAGCCACATGGAGGCAGTGAGCGGATCTTCGGGGGGTTCGTCTCTCCCGGTATTGGGGGTGAGGTCGCGCTGTGTCTAGGAGAGCCATTACACAAAGACCTTGGCCAAGGCAGGAGATTTACTGGTAGGTATTCCAGTAGTATCTCAGGGTGTTCTGGGCTACACTCCGACACGACTTGTACCGCTTTTGGGGGTCTGACTTTTACCAACCCCCTAGGCCCGCCATGCGATGCTCATAGACGAACGGACCGGACTGTACGGATATTGTCACTGACAGGCTCAGGTGGGTGTCGGGGTGAGCTTCTTCATCGACGTCCCTTTTAGTCAATAGCTGGTGGCCCGTTACGTATTGGCTTATACCTCTGACGGGCTAGTGGTTAAATCCACAGCCATTGTATTGACGAGTCTTTAGAGTCCGCCACACTTTCAGTTACTCAAGTTTCGGGCGAAACGCTGTAGAGGCCGTATGGAGATATGGCAGGATTCGATCAGATACGTGCGGTATTGCACGGATCGTGATCGGACGGTTTTTACTAGCCGGCTTTGGCTTAAGCCGGATCCTAGTATTAGATAGTGTAGTTTTGTCTTTTTGCATTTGTATCCGGACGGAATACAGATGCGGGTGTGTATGCACAGTATTGGGGTTTTCCTGTAATTTATTACGGGACCAGTTTTCTGGAGTTGCCAGTTTGCATTCCGTTCCGGCCGGTTTTCCTTTGTTCTTTCCCGGCCGGACTTTTCCGATGGAGGGGGTTATTTGCAATTGTGCAAATAACATTTGTGGAGGGGGTTTCTTGTAAAAGATTGATTATGATAGCTTTCATTTCTTTTCAACCATGCTTTTGCTTTATGAGATTTGATTGTGATAAAGTGAGGGTATGGGTTCAATAGTATGAAGCATGGTGTATGTTTTTTTGTCTCTTGATGTGGTCACCCTTTCTACATCTCCTACACTCACCTCCCTTCTTGCTTCATATAGATTTTCCTCCACCATTATTCTCACTTGATGGATAAGTTTTTTCCATGGTTGAGTGAGAAGAAGATGAGAGCTTCATCTTTGAGAGTTTTCTTCTTTCTTGATCTCTTTTTCATGCTAAGAAAAATGCAAGCACCATTCTTCTTATCTTGTTTCCTCCATCATCTACAAATGGCAACAAACCCCAAAGTGAGACATCCACTCTACACTACACTTCCTACAGCATATCTTGAGCATGTCGAGTTGCCGGCTTCATGCGCGAGTTGCCTCGGTATTGAGGTGGGAGCCCGTAAAAGTACCCGGCTTCGTGGTGCCCTTTCCAACGAGGAGGAGACGGACGGAGATCCCGCGAGGAGATCGGAGTGGAGATGAAGACCGGAGGACTTGGATCGTCGGTATACATCTCTTCCCTTTCTTGTTGTAGCTTAGACTTGTTAATGGTTACGATCCGGAGTTTAGTGCGCGGTGGTGCCGGTTTGCAAAGTCCGCAAAATTTAAGTTATTCACCGTTTCCGCATTCCGGCGTCGGATTGACGGCCGGGGCGCCGCCGTGCACTTACAGTGGTATCAGAGCCTCCCCATTAACATAGTCTAGCTTGGTGTAATGTGTTTTTCTGTTTCGATCGATCGAATGTTCCAAAACTGCATTTTAGTTCGAATCAGTTTCTGTTGAAAATTTTTGGTCTCGAAAAATTTTTCAGGTTGTAAAATATTGATGTACTGGAAAATCTAAGAGTTCTGTAAAAATTTGACGATGTAACTCCACAGTTGGAGCGCGGAAGCGCCGCGAAACCCCACCTCGCGCGGCCCTTCCGCCGCGCACTATTCACATCACATCACCAAATTTTTCCAGAGGCCTTCTGGGCTTAAAATATGGCTTTTGGAATATTAAAATTGGGCCCAGGATTTCTGTGAGTGCTACAGTTTTTGTTTGGGGGCCCACTTGTTAATTTTTGATCGATCGGATATTTTAAACACATTTTTCACAGTATTTACATTATATCTGCGACCGTGAATGTCACTCGATCGGTAAATCCTGTCTAACTGCTATAGCCCGGTTAGACGGATTTGCGAACGTGACTTTCACGTTGATGTTCTATGTTTATGCTGTGATGTTGCGGATCGGTCGTGGGGATAGCCTGGTTGCAATGCTAGTACTGTGCTGTTGTATTATGTACATTTGATATTGCGGGGCGAGCGTCCGACATGTGGACTGCCGTCACTGCCTGTTTGTATTATTCTTTTGGGGCACGACCTGGTTGCGGTCGATGTACCCGGTGTATGTATATTTTACTTTCTGTACTAGGATTGCCCCGCGGAGGGGTGCACGGATAGCCGGGTCCTAGAGGGCAACAAACCCGCATCTCATGGCATTGAGACGGAGGGGGCTTCACTCTAGAATTGGCGGGCTATTCGCCGCACTCGTAGGGGGTACAGGTTGACCCAGGAGGGGTGCCCAAGTTGCCGGATTCCGTGAAGTGCTGGGTGGTCCATTCACGGCGCTGAAGGGGGCTGCCTCGCTTCAGGTTTTGGCGGGTGACTTGCCGCGCCCGTAGGGGTATAGGATTTCATTGCACAGGCTATCCACACGACCAGGGGAACGTCGGGTTTCAGCGGCTCTGTGAAACCCGGGGATCCCAGATATCTGTATTGTTCTGTGATGCTGTTCATTCTCTGTGATGTTGCATTCTATTCACGCCTTGAGCGAAATATAATATATTGGTATATATATTAGTAGATGTTGTATATGTTTTGCATCCGCGCTAGTCCAGTCCCCGCTCTGTCGTTAGTAAGCTAACCTAACGGGTAATGACGGGACCCAGTGGCGAATGCGGATGGCATATACGTACATCAGTATATTTTCGTTCTTCGTGGTGTGATCAATTGATGGGACTGCATTGATTCGGATCAATGCAAAGTTAAAAACAAACCTAATCTGATGTTGTTGGAACACTTTTCAAAAAAAGCTGTTATTGCAAGGACGTTTACTTTTGTTTTGCATCGTGGTATTCATTGGAATATCCTGCTCCTCAGTCGACGAGGCAAGGGCCGAGATCCCTTCACCGGGAGTGACCCCTTGGACAGAAGTTTGCGTCAGGGCATTAACTTCACTATAGCCGATTACTTTTGCTTTGCACCGTGGTATTCATTTGGAATATCCTGCACCTCATTCTACGGGGAAAGAGCCGAGATCCCTTCACAGGGAGTGACCTCTTTAGCAACGGTTTTCGTCACTATATTTTTTAAAAGCTATCCGTTCCTTCGACGATATCAAGTTCATTACGTTAAAGGTTTTCGCCAGAAACCATTCGTAGCCCTCCGTCATTTCAGTTAAATATTCGGTAGTATTCAAGCTATGTATTTTGACCTCACGCCAAGGCATAGTGATTGGTAGCTGCCGGGTATTTATCTGTTGCATAGATAGATGCGTTGGTTTGGGACAGTCGTACTACTATTTTGGCCTACGTCAAGGGTATGTACGGGTGGATTCAAATTAACCTGGATAATGACGGGTAGAACTTGACATGTGACTTATGATATTTTGACCTCACGCCAAGGTCATAAGAGCATGGGGCAGAAATCACATCGGGAGTTTCAAAAGAACTGAAACTTGCCAGATATGCGCATACCTTCTGGAGTATGATACCGTGAGCGGATTCCGTCACGTTATCATGCAATGATAGTTGGATCCCGATTCCCACTGATGAGTTGGTTTACTCCTCGGGTGACCCCGACTAATTCTTCTTTCAGGTTTGGAGGAGAATTTGAGGTACAGTGGGAGGTTTCCAGATTAGATAAATTGGTAACCATTCTGATCTAGGTTAGAGTGCACGCTGAGTGTTTCTTTTCTCTCTCTCTCTGGCAGCGACCATTGACCCGACCCTAAGACTATGACTCAGTGACCAAGTTGACCGAACCTTCTTAACACTGGCTTTTGGATTGTCAGAGTTGCAGACCTCATTGCCACTCCTACTTTTACCCTTTTCTCCAGGACACCCCGTATTACTGCGAACGTCCACTTCCATTGGACAAAACCATCGTATGGTTAGATACGAACTCGAAGGAATTCGAGGATGGTTTCCGGTTCTGGAGAAAACGAATAGGATTATTCAGTTGTCTTTTCCTTTTTGCCTCCTCTCAAGTTACGAGTACTCCTTGGTTTAGGAGTAGTACACCTATTACGCAAATTGGATAGTCTTCTTCCAAACCATAGGCTGGTGCCGACCGGTAGGGAATGAAGAAAACCAGTTAGCTTAAACGGTGTACAGAAGGTATTAAGATTAAGACAAAGCAAGGGATTAGTAAGAGGGCAAAGTAAATTGCGACTGCTATTCACGACCAAACCAAGTATTTCTTCGCCAATCCTAAATCACCTTTGTATTTCTCCAGGACACTCCGTATCACTACGAAGATCCCATTTTATTGGATAATCCATCGTATGGTTATATACGAACTCGAAAGGAACTTGTTCCAGTTCGGGGATGGATCCTGGTTCAGGAGAAATAAGAATAAAGTACATTCAGGTGTCTTTTATCTTCACCTTCTCTCGCGTTGCGAGTGCTCCTAGGATTAGGACAGTACACCCTTTATGCTTTTTGGATAGTCTTCTTCCAAACCATAGGCTGGTGCCGAACGGTAGGGAAGGAAGAAAACCAATTGGCTTAAAGGGGTGTACAGAAGGTAAAGACTAAAGACATATGAAGGGATTTGGAGAGGTGGCAAAGAACTATACGGTTACAGTCGTGAATATGGAAGAGGCATTACTAGGAATACCGGGATACCCCATCGAAACATTTCAATGTTTCAGTCTCACTGTGTAATGTTAAAAGAAAACTGATTTCCCGATTAGATACTTACTCCAGGGTATGTATTTACCAGGTTTGATTCTCACATCTGTATGGTTTTACAGATGATGAGTGGGAGTAAGTTATTGGGAATTGGGTGATCGTCATCATTATATCGGGATTCGTTGGAATCAGTGATATTTGAGGAAATCACCTGGGCTGTTTACCGGTCGGCAAATATTTGGTTTTGAATATCCGTTGATGTGCACCAATTTCAAATTGATATATCTGTACGTCTATTTTCATAGAGTGAGATATACCTTTTGATATTATGTCGATGACATTTACCTATATCAATGGATGGTTAGGTAAGGAGCATTGAACAGCGGTGTAATTCTTCTTAACCAAAAGTACAGTTTTCAACCTACGACACACAGTGAATGAGTTATCTGACTCAAGCGACTTATACAGAGTATTGTATGTTGTCCAGGGTCCATCAGGACAGAGGGGTTGGTCCTCGTACTGTATTCTGCTTACTTATGACTTCTCTAGTTCTTAGACAAGTGTTTCGTACAAACACAGGGTCGAAGTTTTGAGAAGTTATAGGTATAAGAATAAAGTAGAGAACCAGGTGTTGCAAGTATCGGGATTCTTCAAAGTGATCGAAGATGTAGATACTTGTGTATGGTATTCAGTTGATAGTAATGATTAAGAGAACTTGCTTCTTTTTCGGGTTACTCAAAATTGGAAGTATTCCTAAGTTGAGTAACGCTGATCGGCCTCTCTCCATTTAGTTGACATGCACTGGAGATAGCTGCATGATTTGAATCTGGTTCAATTAAATCAGTGCCTCTGGTTCTATATTGGATATAGTACAGTTCATATCTTAACATTGTTAAGGTACGGGGAGTTGTCCGGTTTATGCTTAAAACCAGACTCTGGATAACTCATAGGCACATTTCTGTAATGGCTGTTTGTGGGTTGACCCAGGCTATGACGAGGGTTGATTTTCTACCATCTGGGAGATCAATAGAAATATTGTTCAAGACTCGCCACAGTTTTATTAAAAATGGATTTTTTCAAAAACAGCAGTGGGAGTATGGTAGAACTGGAAGTGATTCCAGAACCGCAAACGATTACTGAAGATTTGATAAGGAACCTAAAGATTCAATCTGATTTGACATTCCATTGGCCACTCCGCAGATAAGGTGGGTAACTTCAGGCACCCGAGAGGTACTCCGGTAGCCTCAAGGACGGTGACAGGGAAGTTCTTGTTTACCCACACTTTCCATTGTTGTTGTTCCAGGCTGCGAGACCCGGCAGGAGGATGAGTATAGCGTCGTTCTAAACTTGCTTTGGAAGTGCACGTCTATATGACTCTACCAGAGGGTTGTCGTAGTCAGTGGGAGCAGCGGAAGCATTGGGGGACATCAGGCTTATGTCTATTTATAGACTAAAGCAGATATAGCGGAGATAGATCATCTATTTCTGATGTGACAGTCATAGGTTTGACGTCATCAGAATAGGGGATGGATCTGTTGAGAAGGTAGTAGGAAGTGATATTCCTTTACTACGATCGGTTATACTTTGGTCGTCACACAGTGTTTTCTCCACAAAGGACTTGGACATTATATTAGACATACTGGTTACTAGATCTATGGTTTTAGATCTAGATTTGGGTGGTTTCCTAATCAGGGTACTTAGACAGCATTCTAAGAGTATTTAGAATGGACGACTCCTGGCACGGTAGTATACCTGCAGGTAATGGAGTCACCCTCTCCAAAGGTGTCTTACAGACTAAAGGGGAGAGGGACGTGCATGATTGGCAGATCACTTGCTCAGGCAATTGAGTCAATCGTGAGATGTCAAGTACCACACCAGATGTTGTTCTTGCACTAGATGCAATAAGTTGACATTAATCCAATCCTGGAGAAACGGTAGGAAGCAGTTTTAGAACATAAGTGGCTATTCTAGGGATATGATAACGGCTGCCTCTTTTAGGAGACGGTTGTCATTCCAGGCTTCCAAGGTGACCTGGACGACAAGGAGGTTGTCAGAGTTATAGTTTTTCCCTCTAATGAGGGGCAGTATTTTGGACAGATGGTCCAAGGGAATACTGAGGGTGGCATGGCGCAGGATACTGATTAAGTTCAGTTGAAGATACAGTCTAAGAAGTTTGGATTTGGAGTTCATTTATGAGCTACGTCCCATCAGACATCCAGACATTCTAAGGCAGGTATTGCTCATTTCGGGAGATGGCTTTCTCAGCGAACTTGAGATATAGAGAGACATAGAAAGAAACACCAGAGCGGATCCACTCACTGAGGCTATTCCTCGAACGCAATAGTTTCGCAAACGATCTTTGTGAGACTGACAAGTAGAGGAGTTGGGTGTTCGGTATCACACGTGCTGTGAGTATGCGGCATCGCAATAATTAGCCTTGAGTGCAAGTGGGAGATTGTTGGAGATAGTGCCCTCAGAGTCAATTATTAGGTCACAGGTACGTGATTGTAATGATTGAGGGAGGACCTATCCCGGTAGGACAGTCTTACTCGAGATGATAGTATGCTATCTGGTTTACCTTTATCATCGTGTACTGTTTTAAGTGACATGACACGTCGCTATTACACGTTGATAGAGCCCCTAGGATTCTTGCTTGACCACCAGCAGTATGAGGGCGATCATATAAGTGGGAGCTGGGGGTCTATAAGCTTTTCCTTAAAAGGTCCCTAGTCGTGGGAGTTTCGAGACTGGGCATCGATACTCCATTAGTAGACTAGTGTATACAGTCGAGACCCCGACGAGGGGCGGTGGCCGGTCTCACAAGCCACTGGTGTCAGTTGGATCACCTAAGATGTATACAGGTGCTCATTGGGTTATGAGTACACCGGACAGGACTCGCCGGGAACATGCTAGTTGGTCATATACCAGACGTCAGATGGCAGTTCCCTGGTGACATGTGTGCAGGTTAGTTCATCGACTTGGGGATCGTCATTTGTCTCGTGTGAGTTCCCACTGTACTTTGATTACTATCCTACCACGGCTCAAAGGAGTCGTGCAAACAGGTTTTAGTTGGGTACAGTCCCGAGCCACATGGAGGCAGTGAGCGGATCTTCGGGGGGTTCGTCTCTCCCGGTATTGGGGGTGAGGTCGCGCTGTGTCTAGGAGAGCCATTACACAAAGACCTTGGCCAAGGCAGGAGATTTACTGGTAGGTATTCCAGTAGTATCTCAGGGTGTTCTGGGCTACACTCCGACACGACTTGTACCGCTTTTGGGGGTCTGACTTTTACCAACCCCCTAGGCCCGCCATGCGATGCTCATAGACGAACGGACCGGACTGTACAGATATTGTCACTGACAGGCTCAGGTGGGTGTCGGGGTGAGCTTCCTCATCGACGTCCCTTTTAGTCAATAGCTGGTGGCCCGTTACGTATTGGCTTATACCTCTGACGGGCTAGTGGTTAAATCCACAGCCATTGTATTGACGAGTCTTTAGAGTCCGCCACACTTTCAGTTACTCAAGTTTCGGGCGAAACGCTGTAGAGGCCGTATGGAGATATGGCAGGATTCGATCAGATACGTGCGGTATTGCACGGATCGTGATCGGACGGTTTTTACTAGCCGGCTTTGGCTTAAGCCGGATCCTAGTATTAGATAGTGTAGTTTTGTCTTTTTGCATTTGTATCCGGACGGAATACAGATGCGGGTGTGTATGCACAGTATTGGGGTTTTCCTGTAATTTATTACGGGACCAGTTTTCTGGAGTTGCCAGTTTGCATTCCGTTCCGGCCGGTTTTCCTTTGTTCTTTCCCGGCCGGACTTTTCCGATGGAGGGGGTTATTTGCAATTGTGCAAATAACATTTGTGGAGGGGGTTTCTTGTAAAAGATTGATTATGATAGCTTTCATTTCTTTTCAACCATGCTTTTGCTTTATGAGATTTGATTGTGATAAAGTGAGGGTATGGGTTCAATAGTATGAAGCATGGTGTATGTTTTTTTGTCTCTTGATGTGGTCACCCTTTCTACATCTCCTACACTCACCTCCCTTCTTGCTTCATATAGATTTTCCTCCACCATTATTCTCACTTGATGGATAAGTTTTTTCCATGGTTGAGTGAGAAGAAGATGAGAGCTTCATCTTTGAGAGTTTTCTTCTTTCTTGATCTCTTTTTCATGCTAAGAAAAATGCAAGCACCATTCTTCTTATCTTGTTTCCTCCATCATCTACAAATGGCAACAAACCCCAAAGTGAGACATCCACTCTACACTACACTTCCTACAGCATATCTTGAGCATGTCGAGTTGCCGGCTTCATGCGCGAGTTGCCTCGGTATTGAGGTGGGAGCCCGTAAAAGTACCCGGCTTCGTGGTGCCCTTTCCAACGAGGAGGAGACGGACGGAGATCCCGCGAGGAGATCGGAGTGGAGATGAAGACCGGAGGACTTGGATCGTCGGTATACATCTCTTCCCTTTCTTGTTGTAGCTTAGACTTGTTAATGGTTACGATCCGAAGTTTAGTGCGCGGTGGTGCCGGTTTGCAAAGTCCGCAAAATTTAAGTTATTCACCGTTTCCGCATTCCGGCGTCGGATTGACGGCCGGGGCGCCGCCGTGCACTTACAATGTTTTGTGGCCAATGGTCCCAGAAAGCTCTGCTGTTGCTTTCTTTAACTAGTCTTCATATTCATGCATGAATATATATTGCTGACTTTTCTTTTAACGGTCTTCCTTTATTGGATTTCAGGTGCGATGGCTTCTGTTCCACGCTTTCCCTTTTCTCGCTCGGAGGCTGCTTTTCCTCAGTCACCATCTGATGAGGAAGCGATGGCGATGATTCGGGCCCATGACCCGAACTGCACCAACCTTCTTCAATGGGGATCTTGGTACAGTCAGATTATTCAGGGTCGCCGGAGTTTTCTTTGCGCGGTGCCGACGGAGCCCACTTTACCATTTTTACCGATGGATCCTCCGAGGACAGTTTTTGCTGTGGAAATGCCCAACTGGACTCCAACGGGGAGGCTCGAGCCTTCGACGACCGGTATTCCGAACCATCCGATCCCGGCCATAGACATCTTGGGGCGGCGTATCTGCCAGGGTGAGGCCCACCCGTGGGGGCAAATTTATAAGATAGGGCTCACTCCCCGGCATCCTACGGGCTACCTTCTCTGGGCTCGCTACATCCTTTCTGCCCATCGTGCGCGGTTGCAGAAAGTCGGGCTTTATCAGGCCATATACGCGTCACTATTCCATTATAAGTCCCCGCATGTCTGGTGGGTTAAGGCGTTTTTAAACTAATGGAATCTTCCTACCAACACTTTCATCCTAGGAGATCGCGAGGTCTCGATCTCCCTAGCAGAATTCTATGATATTTCGGGGTTGCCAATCAGGGGTAATCTGTATGAGGAGTTGTTGCCTTCTGACGAGTACGTTTTTGAACCCGAGCTCGCCCCGGTTGACGGCCTGTCTGCTGAGAATGCCGTTCGTCATAAACGCCCCAGTTTAATCAAGGCGTTAGGCATCTTCGACCGATTATTCACCGAATCCGAAGAGCAGGGCGTTACTTTCAAGAGCTTCATTGCTCGTTTCCTTCGTGAGGACGCCTTATCGAAGACAGCCCCGAAGTTTGCCAACATTGAGGATCCCTTTGGGTTCGGTCCGAAGAAGCTGCCGACCACTGAATTAGATCTACCTCAGTACTACATCCCTATTATATCGCCGATATCTTTTGAATCCATTGCTGTCCCAGGCATGGACGAGGAGACGTTCTTTGTGGGGTTTGTTAGTGTTTGGCTCAGTTGGTCCGTTATCCCCATGCATCCCCGCTTCATGAGAGCCTCGGTCATCTACCTGGCCTATCGTATTGCTGAGGGGACGCGGTTGGCCATTGGCATCCCGGCCTTGGCGCACCTCTATCATGGATTGGGCACCGCAGCTAATACCTCTACACCCGGCGTGGACGTGGTGAACTTTTCGCTTCATTATTTCACGTCCTGGGTCGAAATGTATGTGCTGGGGGCTTTCGCTATGCATCAGAGGCCCGCTTTTTACGACGCTTATCCCTTCCCGCGACTTATGCGACTAGTGGGTGCTTCTGCTGCCGACCCGACTCAATTCGGGGCTATTCGGGTGCTGATTTCTCCTCATGCCACCGCTGGCGGGTTGGTTTTTAATGATCGGGTCTTGTCTACTCCTTCGGGTCCGGTTCAACAACTCTGGGACCAGTCAAAAGACAACGCACCTTCTTTGAAGCCCCGGGAGGCCGCGCATTTGTATACAATTAGACCGGGCTACTTGGTGTTTCGCCAAGACAGTGCAGCTCTTTTTATGAGGTATAATCCGCATCGATTCGCCCGGCAGCTCGGATACGACCAGGGCGTTCCTTTCGAGGCTTTTATAGTCGCCCCAATCCCTTCGCTCGATGCTGTTCGCGATGCCGCTCATCATTTCATGAGGCTGAACACCGGCTCCCGTTTCATGGTTCCTGAAGCCGAGTACATGCCCCGATGTGTGGGTGCATTTACGGGCTGGTATCTTCATCGGATCAGCCCGATTATTCTCGAAGAAAGAAGGGTGCTTCTTGGTCACGACGCCCCTCCTCAGGTTTCGGGAGCTAAGCTACGACCGAGGGTTCCAGTCCACTTCCCTTTGAGGGAGATTGGCACTGCGCTCATTCCGGGGGAGTCAGGGGTAGACCTTACTCCAATAGCTGGTATGTCATTGGGTTCTCGATCGAGGGGTAAACGGGCCCCAGTGGTAGCACCCCTGCCGGTGGCGGCACCGCCCCCTGTGGCGTCGACGATGGCGATGTTGTCCTCAGTTGTGGCACCGAGCGAGAGTAACAGGGATGAGGGCGCTGAGGGCGATGTGGGCCAGCGCCGCCCTAAGGCTTCACGAGGGAGGAAGCGGTCATCCTCAGCGACTGGCTCTGGGTCTAAACGGCAGAGGAAAGAGGCTACCACCCCGCTTGATTCTGTGGTGGAGTCTGAGCCTATCCTTGAAGACGAACCATTGGCCCTGCAAGAGTCAGACGTTGGACTTCTCTTTCCGAGTTCGGCTGATGAGGAGGCTGCACAGTTGGCTGAGGCCATACGGCGTTTAAAAGACGCGTCTCATAACGCCAAGGTTCCGAAGAAGTCTTATCCCGCTGTGATTTTTTATGAAGACCCTTCGTGGATTCGGCGGCGATTTATCGGCTCTTTGGAGAAATGGGGGGAAAGGGCTTTGAAGCAGGCCGCTTCAGAAGACGCCGCTGATGCGCTTTCTTTATGGACCGGCGGTCATGAGTCTACCCTTAAACCCCGGCGAGCCTACCTACTTGAGAAGGAGCGGCGGCTTGAAGAAGCCATATTGAGAGCTTCCTTGCGTATAGGTACGTTGTGCTCCTTTTGTAGTCTTTCCGATTATTTATGCCCGTGCATATGTATCATTATTCTTATTTGAATCGTGCAGAACCTTCGACACTGGGGGAGCTCCCTACTGGCCCATTAAAGCTAAAGCCCGCCGAAATTCTTAATGAAGCCTTGCTGGATGTGGAGGGGGCTGATGAGGCTGCTCCTCTCATGGTAGAACTTCCAGCGGCGGTTCTTGATCAGGGAGTGCTTGCCCCTTTGGGGGAGACTCCCTTGGAGGCCGCCTCCCCAATGACCCTTACTGAGGGCGGCCCAAAGGCTGGAAGCGAGGTAGTCGGGACTACTCTCCCTTTGTTGGAGCCTGAGATCACGGTGGAGACCGTTGAAGCTGCTATCCCCCCGGCTCAGAATGGGAGGAGTGTTGAAGGTATCCCTCTGCGTTTTAATTTAGCAACCCCTTCATAGTCTGAACTCTTTTATCTTTCCCAGAATTGCGCGGTTTGGCGGCCACGATCGCGGATCTGTCGCCTCGACAGTCATTTCAGCGTTTATTGGAGATGGCAGCTCCGCAGGCGATCTCCCCTCAGCGTATTGTCCTTTCCTCTGGGCAAGGTCAGTGTTATTCGCCCTTTCTTTACCATAGCATTGTTACTATTTTGCGAAATGACGTTGATGTCTCTTATAGTTTTGGAAGGCGACGATGAGGTCGAGGTCGTTGAAGGGCCAGGGGAACCTTCAGCTCCTACTTGCATGACTGTCGGTGAGTGACATTTTTATTATAGTCCCGTTCGTTCTGCGTTTAAGAGTTTTACTAACATTTGCCAAATTTGAACAGCTCTGCCAGTCTCCATGGCTTTGGAATCACGCATTGTGATGCCGCCCGGCCCCTACGCTTTGCGGGCTTCAGAATGCCTGGCCCGATTGAGCCTTGTCTCCCTATCTTCTTTCGTCGAGGAGCTCCGTGCTGGTAGTGCGACCATAGCCGAAGCGTTTGCCGCTGAAGCTAATGGCTCCCTTCCTTTTCTCGCCACCTATCACAGCGAGGAGGTGGTGCGGGTCTGGGTGGAGTTCTGTAGGAAGGTGGAGGCTTGTCTGTACGCTCTCGAGTGTTCTCACCTTTCCTCGGAGGCCGTGGCTGCAAAGGCGGAGTTACGGGGGCTGATAGCACGGTGCGCGGCAAACATGACGTCATGTGAGAAGAGGCTTGGTCGCAAGTTCTCGGAGAGGGAGCTAGCCTCCAAGGCGTTGGGCGAGCTTCAAGCCAATCTCACAGCCAAGGCCAACAAAGCGTATGAACTCTGGCGGGTGCTTCAGGAGTCCATCAAAGAGGTGGTGGCTCTCGATAAAGCTGCCACGTTCACTCGTGAGAGGGTCGAGGCTCATAAAGCCACTGAGAAAGAGCTTGAAGCCCGGCTTGCTTCATATCAGGCCCAACAAGCTCAGGCGGAGGCTCGTCTTCTGGAGATCTTGCGTCATGAAGCCGTAGCTCAGCAACAGAACGATGAGCCGGTAAAATTATTGCACCGCCCGCCGGCTTGAGGACTTGTATCTTTTCTCCTTTTTTTGTACATACTCATGGATAAGAGTATCTTTCTTTTTGTTTCTTTCATGACTTGTATTTTGTATCCATTTTGGGCTTATGAATAAAAGATACAATTTTCCTCTCAATGGTGTATCCCCTTTTATTGAATGTATTCTGCGGATATTCTATCTTGATCTCCTTGCAGGACAGCGATGGCTCAGGATTCAGGGTTAAGATCTGCTTCCTAAGACTTTTGCATTTTTATGAGCCACGAGGGTCTCATAAAGAGTTTTTCTCCCTACAGGCCGAGAGGATCCCATAGGTGTAAGTTCTTCTTAAAAATCGTGAGGATTCTTAAGCGGGTTTTCCCTTGAGAGTCGTAAGGATCTCACAAGAGAGTTTTTCTTCCTTGCAGGTCGTGAGGACCTGCAAGTGCTGGATGTGGTCACCCTTATCCGTGTTTCACGGGGTCAGGGGCCGCTCCAGGTATCGTAGTTTAAAGACGTCGCGGTCAAGGTTAAGGACCTCATAGTCCGTGGATTTAGGGACTCCATAGTCCGCTGTTAGTTTTAAGACATCACGGTCAAGGTTAAGGACCTCATAGTCCGTGGATTTAGGGACTCCACAGTCCGATGTTAGTTTTAAGACATCATGGTCAAGGTTAAGGACCTCATAGTCCGTGGATTTAGGGACTCCACAGTCCGATGTTTGGTTGCAGGGACCCGTTACCTCTTTGAAGACGTTGAGGAATTACAACGCCAGGTATCAAAGGAGTAAAGAGATGTACCCTTAAACCAAGGCAGAATCCGTAGGGGAATCGGGGTGGTTGATCTTTAGTTTTAAGACATCACGGTCGAGGTTAAGGACGTCATAATCCGTGGATTTTAAGGACTCCACGGTCCGGTATTTGCTCTGGATGCTTCACACGGGTTCACTGCCGTGCTTGGCGAGGACCAGGCTCCCCTCTGGGCGTTTTCCGCGGGGTCAAAGAGTGACGTTATCCGCGTTCCACGTAACCAGGAATTTTGCACTAGATGCTTCACACGGGTTCACTGCCGTGCTCGGCGAGGACTAGGCTCCGCTCTGGATGCTTCACACGGGTTCACTGCCGTGCTCTGCGAGGACCAGGATCCGCTCTGGACGTTTTCCACGGGGTCAAAGAGTGACATTATCCGCGTTCCACGTAACCAGGAATTTTGCACTAGATGCTTCACACGGGTTCACTTCCGTGCTCGGCGAGGACTAGGCTCCGCTCTGGATGCTTCACACGGGTTCACTGCCGTGCTCTGCGAGGACCAGGATCCGCTCTGGACGTTTTCCACGGGGTCAAAGAGTGACATTATCCGCGTTCCACGTGACCAGGAATTTTGCACTAGATGCTTCACACGGGTTCACTGCCGTGCTCGGCGAGGACTAGGCTCCGCTCTGGACGTTTTCCACGGGGTCAAAGAGTGACATTATCCGCGTTCCACGTAACCAGGAATTTTGCACTAGATGCTTCACACGGGTTCACTGCCGTGCTCGGCGAGGACTAGGCTCCGCTCTGGACGTTTTCCACGGGGTCAAAGAGTGACATTATCCGCATTCCACGTGACCAGGAATTTTGCACTAGATGCTTCACACGGGTTCACTGCCGTGCTCGGCGAAGACTAGGCTCCGCTCTGGATGCTTCACACGGGTTCACTGCCGTGCTCTGCGAGGACCAGGATCCGCTCTGGACGTTTTCCACGGGGTCAAAGAGTGACATTATCCGCGTTCCACGTGACCAGGAATTTTGCACTAGATGCTTCACACGGGTTCACTGCCGTGCTCGGCGAGGACTAGGCTCCGCTCTGGACGTTTTCCACGGGGTCAAAGAGTGACATTATCCGCGTTCCACGTAACCAGGAATTTTGCACTAGATGCTTCACACGGGTTCACTGCCGTGCTCGGCGAGGACTAGGCTCCGCTCTGGATGCTTCACACGGGTTCACTGCCGTGCTCTGCGAGGACCAGGATCCGCTCTGGACGTTTTCTACGGGGTCAAAGAGTGACGTTATCCGCGTTCCACGTAACCAGGAATTTTGCTGAATATATCCGCATTTCACGGAATGGAGGTTTGACTCTTGGTGATATGTATATCGCTGAGCCATGGAACTGGGGGTTGCCGCTGTTCCGTTTCGCTTGATATTGTGTCTGCTGCCATGAGACGAACGTCGAGATGATCTCTAGGCTATCTGTGAACCGTCGAGATTTGGCTTCTTCTTATGATGAAACCTGGGGGAGGAGTATGATCCTTTCTTTGATTGCGCCCCGGGATTGTATACAGGGATAGATGTAACATCACCTGTAGGGCGTGGATTTCATTTTTATTTTATTTCTTTTTCCGCGATGCTCTATTATTTCAGCTTTTATACTGCGAAGGTCGCGATTGCCCCATCATTTCGGCTATTTTTCGCGATGCCCAATCATTTTGGCTATTTTTCATGCATACATTTTTACTTGCTGCTTTTTATTGCAAGTTGCCCTATCATTTCGGCTATTTTGTAGGCATGTGTGGCTTGCTAGCTTTTTCGCCGCAAGCTTGGATTTTAGACACCGATTTCGACATCAGCACCGCTACAACTGGAATGTTACCAGGTGCGAATCATCATTTGCCTTTGTCGATGATGAACAAAGGTGGCTCAGCAAACAGGGTTAAGGGTCCTGCCGACCAAGGCTTTGACTTCTTGAGCCGTAAGGGTCTCACAAAGGTATTTCTCCCTACAAGTCTTGAGGATCTTGCAGGTGTATTTTCTCCTTAGGGATCGTGAGGATTCCTAAATGTGTGCTCCTCTGTAAGTCGTAAGGATCCTACAAGAGGGCTTTCTCCTTATGGATCGAGAGGACCTACAAGGGTTGGACTTTGCTGGGAAAATGTTTATTCGCGCCCGTGGATTGTATACAAGGGTCAGTATTGAGTCCCTTGTAGGGCAATATCGAGGGTTGTGGAGGATTTGCTTAAGCACAGGTTTAGGTTTCTGTAACTTAAGACTTTCAAGTCTCATGAGCCGTGAGGGTCCCATAAGAGAGTTCTCCTTACGAGTCGTGAGGATCTCGTAAGTGTATTTTCTCCTTAGGAATCGTGAGGATCCCTAAGTGTGTTGCTCCTTTGTGAGTCGTAAGGATCTCACGCAGGTGGTTTCTCCTTACAAGGTCGAGAGGACCCTATAAGTGTCTTTTAACGAGGTTGCGCCCTTTCGGGTTTTCACAAACACTCGCCGGTAGTCCTGCTGTTTTTACTCACGGAGCCCTTTCGGGTTTTCATCCGTGCCCATTTTGCTTGTGGACATACCGTTTTTTATTCTTTTTCATATATTTTTTTTTATTTTTTTTATTTTTTGTCAGCCTAAAGATGCTGCGGTAGTAGTTTTATGGACGTTTCGGTCCGTCGTTAGTTTAAGGACGTTTCGGTCCGTCGATAGTTTTAAGGACGTTTCGGTCCGTTGTTAGTTTAAGGACGTTTCGGTCCATCGTTAGTTTAAAGACGTTTCGGTCCATCGTTAGTTTAAGGACGTTTCGGTCCATCGTTAGTTTAAGGACGTTTCGGTCCATCGTTATGGGAAGGCCGGCTGCTGCTTGTAAAGTCTGAGCCTAGGAAGATAGCGAGCGGACATAGTCGTCGTCATCTATCATTGACCCAGGCTGTGGCTCATTAAGCATAGTATTTCTTTAGGAAGCGGCCGTTTATTGGCCTGAAAGGCCTTTCACCGTGCATGTCCATGAGTAGGTAGGCTCCACCCTGGTAGACCTTGTCTATGATGTACGGGCCTTCATAGTTTGGCTCAAATTTTCCCCGCTTGGCACGATTGGGGATCATAGGTCTTTTGACCACTAGTACGAGATCGCCTTGGCGGAATGTCCTCGGCCTGGTCAATCTTTCGTACGAGCGCGTCATCTTTGCTTTGTAGGCTTCCAGATGTTGTTGCGTTATGAGCCGAGTTTCGTCGAGGGCATCAAGCTCCTCAAGCCGAAGGTGAGCATTTTCTTCGTCCGTCAGCTCGTGGTGGACTGCTACTCGTAGAGAGGGTAACTCTATCTTGAGGGGGAGCACTGCTTCCGTCCCAAATACCAACGCGTACGGCGTTGTGTTCGTGGCCATCTTGAATGTAGTTCGATAAGCCCAAAGGGCTTCTTGCAGCCTTTCGTGCCAGTCTCTCTTATTCCGGGAAACGGTCTTTTTTATGATCTTCGTCAGGGTCTTATTGAAGGCCTCGGCCAGACCGTTAGCTCGTGGGTTGTAAACTGAAGAATATCTCCAGTCTATATTGTGCTGCTGCGCGAAGCGGCTAATCTTATGGCTTCGGTAGGCTGGCCCATTATCGGAGATAATCCGCCGTGGGGTTCCAAACCGATAGATGACGTGCGTCTTGAAGAAATGGAGGATATTCTCCGTCTTCACTTCCCTCAGTGGTACTGCTTCTGCCTATTTGGAGAAGTAATCAGTTGTCGCCAGGATAAAACGATGTCCCTAGGATGATGCTGGCTCAATGGGGCCGACTATGTCAGTCCCCCACATTTCGAATGGCCAGCTAGCCACCGTTGGGTGTAGTGGATTCGGATGTTGGTGGATAAAGTCTCCATGAATCTGGCATGAGTGGCATTGCTTCGCATACACGAGGCAGTCCTGGATCATCGTGGGCCAGTAGTAACCCATCCGTTTAATTTTTAACTTCATCTTTGGGCCTGCTTGGTGAGAACCGCAAAGTCCGTCGTGAACTTCCTGAATGACTCTTTCTGTTTCGTCAGGTCCTAAGCATCTCAGCCATAGAGAATCAAACGATCTCTTGTATAGAGTATCGTTGACGAAAGCGAAAGATAGAACTCGTTTCATGAGCTGATGTCTTGAGGACGCTTCTTTGGGCATTCGGTGGGACTTAAAGTAGTCTATGAAGACTTCCCTCCAGTCCTCGGCCTTCTCATGGTCTTTTATTTGTAGGGTCGTCTGCTCAGTCGCTCCCTTTTCTTTATATAATTCCAGAGGTATTTCTGCCGGGGCAAGCACTCGACGGCTTTGTACCACGATTCTGACGTCATCGAGGTTCTCGTCCGCCAGCTCTTTAGCAAGTTTGGCCAACACGTCTGCTTTGCTATTTTCCGCGCGCGGTATGTTCTCCAGAATATAGGAGGGAATTTGGGTCAGTAGTTGTTGCACCTTTTCGCCGTACTTCACCAACTCCGGTTTGCACGTTTGGTAGTCACCATTTACTTGACTAACGACCAGTTGAGAATCCCCGTATATAAGGAGGTCTTCAACTCCCAGGTCGATGGCGATTTTGAGGCCTGCTATCAGAGCTTCGTATTCAGCTTCATTGTTTGTCCTCGGCTCTGTTAAGGAGAAGGTGAAGCGCATTATCCCTCCTTGTGGAGTTGCAAAGACGAGGCATATCCCCGATTTGATCATTGGGATACCTTGTTTTTGTTTCTTTACGGAGGACGCTCCATCGAAATAGAGTTCCCATCGGGTGCTACCGCCGCCAATCGCATCAAATGCATGCTCGTCCGGCAAATCACAGTTCAGAGGAGAATCGGCCGGTATCGGGTGCTCAGCGAGGAAATCGGCAATGGCCTGGCCTTTCACTGCCTTGAGAGGTTGATACGTTATCGAGAACTCCATCAAGAGCAGGGCCCATTTAGCGAGTCGTCCCGTCAGTATGGCTTTTGACATCAAGTATTTAAGGGGATCCACCTTTGAAATGAGACGGACTTCATGCGCCAACGCATAGTGCCTGAGCTTTGTTATCGCGAAGATTAACGCCAAGCAATGTTTTTCAATGGGAGAGTAGTTGCTTTCTGCCCCCAGTAGAACTCGACTTAAGTAGTAGAGTGCCCTCTCTTTCCCCTGATCGTTCTCTTGTGCCCATAATGCGCCCAAGGAACCTTCGAGGGCGGTCGTATAAAGAATGAGGGGTTTTCCCTTGACCGGCGCAGCCAACACCGGAGGGTTCTGTAGGTACTGCTTGATCTCGTCTAGTGCACCTTGGCATTTGTGATCCCAAACGAATGGAGTCCCCTTTTTCATCAGGTGGCTGTAAGGACGGCATTTGCCTGAAAGATTAGCGATAAACCGCCGGATGTATGCGAGCTTCCCTTGGAGAGACCGCAACTGTTTGAGGGTTCTTGGCGAAGGCATTTCCATGATCGCTTTAATCTTTGACGGATCTATTTCAATGCCTCGGTGTCGAACGATGAATCCCAGAAATTTGCCCGAGGAGACTCCAAACGCGCATTTGAGGGGATTCATTTTCAAATTATATTGCCGAAGGCGTCGAAATACAGTCTCCAGATGTTTTAAATGATCATCGTATGACATGCTCTTTACTACGAGGTCATCGATATAGCACTCGACGATGTCATGTATGAGGTCATCGAAGATCTTCGTCATGGCCCTTTGATAGGTAGCGCCAGCGTTCTTTAGACCAAAGGGCATAACCCTGTAGCAGAATATACCCAAAGGGGTCCGGAAAGCGGTGTGCTTCTGGTCTTCGGGATGCATCTTTATCTGATTGTATCCTGACGAACCATCCATAAAGGATAAAACCTCGTGAGTGGACGTGTTATCTATCATTAGCTCGGTTACTGGTACTGGGAAATCGTCTTTTGGACAGGCTTTATTGAGATCCCTGAAATCCACGCATATGCGTACCGTCCCATTCTTCTTCATTACCGGGACGATATTGGCGATCCAGTCGGGATACTGGACTTCTTGGATAAATCCAGAATCGATCAGCTTCTTGACTTCGGCGTTGATGCTCATCTCAAGCTCGAGTCGCATCCTCCTTGGCGCCTACTTGACTGGCTTGATATCTGGGGATATTGCTAATTTATGCACAGCAATCTCCGGATCTAATCCTGGCATCTCGGAGTAGTTCCACGCGAAGCAGTCTTTATGCCGTAGAAGCACGCTCTTTAATGCAACCACCCTTTCTTCAGATAGCAGCTCGCTGACAAATGTCGGTCGCGGGTCGTCTGCCGATCCCAACTCAATCTTCTTGAGGTTATCTGCAGTAGTATGTATACCATCTTCCAGTTCTTTCGGAGCGGGCGGAAATTCTGAGATCACCTCATCATCGCTGTTCTCAAAGCACCGGGGAAGGTCATCTATGTTCTCGGGCTCTTCTTTTAATATCGTAATCGTATAACAGGTGCGAATCCGCTCCCAGGACTGAGGTGGATCCGGTTCTGCTCTTGCGGCCTTGGGTTCGTGCTTTTGTGGCGGCGTTACCCTCCAGCCGTCGGATAAAGCGAATCTGCCCTGTTGGTACTGGTCCTCGACCCAGTTCTTGAAGGTGAAGCAGTCTTCGGTAGGATGTCCTATGGCTCGGTGATAAGAGCAATAGCTCAGATGAGAAGCCTTGTTAGCTTGCTCAGGATGTCTAGACTCTGGAAGCGCGATCATTTGATGTTTTATAGCGAGCTTGAGTAACTTCTCCGTCTTGTCTCGGGGGAAGGAGTACGCTCGACTCATCTTCTTCATGAGGGACAAATCCGAGCCGCGCAACACCCGACCACGTAACTCTCTAATCCTGCGTCGTTGTTGTCGGCTCCTCTTTCCGCTTCTTGATTTATTTCCGTCTCTGCGTCGGGCCTTTCGTACAACGGATTGACAAGGATGAGCATCTTTGTCTTTTGCAGCCTGTTGAAACAGACGTTGCGTCCTGGCCTTCTCGTAGACGGCCATTTCGCGGTTGTGGTCTTCCCGGGCTTTTTGACCCACTTCCCTGATAGGCTTGCCCATTCATTCTTCAAATGACGGACTCGGCGCCTCAATCGCAGGGTCTGGTTTTGATGAGGGGTTGGCATCTCCTGACAGGGCGTCCTCTTCTTCATCAAAGGTATATATGGTGTAGCTACTGTGGGCCCGTTCCCGTTTTCCGGCTCTCGCGTATCCAAGCCCGAGTGTTTCCATTTTCCCGTTGGGCAATTTGCGTTGAGTCCCAGGGACATCCCAAATCTTGTTGTAAAACCGAGCCTGCTGAACAGTCTGTTTTAAGGGTACTCCTTGGCGCTTCAATAGCTTCTTTAATCCATTTGTATAGTATCTGGACAGACGGATGGGTTGGAGCCTGTCAAGTGTAGCATCCGCGCCATGCCAGATCTCTTTCTCTATTTTCGACTCTGAGGATCGGTAGAATAGGATCACCTTCTCACCCCTTTGCCTGGGAGGGACGTAAAACGTTTGCAGGTCCTGCACATTGTGAGCTTGAAGCGTGTCCAGATCCTTGTAGTGTTCTCGCGGTACCATGGTGATTTGCAAACTATGGTCATCGCCAAGGGGTGCTTGTATTGACAGCCGATTGGCGAACACGGCATTAACCTCATCTTTCGAGTCACTTCCGAAGACTAACATGGGGGCGGACGTCCCTGGGTTGTTGCGTTGAGATGGCCCGGCATAAACTATCTCTTCTTCTTCTTCGGTATCGCTCCCGAAAACAGGGATAGTGGCGGCGGTTTTGTTCTCCGGGTTGCGACACCTTTCTGTATCCTCGAAACCTGGCAAAAAGTACTTCGCATCTTCGTATTTGCGGACTTCGTTCACGGAAAATGGGTTTAACTCTCCTGTTACAGTATACTCGAAACCATCCTTAAAGTACTTCATACACTGATGTTGTGTAGAAGGGATGATGTTGTACTCGTGTAGCCAAGGACGACCGAGCAGGGCGTTATAGCAGGTCTTGGCGTCAATGACATGGAATTTGATGTCTGTGACGAGAAGTCCAAAGCGTAATGTTAGTATCACAGATCCGAGAGTCCGTGACGATTGTGAATCGAAACCGGAGATAGTAATTTTGTCACGAGCGAGGTGTTGCACACTCATGCAGATTTCCCTCAACACCCGAACATTAAGGAGATTGACGGAGGATCCATTATCCACCAAGATCTTGCCTATCTTGATATCATGGCAGTATCCGGAGACATATAGGGGACGGTTGTGGTCGCACGTCCCGAGAAGGAGGTCTTCATCACCGAAAGTGATGTCGGCCGTATGCACTTCCTCCAGTTCATCCTTCATCTTTTCAATGGCGAGGAAGGCTTGGAATTGCTCAGGTTCTTGTAACGCCTTAATTAGTGAGTCTCGTGCTTCTTTTGATAATAGGAGGGCATCGAGGATGCTAAGCTGAGAAGGTAGCTTTCTTAGGTGCGCTAGGATGTTATAGTCCACCTTATCCTTCCTAGGAGGGTCTTTGGCAGCCAGCTCTCTCATGACTTGGTCGTCTAAAGTGATATCTTCAGTGACCTTTTCCTTTCCCTTATCTTTTCTACTCACGGGCCCGAGATTCTTCTCTGGGAGTGCGATTGCGCAACTGAATGTTCTCGCAGGTCTCCGGTTTCTCCTCTTTCCCTAAAACGGACTCTTTAAAGAGAGGGCCCAGAGCCATTTCTTCATCAGAGTCGCTCCCAAAGGTGAGAACTTGTGACCCCCCGGCGTGAGCCATATAACAGTTGCCAATAGTTCTGTTGTGCCATTCGACAGTACTTCTTCGCTCCCGACGGCTCTTGCGTTTCATGTGCTTAAAATGTTGCCGACGAGTAACATATCCTTGCCACCATATCTTAAAGGCGTCGCACTCCTCCGTGGGGTGTGAAACTTTCCGATGATATGCGCAATAATCTGGGTGTCTCTCCACCCCGTCGAGCGTGTTTCCTTCCGAAGGTGGTAGCCTCATTCCCATTGACATGGCTTTGGCAAACCTTTTCCTCGTCTTGAATATCCTCTTGTCTACTTCGGATGCCTTTCGCTCTGGTAGAGGTAGTTCAACTCTTCCGTTCAGTCGCCTGCATTTGGTTCCTTCTGATGCTGCCACCTCACGCTCCTGATCCGCTTTACTTTTTAGACGAATCTCGTCTAGAAAAGCATTGATCACTTCATTTGTCGGCCACGCACGCTCTGGTTCAGGCTCTGTCTCCAGCTTCTTAGTGCCATGAGTTTTCTCATCATCGGTAAACGAGTGGGAGATTACGTTACAACTCGCCACATATCCTTCGGATTCATCCGACGAGCTCTCTCCATCATCTCTCTCTTGAAAGATGTGGCTGAGAAACTCTTGCAGTGTGACAGGAGTTCACGCCTTTTGATTGTATTCTTCCAGCGCGTCGATTTGCTTCTGCAAGTTCGTGTGCTCGTCTCCAAGCTTCGCGGGCTTCTTGGATTTCTTCTTCTTTTTCTTCGAAGATTTTGACGGTTGGGCGTGAGTATTTGGGCCCTTATCACGAGTCTTCGTAGTTGTACGGGGCTTCAACATCCCTTCGATAATTTGAGGTTCAAGAGGGTCCTTCCATTCGATCGCAGGGCACGCATGAAGGTCTCTCAGCATTCTTTTGGTTTTAGTTGATAGCACGACCTCCCATGGAGCTTCTTCAATAAAGGAGCAGGTTGCCCCCGGTGTATCTGCTTTCTTAGGAGTATGCGGTTGTGGTGGGTTCACCTTCCACTTTTCAGACAGTACAAACTTTCCCTGGAGGTATTGATCTTCAATCCATCCTTTCAAGACGAAGCAATCTTCAATCGGATGGCTTACCGTTTGATGGTAAGGGCAATAGTTAGGGTTATTCACCTCGGTGGGTTGCGGCGGTCGCCTTGGGTTTGGTAAGCTTATAAGTCTGTTGCGTATTGCCAGCTCGAATAACGTTTCGTCTTGTCTCGTGGGAACGAGTAGGGACGTTTCATCTTCTCATTATAATACCGGCGTCTTTCTTCCAGTTGATCTGCCGATTTCGAGGCGTTAGGTTGCTGCTGGGCATTCACGACAAAGGTTGCCCTTCCTTTACCCTTGTCATTCCGAGGTTCTGACTTCGGGGCAGGTGGTCTATAACCCATCTGGTCCATCTGAGCCAACTTGTCGATTAAAGCCTGGAATGTGGTTGGCTTAAAGAACATCATAAACTGGGAGATAGTTGCGTGGGGGTCTAGGGTTCCCACGAACTTACCCACTGCGGGTGCTTCCTCAATGCGTTGCTCGCATCTCGACCACAAATTCCGCCAGCGTATAGCATACTGGACCCAGGTTTCGCCTGGTTTTACCCTGGCGTTAATCAGTGCAGTTATTGGAGTGCGTTCGCTGGCGCTTGCGAATCGCTGAGTGAATAACAATTTCATTTCAGCGAACGTTCTGATAGAATCGTTCGGGAGTTCCGAATACCATTCGAACGCTGTTTCTGATAAGCTGCCCACGAATTGGCGAAGCAACAGTTTATCATCACTGCCGGTGTTACCGCAGAGGGCCCTGAACTGGGCAACATGCTGATAGGGATTGCCGGTCCCCTTATATACGTGGAATTTTGGTATTGTATAACCCGGCGGGTATTTGATTTGGTCGTACCAGCTTGGATACGGCTGGCCCGTCTTTACGACTTGACCAGCTGCCTCAGTCGCATGATGAACCCGGATTTGCTGGGCTATATAGTCGACCAAATCAGCCTTAGAGATTGCCTCCTCTTTGGCCGTTGAGAGGGCCGGTGGTGGATTTGACGTTTCTCCTCGGTCGTCTTCAAGAACGATTGGGGGATTCTCGGCGGGTGGGTCCTGCTGGATCATCATTCCTATCATATCTTGGAAGAGAAGGCCCATACGCTGTATGTTGGCTGCTTGTTCAGCAGCCTCTTTATCCTTCTTCTCCGGTATCCGGCGAAGGAATTCGGCGTCGGTTTCTTCCTCCTGGCGTTCGTCTGAGGACGTTTCTGGGTTTTCTTTTGGTCCGGTAAGTGGGGCCATAGCATTCATCATTTCCTGGAGCTTTTGTTGTTGCTCCTGAGCTTTGGTCACCGACCGTGTAAGCGGTCTATGACCTGTAGACGCACGGCTGTCTTCTTTTCCTGACGCCATGTATACGGTGTGGACCATCATGCCCCCAGACTTAGGGCGTCTGGGCTCAGTGCTTTTAGCTATCGTTGCAGGCTGGGGGATCTTCTTTGGCTTCCTTCTTTTATGAGCAGTGGAGGTTGAGGGGGCCGTTGAGGTGGGCGTCCAGACGGCCGTTGAGGTGGGCGTCGAGACAGCCTTTCGTGGTTTAGCCTGGTGACCGGCTTCCGGTTGGATTTTCAGCTTCTTGTGCTGGCGGGAGAAGTTTGGATCGATCATCGAGTCTCGGGCCTGCCGCCAAACCTTATAGATTTTGGAAGACAGCCGTTGAGGGGATCGGGGCTGTTCTGACTTTATTTCCGCAACCTTTTTTAGTGGGGGAGGAGACCTCTTTAGCACCGCAGTAGGAGAATTCTTTCGCACCTTATTTAGCATCTCGAAGCTGTTCCCAGTTGGAACAGCAGCATTAACTTCTGCCGTCGGGGCTGATGGAGTTAGCCCAGAGGGGGAGTTGCCCCCGGCCTTCCTAACTCGGCGTCAATGGCGACGTCGAGCGTGACGAGCGGACGGCGTTGGTTCAGCGGTGAGAATGGCTTCGTCTTGCCCCTTGTGTAGGTGGGGGGTCGCTGCTGGTGTTAGCCTGTCAAAGACCGATGTCCTTTGGGTAGCAGGAGCGGGAGCTGGAGTCGTCAATCTTGTAAAGACCGACTTCTTGGCCGGGGAAGCCGCCTTGGCGATTTCGGGAGCAGGACCGGTCACTTTCTTAGAAGCAGCCTTCTCTGGGATTGTAGGCCCCATGATGGGTCCACAGGATTTCTGGCCCAATTTAGAGAAGACCGAGGCGCTGGCGTTGGGCGACCCGTTGAGAGGAGCCGCGGCAGGGGTAAGACGATCAAAGACTGACTTCTTAGAAGCTTCCTTTGTCAGCACCGGCGCGGTGAAGCTTGTCGGTGGGAGCATAGTCCCAAAGAACAATCCGGTAGTGGCCTGAGTCTCCTGGTCCACCGGTATTGTGAATAACGAAGCAGCTTGGGGTCCGTAGGCTATACCTCCTGGCGAGGCAAAGCGTTGGTCGCAATTGCAGTCCGAGCCGTTGGAGCATTTCGCAGAAGTAGAAGCCATCGATTCTTTGCTTTCTGCAATAAGCAAGACGCCAATTCTTAGTATCTTGAAACCCAAGGGCAACCGTTAGCGAACCGCGATTGGTTCGCGAATCACGACACACGAAGTGTGGAGTGGAAAGAGGAAAAGGTCCCACCGGGCGTGCCAGAATCTGTTCCCCTCCGAACGGCGGCCGGGACGCGTAGGGCGTCTAGGCCTGGGGTTCGGGGCAGATGCTAATTGGTGCTATCCGTCCACCTCTCCGAAGATGCCAAGTTGATTTATGGCACCATGTATCGAAGGTTTAAACGGATGCGACCGATGTAGCAGACTTCATCAGATTCCCCCTCGTTGAGGGGTTTTTGATTGTGGGGACGCTCTTCCCTGCAGGCGCAAGCCCCTGCAGTTAATTACGCTACCGCATCGCGGTAACAACTTTCTCCTTCTCCAGCTGGTCACTTCGTGTCGTGGGTGTTTGTTTTGTTTGTGGTTACCCGTGGATTGTATACGGAGACTAATTTATGTAGTCGCCCGTAGGACGTGGATTAATCCAAATCCGTGTTTACTTAGATTTGGGTTTGTGGTTTTGGTTTGAGGATACGTTAGCCATATCTGAGGCTAAGATCAACTCAAACGTTTGTTAAGGATACGTTAGTCCAGTTTGGGACTAAGATCAACTTAACGGGATCGTTTAGATCCGACAAAAGAGCAATTGGCTCTATTATTCCAGTTTAGGGACATAGTGGTCCATCGCATGTATGGTCGTCGGGACCCGTCACCTCTCTGAAGACGTTGAAGGATTACAACGACAGGTGTCAGAGGAGTTCAGAGATGTACCCTTGAACCAAAGCTGATTGGGGGGATTCATAGTCCAATTTGGGACTAAAGTCTGTTTGAAGGTTTAAGGATACGTTAGCCATATTTGAGGCTAAGATCAACTTAAACGGGATCATTTAGATCCGACAAAAGAGCATGCGGAGGCTCTATTGCTCCAGTTTTAGGGACGTGGTGGTCCATTGCTAGTTTAAGGACGTTGCGGTCCATGGGTAGTTTAAGGACGTTGCGGTCCATTGTTAGTTTTAAGAAATCTCGGTCGAGGTTAAGGACGTCGTAGTCCATGGGTTTAAGGACTCCACAGTCCGGTATTTGCTCTGGATGCTTCACACGGGTTCACTGCCGTGCTTGGCGAGGACCAGGCTCCGCTCTGGGCATTTTCCGCGGGGTCAAAGAGTGACGTTATCCGCGTTCCACGTAACCAGGAATTTTGCACTAGACGCTTCACACGGGTTCACTGCCGTGCTCGGCGAGGACTAGGCTCCGCTCTGTACGTTTTCCGCGGGGTCAAAGAGTGACGTTATCCGCGTTCCACGTAACCAGGAATTTTGCATTAGATGCTTCACATGGGTTTAAGGACCCCACAGTCCATATCAATGTGTGGTCGTCGGGACCCGTCACCTCTTTGAAGACATTGAGGGATTACAATGCCAAGTATCAAAGGAGTGAAGAGATGTACCCTAGAACCGGAATGGCTTAAATAGTCCTTGGCCCAATTTGGGATCAAGACCAATTAATTATGTTATGAGCCCATTAGCCCAGTTAATTACGAATTGAAGACTCATGGCCTAGCTTGGGCTAAGTCCGATCATGTCTGGAATATTGGTTTCTTGTTGGTCCATTGAAGGAGAGACTTTGTCTCTGGCCATTTAGCCAATTGGGCCAAATCCTAGTGTTAAACACTACAGACCAATCAGTGTTGAACACTGGGAATGAGGTTGACAAGTTAGTGTTTAACACTAAAAGATAATTGGTGTTAAACACCAGCAACAAGGCTTTCAAATTATCATAAACAGATCAGTGTTAAACACTGGCAATGGAGATCTCAGATTAGCGTTAAATACTAAGGTAATCAGTGTTGAACACTGCGAATAAAGTTCTTTGATTAGTGTTGAACACTAAGGCCCAACAGTGTTTCAATACTGGGTTCAGTAGTTTCAATTTAGTGTTAAACACTAAGGCAAGAGGGGTCACGTGGCAACACGTGAGAGCGCCCTCCCTTCATTTGTTCTTCTGAGACTGTTGCATCTTTCAGAGCATCACGTGCCATCACGTGACGGGCATTCAAATGCTTGTGTGTTAAAGTTTCTGTCAAGGGTCACGTGGGTCACGTGGGGCACCGCCTCAAAGGGGCTTTCTGTAGATCTTTTGGGGGGGTCACGTGGTGACACGTGACCCTGCCTCTATGTATGTTGTTTAGAGGATCTGTTAATCTTTTCCAAGAATTAAATTCCTCGTAGGGTTAAACCCTGACAGTAATTTTGGAGGAATTAAATTCCTACTTCCTTTTGAAGATTTATATTCTGAATAGAGTGGGACTCTGAATTTTCTGTAGGAATTAAATTCCTCATATATGTGAAGAACTGAATAGGGTTAAACCCTAATAAAAGCTTTTAAGGAATTAAATTCCCATTCTCTGTTAGATTATGATTAAAGGGGATTAAATTCCCGATGTTTCAACAGAACTAGGTTCTTAATTATGGTTAAACCCTGTTTCTTTTTGTTCTGAAGGAATTCAATTCCCATGACACAGGGTCAAGCCCTAGTTTTATTTTAAAGGAATTAAATTCCTATAGTTCTGTGAGAATTAAATTCTCGTGCTTTCGTTCCCTCTTTATGTTTTGGATCTGCATGGCAGGATCTCGACCCATTGAGAATTAAATTCTCAACTTCAAGGGGAGATGTGCACTTTGCAGATCCTCTATCAAAGAGAGAAGAAATATATTCTTCTGTTTTATATATCAGAGTGAAACTCTGTTGAGAATTAAATTCTCCTTCTTTCAAAAAGCCTTCCCTTTCTTACCTAGGGTTTTCTTTTGCAGAAGATCCAAATTCCTCAAAGTATCAAGGCTCTCTCTCCCTTTCTTCCCTCTGCGTATATATCTCTCTTTTTTTGTATCTCTTGGCTCCTATTTATAGGAGAAGCAGCCGAGTCAATTAGTTTTTGACGAATCTTCATTGAGAGATTTGATTTGCATCCATCATTCGTTCTGGACCTTTGGATTATTAGGTGAATTTTATTCACCATTGGATTTCAAGTCCAGGGATTCTCCTTTGCTATTTCTGTTAGATTTAAAGGGGAAATCTTCCCAAACCCGAGATTTTTCCATAGATAGGTGATATTTAATCACCTCTGAATCTTTAATTCGATTGGTTCCAGATAATCGCTTTCCTTTAGAAAGACTTGAATCTCTTTCAGAATTTAATTCTGTTAACAAAATGGGCTTTGAAAGCCGGTCACGTGTGGCCACGTGACTCTTGGTCACGTGTGGGCATGTGACCCCCTTGGAACGAGCTTTCTTCTTTCTTTCTGCGCTTAGCTTTCTGTTCTCTGTTTAGCTGTCACGTGCCACCACGTGACAACTGGTCACGTGTGAGCACGTGACCCTGGCATGGAGCCTTCTTCTCGATTTAACCGGAGAATGAGCCTGATGTTTTGAGTGTCACGTGCCAACACGTGACCCTGGTCACGTGGGAGCACGTGACCTCTTTTGAAGCCTTTTTCTTGATTCGATCAGGGAACCGTTGTGTCTTTGCCGCTGCTTTTAAATGTCACGTGCCGACACGTGACCCAGGTCACGTGGGAGCACGTGACCCTTTCTGAAGCCCCTTTCTTTGATGTATTTGGGAAACTGAATTTGCATTGTCGATACTTTTAGGTGTCGCGTGCCCACACGTGACTGCTGGTCACGTGTAAGCACGTGACCCTTTTCTGAAGCTTTTCTCATAAGCTTTTCTGATTTTAAATCAGGAAGGTCTCCGCTCTCTATCCGTGTGTTGCCACATACCAGTTTAAGGGACAAGATGGCAAATCGATTGTCATGTCATGCACAAAGCTCTATGTCAACACAAGATCCAAGAAATCTACGCGGAGCTCGAGGAAATCATGGCAAAAGATCCACATCACATCACCTTTTTGTTCTACTAAAATTCTGGAATAATTGTGAAGAGTTTCTAAGAAAAGTCATATACCACATAGCAGACAACACCAAACCAGGAAAGCACCCAAAACCCGAGGAGCCAACTCCTCTAAACCGCCGCGTTTCCGCGGCATAAGCTTGCTTAGGCCGCGGAAACGCGTCCGTACTGGCTCCTCAGGTGATGAATTTTCAGGGGCTGTTTGGTCTTTTCCTGTAGGGGCAGATTGTTGCCCTAGGTTTCCATTTCCCCTCCTATAAATACCCCAGATCTAAGCCAAGGAAAGGGTCCAATTTTGTGTCAATTCTTTGTTCCTCTTTTTGTTAGGATTTAGTCTTTTTCTTCTTCTTCATTCTTTTCTCCATGAAAATTATAGTGAGAGCTTTTTGAGTGGAAGATCAATGAAGATGAGGGTTTTTGTATCATTCTCTTTGGTTTAACTTCCCCTTGAGATTTTTGCTTTCTCTTGATCTTTCAACTTCTTCATTGAGCTTGAAAGGTTAAGGGTTAGTTATTGATCTCAAAGGTCGTATTTTCTTATGGAATTAGTTCTTCACTTCACATGAGTTCTTTACCCTTCTCTTGATCTTGCAACCTCTTGATTGAGCTTGCAAGTTTAAGGGTTGGCTATTGATCCCATGCTTGTCTTGAGTTCTAGTTTCTAGTTTCCTTTCTTGCTTTTTATTATCTTGTAATTACTTTCTTGCATTTTTCATTCTTGTCTTTAATTACTTGCAATTTATTCCATGCACTTTAATTACTTGTTTGTAATCTTTTCTTTTCTTTGTTCTTTTCTTTTTGTTCTCTTTTTTTGGTTCGTTTTTGTGAATGGTTGTAATTATCATTGTTAAGAATAAATACGGTATTGTAAGTTAAGATTTTCTTTTCTCATTTTCCTTTTCCCGTTATTTTCCATTGAACTCCGTCCAAACCATACGCAAGCGCTCCGTTAGGCACCCTACCCTAACAAGGTAACGGTGATTCCTAACCGCGACCGGTTACGTTCGGTTTGGCCGGAGGCGAAAGCAAGAGACAAGAACGGAAGGACAGGGGTAAATAAGCCGGATTCTACGAATACCACGCTTAAATCCCCTAATCCACATTGTTGCCGATTGCTCTAGCTTCAATTGGTCAAGACTCGGCTCAAAGGTTTTGAGTACGGATTTCTTTAGCTTACAATCTCGTATATTTTCTTAACAACTTTATACTTGCAAATAATACACTTAGGATAGAATCGAACAAACACATACAAATTCTTTATTGACTCGTCTAAGACAAGAACGGAAATACAACCATCTCCCTGTGGATCGACCCGTGCTCAACCGGCTAGCTGCATAGCGACACCGTCCTGATCGCGGTTATACTTTAGAACTTTGAACATCCGACACGCCAAAAGAGTGCGATCAAATGGCGCCGTTGCCGGGGAGACGGTAGCGTATTTTCTTTCTTGTTATTCGGATTAACATTCTTTTTCTATATATTTAAAAAAAAAAAATCTTTTTGTTATTTTTGATCATTTTTGTGGGCAAGAGTGCAGATTTTTGCGGATTTGCAAACTGCGATTGTAGGGAGCAAAGTGTACGTTCAAGGCTAAGGTGTTTGCAAAGTACAATGCCAAAGATCCGGGTAGTTTGACCCGCGCAAGCGAACTTTTCAAGCTTACCGGATTTGATTCAACGGGGGTTTCCTAACCCAAAATCTTAACGGTACGTACTTTACTAACACCTTCTTCTCAAATCCGACGCATCCAATATACTATTCTTTGCAGGATTCTTTGCAAGTTCGCTAGCAAACGCTAAAAAAATTGACTAACCCGTATTTGTTGCAGTGCCGTGCTTAAACTAAAAAACGATTGTTTGATTCTTTATAGAATTTTTTTTGATTTGCGCATTGCATACATTAATACGGACTTAAGGGCAAGCGAACCCCACAATATACGGTAAAGGATTTCATCACCTTTTCCGTGGCCCACAAATCACGAACTTAAGCATAACGTTTACCCGCACAAAATTTAAAAGAAATTAGACTTTAAGCCTTAAGGACTTCGCGCTCATTAGGAGAAGTTAACCGTGTTTAGAACCTCGCTTAACGGTATATTGTTTACGGGGTGTCTAGGAAAGTGTTAACGGCGAAACCGCCAAAAGAGAAAGGGTTATTTAATTAAGGAACTTCGCGAAAGCGTTGGAAAACCTCCCCTTATCTCTGCACTTACCTGGCCTCGTGATCAGTGTATCTTGAGCCCGTTTCTCGACACAGTTTTACTTCGACAATCAAGTTCAGGAGCAGGTCTAGTTGACCTAGGTGAACCCTAGAACGATCAGGTGTGTGGTATTTTTGTGTCGTGATTGTTTTTGTCCATATTTTTTTTTATTCTTTTGTTAATAGCAAAAAAAATAAATAAATATATATATATATATATAAAATCCACATTCTTTTTCCTTCCTTTTCACTTCGTTTCTTTCTTTCTCTCTTCGTATCATGGGTACCCCACCTCGAAAAACTCTTGCCGAACTTTGGTACCCACAACCAGACATAACTTCCTACGGTTCTTGCTTTGGCCGAACTTCGAATGATCCATCCATGCCCAAAATTTCATTGAGAGATCGGATAGACGCGTCTAGGACAAACACTTGCCCTCCGCAATCCACTTTGTATCAACCTTTTCAACCTCCCCTACCCTCTTATGTTGATACCCCTTTTGCAAGTCGTCCTTTGTCCATCGCTGAACGTATTGAACAATCCCGTAGCCGATCTTTCACTCCTTTCACCATTTCAAATTCTTGGGATCAACAATTTCATTCACCTTCTTATCCAACTGTTGATCCTACCCCTGTCCAACCATTCAATTCCTACCAGTCCTACCCAACTTTTGCACCTTCCCTAGACATTGCTTCTACACAGCCTTTTGGGAATTTGCAGTATCCAAACAACTTTGAATCTTTTACTGAAACCCCTTCACAATCAATGTCTAGTCTAGAACAGTCCTTGGAAGACTTTAGGGTAGCGTCAAGCCAACAGATGATGGATTTGAATGCGTCCATGGCCGCTCTCATACAACCTACTGACCCGGTAGCTAGTTTCCAGCTAGTTCCAAATTTTCCAATGTATGATGAAGCGGTAGGACAGGCTGAGAATTTGAGTGGAGAAAGTGAGCTGTATACCGTTCCAAATCAAACCTACCCGTCTCAAATTGAATCCCACAACTCCTGTGTTGAAAGTCTATCAAGTGTCCCAAATGAATTATCAGTTGAAGATAGAATGTTTAATGAGTTGTGCGACTTTGTAGTGTTTGATTTACCTGATTGTGAAGGGTCCCTTCCAAGTGAAACCAATCCCAAACCTTTTGACCTCTACACCTCCACTTTAGAACCTGAATCGATTGATATCCATGTTTTTGTTGAGGTGTCAGAGAATTTTGATTTTCACTTGATTAAGGATATTGACGCCGGGAATATTTTGGATGATGAACTCGTAGATTTGGCTGAGTTTGTCTCTTCAAATCATCATCCCGAGTCATTAAATGTTTTTCCCGAACCCCATATGCGTCTGGATTTTGAAGAGAAGTGCATGGATGTGCTAAATTTTGAGGAGAATATTGAGGATAGTTTTGAGGATGAACCAGTTTTGCTTGATGAGTCGGATTTTCCAATTCATCCAGTTCCTTCCACTGACTGTGTACACCCTCCTGAACCTTTAACCGATAACCTTCCTCAATCACTTCCCCCCACCCTTTCCATCGTTCCGACCATGCAAGAAACCGTCCCACTTTCATTTTGTATGTCTGGTTTACCAAGTTCGGCGTACCCATGGTTTCTCATGAATCTTGAGGGATTTGACCCCATTTCTCGACGGATAAATATATTAGCACAATCGCTTTTCACACATCGGTCATCACAAATTGTGCTAATCTATTTACTCCATTTGCACCCTCAAGTTCGTATTCCACTTCTTTTTCCCATCCGCCATTCTTCTTCCTCTCATATACCGAGACCGTATCCCACTTCTATCTCCATACGGTCTCGCGTATTCTCCATTTCTTTTCTCTACGCCTTCTTTCACCAGCTACTGCTTTATAGCGATAAAATCTTTGAATGGTTGGTACTCACTTTTGGCATTTGTAAGGCCTTGTATAGTTTGATACTGTTCTTTCCCCCCGATCCTGAACTTCAACGCTTAAACACTGTTTTACATAAGTTTGGGGGGACACCTTTTTTGTATATATCTTTTTGGTTTTTGTTTTGTATATAATTTGTTTTTAGGGAGCGCCAGCAATTTTGACCCTCTTGGTGTAGCCTGACAGTGAGGGCACTGTCAAGTTTAAGTTTGGGGGTGTACTCGGTAAGCTTTCTTCCTTCGCATTCATTTGTATATTTTGCATTTGCATACCTTATTAAAAACCCACAAAAATCGAAAATTTTTCCAAAAAATATAAAAACTTTGTCGTCAAGTTAGCTAATAGGGTAACTTAGATCTTTATTCCGAAAGTTTAGTCGATATATTAGAAATAACTAAATTCTAGGCTTAGGAATTGAAAACCCTAAAAATAACCCTCATTCTGTCTAACTTTGGTAAGTATACGTCCTTACAATTTTTGAGTTCAGTTCTTGAGTCAAGTCAAGATGAAGGGAAAGTATTGAAGCTTTACTGAAGGATAAGTCTGAAAAATAGTTTCTTTTCTTGAGTTCAAATTTAGAAAGTATATACCCTACAAACTGCACTTACACGTACCTTGAAACTTGGGATAGTAGAGGATACCTAGAAATACTCTTGCCTGAAAATCTAGTATGAAAGAAAAAACGGTATTTAAAGCTAAACACCAAAAGAGCATTATTGAAAAATATATTCGGTCTTGAAAAAGAAAAAGAAAAAGAAAAAGGAAAAAGAAAAAAAATAGAATAAAGTCAAGACCTGGAAACTGCTATTTACGCTTTAAAGTTCACACATTCAGTAATCGGTCGTTAGTGCCTCAAGAAGCATTAATAGTCGCATGAAAGGTGTGTGAGCAAATCCATCCATCCTTAATGAAAAGAAGTAGTATTAGGTATTAGGGCAAGGGTATTATAGCTTGAATTGAATTCTTGAGTGTAGGGGTGAAAATACACACACACGTAGGGGTATACATTCGATGTTTGGATAAAAGATAGAAATAAAGAATAAGACTTGTGTTTTCTGTAAAGTTGATAAAAATCCCTGATTTGAGGCCGCACTTTAGAAGGAAAACTCAGGAGATCCAAGGTTAAATAGATAGGAGGTGTGAAAAAATTAAGGGTTGGATATTTCTAACTTAGGATGATAGAATTTCTAACGTAATTACTGAACTGTAGGAGTTGAATCAATGTTAACTTATGACACTAGCTTGACGGGATTTTGTGGGTGTAATCCGCTGAAAACCCTCAGGAGACAACACTCCTCCTACTAGGGACACCTAGAGGTTTAACGGCTTGTTGCACACGCTCAGTGCAATCGCGTTCCCTGCGAAAGTGCGGTTAGGATTTTATTTTTGTGAATAATTGGTTTTGCTCGGGACGAGCAAAAGTTAAGTTTGGGGGTATTTGTTCACAACAGAATACTGCATTTTATACCGCCCATTCTTATGCTCGTGTGTTTATAGGTAGGTGCTTTTAATCAGTGTTTGCTACATAATTGCAGAATACAGGTTCTCGGCTCTGAACAGTGAATATCATGGAAAAGTACGACAAATTCCGTATTACTGCCAACAACAGATAAAACACGGGTCTCCGCTCTCTATCCGTGTGTTGCCACATACCAGTTTAAGGGACAAGATGGCAAATCGATTGTCATGTCATGCACAAAGCTCTATGTCAACACAAGATCCAAGAAATCTACGCGGAGCTCGAGAAAATCATGGCAAAAGATCCACATCACATCACCTTTTTGTTCTACTAAAATTCTGGAATAATTGTGAAGAGTTTCTGAGAAAAGTCATATACCACATAGCAGACAACACCAAACCAGGAAAGCACCCAAAACCCGAGGAGCCAACTCCTCTAAACCGCCGCGTTTCCGCGGCATAAGCCTGCTTAGGCCCCGGAAACGCGGCCGTACTGGCTCCTCAGGTGATGAATTTTCAGGGGCTGTTTGGTCTTTTCCTGTAGGGGCAGATTGTTGCCCTAGGTTTCCATTTCCCCTCCTATAAATACCCCATATCTAAGCCAAGGAAAGGGTCCAATTTTGTGTCAATTCTTTGTTCCTCTTTTTGTTAGGATTTAGTCTTTTTCTTCTTCTTCATTCTTTTCTCCATGAAAATTGTAGTGAGAGCTTTTTGAGTGGAAGATCAATGAAGATGAGGGTTTTTGTATCATTCTCTTTGGTTTAACTTCCCCTTGAGATTTTTGCTTTCTCTTGATCTTTCAACCTCTTCATTGAGCTTGAAAGGTTAAGGGTTAGTTATTGATCTCAAAGGTCGTATTTTCTTATGGAATTAGTTCTTCACTTCACATGAGTTCTTTACCCTTCTCTTGATCTTGCAACCTCTTGATTGAGCTTGCAAGTTTAAGGGTTGGCTATTGATCCCATGCTTGTCTTGAGTTCTAGTTTCTAGTTTCCTTTCTTGCTTTTTATTATCTTGTAATTACTTTCTTGCATTTTTCATTCTTGTCTTTAATTACTTGCAATTTATTCCATGCACTTTAATTACTTGTTTGTAATCTTTTCTTTTCTTTGTTCTTTTCTTTTTGTTCTCTCTTTTTGGTTCGTTTTTGTGAATGGTTGTAATTATCATTGTTAAGAATAAATACGGTATTGTAAGTTAAGATTTTCTTTTCTCATTTTTCTTTTCCCATTATTTTCCATTGAACTCCGCCCAAACCATACGCAAGCGCTCCGTTAGGCATCCTACCCTAACAGGGTAACGGTGATTCCTAACCGCGACCGGTTACGTTCGGTTTGGCCGGAGGCGAAAGCAAGAGACAAGAACGGAAGGACAAGGGTAAATAAGCCGGATTCCACGAATACCGCGCTTAAATCCCCTAATCCACGTTGTTGCCGATTGCTCTAGCTTCAATTGGTCAAGACTCGGCTCAAAGGTTTTGAGTACGGATTTCTTTAGCTTACAATCTCGTATATTTTCTTAACAACTTTATACTTGCAAATAATACACTTAGGATAGAATCGAACAAACACATACAAATTCTTTATTGACTCGTCTAAGACAAGAACGGAAATACAACCATCTCCCTGTGGATCGACCCGTGCTCAACCGGCTAGCTGCATAGCGACACCGTCCTGATCGCGGTTATACTTTAGAACTTTGAACATCCGACACGCCAAAAGCGTGCGATCACCTCTCTAAAGGTGTCTTACAGACTAAAGGGGAGAGGGATGTGCATGATTGGCAGATCACTTGCTTAGGCAATTGAGTCAATCATGAGATGTCAAGTACCACACCAGATGTTGTTTTTGCAGTAGATGCGGTAAGTTGATATTGATCCAATCCTGGAGAAACATTCGGAAGCAGTTTTAGAATATAAGTGAATGTTCTAGGGATTTGATAACGGCAGCCTCTTTTAGGAGACGGTTATCATTCCAGGCTTCCAAGGTGACCTGGATGACAGAGTGACTGTCAGAGTTATAGTTTTCCCTCTGACGAGGGGCAGTATTTTGGACAGGTGGTCCAGGTGGATACTGAGGGAAGGATGGCGCAGGATACTGATTAAGTTCAGTTGACGATGCGGTCTAAGAAGTTTGGATTTGGAGTTCACTTATGAGCTAGGTCCCATCAGATATCCAGACATTCTAAGACAGGTATTGCTCATTTCGGGAGATGGCTTTCTCCGCGAACTTGAGATATAGAGAGACATAGAAAGAAACATCAGAGCGGATCCACTCACTGAGGCTATTCCTCGAACACAATAGTTTCGCAAACAGGCTTTGTGAGACTGATTAGTAGAGGAGTTGGGTGTTCGGTATCACACGAGCTGTGAGTATGCGACATCGCAATAATTAGCCTTGAGTGCAAGTGGGAGATTATTGGAGATAGTGCCCTCAGAGTCAATTATTGGATCACAGGCACGTGATTGCAATGGTTGAGGGAGGACCTATCCCGGTAGGACAGTTTTACTCAAGATGATAGTATGCTATCTGGTTTATCTTTATCATCGTGTACTGTTTTAGGTGACCCTACAGGTCACTATTGCACGTTGATAGAGCTCTTAGGATTCTTGCTTGACTGCCAGCAATATGAGGGCGATCATACACGTGGGAGCTGGGGTCTATAAGCACATCCTTAAATGGTCCCTAGTCGTGGGAGTTTCGAGACAGGGCATCGATACTCCAGAGTAGACTAGTGTATACAGTCGAGACCCCGACGAAGGGCGATGGCCGGTCTCACAAGCCACTGGTGTCAGTTGGTTCATCTAAGATGTATACAGATGCTCATTGGGTTATGAGTACACCGGACAGGACTCGCCGGGAACCTGCTAGTTGGTATTATACCTGACGTCAGATAGCAGTTCCCTGGTGACATGTGTACAGGTTAGTTCATCGACCTGAGATTGTCATTTGTCTCGTGTGAGTTCCCACTGTGCTTTGATTACTACCCTACCACGCTCAAAGAAGACGTGCAAACAGGTTTTAGTTAGGTACAGTCCCGAGCCACATGGAGGCAGTGAGCGGATCTGCAGGGGTTCGTCTCTCCCGGTATTGGGGGTGAGGTCGCGCTGTGTCTAGGAGAGCCAGTACATGAAAATTCCTTGGCCAAGGCAGGAGATTTACTGGTAGGTATTCCAGTAGTATCTCAGGGTGTTCTGGGCTGATCTCCGACACGACTTATACCGCTTTTGGGGGTCTGACTTTTACCAACCCCCTAGGCCCGCCATGCGATGCTCATAGACGAACGGACCGGACTGTACGGATATTGTCACTGACAGGCTCAGTAGGGTGTCAGGATGAGTTCGCTCATCGACGTCCCTTTTGGTCAATAGCTGGTGGCCCGTCACGTATGGCTAATACCTCTGACGTGCTAGTGGTTAAATCCACAGCCATAGTATTGACGAGTCTTTAGAGTCCACCATACACAGTTACTCAAGTTTCGGGCGAAACGCTGTAGAGGCCATATGGAGATATGGCAGGGTTCGATCAGATACGTGCGGTATTGCACGGATCGTGATCGGACGGTTTTTTCTAGCCGGCTTTGGTTTAAGCCGGATCCTAGTATTAGACAGTGTAGATTTTGTCTCTTTGCATTTGTATTCAGTGGGAATACAAATGCGGGCATGTATATGCAGTAGCGGGATTTTCCTGTAATTTATTACGGGATCACTTTTCTAAAGTTGCCAGTTTGCATTCCGTTCCGGCCGGTTTTCCTTTGTTCCTTCACGGCCGGACTTTCTGATGGAGGGGGCTAGTTTGCAATTATGCAAATTTGTATTGTGGAGGGGGTTTCTTGCATATGGAAAGATTATGATGACATCTTTTCTTTTCATGCATCATTTCATGCTTTAATGAGAAGAGATTGATTTGTTTAATGATGTGAGGCTTGCTTTTGATGTGGTCACCATTTTAGTTCCTACACTCACCTCCCTTATTTGATTCCCTTCTCATTTTTAGTTGGCCGGCCACTTTTGTGTGAGGAGGGTTGATTTTTGTTGTGGAGAAATGTGTTCATCGCATTTTCATATCAAAGTTCCCAAGCTCCATTCAAAGTTCTTCATTCCTCCATCAAATGGCAACTTCATAAACCCCAAAGTGACAACCATTCTACACTAGCCTACAGCATCCTTTGGACGCGTCGGCTTACCAACTTCGCGCCTGAGTTGCCTCGGTCCAGAGGTGGGAGCCCGTAAAAGAACCCGGCGATGTGGTGCCCATTTTGACGAGGAGGCGACGACCGGAGATTCCGTGTGGAGATCGGAGTGGAGGCGAAGACCGAAGGACACGGATCGCTTGGTATAGCTTCTCTACTCCTTTCTTGTTTGCTAGTTGCTAGGTTAATGGCCTGATCCGGGTTAAAAGTGCGCGATGGTGCCGGTTTGCAAGTTTCGCAAAGTTTTTCGTTTCCGCGTTTCCGGCATCGGATCGACGGCCGGGGCGCCGCCGTCCACTTACAACAAGTCCAAGCACAACCAGTATAATATGCAATGAAGTTTATGCGTAAACTCTATATGTGCAATATAAACATGCGACTAATATCATATCATATCTAGCCCAAATGCATAACGCCATGCGGGTGATTCTCCTGTAGATGTTAAATCTACTCACTGATGATCTTGGGCTAAGTAAAGCCAACCGCTCGCTTTCCCTTCTTTGCAGCGTCCGAAGTCCCCGCCTGCATCCCTAAGATCATAAAACAACAATATAACAAGTTCATATTAGCAATCGACTAATAACACGTACAAACTACGTTTGACCGATGCACCAACTCCAAATATACTCTCAAGTGTTCGTCTAGTGGCTAACGTGCGTAGCGACACTACGAAACCAACCCAAGATTCAAAGCTACACAAAGTACGTGTATTGTGTCGGATAACATAACGCGCATAGTCGCAACACTAGAAACAAGCAGAGTGATCCCAGATTTTGTATACAGTCAAAACTAAAAAATCAAACAGTACCAAACACACTAAAATAGATGCTGACAGCTACCCTAGAAAAACCAAGCCCAAACTCCTCAAGGAGGCCGAGGTCGCCGGATTTCCTCACCGTGTCGCCGGCTAAATCCGAGGGGATGGGGTTCGTACTTCAGGTGAAGGCTTAGGGTCTCTAGTACAATACCACTACACTGCTAGATTTTCTAGTACACACACTGGGTCACAGCAGATCACAGATATCATAATATGACACTAAAAAATACGATATGTGCACGAAACATTACTTTAAGCGGTCTAAACTGAAACGAATAAGCTACACAACCTTAAAAACATCTACTTAACAGATAGAGATCATTACCTACTCCCACAATCTCAAAGATCCTAGCTTTCCAAGCTCCAAGGCATCTAAGAGGCAAAACAAGGTTTAGAATGTGATTTGGGTGTGATTTTTATGAAGTTTAGCAAGGTTTAGTGAAGAAAATTGCAAGGGTTCAGTTGAGGTAATGAGGAGATGAGAAAAATGAGAAAGAGATAGAAGAATGAGAGAGAATGAGAGATGATGAGATGAAAAGAGAGAGGGGTGAGTGTAGGGTGACTAAATCCTTATTCTTACTCTCTCCCCCTCACCTCCATTAATGCCCACATAAATGCCTCCATGACTCACAAGCCACCTCTCAATCCAAAACAAGATATTTTCTCACACAAAATATCTAGGGTTTAGGGTTAAAGCAAAACAAGGATTAAGATTTGGTTAAATTGTCACGGTCACTAAACAAGATTAACATAAACACACCCTCACATTAATATGCACAAGTGTGTGCAAGCCATAACAAATAAAAATAAATTATTAATTAAATGTTATAAAATGTGAGGAAACCAAATTGGTAAACTTTGTACAGAAAACCCGCATTATCGCTTAATTAACACTAATCGAAATGCTAAGGTGTTGCAGTTTTCTAAGGGCATAACGGCTACTCTTGGGAGTATAAATATATGAGATAATTCTAAGAATGAAGGGCCTCCCTCAGATCAAACAAAAGTTTTATCATATTTGTCACGCCCCGCTTCCTTGACGAAGAGCAAGAGTGGACGAGCCCCACAACATATTTACACCGAGAAGCACTCCTTCCCGACATGAATACACTAAACGTCTATATAAATAGTAACAGGAAAATATAATATAAGAATTTAAAGTATATAAAACATCATCCAATACTTATTACAAATCAAGTCCAAACGAACACAAGTGCTCCGCAAACAAGAAGAAATTGTCACGTCCCGCTTTCTAAAAGACGGGTGCGGGCATGGGACGAGACCCGCGATATATTTATTCTGAGAAGATCTTTTCTCGAAACAAATATGCTAAGCATATATAAGAAATATAAAATAACACAAGAATAAATATGAAACTGAAATTTCCAACAAAAATTTATTTACATTCAAATTTCACGAGTTTCAACTGGTTACAAAAGATTTGAACGAGAAACATAAAAAAAATAAAATGCTTAAACATATGTCATACTGAAAAGAAAGCTGAAAGAAAAAATAGGGATCGGCTTGTGATGCAAACTGGGCGTGATTCTCTGCAGTCGGTTCCACCTTCTCAATCTCTAGATTACCTGATGGACAACCAAAAGAAAGAAAGAGATGGGTGGATACCCATTAGCGAACTTATGCTCGATAAGTCCCCAAGATAGATGAGAATTATATGATTAAAGTGAAAGGTGATATGATAATTAAACATGGTAATATAACATGAGCATGGCAGTTAAATGATATGTGAGCATAGCAATACAATATAGCATGTGACGATCATCATAAATATATAATAGGCGTGTAATGGTGAATATGAAGTGAAAATCAATGTGTCTTAAATGGTCTCTACAAGATAATTTAACTAACGTAAGTTTAAATGTGAATATTAACCAATTTCAAGAATATTCTCAAACTCAAGGGTAGGGTCCCAGAAGTAAGGAAACACGGGCATAAGAGTGACATGACTTTAATTGTCATTGAAGTATTCCAAACCCAAGAGTAAGGCCAAAGAGGCATGGAAACACGAGCCCAAATTTGTGAATTCGTGAATACATAATTTATAGTTATTGGACTCATGAGATTCCGTTAGATTCATACTCAAACTATCCCAACACCCCATATATATTAGTCTATAGTTAAAATTACCAGCCCTGATCGAATCCATGAATAAAAAATATGATGTATAATATCAAGTTTTCAAGATTGAGTTTATGTCAAGAATCATGTAGTCATGTCAATTGTATTCATGGTTCGAGTCAAGTTGGATCAAGTATGAAGGTTTAGTACAAGTCATGTCAAGTTCAAGTAATAGTGTCAAGGGTTCATGTCAAGTTCAAGTATTCGTGTCAAGTGTTCATATCAAGTCATTACGTATTCATAATTCAGGTCAGGCCAAGTTCAAATTCAAGTCAAGTTTAGGTTCAAATCGAGTTCGAGTTCGAGTAAAGTTCAGGTTTAAGTCAAGTTTTTATGCGATTTGGTTTTCATGAATTTACAAATTATATTTAGGGAGTAAGCAAGTGATAACTCTAATTGTCTCTGGCTCCCTGAGGCTCAAGAGAGAACATGTCATTTAAACCCAACCGTTACCTAAATACTTTAAAGAATAGCTGATTTATAGATCTAGGTATTTATGTGAAAATATATCATTTGGAAATTTTAAGGTATTTATTTAAATTAAACCATTTGAAAGCTCGAGGGTTTTTTTATATGTAAAATACTCTATTTGAAAATAATATCGATGGTATTTATGGTAAAAATATATTAATTGGAAGGTCGAGGGTTTTTGATTGATCGTATGCGAAGAAGTAGTGTTTTGTAAATAACGCAATCAAAACGGTGTCGCTAATAGCTAGCCGCGATGAGTACGGGTCGTCCGTAGGAAAACATGAACTCTTTTCTTGCTTTAGACGAGTTGATAAAAGATGGGATGGTTTCATTGTCGTTCTACTTTAAAAAGATTATAAAATTTATAATAAAGAGACTTATAGGGTTCATAGGACTTAGTAGTTAATGGATGTATATTTAAAAATAACTCTTTTAATCCTTTAATAGTTTAAAACTAGAGCGATAGTGATGAATGTAGATTAGGGTTCTTGGAGGGAATTAGGGTTTCCTACTCCTAACCCTTGTCCTTTCATTGATCTCTCTCTCTTCATGACAAGCCCTTAACAAAATAAGTGTTTAACCAATCTCAAATCGTGATCGTGACTATCAATAAATTGATAGCACGCCCGATTAGAAGGTTAACATTTGTTTTGCTAAGGTTTATAAACATTAAAATGTTAAAAGAAGTTAAAAAAAAAATCATCCATTCTCCTATCCTATCCTATGAACCTTAACAAGTAAGAAATTACTAGCTCATGATTAGTGGTTTAGAAGAAAGGTTGACGAAGAATGAAATCATAATTAAAAGTGCAGAAAAGTAATGCGGAAAATAAATGCGGAAAGAACTAATATAAAAACTATTTTTATTAATCAACTATTGCATACAACTTTTCTCCATAGAAAGTAGATTACAAGATCCCTAGTTTGTTCTAGATCTCTTTCTTTATGGAGGTATATGAATGATGATTATGTGATCACTTGGATACTTGGATCTCTTGGATCTTTTGATCTCTTTGATGATGATTTTGAATGTACAGCTCTCGATCCTTTATATAGTCCCTGAAACTAGAAACCCTAAATTCCATATGAGATTATATGCCGTTAAAATCATAATCCCAAAATCCCACATCCAACGTCCCTGATTTGGCCGCGGAACGGCCGCATAATGCCATGTTAGGCCGCCCTTCCACCGCGCTTTGGTGGAATTGGATTTTTAGATTTCTTCTGGTTTTTTGTATCGATATTTGGAGATCCTTATGATGTATAGATTCTGAAAATATTGCTCTAAGTCTCTGCCGTTCCTAGATTTCTCGATTTGCTTCTAAAATTTGACAGATTCGGTTTCGATATCCCGATTTGACTTGGATCTCTTACTTGGATTCCAGACCTGAGCTAATATCTGCACAATATCTTAAATCAAAGTGTTTAGTAGCATTTTATATTTTTGAGATATTATCCTAACCATTTATATGATATAATATCTTAAGAATATTGATTAGGAATATTTGATATGTTATGCATATTTTAATTACTAATATTTCATTTAAATATTATATGCATATTGTTGGCGATTCACCCGCGCGCGCAAACGCGCATGTTTTGGAAACAGATATGATTTTAAGGAAATGGAATGCGCACGCGAGCTCGTTCTCGTTTTAAAATTTATAAACCGCAAGTGTACGGCGTGTTGTAGCAAGCCGGCAGGTACGGGTCGATCCGCAAGGAATTGTGTATTAGGTTTTGTTATTTAAGGTTCAACAAATAACGAATTGGTTTATTTGTCACAAAAATATAAAAAGAATACGAAAACAAGGAAAACAAGTTAAGAAAGAAGTGGTTGTGGCTTTGGCTCGGAAGGTCGAATCGCGACGATTCCTTCGACGCTCTCTTGATCATGAGTTGTCTGTCCTTACGTCGATCCCGGCATGAAGCATGACTTGTCAAAGTGGTTACGACGCACAAATCATCAAAGTCCGATATTCGATACAAATACGAAACGATTTCGTTACGTTCTTACTTACCATCATTATGTCCAGGCATGATGTATCAATACTAAGCACACGGGTTAGCAAGCATACAACATCAATACACATCAATTTGCAAATAAGAAATAAAAGTAGGTATCACACTTGCCAAGTAGGTTGGTGAGAGTATATGGTATATGCTTGAATGAAAGGTGTCAAGAAATATAAGCAACATATCATTTCTCAACCACCTAGTAAGTTTAACACAATTGATTCTAAGCTTAACCTTGCAAATGGTGATATGAAGGAATAGAATATGAGATAAAGGTTACAAATAACCATCAAAATCATCATATCATATTGAACACTTCTATTTAGCAATCTTAAGCTTACAATCAAAATTAAGCACTTTAAACAACACAAGAAGAGGAGGAGGAGGCAAAGCCTTTCATCTCATTTCCTCACCATTACCACAGCCAAAGATATTAGTTAACCATGATAAAAAGAAAAGCAAATAAGGAAAAGAAGCAAGTAAACAAAGAAACACAAATATTATTAACACTTGAAGAAGCTTAGATACAAGATATTGGTAACTTGTTCAACCTCCATAATGAAGCTCTCAAAAGAAACCTTTAAGAGGGAAGAAGAAGAAGAAGAAACCAAGTTGAAGCCCACTCAACTCTCAAGCTAAACCAAAAGCTAAACAAAAGAATATGTCAATATAAATCTATCTATATGAGACGAATCCCCACCTATCGAACACAGCGCAACATCAACTCCCTATACCGGGAGAGACGAATCCCTACCTATCGCTCATTGCCTCCATGTGATTCGGGATTGTACCCAAAAGCCACCTTTTTGCACGCCCTCTTGGACGTGGTATGATGGAAATCAAAGCACAATGGGAATCACACAAGACTCTATGACGATCTCGGGTCAACAGACTCCTCTGTACCAGTGTCACCGGAGAACTGCCATCTGACGTAAGGTATAATACCATCTGGGAGTTCTCGGCGAGTCCGTCCAGTGTACCCAGTCTCTACTGAGCACCCGTATACCATCCTTGATGTCAAACACCGATGGATATGGGATCATCCATCGCCCATCATATGGGTCAAGATACGTATACGCTAGTCTACTCTGGTGTATCGATGTCCTGTCTCGATACACCCGCGACTAGGAACAGTTATAGGATGTACTCGTCGACTACCGTGGCCCCACTAGTATGATCTCATCATAGTCCCAGTAGTCGAGTACATATCCTAAGGGCTTTATCAACATGTAACATAGAGACAATCAGAGTACATGTTAAGATAAAGTACAACCAGATAGCATACTATCATGTTGAGCAAGAAAGTCCTCCCTATATATGTCCTAGCATCCACTACAATATACATCGTATGTACAGTAATGGCCTCTAGGGCATACATATAACTAACAGTTTGATTTATCTGTTTAAACCTGGTTTGCATTCAGAGACATGGAGGGAAACTTGATGCCAATATCACATCAAAACCTTTTGCATTTATTACCCATCACACCACACATGTGCTCACTTGCATGAATTGTGCAAGGGCATCCCCACCATGGTCCATGAACCAAAGAGCTAGTGTCACACATATATTGTGTTGGACCAAAAATTGTGTGCACACTTGTTTTTTGCAAAAGAGCTCTTTGGATATCGGTCGGTTCTCTGTTCTGATTGCAGTGTCAGCTCCCAGACGCTATATCCGTGATATTGAGTGTGTTTCTAGTGTTGTATCATGAATACCTATAATCTGTAATTACTGAGCAGACACTGGTTAATAGCACCGATATATAACAAAATAGATAATGAATGAGCAGTATTAAAATGCAGTTTTCTGAGATGAACAAATATCCCCAAACTTATCTTTTGCTCGTCCTGAGCAAAACAAAAATCCTAGCCTCACTTTTGCAAGGAACGCGATTGCACTGAGCATGTGCAACAAGCCGTTAAACCTCTAGGTGTCCCTAGTAAGAGGAGTGTTGTCTCCTGAGGGTTTTCAACAGATTACACCCACAAAATCCAGTCAACTTAGCGCTGTGGAGAAACTGTTGATTCTAATCTTAAATTAGGGATCAAAGTTAGAAGTTCTATCACCCAAGTCAGAAATGTTAAACCCTATTTTTCACTCCTCACAATTTGCTTAACATACGCTCATACGCGTCTTTACGTGATTGTGCGGATAGTGTCCACAAGTTTTTAAGAACTTGATTAGGGTCATCATGTCATAAGTACGGACCAAGATAAACTTGTAAAGGATCACACGAGTATGAAAGGAGTTAAGATTTTCTCAAGTTTTTGTTCTCAAGTTAGGTTTCAAGTCAGAATTTATATCATTTTTAACAGAGAACCTAAGTCTTATTTTTCACTCCTACATTTCACCTGTTGTTGTTCATACACACCTTCATGATTGTGCACAACGTATTTATAAATATTTACCTTATAACTCCACGAAAAAACTGTTTTATAATCGAAAACTTGTCATTGCCAAGATTATTCTCCCACAATGAACCGTGAGGACTTTTAACTCGGGGAGAACACTTGCTTAGCTTGTTTTATTTGGCGATTGGAAACATAGCGAGTTTTGGATCAATGACTCCCAAACCAGATGGTTGTAGGGCATTAGGTGTGGAGACACCCCAAGGACTTAATTACCCAAGTTACCGAGGCCACAAAACAAAAGACTCATTTTGTTACATTTAAACTATTCTGAAAGCAGTGAAAACGAAGATATAGCCAGCTTTTTCTTTTTAATCCGAAAACGTGTTTATGTGAATAAGGTGTGCAGTCACTCCAACAAGATTACAGATGGGTTATTTTTCAGACTTATAACTTCTATTAAAATCTCAATAATATACTTCATATCCACTTTACCTTGTGAACTAATCTTGATATTATTTAACTTAGAACAAACCTGCTTGATCCTAAAGATGTTTTATCAGTTTTAAAAAGTTTGAGACATGTCAGACCTTTCATCTAATTCTCAAGAACATATGACACGTGTAATGTGATATAAAAGATGCATATCAGCTACGGTTAAACTCAAAGTAAGGTTATCTTTCGGGTTTTCAATCTCTCGAAAAGTATTTAGTTGCTTCTATTTTATCAACCGGACAGTCGGACTTCGAATCTAAGTTCCCCCACTAGCTAACATGACAAATAAGTTTTTATGTTTTTGAAGAAATTTTTCAATTTTTATAAGTTTTTTAATATAATGCAATACAAAAGCAGATATGAAATGCAACTATATGCAAAGAAAAGAAAAATACATAATGAAAGTGCTGAAATGCAGGAAATATGCACATGCAAACTATATGCTGATACAAAATACAACCAAAACAGATCCACCCCAAGCTGAATATGACGATATCCTCATCGTCGCTTGACTTTGCCCTTGGTTCTGCTGCTCCAGCTGGCTTCTTCTTAGTTTGCTAAGATCTGGCTGACTTGTTCTTTTATTTCCTTATTTTGCCTGATCAAAGTTTTGATGCCACGCACCTCCATCCTGTGTAATTCATAGGGATCTGTCGGAACATCCTCTCCCAAGTAAATCTCTAAGGAAGTCCGCGGTGCCACATGCTCGCTGGGGTCAGTGGGTGACCAAATCTGCTGCTCACTCCTGCCATCTGTATAGCCTGGTGAGATCCTCTCTATCTCCACCGGGACAGTGTCATAGATCGTGATGTAGGCTGCGAAATCATCGTCCTCCATGTAGTAGCGACAAATTTGGGCGACGAGGACGGGAAGTAACGATTTGTGCGCAGCGACACTTTCCTTGATTGTGGCAAATAGCATGCTCGCCATGCAAAATTGAAAATCCTTGGTCATTAAACAATGAACCATATGCCCCACAATCGCTGGAAAAGATGAAACTCGAGCGATCCCCCTGACGTTACGGTAAGCCCAACGGTAAGCCGTATAGACGTTTCTATAAATCTGCTAGGCATTCAGCCCAGCATCTCGTAACTCGCACCGTGTACCCATGATCGTCTTATACTGGGAAAGCTCTAACGGTCTCTGAAAACCAGGTCAGATAGGGATGTTGATGACATTGGATATCGTATCGGCTGAAAATACCCTCCGTCTACCCTGAAAGTGAAATCTAATGCAATCCTGGAGTATTTCACCATTTCTAAGAGCGTCGTAGAACTCATCTACCAAGTGCTCACAAGCACACAACCTATCTTCCCATACAGCAAAAACGCCCACCCCAACTGTCAGATAGCATCATGGAAATAGCTCCCAAACACCTCGTGGGTGAATACGTTGATTAAATTTCGCTCTAATTCAAAAGGGGCCATGATCTGTGGGTTGGGGAAGTTTGTAGAAAATTTAAACAGTGCAGGAGAGGGGGGAAGAGAAAATCTTACAGCTCTGACAAGGGCAAACGACGATCGGGGACTACGAGACCGGCGGCGCCTAATTTTTCGATGACGTCGCCGGTCGGATTCCGAGAAGAGGGGCTAGGGTGTTGGAGGAAGGTGCGGGAAAAGCAAAGAAGATTTCTAGATTTGTTTGAGTAGTGAGGAGAAAGGGTCGGGGTCAAGGGTCTGCTGATTTATAAAGGGCATTTTACAAAAAAAAAAACAAAAAGAAAACCCCACTTTTTTTACAATTTTACTCAAACAAAAAGTTAAATCACTGCTGTCCCCAAAAATTTAACACTCACCCCCTAACGGGTGAGATCTTATTTTCAAAAAAAAACAAAGAAAAACAAAGATTAATTACAGTATTCACAAGTTAAACGACATTGTTAGTCCAGAAGTTAATACCAGCCACTCAAAAAATTTGTCGATATAATGCAGAGGCTGGTAAAAGAATAAGTATATGAAAAAGAAAAGAAAAAAATATATTAGTTATTAGTGAAGGGCATGAGTGTGTATAAGTAGGGATCAGAAGACGTTTAAAGTGAAAATGAAATTTTGAAGAGGTCAAAGAATTATTACCCGGATGAATTGAATGTTCAAAAAGCACATGTCAAGTTTCGGAGTCAATCTCGTTTAAAAACTGGATTTCATCCGCAAAAAATTTGGAAAAGGAAAGGTTCATGGGAACACCCTAATTGATCTTGACTCAAACTCACCGAGGATATCAAGTTCATCCACAAATAATTCTTCAAAACTCTGTATGAAAGACTGTTTTTCAAGGCTGTCTTCCTCCCTATAATTCTGCACAATCATATACTCGCTGCTACAGCTCACAATTCCCAAAACAAGTTCTTCTTCATCAAATTCATATCTGGGTAGGTTCATGTCATTTAAAAAGGTAGGTTCCTGTTTCCCCCAATCAGAGAGCAAAGCTTTATTCAAAATTTGAAATTTGAAATGAGGCAACACCTCATAAGAGCGCTTGTGCCAAGAGCGCCAGCGCTAAGAGTCAAAGACTCTAAGGCAGCGCCTCACGTGCAAAGCACGAGAGCGCCAAGTGCTAAGAGTCAAAGAATCTGAAGCAGCGCCTTACGTGCAAAGTACGAGAGCGCCAGTGCTAAGAGTCAAAAACTCTGAAGCAGCGCCTCACGTGCAAAGCACGAGAGCGCCAGCGCTAGAACTAAATGTTCTCCACTCTTGGATCAAAAATCCAACGAAGAAGATAAAACATCAAAGTACCAGAATAAAATTCTGTTGAGGAAATACTCCTCAAATCTTCCCAAAATAGAAAGATTGTGCTCTGTAAATCAGAGCACCGTTGGATCAAAGATCCAATGGTGATTAAAAATGACCAAAATACAGAATAATCTCTGTATGGGAAAATATTTCCCCAACCTTGATAATAATAAGGGGAAAATCTTCTGTAAAACAGAAGCCCTTGGATTAAAGATCCAATGGTGGGAAATATCCCCAAATCAATCAGAGATCTCTCAATGAGAGATTTCCTTAACTGATTCAACAAATCAGCCTCCCCTATATAAAGGACCCAAGACTTCAAGTCTTAAAAAAGGAGAGAGAAACCTCCCTATAAGTTTCAAGTTCTCAGAAAAGAAAAAGAGAAGAGCAAGCTTTAAGAAGAAGAACCTTCTTCAAGGTAAATAAAAAGAAGAGAGATCATAACATCTACTTCATATTTGAGAGTTTAACTCTCACATCAGAAGAATTTAGTTCTCTTTCTAGATCACAGATCTATAAGACAAAGTCTTTCACAAAAACAGAAGAGATCATAATATCTCCTCATAAAAGAAGAACTTAGTTCTTAGATCCACGAGACAAAATCTCTTATAAACGAGAACTTAATTCTCAGAGCACAGAATTGATCAAAATTGCCAAAGAAGCGCTTTAGCGCTTGTTCACACCATAATATTGCATTATTATATTCCCCATTCTTATTCTTTTTATAAATAAACAGGTGCTCTTGACACATGTCTGCTACATGTTACAGGTTACAGGTTCTTGGATCTAAAACAGTGAAAAAGGTAAAAGACGGTGTAAAAGTGAAACTACAACTAACAAATAGAAGGATCTTGATCAAGCCAACATCAAAGATAAAGTTCATAAAGTACAAGGCAATGCAAGGTCCAAGATCGCGAAGCAACGGTTAAAAGTTCACTACAATTCACTGTGAAGATCTGGAGAAAAAACAGAAGTCAATATGAGAAAAGACCTATATAAAAAGGAAGCCCAAAATGACCAGAAGCTGCAGCCCAAAATTCAAAGCTCAATCTTCTTGGTTGACCGCGGAACCGCGGCCAAACAGGGCCTTGGGCCGCGGTTCCGCGGTGGAGTGGAGCAGTTAGAGAATGAAATTTTTACCATAATTCTTTATGTCTTTGACCGGTCTTCCTAAGGGCTATTTTTGTAATTTCAGACATGCGAATCAAATGTAACCTAGGGTTTCCTATTCTCTATAAATAGGAACTCTAAAGATTGTATTTTCTTATGCCTCCTTTTAATAATAAATTCAGAATTCTTTATGGAGAGCATCAGTGCCTCTCTTCAATTCAGAAATTCAGATCTGACAACCCTGCGTTGATGATTGGAGAAATGCATCTGTAAGTAGATTTAATTCCATACTCTAGTTTAGATTTTAATTTTTCGTCCTAGGTAGATTTATTTCCTCGCCGTAGAAAATTGTTTAGAGTTAGCTTTGGGGAAGGATTTTGAGAGATGAGATCTCTCATCCCTTTCTTACCCATTATATATTTTCAATAGGACTCCATGCATACACGCACACACCGCGCCCTACGGCACCCTATCACTCGAGGTAGCGGTGATACCGTAGTATAAAAGCCCGGTTGCGCGCATTTTCCATGGAGGTTAGGATAAGGATCTCTAAAGGAAGGACAAGAATCTAGAGGAAGGAACACCTTCCCGAATGGATCTAATCCCCTTCATTGATAATTACCATAACTCCTCATAGATCTTCATTCGGGTATAGAAAGCGTTGAAATTTACCAACCATCCCTAAACCTAATCCTAGCAAGACTAGATCTAGATAATCGTAGTATAGAATAATTAGGTTTTTAGATTTCATAATCAATCCGAACACCCTTCGGAATTAACTCGTTAGCGCGACTAGGAGATTCACAACATCCCTGTGGACCGACCCGTACTCACCGGCTAACTACCAAGCGACGCCGTTCTTGATTGCGGTAATAGACAGTTTTTGACATCAAATCAAATGGCGCATTTGATTTGTATTTCAAAAACTGTCTATTACCGCAATCAAGAACGGCGTCGCATGAAGCTAGCCGGTGAGTACGGGTTGGTCCACAGGGATGTTGTGAATCTCCTAGTCGCGCTAACGAGTTAATTCCGAAGGGTGTTCGGATTAATTATTAAATCTAAAAACCTAAATTATTCTATACTACGATTATCTAGATCTAGTCTTGCTAGGGCTACGTTTAGGGATGGTTTGGAAATGCAAGTAAATCTCAACGCTTTCTATACCCGTATGAAGATCTATGAGGAGTTATGGTAATTATCAATAAAGGGGATTAGATCCATTCGGGAAGGTGTTCCTTCTTCTAGGTTCTTATCCTTCCTTTAGAGATCCTTACCCTAACCTCCATGGAAAACGCGCGCAACCGGGCTTTTACACTACGGTATCACCGCTACCTCGAGAGATAGGGTGTCGTAGGACGCGGTGTGTGCGTGTATGCATGGAGTCCTATTGAAAATATATTATGGGTAAGAAAGGGATGAGAGATCTCATCTCTCAAAATCCTTCCCCAAAGCTAACTCTAAACAATTTTCTACGGCGAGGAAATAAATCTACATAGGACGAAGAATTAAAATCTAAACTAGAGCAAGGAATTAAATCTACTTACAGATGCATTTCTCCAATCATCAACGCAGGGTTGTCATATCTGAATTTCTGAATTGAAGAGAGGCATTGATACTCTCCATAAAGAATTCTGAATTTATTATTAAAAGGAGGCATAAGAAAATACAATCTTTAGAGTTCCTATTTATAGAGAATAGGAAACCGTAGGTTACATTTGATTCGCATGTCTGAAATTACAAAAATAGCCCTTAGGAAGACCGGTCAAAGACATAAAGAATTATGGTAAAAATTTCATTCTCCAACTGCTCCACTCCACCGCGGAACCGCGGCCCAAAGCCCTGTTTGGCCGCGGTTCCGCGGTCAACAAAGAAGGTTGAGCTTTGAATTTTGGGCTGCAGCTTCTGGTCATTTTGGGCTTCCTTTTTACATAGGTCTTTTCTCATATTGACTTATGTTTTTTCTCCAGATCTTCACAGTGAATTGTAGTGAACTTTTAACCGTTGCTTCGCGATCTTGGACCTTGCATTGCCTTGTACTTTGTGAACTTTATCTTTGATGTAGGATTGATCAAGATCCTTCTATTTGTTAGTTGTAGTTCCACTTTTACATCGTCTTTTACCTTTTTCACTGTTTTAGATCCAAGAACCTGTAACCTGTAACATGTAGCAGACATGCGTCAAAAGCACCTGTTTATTTATAAAAAGAATAAGAATGGGGAATATAATAATGCAATATTATGGTGTGAACAAATACCCCCAAACTTATGTTTTGCTCGTCCTCGAGCAAACTTATTTTTTTTTATTCACTACAAAAAACCTAACCGCACTTTCGCAGGGAAACGCGATTGCACTGAGCTCGTGCAACAAGCCGTTAAACCTCTAGGTGTCCCTAGTAGGAGGAGTGTTGTCTCCTGAGGGTTTTCAGCGGATACTACCCACAAAATCCTATCAATTCGGCCCATTAACTTTAATTCTCCAATTAGGGTTTATAAGAAGGACCTCTATTATCTTTGACTTGCAAATTATCCACCCATATTCTTCACACTTCCTCATCATTTAACTTAAGATTATATATGTTCTGCAGACCTACTTAGCTTTCGGCATCTCTTAAGTTTTCCTTCTAGGGTTCCATCTCCACTTAGGAATTTTTATCAACTCTATTAAAAATACAAGTTCTATTCTTCACTCCTTTCTCTCATCTAAACTCCAATCACATATCCCCACGTGTGTGTTAATATCACCCCTACACTTGGAAATTCAAATCAAGCAATCATACCCTTGTCCGTTGTCCAAAGTACTTATTAATTGGTGAATTTTTAAATGAATTTTGCTTACACATCCTTCATGCGACCGTTAATACTTCTTGAGGTACCAACGACCGATTACAAGATGTGTTTGCACATTAAAGCGTAATTCCTAGTCTTGCAACACTCAAGGCTTTAGCAGTGACTCCCAAACCAGTTGGTCTAAGGCACTAGGTGATGAAGCACCCTCGCTAAATATTTTTCTATTTTTGCAGCCTTAAGTAATCACAAAAACCAGTGTTCAATTTTTTTACTTTATTCACTTTTTTTTTCTTTTATTTTCTTCGTACTAAGGACTTTAGACAAGAGCATTTCAAGGTCTCCTCCACCATTCCAAGTTTCAAGGTACGTGATTGTGCAAATTGTAGGGTATACATTTTCAGAATCTAGACTAAAGCTAGGAATTATTTTTCAAACTTATACTCTAATAAGAACATCAATACTTTTCCTTTGTTTCGACTTAACCCAAGAAGCGAACCCAACATTTTCCTATTTCTAAATAAACTACAAAGACATATACTTTCTACCGTTAAACTTTAAGGAAGGTTATCTTTAGGGTTTTTAATTTACTAAGTCTAAGATCTAGTTGTTCCTAGCCAGTTAACCTATTTGTCAAACTCAAGTCAAATAGCCAAAATTGAATACATTAATTTTTATAATTTTTAAAAAATTTCAATTTTTATGGGTTTTAAAATAAGTATGCAAATGCAAAAATATGTACAAATGAATACGAAGGAAAGAAGGCTTACCGAGCATACCCCCAAACTTAATTTTGACAGTGTCCTCACTTTCATGCTACACCAAGAGGGTCAAAATGCCGGCATTCCCCTATTTATTTATTTATATTTTTTTTTATATTTTATTGTTTTGAAATTTTTATGTTATTTTTTTTATAGAAAAAAAAACAAAAAATATATACATATATACAAAGGTTCCCCCTAAACTTAAGCTTGGCCTTACACAAGCCAAAAGTTAACACCAACCATTCAAAATTCTTATCGTGGTAATGATCTAGTTGGTGAAAGAATGGAATGGAAAGAAAAGAAATGAGAAACACATGAGACCGTGTGGAAAGAAGAGTGGAATATGGTCTCGGTGGAGGAGAAGAAAGGCGGAAAAGAGAAAGAAGTAGAGTACGATCTTGAGGGTGTAAATTGAGTGAATAAATTAGCACAATTTGTGATGACCGATGTGTTAAAAGCGATTGTGCTAACCTATTAACCCGTCGAGAAATGGGGTCAAATTCCTCAAGATTCGCAAGAAAACATGGGTACGCCGAACTTGGTATTGGAGGTGAAAGCGTAACGGTCTCTTGTACGGTCGGAACGATAGGAAGGACGAAAGAGAGTGAATTAGGGATAGTATCATTCTCACCTAAGTAATCTGCCGCGGACTTGAAGGATTCCATCAATGGTTCGAAACAACTGTAAGCAACCGAGTCTGATAGTTCAACTAACTCATCTGAAAATGTAAAGGACTCAAACTCGGGCGGTGAGTCATCAATATCGTCCGAAAAAGTGAAACACTCGTAAGTGTTATCATCTGTGAGAACTGTATCAGATTCAAAGGAAAAAATTTCAAGCTCACAGTCTTCAAGCGTGGTCGAAACGATGGAAAGGAGGGAGGGTGATTTAGTTAAACGTTCAAGAGGATGAATTGGAAAATCCGACACATCAAAGAAAAATGGTTCAATCTCAATATGATCCTCAAAACTCTCCTTAGTACTATCCTCAGAATTCTCCTCAATATTTAACTCATCCATGCCATTATCATCAAAATCAAGACGCATATGAGGTTCGGGAGAAATATCTAATGACTCGGGATGATGAGTTGGACTTAAAATTTCAATCAAATCGACAGGTTCATCATCCGAAATATTCCCGGTGTCTATATCCTCAATCAAGTGAAAATCAATTTTTTCTGACACCTCATCAAAAGCATGGATATTTATCAATTTAGGTTCTAGAGTGGAGGGGTAAAGATCGAAAGGATTAGGTGCGGTTTCACTCGAAAGGGGTTCTTCACAATTTGGCAAATTAAACATTACAAAATCACACAACTCGTTTTTATTTTCAACAGGTGAACTATTTAGGGCAATCGATGGAAAACCGGAGTTGTGGGCTTCAATTGGGTAAGGGTAGGTTTGATTTGGAAATCCTCTCACATTCTCACTCTGTCCAACTGCCTCCTTATACATTGAAAAATTTGGAGCTAGTTGGAATCTAGCTACTGGTTCAGTAGGTTGCATAAGAGCGGCCATGGACGCTTCCACATTCCTAACCATTTTGTTTGTTGCTGCGATGTACGCCTCCAACGACTCTTCCAAACTAGACTTGGGTGGTAAGGGGGTTTCGGCAAAAGATTCGAAATCGTGTGGATCTGAAAAACTCCCAACAAGCTGTGTAGAAGCAGTGTCTAGTGAAGGTGGAAAGGTCGGGTAGGACTGGTAGGAAGTGGGTGGGTGGGCAGGGGTAAGGTCAACATGTGGATAAAAAGGTGAATAATCGTGCGGGCCCCTAGAACTAGATGAGTGGAGAGGGGTGAAAGATCGGCTGCGAGATAGAGCAATATGCTCAGCAATGGACATCGGCTTAGGAGTGACAGAAGGACTCGAAAAAGTGGTGTCAACATATGGAGGTGGTAAAGGTTGACTTGGTTGACACAAAGTGGGTTGAAAAGTCGAACTGTTTCTCCTAGACGCCTCTATTTGATCTTTCAAAGATATTTTAGGAAAGGAAGGATCGTCTTTAAATTGACCGAACAAATTGACGTACGACGCAAAATTAGGTTCGGAATACCAAAGTTCGGCAAGTGATTTATTATGTGGGGTACCCATGTTAGAAGAAAGAGGAAAAGAAAGAAGGTTTGTGGTGCAAGAATTTATTTGCGGCAAAAGTTTGCAAGTTTGTTTATAAAAAGATTTTTTTCCCTTTTTTTGTTTCTTTTTATTTGGAAAAATTGTTGCAAAAAGATTTTCGAGAAAAGATATGCAACAGAAAAGATTACTTGCAATCGATTTCTATTTTATGTGTAGCGCACAAATCCTGCACAAGATTTGTTATTTGGAAAGAGAGAGATTTTTAAAGCGCACATAATCCTGCAGAAATTTTTCAGAAGATATATTGAAATTAGCAGAGGAGAAATAACAGGAAGCTTACAGTGTAAATTCCAGAGGATGATGTCACCTATGCGCAGCGTTTCCGCGGCAAAAGAGGTCTCGGGCGGCGGAACCGCGGTCATACGTGCAGATCACGCCTTCAAATTCTCCTGACGTCACCAAAGAGCCACCCTTCCGCGGTGGGAGCAGCCAAATGCGGCGGAACCGCGGTCTATGGAGCTGAACACTGCTTCGAATTTCTTCTGTGGTTCTTTTAATAAAAGCCTCCTCTGTTCTGATCTTCTGATTTTTGTTTTGCTTTCTGGAAATTTCCAGATCCGAATTTGTGAAGATCCTGCAAGATTCAAACAACAAAGTACCCTTTCCAAAAATAACAGATAATATATTTTTATAATTTTTTTGTGATTTTTCAGATTTTTATGATTTTTTTTAGATTAACTCGAAATTGCAAAAGGAAAATAACACGCCATCCCCGGCAACGGCGCCATTTGATTTGTATTTCAAAAACTGTCTATTACCGCAATCAAGAACGGTATCGCATGAAGCTAGCCGGTGAGTACTGGTCGGTCCACAGGGATGTTGTGAATCTCCTAGTCGCGCTAACGAGTTAATTCCGAAGGGTGTTCGGATTAATTATTAAATCTAAAAACCTAAATTATTCTATACTACGATTATCTAGATCTAGTCTTGCTAGGGCTAGGTTTAGGGATGGTTTGGAAATGCAAGTAAATCTCAACGCTTTCTATACCCGTATGAAGATTTATGAGGAGTTATGGTAATTATCAATAAAGGGGATTAGATCCATTCGGGAAGGTGTTCCTTCCTCTAGGTTCTTGTCCTTTCTTTAGAGATCCTTACCCTAACCTCCATGGAAAACGCGCGCAACCGGGCTTTTACACTACGGTATCACCGCTATCTCGAGAGATAGGGTGCCGTAGGACGCGGTGTGTGCGTGTATGCATGGAGTCTCATTGAAAATATATTATGGGTAAGAAAGGGATGAGAGATCTCATCTCTCAAAATCCTTCCCCAAAGCTAACTCTAAACAATTTTCTACGGCGAGGAAATAAATCTACCTAGGGCGAAGAATTAAAATCTAAACTAGAGCAAGGAATTAAATCTACTTACAGATGCATTTCTCCAATCATCAACGCAGGGTTGTCAGATCTGAATTTCTGAATTGAAGAGAGGCACCGATGCTCTCCATAAAGAATTCTGAATTTATTATTAAAAGGAGGCATAAGAAAATACAATCTTTAGAGTTCCTATTTATAGAGAATAGGAAACCCTAGGTTACATTTGATTCGCATGTCTGAAATTACAAAAATAACCCTTAGGATGACCGGTCAAAGACATAAAGAATTATGGTAAAAAATTCATTCTCCAACTGCTCCACTCCACCGCGGAACCGCGGACCAAGGCCCTGTTTGGCCGCGGTTCCGCGGTCAACAAAGAAGATTGAGCTTTGAATTTTGGGCTGCAGCTTCTGGTCATTTTGGGCTTCCTTTTTACATAGGTCTTTTCTCATATTGACTTATGTTTTTTCTCCAGATCTTCACAGTGAATTGTAGTGAACTTTTAACCGTTGCTTCACGATCTTGGACCTTGCATTGTCTTGTACTTTGTGAACTTTTTCTTTGATGTAGGCTTGATCAAGATCCTTCTATTTGTTAGTTGTAGTTCCATTTTTACATCGTCTTTTACCTTTTTCACTGTTTTAGATCCAAGAACCTGTAACCTGTAACATGTAGCAGACATGCGTCAAAAGCACATGTTTATTTATAAAAAGAATAAGAATGGCGAATATAATAATGCAATATTATGGTATGAACAGCGCTCCAAGTCTGGCGCTCAGCGCCAAGCGCTCCACGTGCTCCTCACATGGGCGCTATTTTATAAGAAGCGCTTTAGCGCTCCAAGTCTGGCACTCACACCAAGCACTCCACGTGGTCCTCACATGGGCACTATTTTATAAGAAGCGCCTTAGCGCTCCAAGTCTGGCATTCAGCGCCAAGCGCTCCACGTGCTCCTCACGTGGGCACTATTTTATAAGAATTGCCTAAGCACTCCAAGTTTGGCGCTCAGCGCCAAGCGCTCCACGTGCTCCTCACGTGGGCGCTAAGGAAATACAAAGGGCTCTGTAAATAAAGCCCCAGCGCCATAAAAAGTGTTCAACACTCAATAAAAGACAAAAAGAAAAAGGGGTGTCAAAACCCAAATCAATATTCAGCATTGTTGAATAAAAAGGGACTGAGCCCAAATAAATGTTCAACATTTTATTCAAAACTGGGTGGGCTGAACCCAAGTTGGCTACAAGTCCCTAATTCAGATTAACCGAGCCCATGTGCTCACAATCTTGTTAATGGGTCTTAGTCCCAAACCTGATTATAGATCTCCCAACCAACATTGGTTCAAGGGTACATCTCTTCATACCTCTGATACATGTCATTGTAATTCTTCAACGTCTTCAGAAAGATGGAGGGTCCCAATAACCAATAACTTTTGGTGCATCCCCAAACGGTTAAACCAAAACCTCACAGACTGTGATGTCTTTAAACCAGACTATGATGTCTTTAAACCTCACAGACTACGATGTCTTTAAACCAGACTATGATGTCTTTAAACCTCACAGACTATGATGTATTTAAACCAGACTACAAGGTCTTTAAACCAGACTATGATGTCTTTAAACCTCACAGACTACGATGCCTTTAAACCAACCTATGATGTCTTTAAACCTCACAGACTACGATGTCTTTAAACCAGACTACGATGTCTTTAAACCAGACTACGATGTCATTAAACCTCACGGACTACGATGTCTTTAAACCTCACAGACTATGATGTCTTTAAACCAGACTATGATGTCTTTAAACCAGACTACGATGTCTTTAAGCCAGACCGCAATGTCCTTAAACTAAAACGATAGAGTCCAAATACTCTTTCGTTGGATCTAAATGATCTCAAAATCCTGTTGGGTGGATCTTAGTCTAAAAATTAGACTAATGTATCCTTAACAAACATTTAAGTTGATCTTAATTTCAAATGAGGTTAACGATCCTTAAAACGAACCAAAACCCAAATCTAAGAAAATACGGATTTGGACTAATCCCCGCCCTACGGGCGACAACATAAATTAGTCTCCATATACAATCCACGGGAAACCAAAAAAAGATAAAACAAACACACATGACATGAAGTGATCTTCTGGAGCAGGAGAAAGTGGTTACCGCGATGCGGTAACGTAATTAACTGCAAGGGCTTGCGCCTGCAGTGAAGAGCGTCCCCACAAAAAAAAACCTCACAACGAGGGGGAATCTGATGAAGTCTGCTACAACACCGCATCCATCCAATCCTCCGATACATGGCGCCATAAATCAACTTAGCATCTTCGGAGAGGTGAACGGATAAAACCAAATAGCATTTGCCCCTAAATTCAGGCAAGACGTTTATCTTCCCGGTATTCGGCGGTAAACAGATTCTGGTACGCCCGGTGGGACCTTTTTCTTTTTCCACTCCACACTTTGTGTGTCGTGTTTGCGAACGAATCACGGTTTAATATGGTTTTCTGTGGATTTGAGGTACTAAGATTTGGTGTCTTGCTCCCGTGCAGAGAAAAGAAGAGCAATGGTCTCCAGCTGCACTAACTGCAACAACAACTCCCACTCCGTCCTTGCCGGAGGAGAGACCAATGGGCCCCAAGTGGCCTCCATTTTCGCCATACCAGTGGAACAGGTGACTCAGGCAACCACTGGACTGTTCTTTGGGACCATGATCCCACCGGCAAGCTTCAACACTCCAGTTCCGTCACAGGAAGCTCCAAAGAAGTCGGTCTTCAATCGGCTTACAACTACCGTGGCCCCTCTCAACGGGTCGTCCAAATCCAGCGCCTCAGTCTTCAACGGGTTGAGCCGAAGCTCAAGTGGGCCCGTCAAGAAGCCTGCAATACCCGAAGGAGTTATCCCGAACCGGATATCCATTCCAACTCCGACGGACGAAGTCATCAAAGGGGCTTCTACTGCTAAGGGATCAGTCTTCGCAAGACTGGTCGTTCCAACTCCTGCTGCGGGTAAGGTCGTTGCAAGTTCTTCCCCTACCCGAAAGTCAGTCTTCGACAGATTGGACATTTCTTCTCAACGGATGTCAGTTTTCAATAGGCTAGCACCAACGGCAGCCCTTCACCAAAATAAGGGCATGATGAAGCCACCCCCGTAACTGAGCCAATAACATCTGCAAGACACGCTTGACGTCGCCACTGGCGCCGAGTGAGGAAAACTGGAGGTAGCTCTCCTTCTGGATTGACTCCACCAGCTCCGATGGTGGAAATTGACGCTGTTGTTCCAACTGGGAACAGCTTTGAACCACTCAAGAGGGTGTGCAAGAACTCTCCGACCGCCGTGCTAAAAAGGTCTCCTCCACCTACAGAGAACATTACAAAGGCAAAGCCGGAGCATCCCCCTCAGCAGCTGTCCTCCAAAATCCACAGGGTTTGGCAAAGGGTCCAAGACTCTGTGATTAACCAAGACTACTCCCGCCGACCGAAGAAAATGAAGGTTCGGCAAGAGAAGGACCACCCCGTCGTACCATAGAAGGTGTCATGGATGCATGTTGCAACGGCCCCCTCAATTTCGACCGCCCATAAAAGGAGAAGACCGGAGAAGATCCCCGTGTCTGCGATAAAGCTCGAAGGCGCTGAATCCAAACGCCCCAAGTCTGGGGGCATAATAGTGCACACTGTCTACATGGCTGCCGGAAAAGAGGAAAGCCGCGCTTCTACGGGTCATTGACCACTCACACGATCTGTGACGAAAACTCAGGAGCGGCAACAAAAGCTCCAAGAGATGCTGACAAAGATGGCCGCACTCACTGGGCCAAAAGAATGCCCGGAAACATCGTCGGAGCAGCGCCAGGAGCAGAAAACCGATGCTGAATTCCTCCGAAGAATGCTCGAGAAGAAAGACAAAGAGGCCGCGGAACAAGCGGCTAACATAAAACAAATGGCGCTCATGTTCCAAGATATGGTCGGGATGATGATACAGCAGGATCCCCCAGCTGAAGAACCTCCGATTATCCTTGAAGACGACAGAGGGGAGACATCAAACCTCTTCCGTATCTATCGGTGGCCAAGGAAGAGACCATCTCCAAAGCCGCCCTTGACGACTATATAGCTCAACAGATACGAGCTTATCAGGCGAGCGAAGCGACTGGCCAAATCGTCAAAACTGGACGACTTTATCCGGGCTGGTACGATCAAATAATGTACCCGCCGGGATATACGATCCCTAAATTCCACGTGTATAAGGGGACGGGTAATCCACACCAGCATGTTGCTCAATTCAGAGCCTTGTGCGGTAATACTGGGGGTGACGATAAATTGCTGCTTCGCCAGTTTGTCGGCAGCTTGTCGGAGATAGCATTCGAATGGTACTCCGAGCTCCCGAATGACTCTGTCAAGACATTTGCAGAAATAGAGCTACTGTTTACACAAAAATGCACAAGTGCTAGCGAGCGCACCCCGATCACCGCACTAATTGACACTAGAGTGAAGCCGGGAGAAACCTAGGTTCGGTACGCTATTCGGTGGCGGAACCTGTGGTCAAAGTGTGAACAGCGCATAGAGGAAGCTCCAGCCGTGGGCATGTTTGTGGGAACCCTCGATCCTCAGGAGACCATATCTCAATTTATGATGTTCTTCAAGCCGACCACCTTCCAGGCCCTGATCGACAAGCTGGCCCAAATGGACCAGATGGGCCATATACCGTCCTCTTCGAAAACAGATTTTCAGAATGAAAAGGGGAAAGGGAAAGCGACCTTCGTCGCCAAGGCTCAGCAACAACCGAGTGTCCCGAAGCCGGTTGCTCAAGAAAATGATAAACAACGATCATTCGGAGAAAAGATGAGATGCCCTTACTCGTTCCCTCGGGATAAGACGAAGAGATTATTCGAGCTAGCGTTACGCAACAGGTTCATCACTTTGCCAGAGCCGAGACGACCAACGCAATCAGGCGACGTTAACAGCCCCAATTACTGTCCTTAACACCGAATATTGGGTCACCTAATCGAAGATTATTACATCCTCAAAAGTTGGATCGAAGACCAGTACCAACAGGGCAAGTTCGCACTGTCCGAAAATTGGAAGGTGAGCCCGCCACAACCGCACGCTACTAAAAAGGTGGACACGCCGGGAGCATCATGCTCACTTATAGAGGAAGCCCCATAGGAGGTGGCCCTTTCAGCTAAGACTAAAAGAATGCTAAAGGACCTTTAAGCATGTCCGGTGGTTTGGTGGAAGAGCCCACTGGAGCCTGAGATTATTGAGGGGATGCTGAAGTCGTGTCCAACGCTGAAAGTTGGTGATGGTGAACAGAACCTTCGGGTCAAGCCTCCTAAGTCTTTAAAGAAGAAGAAGAAGAAGGCCAAGAATCCTGTCCAACCCGACGACAACCGTACAGGTTTGCAGAAATATATCGATGCACTGGAAGAATATAACCAGAAGGCACAGACCCCAATTACATTGGACGAATTCTTCAAGCATGTTCTTGAGAATGAAGACGATAACGCTGATGAAGGAGACGATTCTTCAGAAGAGCCCGAGGATTATGTGGCGAGCTGCCACGTGATCTCTCACTCGTCAATAGATGGTAAAGAAGCTCCTGACGCAGAGAAACTGGGGGCAGATCCAGAACCGGAACTCTTGGAACCGTCAGACGAGATGATTGACATGTTGCTAAATGAAGCTTGTCAGAGGAGCAATGCTGATCGAGAGTGCGAAATGACCATATTCGAAAAAGCCAAACGTCAGCGACAGGATGAAAAGGTTGAAGCACTCCAACCAGATCGAAGTACGCCCGCGGCAGACAGAAGCGGGCTTAAGACAAGGAAACGGTTCGCTAAAGCCCTGTTGATGGGAATGAAGCTGCCGCCTTTTAAGGGAAATACTCCTGGCAGCACACACCTTGACGAAGCGGATGGGAATCCAAACTACTGCTTATACCATCGGAGGATCACACACCCTACCGAAGAGTGCAATGCCTTTAAAAACTGGTGGCGGGATATGTTGCCCACCGATAACACGTCAAGCGATTGAAGTGCAAGGCTCGTCGGGAACAGAGAAGCACGACAGATGAGCGTAAAAGAACTGCCGACAACTGTCACATGGTTGATGCTGGGGGATCGCAAGTTCTCACCTTCGGAAGCGATTCTGATGAAGAAATAGCCCTCGGCCTTCTCTTTAAAGAATTCACCTCAGGAAAAGAAGAAGAGAAGAAGAACTGTGAGAATATTCAGCTGCGCAACTGTATGTTGCCTGAAAAGAATCTCGGACTCACAAACAAGGGGACGAACAAAAAAGATAAAGGGAAGGAAAAAGACCCTGAGGATATCGCCCTCAATGATCGAGTCGTCGAAGAGCTGGCAGCCAAGGACCCGCCCAAGAAAAACAAGGTGGATTACAATGTTCTAGCACACCTGAGGATGATACCCTTGCAGCTAAGCATTTTGGATGCCCTCCTGCTATCTAAAGAGGCGCAAGATTCTTTGATCAAGGTACTATAAGAGCCCGACCAATTCCAAGCTTTCCTTGCCGAAGAAAAGATGAAGGACGAGCTGGAAAAAGTGCACACAGCTGACATCACTTTCAGCGATGAAGATCTTCTTCTCGGAACGTGCGAGCACAACCATCCCCTGTATGTCACCGGGTACTGCCATGATATCAAGATAGGGAAGATCTTAGTTGACAACGGGTTCTCTGTAAACCTCCTAAAGGTGAGGGTGTTAAAAGAAATCTGTATGAGCGTTCAGCACCTCGCTCGGGATAAAATCACCATCTCCGGATTCGACTCCCAGTCATCATGGACACTCGGGTATGTTATTCTGACGTTACGCTTTGGGTTGCTCGTCACTGACATCAAGTTTCATGTCATTGATGCCAAGACCTGCTACAACGCTTTGCTCGGCAGACCTTGGTTACACGAATACAACATCATCCTTTCTACACAATATCAGTGTATGAAGTAATTTAAAGACAGTCTCGAGTATACCATGACGGGGGAAATGAACCCATTTTCCGTAAATGAAGTCCGAAATTACGAGGATGCAAAGAATTTCATGCCAGACTTTGAAGACACGGAAAGATGCCATAAACCGGAGAACAAGAAAAAATCTATTACCACTATCCCGGTCTTCGGGAGCGATACCGAGGAGGAGGAAGAGATAGTCTATTCGGGGGCGCCCCAATGCAACAAGCCGGGACTATATACCCCTATTCTGGTTTTTGGCAGTGACTCTGAAGACGAAATTGTAGGGTGTTTTTCATCACCCCATTGAGATGGGAATACGCGCACGCTTGTCAGGCGTACTACAGATTCCCCCTGCCTAGGGTAGGCTGGAGTTTAATGATTGTGGGGATCCGAATCTCCGGCAGTCGCAGACTAAGCTGCCGTTAATTACCCCTCGCCTTTGGGGCGAGGGAACCTCCGATTAACGGGTTAAACTGGTCATGCGAACTCAATGTGCAGTGTGCGTGTGTGTTGTTTTGGAGGGGGGTTTGAATATATCGGGAGCCACGCAGAATTTTTTTCTAACAGGGACAGTGTCGCGGAGTATGTGTATGTGTACATTTTTAAACTTATGTATATATATACATGTATATATAAGTAAAGGGGAAAAAGATATCCAAAGGATGCGTGGGGCCAGCGCCTAGGCGCTTAAGCGCGAGCGCGCCACGTGTCGGCACGTGGGCGCTTTGCGCTCGAGCGCAGAGTGCTGGAGCGCAAGAGCGCCACGTGTCGGCACGAGGGCGACTTGCGCTCGAGCGCTTGTGCTGGAGCGCAAGCGCGCCACGTGTCGACACCAGGGTGACTTGCGCTCGGGCGCTTGCGCTTGAGCGCAAGAGCGCCACGTGTCGGCACGAGGGCGACTTGCGCTCGAGCGCTTGCACTGGAGCGCAAGCGCGCCACGTGTTGGCACGTGGGCGCTCTGCGCTTGAGCACCGGCAAGAAAAATAGGCTTTTAGCCTAAAAAGATTTCTCTGATGAGAAATCAAAGAGGAGTTGGACTCCTGAGTGTTTTTTTCTTTTTTTTAGGGTTTAGTGAAAGGGGTTCTTCTTCTTCCTCCTCTGTTAGCTAGATCTTGAAGATCAAGAGATATGGGATTTTAAAAATCACTCCTTTTTGAGATCTAATGGAAGATCTGAGTTCCCCTTGATGGGTTTTGTGGTGAAAAACTAATTTGTTTTATAAAAAGGAGAGTAGAACTCTTGATTTAATTCAAAAGAAAGAAGAAGGTTTTGGAACCTTGAAGAAGGAAGAAAGATCTCAGATCTGAAACTTTTTTTGGAGAGAGAAAAAGTTGTTGGGATATTTCATTATCCTTGCCTTTATAGGCCATACATTTTACACATAGCCCCTTGGGCTTCACAAAATGGCATTTTGCCTATCCCATGGCTCATGTGCCATTTCTTTTTGCACATAGCCATGGGTTTTACAAAAATTTGGCTTTATGCCTATTTTTCTTACATTTATCCGAAAATAAAATAAAAGAAATACAACAAAATTATTTATTACAAAATTTTTATCTTGGCATGGGGGGAGGCCGGCCGCTTCATGTTCGGGCTCGACCCGGGCATGGGCCCACTGGATCTGGGCTCGGGCCCACTCGGCTTGGGGTTGACTTTGATTTTGACTTGGTCAACCGGGGTGTAAATTTTTACCCCAACAGAAATCAACGCAGTGTTCTCAGTCCGTCCATCAGTGCAGGTCCTCACTAGAGATGATCAGAGTTTGCAGATCGCCATGGTTCCGCGGCAGCACTGCAGAGAGCTTGATGCACTTGAGACATATAGTGTGCAAAAGCTACAGATATTCTACGTCCCTCCCAGGCGAAGAGGTGAAAAGGAAATCCTATTCTACCAATCCACGGAGACTAAAGTTGTCACGTCCCACTTCCCAAAATACGGAAAACGAGGGATGATTAGGCCAGCCATGCTCCTATGGTCAAGGAATAATCCCGCCGTAGTCACACTTCGGCTTTTAGCATTACATGGTAATCAGTAAACAAAGCACAGAAGTAAAGGAAATACATCACTAAAAATATTACATCAACTTTCATTGTTCACAATTTACAATAAAACAAGAAAAAGAACTACTAACCAAGTTCGAATACAAGGTCTCTTTAGAGAAAGCAGAAAAAGTGAATGAGATACTCCCGACTAAATCACCACAAGCTCGAAGGGCAAGTCCGACTCCTGCACTGGTTCTTCCTCGAGGTCTGAGCATGCATACTCAGGTCGTCAGAGCGACACAATATCAATATTATAATAGTGACAAGTAACAAGCACAGAAGGTAATAACAGTGGAAGTAAAATGCAGGTAATCAATATGTCACTAACTGATGCAAAATATAATCTGTGTCCCTAACAGTCTCCAAGTCATCTTTGAAATCGAGTTGTGGAAAGGAGGATCATGTTTAACGAGGGTCTCGTACATACCCGAGACTACGACCCGCTATCGCCCGAGATATAACCCTGTGAGCCGGACCGCTAGGCCCAACCTAATATATATAAGAGTCGTTGTTCGAATGATCATCCTCTAAATCACTGTCCTCGCTAAATACGATGCTCTTTCCACTTCGATTTCACCCTTTTCCCCAGGTTTACACTATTTATGAGTATGGTCTAGTCGTGTACAAGTATACACCAATAACACGGTTTTGTCACTGTTCACTGTATTATTCACTGTCACGGATCATTCACTTTTTCATTGGCGTACTTGACACTCCTAAACCAATACCATTCACGTAAGATAATGCATTGTACACTGAATAATAACGCGCACTATCACTATGTGTATGGCAATCGGGTAAGATATGTACATGTATGCAGTTAACATGTCATGTGTAATACGAACTATTATGCACCTTATGAACTTATAAAAATTGCATTAAATCATACATTCAAAATTCAGTGAAATGATACAAAGACGGTAACAAGTAAACTCAGTCGGAAGTTCATCAAAATTTATTTCAGTGCAATCGGATTTTGGATTTGCAAGTTCCAGCAGTTTCATTTTAAGTGTTCGCTGCAGGAAATTCGGTTTCTGAACTGAACGTCCGTTTCGCGACATAACTTTCACCCTGTTGGGATCAGAATTTAGCGACTCTATAGTTGAAAGAAATTTAGGTTTTTCAATAGGGTTTCCAACGCACCAGATGGATTCTCAATCGTGCCTCTACGTTAGATGTTATGTACTGTACAATAATAGGGTATCGGTTCTGTTTCTGTTTGGGACTGCTATACGTCCTGTTCATTTAAATTACAGTTTAAATAGTAAACGAAGGTAAAAAGGGGTGAAATCACTTTCATTATTTATCTAACTGTTTCATATTCACTATGGTGTAGGGTTCCACAACACGACATGTTCAAGCAGTAGAGGGTAAGCATTACAAGATGGAAATCAACAGCTATAGCTGCTCTGGACTGCAGTCCAGAGCCGCTCTCCGAACCAGTTTCCGTCATCTTTTCAGTACAGAAAAAATTTATAACTTTTATGGGGTTCCAGGTCGTCGATTCGGATTCGATTTGAGCCCTCGAACGCATTATTCAAATTTATAAAAAATTAATTATGATTTTTACAAGTTTCATACGCGGGAAATTTTCAGTTTTAACGGGTGTAATTGGGGATGATTGTTCAAGTCAGTAACGATTATATTTTTCAGTCAAATTTTAACACAATGTTCTTTACCACATGGGCCAGCTTATATGATTAATTTCCATTAGTTTAATGGAAGGTTTTCTTTCGGGTTTCGCATCAAACACTTGCGTCATAAAATTTTACACGAATCATATACACGGAATTAATAGAATTTTGAATTGTAACAGAATAATCTAGCATGTAGCAAGTAGGGTACTTGCCTGGAGACGCGATGACGATGCACGGCAGCGGCAACGGCACGAACGCGTAACGAACAGCAGGTTTGGGTTCACAGCCTCGGCTCGAGTTTGGGTTCGTCGTCGGAGTTGCCCGGGGGATGGCTCGTGATCACTGGAAGCGGAGTGGGGTGCTATGAAGCTCCTGGGGATGTGCTGGGGTTGGCGGTGGTCGACGGAGGTAGTTCCGGCGATGGGTGCAGCGGGGGTTCGAGGCTCGAGGCTTGGCGGCCAAGGAGAAAGGGAGGAAACAATGGGCGGGTTGGTAGGAGATGATGCTGATGACGCAGAGGGTCGACGCGGTGGTTCAGGGGCAGTAGGGAGCGGGTGATCGTCGGCGAGATGGGGTGCAGGGGGCTCTGCGGTGGGTCGAAGATGGTGAGGAGCCACGATGGTTTAAGGTGGTGGTCGGTGATTGTGGTCATCGTCATTAGGCTCAGCGGGGAGGTGTGGACGGTGGTCTGAGGAGTGGTCGGAGATGGGAGGAAAGAGGAGGTGAGTGTAGTGAAGGAAAAAAATGCAGTGGAGGTGAGTGCTCGTCCTTGTATGGAGGCAAGGGAGACGAGGTAGCGGGCGCGCGCGCGATCGTGGGTCGGGGTCATGGGGTACGAAGACGGGGACGTTGGCGAAGACGCGGGGGTGTGGGCGACGTGGAGTGCGTAAAAAGAAAAGGAGCGGGAAAAACTGAACGAAGTGGGGAAGAAAGGGATGCTAACGGGTCGGGTCGGGTCGCGTCGTGGGTAAGGAGAGGCATGGGCCGGTGTTTGGGGGGAAACGACTAGGCTTTAGGGATTAATACATATATTTTGTTTTTATTTTGTTTGTTTTCCTTCGGGCTTTGATTTTAATTTATTGTTTAGGAAAATTAAATACTAAAAACTTAAGCAACCAATTTTACACAAAATTACGAGGAAAGAGAAAACATTCGGGGACTTGGGAAATATAGAAAAATTTCATTGATGGAAACGGGAATTTACAAAAGTCGAAAGATAAGTATGGCATGGTGCCGAACTTGCGCTCGACCGGCTCCAACCAATCCGTCTGCCCAGATACTACGCAGAGAGATTGAAAAGGTTATTGAGATGCCAGAGCGCGCCCTTTAAGCAAACTGCGCAACAGGCCCAATTCTACAACAGGATCTTGAACATCCCCAGAACTCAGCGAAAATTGCCCAACGGAAAAATGGAAGCGATCGGGCTTGGATATATCCGGTCCAAGAAACGGGAGCAGTTCCATGGCTGCCATGTCATAAAGGACCTTGATGAAGAAGATGATGCTCTTTTAAAAGATGCTGACACTGAACCAGCACGCGGTCCTGCCATAAAAATGCTGAGTCCGTTGTTTGAAGAACGGATGGACAAGCTAGTACGCGAAGCGTGTCAAAAGGTTCGGAACGACCAAAACCGCGAAATGACCATTTACGAGAAAGCCAAGGCGCAATGTCTCCTTCAACAGGCTACTGAGGATGACAATGCACTCCACCGTCAACCCGCCATGCATTCCCAAGACAATAAAAAGGCCCGACGCGGAGGCAAAAACAAGTTAAAGAACGAGAAAAACGTTCGACAATGGCAAAGCGGATCTAAGAAGCCACGCGATCGAGAAAGGGTTAGCCGGAATCCGTCTCTTACGAAAAAGATGGGTCGAGCATACTCTTTCCCTCAAGACAAGACAAAGAAAATCTTTGACCTTGTCATGAAACACCAGATGATGACACTCCCGGAGTCTCAGCACCCCGATCAAGCAAACGAGGTTCATCACCCGGATTATTTCTCCTATCATCAAGTAATCGGACATACTCTTGAAGACTGTTTCACCTTCAAAAACTGGGTCGAAGACTAATATCAACTCGGCAGGTTCGCTCTATCCAACAGTTGGAGGGTAGCCCCACCACAAAGGCATGTGCTAAAAGCAACGTATATAGCAGGAGTAGAACCAGATCAACGTCGGTCTTGGAAACGATCCCGTACCTGTCACATGATAGTGCTGTCGGAAGAAGAAATGCCCGAGAACATGGATGACCTCTCCTGGTGATTTGAAAATGAGGATGAAGATGAGTTGATCTCAGAGTTTCCACCGGCGCCAAAAGAATTGGAAGATGGAATACATACTACTGTGGACAACCTAAAGAAAATCGACTTGGGGACGGCAAACGACCCGCGGCCGACGTTCGTCAGCGAGCTGCTGTCTAAAGAACAGATGGCTACGCTAAAAGACGTTCTCATGCAGTATAAAGACTACTTCACAAGGAACTATTCCGAGATGCCGGGGCTAGATCCAGAAATAGCGGTGCATAAATTGGCGATATCTCCAGACGTCAAGCCAGTCAAACAAGCACCAAGAAGAATGCGGCTCGAACTTGAAATGAGCATTAACGCCGAAGTCAAGAAGCTAATCGACTCCGACTTCATCCAAGAAGTTCAATACCCTGACTGGATCGCCAACATTGTCCCGGTCATGAAGAAAAATAGGACGGTGCGCATCTGCGTAGACTTTCGGGACCTCAACAAAGCTTGCTCGAAGGATGATTTTCCCGTGCCGGTTACCGAGCCGATGATAGACAACACGTCCACTCACGAAGTCTTCTCCTTCATGAAAGGATCATCAGGGTACAATCAAATAAAAATGCATCCCAAAGACCAGAAGCATACCGCTTTCCAGACTCCTCTGAGCATATTCTGCTACAAAGTGATGCATTTCGGTCTAAAGAACGCCGACGCTACCTATCAAAGGGCCATGACAAAGATCTTTGATGACCTCATACACGAGATTGTCGAATGTTATATCGATGAACTCATGGTGAAAAGCAAATCATACGAGGAGTATTGGGAGCATCTGAAGATAGTGTTCCAGCGCCTTCGGAAATACAACCTGAAGATGAACCCTCTCAAATGCGCGTTCGGAGTTTTCTCGGGCAAGTTCCTAGGATTCATCATACGACATCGGGGCATCGAAATAGACCCGTCAAAGATCAAGGCGATTATGGAAATGCCTCCACCAAGAACTCTCAAGCAACTGCGATCTCTTCAAGAGAAGCTCGCGTATATCCGACGGTTCATAGCCAACCTCTCCGGCAAATGCCATCCCTACAGTCACCTGATGAAGAAGGGAACCCCGTTCGTCTGGAATCACAAATGCCAAAGCGCACTGGATGAAATCAAGCAATACCTGCAGAATCCGCCGGTACTGACCGCTCCGGTCAAGGGAAAGCCCCTCATCCTATACACAACAGCCCTTGAAGGTTCTTTAGACGCGCTATGGGCATAGGAGAACAACCAAGGAAAAGAGAGAGCCCTCTACTATTTGAGTAGGGTTCTCCTGGGGGCAGAAAACAACTACTCCCCCATCGAAAAACACTGCCTGGCATTAATCTTCGCGATAACGAAACTCAGACACTATGCGTTGGCTCATGAGGTCCATCTCATATCAAAAGTAGATCCTCTCAAGTATTTGATGTCAAAATCCATACTAACGGGACGGCTCACTAAATGGGCCCTACTCTTAATAGAATTTTCGATAACATACCGACCTCTCAAGGCAGTGAAAGGCCAGGCCATCGCTGACTTCCTCGCTAAACATCCGATACCTACCGATTCACCCCTAAATTGTGAATTGCCGGACGAGCATGCGTTTGACACGATTGACGGGGAGAGAGGAGGGAGTGACACCCGATGTGAACTCTACTTCGACAGGGTATCTTCCATGAAGAAGTGAAAGCACAACTCCCCTATAATCAAATCCGGGGTAGGCCTCATTTTCGTGACTCTACAAGGAGGGATAATGTGCTTTGCCTTTTCCTTGACAGAGCCGAGGACAAACAATGAAGCAAAATATGAAGCTTTGATAGCATGTCCTGAGATCGCTGTCGACATGGGAATCGAAAACCTCCTTATATACGGAGACTCCCAGCTGGTCGTTAGTCAAGTAAATGGCGACTATCAAACATGCAAACCAGAGTTGGTAAAGTACGGCGAGAGAGTGCAACAATTGCTGACTCAAATCCCTTCCTATGCCCTGGAAATCATACCGCGTGCGGAAAATATCAAAGCGGATGCGTTAACCAAGATCGCTAAAGAACCGGCTGACGAAAACCTCGATGACGTAAGGATCGTTGTACAAAGCCATCGGGTTCTTGCACCAGCGAAAATATCTCCGGAGTCATCTGAAGAAAAGGAAGTGACCGAGGAAACAGCCATGCAAATTGAAGACCAAGAAAAGGCTAAGGATTGGAGAGAAGTCTTTATAGACTACTTCAAATCCCGTCGAACACCTGAAGATGCATCCTCGAGACATCAGCTCATGAAACGAGCTCTGTCTTTCGCCTTTGTCAACTCTTTATAAGAGACAGTTCGACTCTCTATGGCTGAGATGCCTGAGGCCAGAAGAAGCAAGGAGAGTCGTCCAAGAAACTCACGACGAACTCTGCGGTTCTCATCAAGCCGGGCCAAAGATGAAGCTAGAAATCAAAAGAATGGGCTACTACCGGCCCACGATGATTCAGGACTGTCTTAAATACGCGAAGCAATGCTATTCGTGCCAGATTCATAGAGACTTCATCCACCAGCATCCAAATCCGCTACACCCAACAGTGGCTAGCTAACCATTCGAAATATGGGGAACCGACATAATTGGGCACATCGAACCAGCGTCATCCAGAGAACATCGGTTCATATTGGCGACAACTGATTACTTCACTAAGTGGGCAGAGGCCATACCGCTAAGAGAAGTAAAGACAGAGAATATCCTCCATTTCTTCAAGACACACGTCATCTATCGGTTCGACACTCCGCGACGGATTATCTCCGATAACGGGCCGGCCTACAGAAGTCACAAAATCAGCCGCTTCACACAGCAGCATAACATAGACTGGAGATACTCATCGGTCTATAATCCCCGAGCTAACGGTCTAGCTGAGGCTTTCAACAAAACCTTGATGAAGATCATAAAGAAGACCGTGTCCAAAAATAAGAAGGACTGGCACGAGAGACTGCATGAAGCTCTCTCGGCTTACCGGACCACGTTCAAAACGGCCACAAATACAACGCCATTTGCGTTGGTATTCGGCACGGAAGCAGTACTCCCCTTGGAGATAGAGCTACCCTCTCTACGAGTGGCGGTTCATTACGACCTAACAGACGAAGAGAATGCTCATTTTCGGCTTGAGGAGCTAGGCGCCCTCGATGAAACTCGTCTCATGACACAGCAAAACTTGGAGGCTTACAAAGCAAAGATGACGCAATCATACGAGAGATTGACTAGGCCGAGAACGTTTCGCCAAGGAAAACTCGTGCTAGTGGTTAAGAGACCTATGATCCCCAATCATGCCAAACGGGGGAAATTCAAGCCGAACTATGAGGGCCCATACATCATAGACAAAGTCTACCAAGGTGGGGCTTATTTGCTCATGGATATGCATGGCGAAAGACCTTTCAGGCCAATAAACGACCGGTTCCTGACAAAATACTACGCCTGACGAGTCACGGCCCAGGTCAACGATAGATTACGACGCCTATGTCCACTCGCTATCTTCCCAAGCCCGAACTCTATAAGTAGTATCCGATGAAACCTCGCCCCAAAATCCCTATGGACCGAAACTTCCCTAAACTAACAATGGATTGAGATGTCCCTAAACTAACAACGGACCGAAACGTTCTTAAACTAACGACGGACCGAAACGTCTTCAAACTACTACAAACCGCAGTATCCTAGGGTTGACGCAAAAAAAAGGTACGTCCATAAGCAAGATGGGCACGGATGAAAACCCGAAAGGGCTCCGTGAGTTAAAACAGCAGGGCTACCGGCGAGTTTGTGAAAACCCAAAAGGGTGCAGACTCGTAAAAAATTCATGCACACTTGCAAGGTCCTCTCGACCTTGTAAGGAGAAAATACCTGCGTGAGATCCTTACGACTCATAAGGGAGCAACACACTTAGGGATCCCCACGATTCCTGAGGAGAAATTACACTTATGAGATCCTCACGACTCGTAAGGAGAAACTTCTTATGAGACCCTCACAGCTCGTATGATTCAAAAGCCTTAAGCTACAGGATCTGAACCTGTTCTTAAGCCATCACATCTCCCAGACTGCCCTACAAACGGTTCAATATTGACCCTTGTATACAATCCACGGTCACAAATAAACGTCTCCCCCACCAAGTTCCGCCAATGGCATGAAATCCCCTTATTTGGTGAACAACACCTGTAAGTTCTCTCGATTTACAAGGAGAGAACACACTTGCAAGATCCGTACGACTTATAAGAAGAACACCACTTAGGAGTCCTCACGATTTCTAAGGAGAACATACACCTATGAGATCCTCACGACTCGTAGGGAGAAACACCTTTATGAGACCCTTACGGCTCATGAAGTCAAAAGCCTTAGTCGACAGGATCCTAACCCTATTTGCTAAGCCACCTTTGTTCAAATCGACATAGGCAAATGATGATTCGATCCTGGCAATGTCCCAGTGGTAGCGATGCTGATGCCTAAATCAGTATCCAATCACAAGTCCTTTCACGGCAAATGATGATTCGCTCCTGGTAACATTCCAGTCGCAGCGATGTTGATGCTAAGATTGGCATCGGATTCTAAGTTCCATACTCGCAGCAAAAAGTCAGCGAGCTATAAATGCATATGAAATAGCCGAAATGATAGGGCAACTTGCAACAAAATCAGCAAGTAAAAAATATGCATACAAAAATAGCCGAAATGATTGGGAAACTCGCAATAAAAAGTAGCGAGTAAAAAGAAAAATAGCCGAAATGATTGGGCACCGCGAAAAATAGTCGAAATGATTGGGCAATCGCGACTTTCGCGATATAAAAAGCTGAAATGATAGAGCATCGCGGAAAGAAATAAAAATTGAAAGAATGAAACTTTCGCCCTGCAGGTAAGTCCATGGTGACCCTTGTATACAATCCATGGGCATAAACGAAAAGGGAACCACATTTCCCGACAAGACTCTGTCAAAAAGAGAGTCAGGTCTCAATGGCAACGTCTACAGCCTAGAAACCAACAACGAATTTCCTTCTCATTCCAGCAGGATACGGACCGACATCATCAATCGGAGCCATGGCAAAGTCCCCAGTTCCAAGACTCTACGGTTCACAGACAACCTAGAGTCATCCAATGACCCTGTCCCGGAAACACGTCAGCAAATGACCTCCGTCTCGGAAATACATCAGCAAATGACCTCCGTCTCGGAAATACGTCAGCCAATGACCTCCGTCATGGAAATACGTCAGCGAATGACCTCCATCTCGGAAATACGACAGCAAATGACCTCCGTCTCGGAAATACGTCGGCCAATGACTCCGTCTCATAAATACGTCAGCAAAAGACCTCCATCTCGGAAATACGTCAGCGAATGACCTCCGTCTCGGAAATACGTCAGCAAATAACCTCCGTCTCGGAAACACGTCAGCCAATGACCCCCGTCTCGGAAACACGTCAGCCAATGACCTCTTTCCCGGAAACACGTCAGCAAATGACCTCCATCCCAGAAACAAGTCAGCAAATGACCTCCGTCTCGGAAACACGTCAGCAAACGACCTCCGTCTCGGAAACACGTCAGCAAACGACCTCCGTCTCGGAAACACGTCAGCAAACGACCTCCGTCTCGGAAACACGTCAGCAAACAACCTCCGTCTTGGAAATACGTCAGCCAATGACCTTCGTCTCATAAATACGTCAGCCAATGACCTCCGTCTCGGAAAGACGTCGGCAAATGACCTCCTTCTCGGGAACACGTCGGCAAATGACCTTCGTCTCGGAAACAAGTCAGCCAACGACATCCCTGTCAGAGCAATGCTTCGACTCGGAGACAAGTCAACTCACTAACCACTTACGAGTTCTCTCAACTTGTAAGGGAGAAAATTCTCTTGTGAGATCCTTATGACTCTCAAAAGAAAACGAACTTAGGAATCCTCACGATTCCTAAGGAGAAAATACACCTACGAGATCTTCTCGACTCGTAGGTAGAAAAATCTTTATGAGGCCCTCACGGCTCATAAAGTTGAAAAGTCTTAGGCAGCAGACCCGAACCTGTTTCCTAAGCCATCGCTACCCTACAAAGAGTTCAAGATAAATTGCTATCTACTATCTATAGGCTACATTTGCTAAAGTAACATGCCAATGACACAGCAAATAAAAGAAGGTGATAGTACATGATAAAAAAATGTGTCTTTTATTCATGTATTCAATTGAGCACAAAATACATCATATAAAAGAATAAAAAATGAATAAAGGCATGTTATTCATAGATTACAAATTTTTGGTTGATACAAAGGCGGCTACTAAGAAGGAGATGTCTTCAGTAAGTCAGCAAGCCGCTCGCTCACTCCTCTCAACTCCTTTTCATGATCAGCAGCCGCGGCCAACTCCGCTTCAATTCGAGCCCGTTGCTGCAAACAGGATGAAACCTTCTCATTGATTTCCTACTGAGCGGCTTCATGACTCTGCGTAACCCGCTCAGTGAAGTCAAGCTTCTTCCTCAGCACCAGCTCGTCGGAAATACATCGTTGGAGACCTTCAAAAATAGAGTTCAGCTGTGCAGTGTTCGTTTTGACCTGGGCACACAATTGGACAGACTCTGTGGAAGCCGCCTCACGTTCCTTTCGTCTCAGGGTCGTCTCTTGTTCAAAATGGCGAATGAAAGGAACACTCTACTCAACCCACGTAGCTCGCTGGGAGTTCAAAGCCGATACTTCCGGAGCAGGACGCTTGAGATCAATCTCATGCAAGCAAGCCTCGATCTTTCTGCAGTGATTAACCCAAGACTCGACGACGCCTTCGCCATGGAAGTTCACGAGCGTCTCCAACATAGGATTGACCTCAGCGGAAAAATTTCCAACGAATGCGAGGGCCAAGGCGTCAAGATCCTCGACGAACTCGCTCAACATTCGCAGACTATTCGCAGCACCCCTGGAAGATGGGCGTTTAGAAAAGGGCCCTGCCGACATTGGGATTCGAGACTCGAAGGGAGCTAGAGTCGGTGCGATTGCTGCAAAATAAATTATAGTCAGATGTCGATTCGGGAGGTAAAGAAATACACGAACAATGGAGTCTACTATACCGGTTGCGACAGGTCGAAAAGCTGGGAGTACCGGAGGCACGGCTATTCTCTCGTCCCCTCCTCCAATCTGTAACGCTGCAATAAATTCAAAGAAGAATTAGCAACGACATGGTTGCCCGTAAAAGAAAGAAAAAGATGTCGGTTAAAAACCATACTCACCGACACCAGCAGGCAGGACGATTTCTGACTGGAAGGAAAAATGTGGATTCAACACTTGATGCAGATGGTTGAAAAGGACTCCTGCAGAATTGCGACAATTTACTGTCAATACAAGGAAGATGGTATCCACAATTTAAATTAAATAAATCGCAAACCCATACCTTCCAGCATTTGAGAGGACACAAGAGAAGGCAAAGGGACGGCAACCGTCAGAGCAGCAACTGGTGACGCTTCTTCGGGTGGCACAAGCTCAGAGTTCACCACACCTACACTCAAAACGAACAAAATGTCATCGGAAGCGACTAAAAGGGATTGCGAAATAAAAAGTAAACAGCGACCCAATACCTACCTGATGGGTCATCAGCCAAAACCGCGACGGAAGCATCACCAGGCGCAGCGGCTTCTTCGCTCTCTTTCAGTGGAATAGTTTCGGCGCCCGTGGCTTCGTCCCCTAATTCGACGAGGATCGTCATGACACTCACGATGCACGCCGATAGCAGGGAACCACAAGAGGAAAGAGCGGCGGTTTGGGCAGTGCCGGACTCCTGAGAGAGAGTAACTGTTTTGGGCTCTGTGGTCGCCGTCATCTCACCTGCTATCTCATCGCTAGGACTTGGCCCTGCAGGATACGGTATATAAAATTTGAAGACCAAGTTCTAATAAAAGACTCAGCGTTACGTTACCTTCGGGCAACTTTTCGGTTTCTTCCCGAGCCGCGTGTGGAACTTGTCTATGGGCGGTAGACAGGGCAGCTGGAGCATCCTCTGGAGGAATAGCGACAGATGGGATAGTGCTTGAACCTGCACCCACAGCCAAGCTGGCATCGCGTTCCTTCTCTGCACGCTTCCTACGCTTCTTTTTGGTCTTAGCAGTGAGAAGCGATCTCCTCAAGACCTCCGTCAAAGGGATGTCATTGTTCGAACCAAGCTCTGTCTCTGGAGCCGTTACGGCGTCTGCCATCGGCCACTTTAGTGAAGCCTCCTACGGTACCGTCGGGGGAGCTGGGGCAATAGCCAGCTTTGGAAGCGTCGCTGCATCCGCCGCTCGGGATCGGTACCGCACTTGGAATAACCCGAGTTAAGATAGTCCCTGCAACAAAATAAAAGAGATGGTCAAACCACGAATAAAGAAAAAAGGGAATGACGGCACAATGAGCTAAAGTATACCAAGGCCCAAAGAAGCACGGAGCCTCCCTTCCTCTTCAAATGTTTTGAGGGAAGCCGTGAGAGCCTCTTCGGCAGAGATACCTGTTGAAGAAAAAAGGCCGTTAGTAAAGCATAATCATAAGGAAGGAATAAACGAAAAAAATACAACTGAAGTATACCTGACTTTGCGATGGTAATTAACGTCGCTTCTTCGCGAGCCAATCGCTCGGAGGCCATAAGGGCAGCCTGTAGGTCAGTGTCAATCACCGGCGTGTCGAACAAGCTATCATTAGTGCCATACTCGCACAAGCCTTCGTTGTAAGGAGCATGATGCTCCTGGCCGAGTACGACGTCGGCAGAAAACAACAACTTCTTCTTTTGCGGGGGGAGGCCGGCAGCCGGCAACAGGAGCTTGCGCTTGGTGGGCAATTTTGGGCGACGAGTCCCGATCTCCGTACCCACGCCAGACTCAGGAGACACTGCAGCTACCGCTTCTATAGGAGCACGGGGCAGAGGCTTCTCAGGAAGAGCACGCGGGACCGCAACCGCAATAACTTCTCTAAAGGGAGGACGAACGATGGTCCGTCGCTTTAGGGGAACGGTTGGATTACCAGCAGGGGCTGCACCCTTGCGATCAAGCAGCAACCGCTTTTCTTCCCTAATAACGGCACTTATCGCATGCTGGTACCACGCCACATATACGTTCAAGGCTTTCAGAATGCAGCTCAGCTCACTAATAAAGAAGTTGGACCCGGTGTTTAGCCGCATGAAATGGAGCAACGCGCTGCGGATACCGTCTTCCGTAGCAATCGGCTTAGCTAAGAAGGCCTCTAGCGGGACGCCCTGATTATAACTCGATTGTTGAGAAAAATGGTGCGGGTTGTATATTATGAACAGCGCCAAATCGTTCTACCTAAACACTAAAAAGCCCGACTTGATTGAATATAAATGAAAAATCTCCCGAGATTTCAAGGTAGAAACCCCGTCTTTGAAAGTGTCGCGCAGCGGCTGCACCGTTTTTGTCGATTCCTTGCCGATGGTTAATACCTTATCGACGAAGGTCATGCCATCCCCGACTGTACGCGGGCGAAGAACCAGACCCCGAGCATCTCGCTGAGTTGGTTCCAAAGCGGAAGTGTCAACTAGCCGCATAACCCGAGGAAAGTTATAACTGTCGTAGAAACGGGGCCGCTTATGGACTCCGAAAGCGCCGAGCACATGAAGTTGGATCCATGACGTAAAATAATGCATCGAGAGGTTTACGGGCTGCACCCCCGGCTGAGTGGTGTCTGCCGCCAAGCTAAGGCCATGATACAGGTGAGCCAGCCCAGCGACCCCGATGGCCACTCGCATCCCAATAACCATTCGGTAAGCCGGGTAGAAGACGGATGGCCTCATATGGCGAGGGTGCATTGGGAGCACAAACCAACTTAACCATAAGCCGAGAAACCCCAAAAAGAACGCCTCTTCGTCAATGTTTGAAGCTGCGAGCTCTGCAAAGGGGACGACTGGGGTATCCGAGAGAATGAAATTCCTTTGATCGGCCTCCGCTGTTGACTGGCTGTCCAGGCCAAAACCAAACGGGTCATCAAGCTTGGCGAATTTCGCAGCTTGTTTTGATAAGACTTCCGGACGAAGAAAGCGAGTGATGAAATCCACGAATCTGACTCCGTGCCCTCCGGATTCAAGAAACAGACTTTCGTAAATTTTCAACACCTTGATCAAACTTGGAGATTGATGTTGAATGGCATTCTCCAGGGTAAGGCCCAACACCACTGATTTGGTGGCAAAGATGTACTCATCAGGAGGAAGTAGCTCCTCGTAATGTTCACCCCTGACGGGTAAGCCGGAGATCTCCGCGAACTCATCCAAAGAGATTGAAACTTCTCGATATGATAGAAGGAAGGTGTGAGTCGGAATGTTCCATCGTTCTAAGAAAGGTTTGACCCACCATACAGGGGGCGTAGAATACTGGAAGAGAGACGCGTAAACTGCGGGGTATAACCCAAGCTTTAGCAACAGTGATTTCTTGGCCGACAATATGTATCGAGCCCACTGCAAGTACCCGGCCGGATGGCGAGGAGTCAAGCTTATCATGTACGGTTGTCCCTAAGGGCGCGACTCGCCCTGACATATGCGCCACCCTAAGATATCCAAAGCCATCGGCGGCTGTACGGGTATCGCGGCTATAAAAGGCTGAAGGCGACCTTCCGAAGTCCAATTGACCTTCTCTACGGCGTAGTTTGCTTGGGGTGAGTCGGCGTAGTGAATAGCGGAAATAGGCTCCGAAGGCACTGCACAAGAGAAGCTGCGTCGACCCTGGATGATTTGATTGTACCATGACCCCCATAAATGAAGAGACTTTTGCTCCGGGTCGTGATCTTTGATCAGCACGAAGACTTCCCTATCCACGAGCGCGTCAGGGAATGCGCTTTCCGGACGAATAAATGGGAAAGAAGTGTCAAAAGACATAGTACCTGTGCGAAAAAGAACAAGAGTTAGTTGTCAAGGCTACAGTTCAAATTCTGACACTTGGTACTTTAAATTTGTACCACACTGCAATGCAGTGGAAAAGGACCAGAGGGGACCCACAAAATCAAGATGACGGCTCATCATTGATGAGACAGTCACTCATTAAAGAGAAAATCCTAAAAGGATTCTCATTTAATGAGAGGCCCCTCAGGCCAAGGAGTTAAACTCCCTCGAGAGCAACGCTTTATAGACAGGAGTGACATATGTCAACTCTAATCATGAGAGAAATAAAAATCCCTAAAAGTTTTAAGAGCTATGCTCTATGGAAACGATGGAATCATCCATCAAAACCCTAAAAAAAGAACCAAAGCTTTTTGCAGAGTAAAAACTCCAAGATCTTCAAGATCTGTGAACAAACTCTAAGAGTCCTTCATGGAAGATGAACAGTGTTCTAATTCATGGGTTAAAATCATCCTAAAAAAATTATATCTTGAAGATCTATGATCTAAAGATGAGCACGGCTCTGTTAATGGGTAAAACCCTAAAACATTTTTTTAAGATCTACGATATGAGAAGAGCAGAGCTTTGTTAATAAGTTTAATCCTTACCAAATTTGGGCAAAGTTTTGACTCTAAGAATTTCTTAAGGCAGAAAACTAAGCTCTGAAAGGGGGAGAATTATATCCTCAGGAGAATTAATTTCTCAAGAACAAGAAAGCAAGAAGATGAACAAGCAGTCATCTCAAGGGCCAAAGGCCCTATTTATAGGCGCTGGAAGTCGATCCAACTTCCAAGAAAATCCAACGGTGGAAAGGTTGCCACCGCTGCACTCACGTGTGAGCCACGTGAGCGCAACGGTGGGAGGGCATTTGTTTCCCCCAATCAGAGAGCAAAGCTCTATTCAAAATTCGAAATTTGAAATGAGACAGCGCCTCATAAAAGTGCAAGCGCCAAGAGTCAAAGACTCTGAGGCAGCGCCTCACATGAAAATCACGAGAGCGCCAAGCGCTAAGAGTCAAAGACTCTGAAACATCGCCTCACGTGCAAAGCACGAGAGCGCTCACGCCAAGAGCGCCAGCACCAAGAGTCAAAGACACTGAGGCAGCGCCTCACGTGCAAAGCACGAGAGCGCCAGCGCTAGAACTAAATGTTCTCCACCCTTGGATCAAAGATCCAACGAAGATGATAAATCATCAAAGTACCAGAATAAAATTCTGTTGAGGAAATACTCCTCAAATCTTCCTAAACAAGAAAGATTGTGCTCTGTAAATCATAGCACCGTTGGATCAAAGATCCAATGGTGATTAAAAATCACCAAAATACAGAATAATCTCTGTATGGGAAAATATTTTCCCAACCTTGTTAATAACAAGAGGAAAATATTCTGTAAAACAGAAGCTCTTGGATCAAAGATACAATGATGGGAAACATCCCCAAATCAATCAGAGATCTCTCAATGAGAGATTTCCTTAACTGATTCAACAAATCAGCATCCCTTATATAAAGGACCCAAGAATTCAAGTCTTAAAAAAGGAGAGAGAAACTTCCCTATAAGTTTCAAGTTCTCAGAAAAGAAAAAGAGAAGAGCAAGCTCTAAGAAGAAGAACCTTCTTCAAGGTAAATAAAAAGAAGAGAGATCATAACATCTCCTTCATATTTGAGAGTTTAACTCTCACATCAGAAGAAATTAGTTCTCTTTCTAGATCACAGATCTATAACACAAAGTCTTTCACAAAAACAGAAGAGATCATCGTATCTCCTTATAAAAGAAAAACTTAGTTCTTAGATCCACAAGACAAAGTCTCTTATAAATGAGAACTTAATTCTTAGAGCATAGAATTGATCAGAACTGCAAAAGAAGAACTTTAGCGCTCCCAGTCTGGCGCTCAGCACCAAGCGCTCCACGTGCTCCTCATGTGGGCGCTATTTTATAAGAAGCGCTTTAGCGCTCCAAGTCTGGCGCTCAGCGCCAAGCGCTCCACGTGCTTCTCACGTGGACACTACTTTATAAGAAGCGCCTTAGCGTTCCAAGTCGGGCGTTCAGCGCCAAGTGCTCCACGTGCTCCTCACGTGGGCGCTATTTTATAAGAAGTGCCTTAGCGCTCCAAGTTTGGCACTCAGCGTCAAGCGCTCCACGTTCTCCTCACGTGGGCGCTAAGGAAATACAAAGCACTCTGTAAATAAAGCCCCAGCGCCATAAAAAGTATTCAACACTCAATAAAAGACAAAAAGAAAAAGGGGTGTCAGAACCAAAATCAATACTCAGTATTGTTGAATAAAAAGGGACTGAGCCCGAATATGTTCAACATTTTATTCAAAACTGAGTGGACTGAGCCCAAGTTGGCCACAAGTCCCTAATTCAGATTAACTGAGCCCATGTGCTCACAATCTTTTTAATGGGTCTTAGTCCCAAACCTAACTATAGATCTTCCAACCAACATTGGTTCATGCATACATCTCTTCATACCTTTGATACATGTCGTTGTGATTCTTCAACGTCTTCAGAGAGATGGAGGGTCCCAATAACCAATAACTTTTGGTGCATCATCAAACGGTTAAACCAAAACCTCACAGACTATGATGTCTTTAAACCAGACTACAATGTCTTTAAACCAGACTATGATGTCTTTAAACCAGACTACGATGTCTTTAAACTAGACTATGATGTCTTTAAACCTCACAGACTACGATGTCTTTAAACCAGACTATGATGTCTTTAAACCTCACAGACTATGATGTCTTTAAACTAGACTACAATGTCTTTAAACCAGACTATGATGTCTTTAAACCTCACAGACTACGATATCTTTAAACCAGACTATGATGTCTTTAAATCTCATAGACTACGATGTCTTTAAACCACACTACGATGTCTTTAAACCAGACTACGATGTCTTTAAACCTCACAGACTACGATATCTTTAAACATCACAGACTATGATGTCTTTAAACCAAACTATGATGTATTTAAACCAGACTACGATGTATTTAAACCAGACTACGATGTCTTTAAATCAGACCGCAATGTTCTTAAACTAAAATGATAGAGTCCAAATACTCTTTCGTTGGATCTAAATGATCCCAAAATCTTGTTGAGTAGATCATAGTCTAAAAATTAGACTAACGTATCCTTAACAAACATTTAAGTTGATCTTAATCTCAAATGAGATTAACGATCCTTAAAACGAACCCAAACCCAAATCTAAGAAAATACGGATTTGGACTAATCCCCGCCCTACGGGCAACAACATAAATTAGTCTCCGTATACAATCCATGGGCAACCAAAAAAAATAAAACAAACACACACGACATGAAGTGACCTTCTGGAGCAGGAGAAAGCGATTACCGCGATACGGTAACGTAATTAACTGCAGGGGCTTGCGCCTGCAGAGAAGAGCGTCCCCACAATCAAAAACCCCTCACAATGAGGGGGGATCTGACAAAGTCTGCTACAACGGCCGCATCCGTCCAAACCTCCGATACATGGTGCCATAAATCAACTTGGCATCTTCGGAGAGGTGATCGGATAAAACCAAATAGCATCTGCCTCCAAATTCAGGCAAGACGTTTGTCTTCCCGGTATTCGGCGGTAAACAGTTCCCACCCTAACATTTCTTCCGAAACAATATCACTATGTGGGTTCCCGATCATTGATCTCTTCTATCAATCTATCCAAACCATACCCGTCAAAATCACAAGATTTCTCCTCTAAAATTGGAATGCAAAAATCAGTCGGAGGTTTTTCTTGTGTGTCCTGATAACACTTAGTCAATTCAATTGCATCGTCATCTATGAAATCATCAACACTCAATTGATCGTTTATCTTACTTGGGTGACTTCCTAGATGACAGATATTAACACTATGTGTTTATAATTGACTGTGTTCACTCTTTAGAATCACAACAGCTACATGCTCTTCAATTCTAGCTAAAGATTGAGCTTGAGCGTGAAACAATTGCTCAGACTGCTATATACATAGGGCTAGCGTAGCAGCTATTTGATTCTCGACCGCAATTATCACTTCAATACCTTTCTCTAAAACGGTCAACCTAGTATCCATCTCACCATCATTCCCTAAGGATGGGTCAGTTGTTTCAGGAAGAGAGGGTCGTGACGGTGGCGATGCTAAAGCAGTTATCCTGTTGACCTCTTTCTCTAAATCCTCAATCATTAGATCTCTAATTGAAGTGGGACTGGGTTCAAGAGTGTTAGGTGGGTGACCGTTAGCAAAACTCTGGGACGGTTGGTCACCCCCTAGAAAAGGACAGTTTTCATGAATGTGGGAAGAATCGTGGCAATTTGAACAAATGAATTGGGACTGAGTATAAACAAAAGAATAAGAATCGTGAAAAATTGAATTAAATCGTATATCACCCATATCAACAAGAATTCACAAATATCACAGAAACAAAGAATATCACACGCCTAGCAGCTTATGTTATGTTAGTCAACTAGACCTGCTTAAGAACCTGATTGTTGAAGTAAAACTGTGTCGAGAAACGGGCTCAAGATATACGGATCACGAAGCCAGGTAAGTGCAAGAGATATGGGGAGATTTTCCAACGCATTCGTGAAGTTCCTTAATTAGATAATCCTTTCTCTTGAACACTTGCCTAGACACCCCGTGAACGATATACCGTTAAGCGGTGTTCTAAACACAATTAACTTCTCCTAAAGAGCGCGAAGTCCTTAAAATCAGAGTTCTAGTTGATTTTAAATTACTGTGGGTATGCAAGAATGCAGTTTTGTGATTTGTGGGCTACAGAGAAAGGTGATGAAATCCTTTACCGTATCTTGTTTGGTCATGCCCTTAATATCCGTATTAAGATGCAAATGCGCAATTCAATAAAAGAATTCAAGAATTCAATCAATAAAGCAATTCTTTTTCTATTTTAGGCGTAAGCGCTGCAACAAATACGGGTTAGTTCTCTGTGTAATTGGTGACAAAATTGTGCGAAGAATCCTGCAGAAGATAGAAATATTGGAATGTGTTGGATTCGAGAAGAATGTGTTAGGAAATACGTACTGATGCGATTTGGGTTAAGAAACCCCTCTGAAGTGATTACGGGTATTTGAATGTTCGCTTGCGCGGGTCAAACTACCCGGATCTTTGGCACCGTACTTCACTAACGTTTTGCAATTGAATTTGATCCTTTCTTCGCACGATCGCCGGTCGTAATTCCTTAAAAACTGAAATGTCGGAAAAATACGATATTTAGTGTCAAAAGCGATATATCTGCCCCAATTCCTGCACACTAAAAACTATAAAAATAAAACAATATCACTAGAATACCAACAAGGCACCGGATATCACAGAAAAAGAGAAAACCAAAAATACCCCCTTGACCCGGCGGCGCCGGAATATTTAGCAATGTCGCCAGTCGGATTCCGAGGAGAGTGGCTAGGGTTTTGCATGGGTTATCTAGGCACTATTAGTAATCTATTGGTATACTTTGATTTTTTAAGTTAAGTTAAGGGTGATAGCAGGTTATAACAACAGAGAGCAAAGTGTTAGAATTTGTTAGTTTGTATTAGTTTTGAAAAAATTGAGTTAGTAGTTAGTTTGTTAGTATGAACCAGAAATAACAATTCATAATGACTAGAAACTCCCCGGCAACGGCGCCAAAAACTTGTTGGCGATTCACCCGCGCCGCAAACGCGTATGTTTTGGAAACGGATATGATTTTAAGGAAATGGGGCGAGCTCGTTCTCGTTTTAAAATTTAGAAACCGCAAGTGCACGGCGCGTTGTAGCAAGCCGGCAGGTACGGGTCTATCCGCAGGGAATTGTGTATTAGATTTTGTTGTTTACGGTTCAATAAATAACGAATTAGTTTGTTTGTGACAAAAATATAAAAAGAATACGAAAACAAGGAAAACAAGTTAAGAAAGAAGTGGTTGTGGCTTTGGCTCGGAAGGTCGAATCGCGACGATTCTTTCGACGCTCCCTTGATCATGAGTTGTCCGTCCTTACGTCGATCCCGGCATGAAGTATGACTTGTCAAAGTGGTTGCGAAGCACAAATCATCAAAGTCCGATATTCGATGCAAATACGAAACGATTTCGTTACGTTCTTACTTACCATCTTTATGTCCAGACATGATGTATCAATACTAAGCACACGGGTTAGCAAGCATACAACATCAATACACATCAATTTGCAAATAAGAAGTAAAAGTAGGTATTACACTTGCCAAGTAGGTTAGTGAGAGTATATAGTATATGCTTGAATGAAAGGTGTCAAGAAACATAAGCAACATATCATATCTCAACTACCTAGTAAATTTAACACACAATTGATTCTAAGCTTAACCTTGCAAATGGTGATATGAAGGAATAGGATATGAGATAAAGGTTACAAATAACCATCAAAATCATCATATCATATTGAACACTTCTATTTAGCAATCTTAAACTTATAATCAAAATCAAGCACTTTAAACAATCACAAGAGGAGGAGGAGGAGGCAAAGCCTTTCATCTCATTTCCTCACCATTACCACAACCAAATATATTAGTTAAGCATGATAAAAAGAAAAGCAAATAAGGGAAAAAAGCAAGTAAAGAAAGAAACACAAATATTATTAACACTTAAAGAAGCTTAGGTACAAGATATTGGTAACTTGTTCAACCTCCATAATGAAGCTCTCAAAAGAAACCTTCAAGAGGGAAGAAGAAGAAGAAACCAAGTTGAAGTCCACTCAACTCTCAAGCTAAACCAAAAACCAAACAAAAGAATATGTCAATATGCATATATCTATATGAGAGAGCCCCTCCCTTGCTCACTGATCTGGCTTTTATAGGCACCAAAAAAGATTAAACAAGTAATAAAAATGAGGTGATGTGACTGCAGGGGAGGGACAGAAAAAAGATGGGGACAAATGGGGAAAGGGGGGCCGACGAGCTTGGATATTTAGAGGGTGTGGCCGGCTAAAATCCAATCAATGAGGCTCGTATTGATGTGGTGTACTTGTGTGCTCTCCACAATCATTCTGATGCTGTTTGATTTATCTGTTTAAACATGGTTTGCATTCAGAGACATGGAGGGAAACTTGATGCCAATATTACATCAAAACTTTTTGCATTTATTACCCATCACACCAAACATGTGCTCACTTGCATGAATTGTGCATGGGCAGCCCCACCATGGTCCATGTACCAAAGAGCTAGTGTCACACATGTATTGTGTTGGACCAAAAATTGTGTGCACACTTGTTTTTTGCAAAAGAGCTCTTTGGATATCAGTCGGTTCTCTGTTCTGATTGCAGTGTCGGCTCCCAGACGCTATATCCGTGATATTGAGTGTGTTTCTAGTGTTGTATCATGAATACCTGTAATCTGTAATTACTGAGCAGACACTGGTTAATAGCACCAATATATAACAAAATAGATAATGAATGAGCGGTATTAAAATGCAGTTTTCTGAGATGAACACATATATTTTCCCTAATTATATGAAGAAACATATGATAATAATCTTTTTACAAATAAACCTACATATGTTCTTTATTTACAATAAATACCATTTAGCACTTACCAATAGTAGGGAAAATGTTCATTCAAATGTGCAATATTTTAGACTAATCAAATGCCGCCAAACTTATCTTTGATCGTCTCGAGCAAATTAGTTATTAAAGAGAAAAAGAAAAACCTAACTAGCACACTTTCGTAGGCAACACATGATTGCACTAAGCACGTGCAGCAAGTCTTTAAACCTCTAGGTGTCCCTAGTATGAGGAATGCTGTCTCCTGAGGGTTTTCAGCGGATTACACCCACAAAATCCCATTATAAAAGAAAGAAGATGAAAGTTACATACAAAAATAAGGAACTTATAAAAGAAAGAACCTGAAAATAAGAGTTTCAAACTACACTAGCCTTTTATTTGCCATGAGCCATATCTTAATAGTCATGAAAAAATGTCAGAAATCATATCATCCCTCAATAAAATATTGTCTTTAGTCTTCCTCCCTACTTTTCTTCCAAACATCGATCATATACCCCTACGTGTGTGTAAAAGACATCTCTACACTTAGAGAATTCAATTCAAGCTATCATACTCTTGTCTATCTTCCTTGTTACATTTCAGTCGGTGAATATTTTAGCTGGAATTGCTCACACATTCTTCATGCGACCGTTAATATTTCTTGAGGTACCAACCAACCGATTACCAAATGTGCTCACTCTTTTAGGCGTAATTAGCAATATCCTAGTCTTGCAACACCTAAGGCTTAGTAGTGGCTCCCAAACCAATTGATCTAAGGCACTAGGTGATAAGGCACCCTCGCTATATTTTTTTATACCGCCTTAAGTAATTAAAAAATCAGTGTTCATTTTTCTTCACCATTTATTTTTTTCAGTGTCATTTATATTTTTTTCTTCATAATAAGGCTTTTAGACAAGAGCATTTCAATGTATCCTCTACTATCCCAAGTTTCAGGATGTGTGCAAGTGTGTATAGTAGGATATCAACGTTCAGATGTTTGGTCTCAAGAATATGGACTATTTTCCAGACTTATTTCTATCCTCAGATTAATGATTCCCTTAACATCTTACTAATCATAAAAAAATTTACAAAAAATATAAAAACTTTGTCGTCAAGTTAGCTAGTGGGAGGACTTAGATTTGATATTTCGACGGTTTTCTTGCTATTTGGGTTGAAATATTATTATTCCATCAAAATATAAATCAAGAACGCATCTTGTGCTTAACGATTAATGTGTGAATTTTGCGAGAGAATCTGAAATCATTGTAGTAGGGAGATAAAGATTCAGAGGCATTCCTCAAGACCATAGGAGCAAGTGAAGCAACTGAAGAAAAAAGAATTTCAAGAACAATCAAGTCAGCGGCGGAACGGCGGCAAGAAGCCCATTTTGGCGGCGGAACCACGGCGTTGTTGGTGATTTAAGGCTTAAGTTTTCTCTGGTATCTTTTCTATCTCCTTCTCTTTCCTCTGAAAAGTCCAATAATATTTTTTCTGCAGGATTCTTTGTAAAAAATTCGCCGCTTAAAAATTCTTTTTGCGTGTTTTGATTTTGGGTTGTTTTTGCATATTGTAATACGGACAATTAAGGGGAAAGACCCAAATTCAGATTAGGTGGGGATTTCATTACCCTTCCTAAGCCCCGCAAATCACAAAACTAACATATGCACCACCCTTCATTAATTAAAAAATATCTAGACCAAAACTTTGAGGACCGTCGCGCTCATTTAGAACAGAGGAAGGTCATGGGTAATCTACTGCTTATCCGCATTTCTTTTGTGGTGTCTAGGCAAGTGTGTCTAAGGAAAGTGGTTACTTAATTAGGCCCGCTATTTCGGTGATTCGTATAGCGGATACCTCCCACTTACCTGGCCACAAGAGAGATAAAGAGGTGGTAGAGAATTGATCCTGCGATTTGTCCTTTGGAAGTCTAGGAGTGGTCTAGTGCTTGACCTAGGTAACCGTTCATATCAGAATTTTGCATTATTATATTCCCCAATCTTAATCATATTACAAATAAATAGGTGCTTTTGATCCATATCTGCTAAATAGTTGCAGGTTACTGGTTAATGAAAAGACTCTACAAATGTGAGACTACGACCAACAAATAGATGAATATGTATGATGTCGCCTACCAGTTTAAGAAACAAATAAAGATCAATGAATAGTTCAATTGCATAAAGCACAAGGGCAGTACAAGATTCAAGACTTCAATGCGAAACTTACGGTAAAAGTCCACAAATTCTGCACTGTTGGAAATCTGGAAGAAAGTAGAAAAGATTCTGAAGAACCAAGTGAAGAAAACAGAATGAAAAGGCAACTTGAAGCATCCCTAAAGAATTGGGCCCATGAGCCCACCAAATGGCCGCGGATCTGCGGCCAAACAGGCCATTCTGCACGTGTCGGTGGGGTGTCGGTGCTTTGACTCGATCTTTGGGTTTGTTTTGTAATTTCATATATGGATCAGAATGTAACCTAGGGTTTTTCCTATCTATAAATAGGAAGGATGCCTCTCTCTAGTTTTGATGCCTCTTTTGGGTGCCTCTTTTGAGATGCCTCTTTTTAATTCTAGTCTAAATTTCAATTCCATTGTAATCGTTCAAGAGTGCATCAATAAAGAAAGGTATTTTTATTTTTATCTCGCATTCTTTTTCTGAATTTAATTCTTGCATTTTTTTTATCTGTTCCCTTAATATTTGCAATTTAGTTTTTAAATATAAAAATTTATAAAAAAAATGAATTCTATTGTTAATACCCTAATGAGTGAGTAATTCTTCACTTGTTAGGGTTAGGATCGGGAAGGTTTAAGAGAAGGAAATCTCTCTCACTCCTTTCTTTGCCCCCATAATTTTAATCAATACGGACTCTATTTAAATGAATCACACACCGCTCACTACGGCACCCTATCCCATGAGGTAGCGGTGATTTCCTAGTTAGACCGGTTGTGATTGATTTAAATAGAGGTTAGGGCTAAGAGTTAAGAAAGGACAGACAAGGACCAAAAGGAAGAAACTACTAGTCGTGCTAATCCCCTTTGTTGACTATTACCCTAACACCTAAAATCCTAACTAGGGCATTAAAAGCAGTGGGTAGAATCCCTATTTCGAACTCACCTAATCCTAGCCCTAGCAAGCCTTTAAATTGATTTAATTTCATTCTTAGATTTTAAAACAAAACCCGACTTGATCGGATTAACTCGTTAGAACAAAAAGAAAAGGAACCATTCTCCCTATGGATCGACCCGTACTCAACCGGTTAGCTACCAAGCGACACCGTTATTGATTGCGGTATTCTTAACTTTGATTTTTAAAACGCACGCACGAACAACATTTAAACAATCAAATGGTGACGTTGTCGGGGAGAAGGTAGTCTCTTTCTTTGTGTAATTTCTGGTTAATAATAAAAAAAAATTAAAAATTAAAAATTATAAAAATTGAAAAATTTTAAAACAAAAAATAAAATAAAATAAAATAAAAATAAAAATCATCTTGTTCGTTTTGAAAGGTTTTTGTGCAAGTGTGCAGGAAAAGAAGACGGACGGATTCAGATCTGGAAAATCTCAGTGAACAAATCAAGAAACAGAAGATCTGAACAGACAGAGGAGAATCATAACAAGAAAACAGAAAAAAATTTGGAGATCTGAACCAACTGAACCACAGCGGAACCGCGGCGGAAGTGCAGGTTTGACCGCGGAACTGCGGTCAACCGCTGATGTCAGCGATCCATTTTGCTCTGTAAGCATTCCATTTCTCCTCTGTAACCCCCTGAACTCCACTAAAAAAATTTCCTGCAGAGTTCTTTGCGCAAAATTCTTCTCCATCTCCAATAAATTGTTTTTGTGCAGGATTCTTTGCGCTGCCAAATAAAAAAAAATTTGCAAGTGTTTTAGATTTTGTGTGTTTACTGCTTTACATTTTTAAAACGGACTTTTAAGGGGCTATAACACCAATCAAGATTGGGTGGGGATTTTATTACCCTTCCTAAGACTCCAAAATCACTAAACGCATATGCATCAACCTTGAGATAATTAAAAAATATTTAGACTCAGCCAACTAAGGACTGTCGTGCTCATTAAGACAGAGGAAGGTTGTGGGCAATCAGTCGTTTATTTAAACCTGACTTTGTGGTGCCTAAGCTAGACAAGTAGGAAAGGTAATTTTAAAAGGCCCGTCTTACGGTGATTCGTGAGCAGATCTCTCCTTTCTTTACTTGTGCTTACCTGGCCACAATTGGCTGTGAAGAGGCGATTTGAGGGATATCTCACAACTTGCCCTTTGGAACAGTTAGGAGCAGTCTAGTTGACTTAGAAGACCCTAGCTCTAGGCTTGATTGTGCATGTATAAATTGTGATTGTTTGAAATTATGTCGTAGTTTCGTATAAATTTTTGCAAAACTCTTTCCAAAGAAAACACTTTCAAAAATTTCAAAACTCCAAAAGCAAACAAAATTTTTTTAAATAAAAAATAAAAAAATCATCTCATTCTTTTTCTTCTCCTTTCTCACATAATGGGTACCCCACCTTGCAAAACTCTTGTCGAACTTGGGTACCCTCAACTAGACATTACTTTCTATGCGTATTGTTTTGGTCGAATTTCGGACGGCCCCTCCATGCCCAAAATTTCTTTGAAAGATCGAACAGACGCGTCTAGGAGAAACAGTTGGACTCCGCAATCCACTTTGTATCAACCATTTCAACCTTCACCACCTTCTTACGTTGATACTCTTTTTTCGAGTCCTGTTGTAACTCCGAAACCCATGTCTATTGCTGAACATATTGAACAATCTCGTAACCGATCTTTCACTCCTTTCAACACTTCCAGTTCTTGGGATCAACAAGCTCATTCACCTTTTTATCCAAATGTTGATCCTACTCTTGTCCAACCATTCAATTCCTACTAGTCCTACCCGACTTTCGCACCTTCCCTAGACATTGCTTCTACACAACCATTTAGGAGTTTCCAGTATCCAAACAACTTTGAATCTTTTACTAAAACCCCTTCACAACCCATGTCTAGTCTGGAACAGTCGTTGGAAGATTTTATGGTAGCGTCAAGACAACAGATTAAGGATTTGAATGCGTCCATGGCCGCCCTTATACAACCTAGTGACCCGGTAGCTAGTTTCCAACTAGCTCCAAATTTTCCAATGTATGATGAGGCGGTTGGACGGATTAAGAATTTGAGTGGAGAGAGTGAGCTGTGCACCCTTCCAAATCAATCCTACCCGTCCCAAATTGAATCCCACAACTCCAATTTTGAATGTCTATCAAGTGTTCCAAATGATTCACCAGTTGAAAATAAAACATTTAATGAGTTGTGCGATTTTGTAGTATTTGATTTGCCAAATTGTGAAGGGTCCCTTTCAAGTGAAACCATCACTAATCCTTTTGACCTCTACACCTCCACTCTAGAACCTGAATTGATTATTATCCATGCTTTTGATGAGGTGTCTGAAAAAATTGATTTTCACTTGATTGAGAATATTGACGCTGGGAATATTTCGGATGATGAACCCACAGATTTGGATGAGTTTCTCTCTCCAATTCATCATCCCGAGCCATTTAATGTTTCTCCTGAACTTCATATGCGTCTTGATTTTGATGAAAATTGCATGGATAAGCTAAATTTTGAGGGGAATTTTAAGGATGGTATTGAGGATGAACCAGTTTTGCTTGATAAGTCGGATTTTCCAATTCATCATGTCCCTTCCACCGACTGTGTACACCCTCATGAACCTTTAACTGTTACCCTTCCTAAATCACCCCCTTCATCCTTTCCATCGTTCTGACCGCGCAAGAAACCGTATCACTTTCATTTTCAATGTCTAGTCTCCCAAGTTTGACGCACCCATGTTATCTCACGAATCTTGAGGGAGTTGACCTCATTTCTCAGTGGGTTGATAGATTAGCACAATCGCTTTTTACACATCGGTCATTATAAATTGTGCTAATTTATACACTCCATTCCCACCCTCAAGTTCGTATTCCACTGCTTTCTCCCACTTTTTCTGGTTCTTCTTCTAATCTTCTTTTAATGATAGCGAGTTTTAATGAATCACAATCCGATATCTTGAGGTCGATAATTCTAGAAAAACAACTTGATTTAGACTCTTTTGAGAATAAGGTAGATGAGCCTTACGAGTATCCTAGCTCCATAATTTTTGACAAATCAAGTATGATAAATTCTGGCAAAAAACTTACTGACGGCAAAATGTTCAATTATATCGATGAGAGTTTTGAAGAACTTTTTGCTGACGAACTCGCATTCCTAAACGACACGGATTTTGTGATTAATCAACCTTCACCTAAAGAAGTCAAACCACCACCATTTCTTTTTCCCTTCCGCCATTCTTCTCCTCCACCGAGACCGTATACTGCTTCTATCTCCACATGGTCTCGTGTGTTTCTCATTTCTTTTCTCTACACTCCATTCTTTCACCAACCACACCATTATAACGATAAATTTTTTGAATGGTTGGTGCTAACTTTTGGCCTGTGTAAGGCCTTGTATAGCTTGATACTGTGTTTTTCTCCCCCCCTAACTCTGAACTTTAACGCTTAAACAGTGGAAACACTGTTTCACTTAAGTTTGGGGGGAATCTTTTTGTGTATATATCTTTTTTTCTTTTTCTGTCAATAATAAAAAAACAGGGGAATGCCGACAATTTTGACCCTCTTGGTGTAGCCTAACAGTGAGGGCACTGTCAAGTTTAAGTTTGGGGGTGTGCTCGGTAAGTCTTCTTTCGCATTCGTGTGTATATGTTTGCATTTGCATACTTATTTTAAAACCCATAAAAATTGAAAGAGTTTTAAAAAATTGAAAAATTCAATTTTGGCCATATTTGACTTAAGTGCAACATGACGGTTGAATAGTAGGGAAAAACTAGATCCTAAACTTAGTAAATTAAAATCCCTAAAAATAACCTTTCTTAAATTCTAACTGTAGAGAATACATGTCTTTGTAGTTTATTTAGAAATAGGCAAATTTTGAGTTCAGTTCTTGGGCTAAGTCAAAATAAGGGAAGAGTATTGAAATTTTTATTTTGAAGTGTAAGTCTGAAAAATAATTCTGAACCTTAAAACTAAATTCTGAAAATATATACCCTACAACTAGCACCTACACGCATCTTGAAACTTGGAATAGTAGAGAATACCTTGAAATGCTCTTGTCTTAAATCCTTAGTATGAAGGAAAATAAAATAAAAGTACAAGTGTGAATAAAGAGATATAAAAAAATGAACACTGGTTTTGTAAATACTTAAGGCAGCATAAATAAAAAATATAACGAGGATGCTTTATCACATAGTGCCTTAGACCAACTGGTTTGGGAGTCACTGCTAAGCCTTAGGTATTCCAAGACGAGGAATTACGCCTAAATACGCAAACACATTTTGTAATCGGTCGTTTAGTACCTCAAGAAGTATTAACGGTCGCATAAAGGATGTGTGAGCAATTTCATCTAAAATTCACCAACTAAAAGTATTTTGGAAGATGGACAAGAGTATGATAGCTTGAATTGAATTTCCAAGTGCAGGGGTGATACATACACACACGTAGAGGTATATGATTGGGGTTTGGATGAGAGATAAGAATGAAAGATAGGGTTTATACCTTCAGTAGAGATGATAAAAATTCCTAAGTTGAGATGGAACCTTAGAAGGAAAATTCAAAAGATCCTGAAAGCTGAATAAATTTGCAGAACATATACGATCTTAAGTTAAATGATAAGTGAGTGTGAAAAATATGGGTTGATGATTTCTAAGTTAAAGAAAATAGAATTTCTTACTAGAATACCGAATTGAAGAATGAAAGTCAATCGGCCAAATTGATCGGATTTTGTGGGTAGTATCCGCTGAAAACCCTCAGGAGATAACACTCCTCCTACTAGGGACACCTAGAGGTTTAACGGCTTGTTGCACGAGCTCAGTGCAAGCGCGATTCCCTGCGAAAGTGAGGTTAGGTTTTTTCGAGAATAAAATTGGTTTTGCTCGGGACGAGCAAAAGATAAGTTTGGGGTTATTTGTTCATATCAGAATTTTGCATTATTATATTCCCCAATCTTAATCATATTACAAATAAATAGGTGCTTTTGATCTATGTCTGCTTAATAGTTGCAGGTTACAGGTTCTCAGAACAATACAGTGAAATTAATGAAAAGACGCTACAAATGTGAGACTACGACCAACAAATAGATGAATCAGTATGATGACGCCTACCAGTTTAAGAAACAAATAAAGATCAATGAACAGTTCAATTGCACAAAGCACAAGGACAGCACAAGATTCAAGACTTCAACGCGAAGCTTACGATAAAAGTCCACAAATTCTGCACTGTTGGAAATCTGGAAGAAAGTAGAAAAGATTTTGAAGAACCAAGTGAAGAAAATAGAATGAAAAGGCAACTTGAAGCATCCCTAAAGAATTGGGCCCATGAGCCCACCAAATGGCCGCAGATCCGCGGCCAAATAGGCTATTCTGTCGCGATTCCGCAGCCGTGCAATGCACGTGTCTGTGGGGTGTCCGTACTTTGACTCGGTCTTTGGGGTTGTTTTATAATTTCATGTATGGATCATAATGTAACCTAGGGTTTTTCCTATCTATAAATAGGAAGGATGCCTCTCTCAAGTTTTGGTGTCTCTTTTGGGTGCCTCTTTTGAGATGCCTCTTTTTAATTCTAGTCTAAATTTCAATTCCATTGTAATCGTTCAAGAGTGCATCAATAAAGAAAGGTATTTTTATTTTTATCTCGCATTCCTTTTCTGAATTTAATTCTTGCATTTTTATTTATCTGTTCCCTTAATATTTGCAATTTAGTTTTCTAATATAAAAATTTATAAAAAATGAATTCTATTGTTAATACCCTAATGAGTGAGTAATTCCTCACTTGTTAGGGTTAGGATCGGGAAGGTTTGAGAGAAGGAAATCTCTATCACTCCTTTCTTTGCCCCCATAATTTTAATCAATACTGACTCTATTTAAATGAATCACACACCGCTCGCTACGGCACCCTATCCCACGAGGTAGCGGTGATTCCCTAGTTAGACCGGTTGTGATTGATTCAAATAGAGATTATGGCTAAGAGTTAAGAAAGTACGGACAAGGAACTAAGGGAAGAAACTAAGTTTCTTCCTAGTCGTGTTAATTCCCTTTGTTGACTATTACCCTAACACCTAAAATCCTAACTAGGGCATTAAAAGCAGTGGGTAGAATCCCTATTTCGAACTCACCTAATCCTAACCCTAGCAAGCCTTTAAATTGATTTAATCTCATTCTTAGATCTTAAAACAAAACCCGACTTGATCAGATTAACTCGTTAGAACATAAAGAAAAGGAATCCTTCTCCCTGTGAATCGACTCGTACTCAACCGGCTAGCTACCAAGCGACACCATTATTAATTGCGGTATTCTTAACTTTGATTTTTAAAATGCACGCACGCACAACATTTAAACAATCAGTAACCTTAGTTCTAGGGTTGTTTGTGCATTTTTTGTGATTTTGTGAGTCAACCCCCAGGTCCCACTTTTAAAAGCAAAACAATCCAACTAGATCTTAATTTTTTTCCCTTTTTTTAATCTCCCTCCTCTTTTCTTCTTATAATGGGTAACCCAAATAGACGAACTCTTTCCGATCTTTGCTATCCAGAACCAGATATTTCTTGTTTTCGTAATCTCTTCGGTATACTATCCGACTCTTCCATGTCCTTAAAAGATCGGATAGAACAAGCGGATAGAAACAGTTGGCCACCTCAGTCCAGGTCCTATCAACCACATCCTAATTCTACATCTTTTTATGTTGATACACCGAGTGAGGAAACTCCAAAATGCATGTCCATCGCTGAGCATATGTAAGTCCGCGGCGGCGCCCCGGCCGTCGATCCGACGCCGGAAACGCAAAAACAAAAACTTTGCAAACTAGCAAACCGGCACCACCGCGTACTTTTATCCCGGATCGGGCTATTAACCCAGCAACTAGCAAACTAAAATAAGAGTAGAGAAGTATACCAAGCGATCCGTGTCTTTCGGTCTTCGTCTCCACTCCGATCTCCTGCGGAATCTCCGTTCATCACGTCCTCGTCGGAAAGGCACCACGTAGCCGGGTTCGTATACGGGCTCCCACCTCTGGACCGAGGCAATCCGGGCGCGAAGTTGGCTAGCCGACGCGTCCAAGGTTTGCTGTAGGCTAGTGTAGTCGGTTGTCTCTTTAGGGTTTAGGAGGTTGCCATTGATGGAGGTAATGAGAGAAAGAACTATGGAGGAATATGGTGCTCACAATTTTAGCAAAGAAAAAGAGATGAGAAAAATGCCACTCATGAAATGAACCACTCTCTTCCCCTTAGTGTGGCCGGCCCCCCATCAAGATGGTGGAGGATCCAATAAACAAATTAAAGCAAGGAAGGATAAATAGAATAGAAAATGGTCACACCAAAATCAAGCTCAAATCCTTTCACCAACCATCACAATAAATGCAAGGAAATAGACTAGAAAAGAATCTCATGATGAAGAAGCCATATTATGCAATAAAACCCCTCCACAAAAAGTAATTTGCACAATTGCAAATTACCCCCTCCATCGAAAAGTCCAGCCGCGAAGGAACAAAGGAAAATCGGCCGGAACGGAATGCAAACTGGCAACTTCAGAAAACTGATCCCGTAGTAAATTACAGGAAAACCCCGCGACTGCATATACATGCGCGCATTTGTATTCCCACTGAACACAAATGCAAAGAGACAAAATCTACACTGTCTAATACTAGGATCCGGCTTAAGCCAAAGCCGGCTAGTAAAAACCGTCCGATCACGATCCATGCAATACCACACGTTTCTGATTGAACCCTGCCATATCTCCATACGGCCTCTACAGCGTTTCGCCCGAAACCTGAGTAACTGAGTGTGGTGCACTCTAAAGACTCGTCAATACTATGGCTGTGGATTTAACCACTAGCACGTCAGAGGTATTAGCCATACGTGACGGGCTACCAGCTATTGACTAAAAGGGACGTCGATGAGCGAACGCATCCTGACACCCTACTGAGTCTGTCAGTAACAATATTCGTACAGTCCGGTCCGTTCGTCTATGAGTATCGCATGGCGGGCCTAGGGGGTTGGTAAAAGTCAGACCCCCAATAGCGGTATAAGTCGTGTCGGAGTGTAGCCCAGAACACCCTGAGATACTACTGGAATACCTACCAGTAAATCTCCTGCCTTGGCCAAGGACTTTTCATGTACTGGCTCTCCTAGACACAGCGCGACCTCACCCCCAATACCGGGAGAGACGAACCCCTGCAGATCCGCTCACTGCCTCCATGTGGCTCGGGACTTTATCCAACTAAAACCTGTTTGCACGTCTTCTTTGAGCGTGGTAGGTTAGTAATCAAAGCACAGTGGGAACTCACACGAGACAAATGACGATCTCAGGTCGATGAACTAACCTGTACACATGTCACCTGGGAACTGCTATCTAACGTCTGGTATAATCCCAACTAGCAGGTTCCCGGCGAGTCCTGTCCGGTGTACTCATAACCCAATGAGCACCTGTATAACCGAAAAGCAAAACAAAATTCAACCTTCATTTCCCACATCTAGTTCAGCGATACTCGATACACAAACTTGTTTACCCATTTCATCTTCCACTTTCTCTGGTTCTTCTATTCTTCCTTTAAGTTTAGCGAGTGTTGATGAATCACAATTCAATATTTTGAGTTCGATAATTCTAGAAATCCAACTTGATTTAGATACTTTTAAGAATGAGGTAGATGAGTTTTTTGAGTCTCCTATCTCCATAATTTTTGACAAATCAAGTATGATAAATTCTGGCACAACACTTATTGACAGTGAAACGTTCAATCAAACCATCAATGAAAGTTTCGAAGTTATTCTTCAGGATATCGATGAAAGTTTTTGAAGAAATTTTTGCTGACGAACTCGCATTCCTAAACAACACGGATTTTGTGATTAATCAACCTCCACCTATAGAAGTTGAACCACCACCATTTCTTCTTATAAAATACGAGAATGCAAATATTCCCAATCATTCACATTCTCGTTTTTATCCATCATCATTAAGTCGTTTCTACAAATCGAGACGTAAACTCGTTCTATTACACTACTTATCTCTTCCCCACTTCTTCTTGGCTATATATAACATGTTCTTCCACCAACCGGTGCGTTACATTGATAAAATCTTTGAATAGTTGGTATTAACTTTTGGTTTTTGTAAACCTTTAAATTGACCAATAACTTTAACCCCCCCCCTCTTATAATTTTAAAAGCCTAATATTGTTTAAATCAAGTTTAGGGGGGTATATTTTTGGCTCTTGAAAATAAAATTTGTACACAAAATTGTGAGCCAAAAATAAATTTGGGGGATGTTTTCACATTCATTTATTCTTGTACTCCGTTAATAACTTTTCCTCCCAAGTCTACAGGTTTTTGAGATTTAAAAGATCACAACAGTGAGGACACTGCTATAAACAGGTTTGGAGGAGGTTTATGCTTATTTACGCATTACTTTGCATTACACTTTGCATAAGAACAAAAATTTTAAATTTTTAAATTTTTTTCTTTTATAATGAAAGGTTAGAAAGTGAAAAATTACATTTAAAAGATTGGAAAAGTTTAAGAAAATCAAGAAAGTTGGATGTTTTCTTAAACGAAACTAGTAATAAATAGTTATGAGCCGTTGTCCCAAGGGTTAGTAAGATGAAGGAAGTCACTAATTTGAGGATAAAAATAAGTCTGAAAAATAGTTCCTATTCTGGAAGCCAAACATTTGAACGTTGATACCCTACCATACGCACTTACACACGTCTTGAAACTCGGGATAGTAGAGGATACCTTGAAATGCTCTTGTCTAAAATCCAAAGTACGAAGAAAATAAATAAAGCATAAGAGTATAAAATGGTGGAAAAAAATGAACACTGGTTTTGTAATCACCAAGGCAGCATAAAAAAAATAGCGAGGGTGCTTCATCACTCAGTGCCTTAGACCAATTGGTTTGGGAGTCATTGCTAAGCCTTAGGTATTGCAAGACGAGAAAATTGCTAATTACGCCTAATAAGTGAGCACATTTAGTAATCGGTCGGTTAGTACCTCAAGAAGTATTAACGGTCGCATGAAAAATGTGTGAGCAATTCCATCTAAAATATTCACCAACTAAAAAGTACCGAGGTAGATGGACAAGAGTATGATAGCTTGAATTGAATTCTCCGAGTGTAGGGATGTCTTTTACATACACGTAGGGGTATATGATCGGTGTTTGGAGGAAAGGTAGGGATGAAGAATAAAGGCGATATTTTATTGAGGGATGATGTGATTTCTAACATCTTTTCATGACTATTAAGATAGGGTTCATGACAACTGAAAAGTTAGTGTAGTTGAAAACTCTGATTTTCAAGTTTTTTCTTTTATAATTCTTATCTTTATATGTAATTTTCACAGTCTTTCTTTTATCATAGGATTTTGTGGGTGCAATCCTATGAAAACCATCAGGAGACAACACTCCTCCTATTAGGGGCATCTAGAGATTTAACGGCTTGTTGCACGTGCTCAGTGCAATCGTGTTGCCTACGAAAGTGTGCTAGTTAGTTTTTCTATTTTTCTTTTCTCCTTCTCTTAAATAAATAAAGTTTGCTCAGGACGATCAAAGTCAAGTTTGGGGGTATTTGTTCAATCGAAAACAGTGCACTTTTAACATGACAATTTCCTTACTTTTCTTAATCATCTAAAGGTATTTTCTATAAATATAACACATATTAGAAGTTCATCCGCAAAATATCATTTACCATGTGTTATACATTATAATCAACATTATGAAGGAAATTGTTTAATATTTTTACGCATAATATTTTGTATCTCACATTCTTCATTGAGACCTTATGCAAAGTTAACTCAGGTCAGATATCGGGAATCAGGAATCTGCCGATAAAATACAGGAAAGTCGAAGAATCAAATACTGGCAGAAATTCTGAAGAGATAAGAAGATTCCAGATATCACATAAAGACCCATAGATCAACGAAAGAAAACACCTGAAGTTTCAACCAATGAAGCCACCAATTGGCCGCGGAACTGCGGCCGAGTCAGGCCGAGTCACCGCGGATCCATGGCCGATTCAGGGGCTTCGGGGTCGAGAACTCTCTGGAAACTTCTTCTCAATATCTTAGCTTGTTGAGGAAGCCTCATTGTAACAACCTTGTTTTGGAAACTTCTCTATAACAGCCTAGCTTGTTGAGGAAGCTTAAAGAAAGGGCTATAAAAAGGACCAAGGTCATGAAGAAAAGGGTTCCCAATTAGTTCCTATCTTTCCCCAAATTCATTCATCAAATCAAATCAAGAAAAGAGCCAACAACAAATCCAAGATCTAAAATCAAGAATCATCGAGAAGTTCATCAAGCGACATCATTCAAGATCCTTTATACGAAGTCAATCATCATCAACAAGCAAGCGATCCATGACAGGTCCAAGACTCACGGTGATCGAGCGACGTGAAGATCGACGGAAAAATTACCTCTTCAAGGGAGTGATCGAGAGCAATACTTCTTGTAAATCTCGGATTGAAGAAGTTGTAATTTGAAGTTGAATAATAAAAGTGATAATTATTTTCAATTTCGCTTTCTTTTAAAATTCCGTATTATGAGTTCTTTTTCTAATATTTCTTCTATTTTTATGATGCGCGAGTAAATCTCCGCTTGATAGGATTCATAGGATTAGAGTAGTTCGATGGATGATAGAATTCTATACTTTTCTTTAGTCTTATGAAGTTTACAAACCTTCGCAAAAGAATCGTTAACATCCTCATCGGGCACGATATCAAATTATTGATTATCTTGACCGCGATGTGAGATAAGATTGACGATCTTTTTGTGAAGGGCTAGAAAATAAATGGGATCAATAAAAGGACAAGGGATGATAGTGAAGAAACCCTAGTTCTTCCAAGAAACCCTAATCCGCATTCATCACCACCAATCTAGCGTTAAACTGCCAATAGAAAAGATGAGTCACCTTTATTCGTCATCCATGGCTACTAAATCCGATCGAATTCTACAAGCCTTCTTCATATTTTCTTGATAATTAGATCTTGATATTTTCTTGATTTCCTTTCTTGAAAACAATTTCTTGAATTTCTTGAATTATGACTTCAACCAAATCTTAAATAATTTCTTGAATTTCTTTACTAGTTCTTTCGACTCAACTAAAGCAAGAATTTACTAATTCCTCGAATCCCGGAGGACAACCCGTGCTCACTAACGCTCGCTACACGCGACACCGTTATTGATTGCGGTTACTACATGCATATTATTCTTTTTGAACCAATCAGTATTCATGCCCGGCTGATCGTTCTAACATCTGGTCCATGAAAGGTAGAGAGAAGTGATCTTTTCTCGTTGCGGCATTGAGTTTTCTATAATCAATACATACTCGCCATCCAGTTTGGGTGCGTGTTTGAATCAACTCATTAGTCTCATTAGTTATGACCGTGATACCAGACTTTTTAGGGACCACATGAATATGACTTACCCATTGGCTATCAGATATTAGGTAAATTATACCATTATCTAGGCATTTGACGATTTCTTTCTTTACTGGCTCCTTCATGACGGGATTCAACAGTCTTTGTAGGTCTCGGGCTAGTTTGGCTTCATCCATCAAATGTATATGATGTTCAACAATCAAAAGACTAATCCCTTTGATATCCGCCATTGTCCAACCAAAAGCTTGTCGATTTGATCTCAAGACCGACAAAAGAGCTCTCTCTTGCTCTAAAACTAGAGAAAATGATATGATAATGGGCAAAGACTCATTCTCACCTAAATATGCATATTTAAGATGAGAAGGTAGTGGCTTGAGATCTAGTGTCGGTGGAGATACGATAGAAGGTAGGGTAAGGGAATGATACTCGGGCTACTTAAGAGGTTCATAGCTAAGGTAAAAGATTGACTCGGATAGATCAGCTAACTTATGTGGCAAGTCGAAGGATTCAATCTCCGAGGTGGACTTGTTAAATGTGTCCTCACTAGTATAAAAATTTGCTCGATCAAACAATGGCGCACTAGTGGCGTCGAGATCATTATCGCAAAGTTCCTCAACTTCACAGCTGTTGGAAGCTATCTCGTTGACAGAACATATATCAATTAAATGAGCAGAAGTTCAGAGGGTTGACTTCCTATCCTGCAAATGTTAAGCTCAATTGCCATCTTCCCAAAGGACAGGTTCATAGAACCGTTACGACAATTGATTACAGTATTAGAAGTTGCTAGAAAAGGGCGACCAAGAATCACCGGGATTTGGTTCCGTGGATTCGCCACAGGCTGTGTATCTAAAACTATAAATTCTACAGAGAATATAAATTTCCCGACTTTGATTAACATGTCCTCTAGCTCACCCCTAGGGTGGGTGATAGATCGATCAACCATCTGGAGAGTGCAGTGCGCAGGTTTCAACTCTCCTATACCTAGTTGCTCATAAACAGAATACGGGAGCAAGTTAACACTAACACCTAGATCGAGTAGAGCGTGATTGATGTTTTTACCCTCAATAGTTATAGATATTGTAGGACAACCGGGGTACTTATGTTTCTTGGGCAATTGTTGGGTAAAGGCAGTGCTCACATTGCTCGCTAAGAAAACATTTTTAGACACTTGAGTTTTCCTCTTCCTAGTGCGCAAGTCCTTAAGGATTTTCGCATAAGACGGAACTTGTTGAATAGCATCTAGGACAGAAATATTTATGTTAACCTGTTTAAACATTTCCACATTCTTCTCCATTTGTGCATTTGGTTTGTTGGCCCTCAACCTGTTTGGAAAGGGAGCTTTACCAATAAAGGTTGGGTCAAACAATTGAGGAGAAGTTTGTGGGGATGAAATGGATCCCAAAATTGGATTTGGGATGGTTTGAGATGGTAGTTTATTCAAGGAAGTGGGCTGAGGGTTTGAGCCCAGTGAAGAACGGAGAATAGGCTCAGAAGAAGATAGTGAACTAGACGAAGTAGGAGTAGAAGTAGTAGCCGGGGTTTCATCTGACTCATCAACATCAACCCATTCACTAACACTGTTGTTTAGCACTCATCAACATCAACCCTCAACGTAGTTACGGCACTCGCGTTATGATTTTGTTGGTTAAGGACGATGTTTGCGCTTTGTGAGTGGCCGGGATTTGGTAGAGGTTGAGATGGAAGTCTCCCTTTCTCTCTCTCACTCATCGCGGCATTTAACTGTGCAATTTGTAGAACGATTGATTTTATACTTTCACTGTGGGAAGCAGTGTGTTGCACTAACGTTTGGATAGAAGACGTTAAATTAGCCGTCGTTTATGTGGAATGTTTAATAAACGTTTCTAAGCTTCTTTCGAGTGCAGAGAATTTTTCGGTACCGGCCGTTGAAATGTTCGTCTGTGGTTGGAAAGAATTATTATAAGGGGCAAAGTTGTTGGCCGGATTTTAGAAAGATTGCGGTTGAAAGGGTTGCTGACTTTGTTGTGGTGGCTGCTGTTGTTATGGGGGAAGCCTTTGATAGTTATTTTAGCTTGGGAACTGATTTTGAGTTTGAGTTTAGTTTTGGTTCTAAGAAAAATTAGAATGATTCCTCTATCCCTGATTGTATGTAGAGAAATAAGGATCATTTCTAGGTCGTTGCTGAAAAGTAGCATTGGTTCATTCTTGACCTTGAGATAGAGGATTCAAAGGACATTCTTCCGTTAAATGTGATGGGTCAAAACAGCAACCACACACGGTTTTGGGGAGCGTAACTTAGTTTAGAGAGGCCGACGAGAATTTGTTTTCTGTAGCTTTGAGTTTCTTTTGTATCGCGGCCATTTCGGCTTTTACTGCGATGGAAACATCGAGCCGATAGATACCTACCCTAAATGGAGACGATGTGGTAGGTCTAGTGCTCTCCCACTGTAATGTCTGTTCGGCGAGATCTTCCAGAAATTGCCAAGTTTCGCCATCATCTTTTGACATGAAATGACATTGACAAATGGTTTCAAGCATTTGTTTCGTGGCTCGATTAATACCTTTATATATAATTCGGCTAAGTTGCCATCTGTCGATTCCGTGATGAGGGCATTGGACAAGAAGATCTTTAAACTATTCAAAGCATTTCCAAAATGGTTCATTGGGAAGTTGGGTAAACTGGTTAATCTCGCTTCGAACACGGACGGTTTTGTGATGGGGATAAAATTTCTTAAGGAATGCTATGACGAATTCATCCCATTTAGCGATAAAATTTGCGACAATACTATAAAGCCATTTTTCTGCTAGATCGCACAAGGTAAAAGGGAGAAGACGTAATCGCATAGCATCCCCTGAAAGTTGGGTTGTGCTCATATTGCACATACGTTTTCGATTTGGTTATAAAAACGTTTGCGTCTTCGGATTCAAGTCCGTCAAATTTGGGCAACAGGTTGATGAAGTGGGGCTTAATTTCAAAATTATCCTCATTGGCTGGTGGAAGAGACAGACAAGTAAGAAGGGGCTCGCGTACGGGGTAGCATCTTTCTTGAAAAGAGATGCGGGGTGGATTCTACGCACCTACGGATGGTGGCAGGGTGTTGTTGTTAAAATTTGATGGAGATCCGTCCATCTCGGGAGATGTGGTAAGTGGAGGAGAAATAGAAGATGAAGAAGTACCGACTTCAGAGTTGATAGAAAAAACACGGACAAGACGGGCACTAGAATCCCGTGTCCAGCCGATCATGCACTAAGCGGGATTTAGTGCACGTGGCAGCGTGTATGAGAACGATTGTTAAGAAGGCTTTTTTTGAAAAATGTCGGACGTGAGGCTTGACTCAACAAATCACAAAATGTACAATCAATCTCTAGAGCTAGGGTCACCTAGGTCAAGTTGCTAGACCTCTCCTAGACTTCCAAAGGACAAGTCGTAGGATCGATCCTCTACTATCTCCTTATCAATCTTGTGGCCAGGTAAGTGCCAGGTAAGTGGGAGGTATCCGCTATACGAATCACCGAAATAGCGGGCCTAATTAAGTAACAACTTTCTTTAGTCACACTTGCCTAGACACCACAAGAGAAATGCGGATAAGTAATAGATTACCCACGACCCTCCTCTGTTTGAATTGAGCGCGACAGTCCTTAGAGGCTTGGTCTAGATATTTTTTAATTAATGTAGGATGATAGTATGCTCGTTTATGATTTGTGAGGCCTAAGAAGAGTGATGAAATCCCCATCTAATCTGGATTTGGGTTTATTTCCCCTTAAAGTCCGATTTAGATATGAAAAAACAAACCGAAATCATCACAAAAAAATATTTTTGAGCAGTGCTGTTTGCAAAGAATCCTGTAGGTAAAATCAGATTATTGGAGCTTTAGAGGAGAGAGAAAGTTAATAGGAAAATACTATAAGGATTTTGGGGGCCCAATTCTCCCAAAGCGCAGTGGTTCCGCCGCCAATTACACCCAAGCGCCGCGGTTCTACTGCTTATTGAGGTGTTCTTCCCTTCAAAATTCTTCAGGGAACTCCAATGCTCCTCTGGTTTAAGATGAAAGTCTCTGAATCTCTATTTGCCTGCTCCAATTACTCCAGATTCTCTTGCAAAACTCGCACAATAATCGTTAAAAACACAAATGTGGTTTTGGTTCTCTTTTATTTTATGTTTGCTGGTTTTAATAAGAAATCAACCCGAATAACAAGAAAAAAATTACGACCGTTTCTCCGGCAACGGCGCCATTTGATTGATCGTATGCGAAGAAGTGTTTTATAAATAACCGCAGTCAAGACGGTGTCGAAAGTAGTTAGCCGCGATGAGTACGGGTCGTTCGCAGGGAAACGTGAACTCTTTTCTTGTTTTAGACGAGTTGATAAAAGATGGGATGGGTTGTTGTCGTTTTATTTTAAAACGGATATAAAATTTATAATAAAAAGGCTTGTAGGGTTCATAGGACTTAGTAGTTAATAGATGAATATTTAAAAATGACTCTTTTATTTTTTAATAGTTTAAAACTAGAGCGATAGTGATAAATGTAGATTAGGGTTCTTGGAGAGAATAGGGTTTCCCACTACTAACTCTTGTCCTTTCTTTGATCTCTATTCATGTCTAGCCTTTAACAAAATAAGTGTTTAACCAATCTCAAATCGTGGTCGTGACTATCAATGAATTGATAGCATGCCCAATTAGAAGCTTAACATTTATTTTGCTAAAATTTATAAACTTTAAAATATTTAAAAGAAGTTAAAAGATTTCTTCATCCATTATCTTACCTATCCTACAAATCCTAGCAAGTAAGGAATTACTCGCTCATGATTAGTGAAGAATGGTTGAAGAAGAAAGAAATCATAATTAAGATGTAGAAAAAGTAATGCGTAAAAGTAAGTGCAGAAAAATAAATGCAAAAATAAAATCTACCTTTATTAATCAACTATTGCATTTACACTTTTCTCCTTAGAAAGTAGATTACAAGAACCCTGGTTTGCTCTAGATCTCACTCTTGAAGTAGGCAGATGAATAGATTATTGTGTGATCTCTTGGATACTTGGTTCTCTTGGATCTCTTGATCTCTTCGATGATAATTTTGAATGTACAGCTCTCGGTCCTTTATATAGTCCCTGAAACCAGAAACCCTCAATGCCATCTGTGAACATATGCGGTTAAGATCATGATCTTAAAATCTCATATCCTACGACCCATATTCGACCACGCTTCCGCCGCATACTACCTACTTTGGCCGCGGATCCGCTGCTTCCTGGTGGCAATGGGTTTTGAGATTTTTTGTGGCTTTTTGTGTCGATGTGTGGAGATCCTTTTGATGTATAGATTCTGAAAATATTGCTCTGAGTTTCTGCCGTTGCTTGATTCCTCGATTTGCTTCTAAAATTTGGTAAATTCGGTTTCGATATCCCGATTTGACTTGGATCTCTTACTTGAATTCCAGACCTGAGCTAATACCTACACAATATCTCAAATCAAAGTACTAGTAGCATTTGGTATTTTTGAGATATTATCCTAACCATTTATATGATATAATATCTTAAGAATATTGATTAGAAATATTTGATATGATATGCATATTTTTATTACTAATATTTCATTTAAATATTATATGCATATATTTTCCCTAATTATGTTAATTAAAATGTAGAAACATATGATAATAATCTTTTTACAAATAAACCCACATATATTTTCTATTTACAATTGACACCATTTAACACTTAACAATAGTAAGGAAAATGTTCATTCAAATGTGCAATATTTTAGACTAATCAGTACGCAACTTGTAATCAAAGCTCCATACTGGTTAAGTCCGGAGGAATTGAAAGAGATCCGTATTCAGTTGGACGAACTGCTGAAGAGAGGTTGGATCCGACCCAGTATTTCAAGTTGGAGATCTCCGCTGTTATTAGTGAAGAAGAAGGAAGGTTCTTACAGGATGTGTGTGGATTATCGAGCTCTGAACGAAGTGACGATTAAGAATAAGTATCGACTACCATGCATCGATGACCTTTTTGATCAGTTAAGTAGGTCTTGTGTCTTTTCAAAACTAGATCTTCATTCGGGTTATCATCAGGGGAAGGTCAAAGAGTCTGACATTCCGAAGACGGCGTTTAGATATCGTTATGGTCATTATGAATATCTCGTAATACCATTTGGAGTGACCAATGCACATGCCATCTTTATGACCCTGATGAACCAAGTTTTCCGAGAGTACTTAGACAGGTTCGTTGTCATCTTCATCGACGACATCCTGGTGTATTCAAAGAATGTGAAGGAACACGCCGAGCACTTACGGATTGTCTTGGAGACATTACGACAACATCAGCTCTACGCCAAATACTGCAAGTATGAATTTTGGCTAGACTAAGTCAGATTTCTCGGACATATCGTTTCAGTTGAAGGAATCTCTGTAAATCCAGCTAAGGTGTCAGCTGTCAGCAAGTGACCGACACCAAAGACGGTGAAAGATATACGAAGTTTCTTGGGATTAGCAGGATACTACCGACGATTCATCGAAGGATTTCAAAGACGAAGCATTCGTGTGGTCAGAAGCATGTGAAAAGGTTTTTGTAGAACTCAAGTCAAGGTTAACCTCTGCACCAATCCTTGTAATACCGGATCAATCTGGCGGATTTGTTGTGCATTGTGATGCGTCCGGTAAAGAATTAGGATGTGTTCTACACCAGCATAGAAAAGTTGTGGCTTTTGCATCAAGACAGTTAAAGGTCCATGAACGCAACTATCCAACACATGATCTAGAATTGGCAGCCATCATCTTCGCACTTAAGATTTGGCGACACTATCTTTTAGGAGAACGAGTGGATATATACACTGACCATAAGAGTCTGAAGTATGTATTTACTCATAAGAAAATAAACATGCGGCAAAGAAGATGGCTAGAACTCATGGCGGACTTCGACATCAATCTACAGTATCCAACTGGGAAGGTGAACGTAGTTCCCGATTGCTTTAGTCGTCGGCCATTAGCAATGAACCTCACCACTCAGTGGAAGCTACAGCAAGAACTGCATGGATTGGAGATCGAAGTAGTTGTGTCAGGTAACGCTTCATCTTTGATGAACTTACAAGTCCAGTCCACTCTTGTAAATCAGATCAAGGCAACTCAAGCAAATGATGCCAAGCTACAAAGGATCCGAGAACAAGTAGAAAGTGGACTACGAACTGACTTCGTCATCCACAAAGATGGATCCTTGCGATATGGAAGCCGTTTATGCGTACCAGTCGAACCTGTTCGAGAAGAGTTAATTAAAGAAGCTCACAGCTCTTCGTATTCGGTACATCTCGGTGGTACAAAGATGTACAAGGATCTACGGAAATACTACTGGTGGCATGGAATGAAGCGTGAAGTAGCAAGGAGCGTAGCCAAGTGTTTGGTGTGTCAGCAAGTGAAGGCTGAACATCACGGAACTGCTGGTCTACTTCAGCCGTTACCAATCCCAGAATAGAAATGACAGTACATTACCATGGACTTCTTGACTGCCCTCCCTCACAGCACGAAGGGTAACAACGTAATTTGGGTTATTGTGGATCAAGTCATCAAATCGGCTCACTTTATTCCATTCAGAGTTGGCCAGTCGACCAAGACGTTAGCAAAAAAGTTTATGGAGGTGAGCATAAATCTAAAGTAAGATTTAAATCTTCAAGATGTACCATATTTGATACCCAAAAACTCATGCAGGAGATCGTGAGATTACATGGAGTACTTGTTTGCATCGTCTCCGATCGTGATACAAGATTCCGACAATTTTGGCAGAGTCTGCAAGTTAGCCTGGGAACAAGTCTGAATTTCAGCACGGCGTATCATCCACAAATGGACGGACATTCCGAGCGAACAATTCAGATTCTGGAAGACATGCTAAGAGCCTGTATGTTAGACTTCAGAGGTTCATGGGAAGATCACCTACACCTTGTAGAGTTTTCATACAACAACATCTATCAGGCAAGTATTGAAATGGCACCATTCGCAGCACTCTACGGACGGAAGTGTCGTTCATCGCTAAGTTGGAACGACGTTGGAGATCGTGAACTCCTTAGACCAGAGATGATCGTGGCAACTGTGGACGTGGTTCGCACGATCAGGGAGAGGATGCGTATAGCCCAAGACTGACAGAAGCATTGGGCAGATGTAAAGCGTCGACATTTGGAGTTCCAACCTGGAGACCATGTATTCCTAAAGATCTCTCCAAACAGAAGAGTGATCCGTTTTGGCAAGAGGGGTACACTCAGTCCAAGATACATAGGACCATTCGATATACTCGAACGAGTTGAAGAAGTGGCATACCGTTTAGCACTACCACCCTTATTGGAAGGAGTGCACAACGAGTTCCACATATCCCAGCTACGACGATATGTGAGCGACCCCAGTCACATACTTGATCACTCAGAGCTCACAGTATAAACTGACTTAACTTGCGAGCAACAACCAGTTGAGATCCTAGACCGAAAGGTGAAAACATTGCGGAACAAGGAAGTAAACTTGGTCCGAGTAATGTGGAGAAAGGATTCGCCAGGAGAATCAACTTGGAAAAGAGAAGAGAATATGCGTACACGATACCCTTACCTTTTTGAAAATTAGTCCCTATATAATTGTAAATTTCGAGAACGAAATTTTTATAAGGAGAGTAGAATGCAACGACTCTGAAATCACTGTACAGAAAATTCTTGTTATTGTACAGAAAAGAGTATTACAGCCTGTGTAAGAGTTATAAGTTAGATTTGTTTAATAAAAGCAAGAAGCAAATTGTAGCTCACTGGTAAAGCCCTTGCACTGCTGTGACGTAGCTTGTGTGTTCGATTCCTATCAGACACAATTATTTTTTTCAGATTTTTTCTTTTTAAGTTTTGGAAGCCCAAGAGTTGCACGTGCAAAAAACGGGGAAATGAAAAGTTTCAAAAAATCAAGCAGGCGCAATGAGGTGTACATACACAAAAACCTACGAGGCACGAATCTTGAGGCAATTGCCTCAAATCCGACCACCCGTTTCAGGGGAATGGCCGGCGCCGGCGGTCAAATGAGCCCCGTTTGCCACCGTGCTTTGCGCACACACCCCTTCGACTCCCCTTAACTCCCCTGCACTGTTTGATTTCTCTGCAATCAAACAGAAACCCTTCATTTCACCAATTAACGCCTTTTTAATGCTTTTTAATCCAAAATTTTAATTCACAAACCCTAATTCTTTACTATAAATATCACCCCATGTTTTAGCTCTTCACCATTCTGAAATTTTAGCAAAAATTCTCTCAAAAAGTTCCTAAGTGCAAGTGAAGTCAAATGGAGTTAATGACCAAGCTTGTTCCATCGAATATCGAAGCCGTTTCCAGAGCTCCCGAGATGCCACAAAGCCCCTCCCTTCTTTCTTACCCTTTTCTTGATATTACCAAACCGTAAGTCCCTCTCATTCATCTTTCTTTTCATCTCATTTCATCTCCTAATTATATATCGGTAAAGTGGAGTTATTCCCGATACCTTTCTTTTTAAAACCTAGAACTCTCTTTTCCTTTATATCTCAATTTAATTTTACCACCCTACTTGTAATTTTAATTACAAATGTTTACCTTTATGTTTAACCAAAATTTTCATTTGAAACGAACATAAATGAACTTTTTCATTAAAATACCTTGAACTTTATTATCACCTCTTTTCGATATTGGTTAAAACACTACATTTAGGAAAACTTCACGGGGTAACTACCTACCCCACACGCACACCTTGGTTTCATAGCACGATATCTACATACATACATACATACATACATACATATATATATATAGTTGGTTCAAAAAATAACTTTTACAATAAAATACCACAACTTTTCAAAAACGGGTTTATTTTAAAGCGGTATTTTGTAATCCTTGGTAAATACGCCTCTACAATCTTCGTTACAGGACCCGCTAATAGATGGTGTGGATTATCACGCATCCTTAGGATAGTAGAGCAAGATGCAGAACTCCTCACGGAGTATTCGATCTCGAAAGGAAATAAAATACGGTTTTTTTAAGAAACGCGAATTTTCTAAACAAAATTAATTTTTGAAAAATTATATAAAAATTATAAATCCTTATTTTCAATAAAAACATATTATGAAATTATATTTTTAAAATGAAAGATTAAAATTTTAATAACATATCATCAAGTTACCAAAAAGGGTTAGTTTTCACTAAAATAAGATAAACTTTTAAAAGCTAAGTATTTATCATTAAAATATCCAATAATTAAAATACATGTTCATGAAAACCCTAAATAATACAAATCATCCTCAAGATTTATTTTTAAACTATATTAAAATATTTTTCATAAAACCCCTTCGGGATATACAAACAATATTTTGAGGACTTTAATTTAATATAGGTTTAAGCGGGATCAATTCTCTTGAACCCCAGGGATCCGGAGAAAGTGAGTGCTTACTTATTCATGTTAGACAATTTAACGGAGTTATCAATGGTAATTTTCTTGAAAAAAGACATAAATCATGTCGTCCATGTGCAGCAGTTGCCGATTACTTCTGAACCTAAGAATTCAAGAGTTAAATATGTTCACAAGTGTGACTCGATCTGAGTCCAAACTCAAATTTGAATCCAAAATCAAACATGAACTTGAATACTTGATCATGAACTTGAATACTCGAATTCAAATATCAAATTCAAACTTGTATACTTGACTCGACTTGACCGAACCATGGTTATAACGTGACATGAACTCGACATGACTACTTGAACACATGATTACATCCTGAACATGAACCTAAATATTTTATATCCATGAATTCGGCCAGGACCTATAATCTTAATCTATACAATACCATACGTGGGAATAAATGGGTAGATTGGTACGGAACGTATATCGTGGCACGAGTGGTCACTTAAAAGACACCTACATGAATTCACGTGCAATTGTCCCGTGGGTTATGACAGGGCCTTGTACTACATGTATACATGAATACCTTCATTATCAAACTACAAATAAGGAAGGTGCTATTCTCGTATACATGAATACCTTCCTTATCAAACTATAAATAACCACGTTAGAATAAATATCATATACATGTAAATGATCATATACAATTTTACCCGTCCTTTGTTCTTTTAGTTCCTATTCACATGATATACTATTCTCTCATGTTTCCTTTGGGACTTACCAACCGCTAGTTCACTCACAACATTCCTCTCTATTTTTCTTTCTTTGGAATGTTCGTTAGGAGGACCGGACTCTGAGGAGATAGAGCCGGGTCGGGAGGACTTGGAGCAGCTTACAGCTCAGCCTGACTACTAGTTCTTACTGCACATACTTCTGTATGCCATTGTTTAGGCACTGCATTATTTATTGTATCTTTTGTTTTCAGACAGTTGTATGTAAAGTTAAATGTAAAAAAAAGTTGTTGTTTCATTTTATTACTCTAATCATTCTCGTTCATTATTATATTGCTTAATTACGCTTAACGTATTCTTGGGAGATTGTTCCAGCCAAAAAAAAATTGCGCAAAAGAGCCCAAGGTATCAAATGGCAGCGATACGTTTAAGAAAATGTGAACCGGTATTTTCCGGACTGTATTTTGACAAACTCCCGAATATGAAACAGCTAAATTCTTATGGAATCAAAAGAGTCTCAAAAAATCCTTTGATTTGATATATTATGGGCTTCATAATTCATCCGGGATCAAAAGTTATGAGCAAATATGCTATGCACGTGTAATCTAAGAAAGAAAATACGAACCGGTATTTTCTGGGCTGAATTTTGACAAACTCCCGAATGAGAAACAACTAAATTCTGATGGTATCGAAAGTGTCTCGAAAAATCCTTCGATTTGATATATTATAGGCCTCATAATTCATCCGGGATCAAAAATTATGAGGCATCACGTGCTCACACGTGACCGGGCATCATGTGCCCACACGTGACCGGGCATTACGTGCAGACACGTGACCATTTACAGGAAAAGCCTGTAGGCACTGAATAAAATAAATAATTTGAAATAATTAATCAGTGAGGTCACGAGCCAACACGTGATGGGCCTTTAAACCCACTGAAAAGAATTAAAGGTATAATAAAATAACAAGGAAAAACCCCAATGAGGCATCACGTGCCAACACGTGACCATGAGTCACGTGCTGACACATGATAATTCCTGAGATCTTTAAAACAACATAATTAAATTCTGGTCAAATACATAATCAGGGGGTCACGTGCCAACACGTGATGGGTTCCTAAAGATTTATGAATTAATAGAATTAAATTCTAATTAAGAGAGAATCAAAAACCCTAACTGGAAAAATATTTCTCTAAATCTTTCCAAACAAAAAAGATGGTGCTCTGTAAAATGGAGCACCGTTGGATTAAAAATCCAATGGTGATTAAAAATCAACAATTTATGGAAAGAGTTTATACAAGAAAAGATTTCCCTGAAATTTGCCAGGAATAACAGATAAAAGATCTTTTGAATTAAAAATTCAATGATGAATAAAATTCACTGAGTGATCTAAAAGATCATGTTGGTTACAAAATCAATTAAAATCTTTCAATGAAAGATTGACAAAACAAATTGATTTTTTTCTTTCTCCTATAAATAGGAGCCAAGAAAAGAAGAGAAGGGATCTACTTTTTTGGGGAGATAACAACAACAGAGAGAAAAAAGAGAGGAGAATTTAATTCTCAAGAGAGAAAAAAAGATCTCTTCAAAGAAAAGAAACCCTATGTGAGAAAGAGGAAAGAGATCTAAGTTTCATAAAACAAAGATAATTTAATTCTCAATTTAAGAGTTTAACTCTTCTGAATAAGAACTTAGTTCTTTCTTTGGTTGAAGATCTGTAGAAGCAGATCTCCACACAAGTTGAGAATTTAATTCTCATCGGGGAGATTCTGCCATGCAGATCCAAAACTTAGAGGGAGAATTGAGTTTAAGGAATTTAATTCCCCCAAATTCATAGGAATTTAATTCCTCCAAAACAGAACTAGGGTTTAACCCTATATGAGAATTTAATTCTTCCAAATTCATAGAAATTTGATTCCTCCTAAACAGAACTAGGGTTTAACCCTATATGAGAATTTAATTCTTCCAAATACATAGGAATTTAATTCCTCTAAATGAAACTAGGGTTTAACCCAACAAAAGAATCTAATTCTTAAAACAAAAGACTTAAAGCTCTCCATGCACGTAAAAAACTTGATCACGTGGTAACACGTGACCCTCATCCTCAATGAGTAGAAAAGAAAGAACAAGGCTGGGTCACGTGCCCCCACGTGACCCTTAAACAGACTCCCCAAAATGAGAAAGAAGAAGCTTGGAGGCAATGCCTCACGTGCTCACACGTGACCCTTAAAAACTAAAGGGAGTGAAGCCAAAGGCAATACTGATTTAGGGCGCCTCACGTGTCCCCACGTGACCCCTGACAAATACCTCTTTAAAAAAGAGAAGATGGAAAGAACTGAAGGATTAAAATCCAATGCAAGGGCGCCCTCACGTGTCCCCACGTGACCCCTAGCAAATCCCTTTAATATCCAGTGCTTGGATGCCAATCACGTACCTACACGTGATGGCCTGGAAGATTGAAAGTGTTTAACACTTATCTGAATATTCTGAGAACAAAATAAAGGAAGTTTGGCACATTCTCAGACGCCTCACGTGACCCCACGTGACCACCTCATTTTTAGTGTTTAACGCTATTTTGAGCGCTTTGTCCCTAGTGTTTAACACTATTGTAAGCGCATCACGTGGGAACACGTGATCGCTAAAGATGTGCTAGTGTTTAACACTATATTTAAACGGGTCTTAACCTAAATTGGCTAAGTCTTCCAAAAGCAAGACTCCTCTTCATCTGAACCTCAAAATTGATCAGTTTATATGATATGCAAAGTAAAGTCCAGAGCTATAATGAATGGTTAGTGCTTAGCCAAAAACAAAATGTTGTCAGAGCCACCAAACCCATGTTTAGCATTGCTAAATAATGGGAGGGCTGAACCCAGACAACTGTTCAATAGTCCAACAAAGGGCCAACATTTCAAAGTTAATTGGACTTAGCCCAAGTTGGTCATAAGTCCTCAATTCAGATTTAACTGAGCCAATGTGCTCATAATCTAATTAATTGATCTTAGTTCCAAATTGAACTACAGATTTCCCAGTCAACTTTGGTTCAAGGGTACATCTCTTCACTCCTCTGATATTTGTCGTTGTAATCCTTCAACGTCTTCAGAGAGGTGACAGGTCGCGATAACCAATCATTCAATGGACTGTGGGGTCCTTAAACCCATGTACTATGATATCCTTAACCTCGGACTGTGGGGTCCTTAAACCCATGGACTATGATGTCCTTAACCTCGGACTGTGGGGTCCCTTTAAACCCACGGACTATGATGTCCTTAACCTCGGACTGTGGGGTCCCTTTAAACCCACGAACTATGATGTTCTTAACCTTGGACCACCATGTCCTTAAACTGGTAATTGACCGCAGAGTCCCTAAACTAAAACGGTAGAGCCCAAATGCTCTTTTGTCGGATTTAAATGATCCTGTTAAGTAGATCTTAGTCTAAAATTAGACTAACGTATCCTTAACAAATGGTTAAGTTGACCTTAGTCTAAAATTAGACTAACATGTCCTTAACAAACTGTTAAGTTGATCTTAGTCTAAAATTAGACTAACATATCCTTAACAAACGTTTAAGTTGATCTTAGTCTCAAATGAGACTAACTTATCCTTAAACCCAACCCCCAAACCCAAATCTAAGAAAATACGGATTTGGACTAATCCACGCCCTACGGGCGACAACATAAATTAGTCTCTGTATATAATCCACGGGAAACCAAAAAACAAAACAAACAAACACGACGCGAAGTGATCATCTGGAGAAGGAGAAAGTTGTTACCGCAACGCGGTAGCGTAATTAACTGCAGGGGCTTGCGCCTGCAGGGAAGAGCGTCCCCACAATAAAAAAAACCCCTCAAATGAGGGGGAATATGACGAAGTCTGCTATATCGGCCGCATCCGTTTAAACCTTCGATACACGATGTCATAAATCAACTTGGCATATTCGGAGAGGTGGACGGATAGCACCAATTAGTATCTGCCCCGAAATTCAGGTGAGACGGACCTGCTGTTGGGGTAAAAATTTACACCCCAGTTGACCGAGTCAAAGTCAAGGACAACCCCAAAGTTAGGTGGGCCCAAGCCCAGGTCAAGCGGGCCCATGCCCAAGTCGAGCCCGCAGCTGGCCTCCCCACGCCAACAACAAAATCATGTAATAAATAATTTTTATGTAATTGTTTATGCATGAATGTAAACAAAATGGGTATAAAGCCAATATTTTGTAAGCCCATGGCTTATGTGCAAAAATGAAATGGCACATGAGCCGTGGGATGGCTAAAATGCCGTTTTTTGTAAAGCCCAAGGGGCTATATGTAAATATGTAAGCCTATAAAAGGCAAAATGATGATGAATAAAGTAACACACTTTTCATTCTCACAAGAAAACCTAGGGTTTGTATCTCTTTCCCTTTTCTGAAGGTCTCAAACCTTCTTCTTTCTTTTGAATTAAATCAAGAGTTTTACTCTTCCTTTTCAAAAACAAAATAGTTTTCATCACCAAACCCACAAAGGGGAACTTGGATCTGTCATCAGATCTCAAAAAGGAGAGATTTTGAGATCTCACATCTCTTGATCTTCAAGATCCAGCTAACAGAGGAGGAAGAAGAAGAACCCCTTCCATTAACCCCAAAAACACACTCAGGAGTCCAACTCCTCTCTGATTTCTCTTTCGAGAAATCTTTTTTTAGGCTAAAAGCCTCTTTTTCTCGCCGGCGCTCAAGCGCAGAGCGCCCGCGTGCCGACACGTGGCGCGCTTGCGCTCAAGCGCTCAGCGCTCGAGCGTACAGCGCCCACGTGCCGACACGTGGCACGCTTGCGCTCAAGCGCTCAGCGCTCGAGCGCAAAGCGCCCACGTGCCGACACGTGGCACGCTTGCGCTCAAGCACAAGCGCTCGAGCGCAAGTCGCCCCCGTGCCGACACGTGGCGCGCTTGCGCTCCAGCGCAAGTCGCCCCCGTGCCGACACGTGGCGTGCTTGCGCTCAAGCGCAAGCGCTCGAGCGCAAGCCGCCCCCGTACCGACATATGGCACTCTAGCTCCTAAGCGCACAGCACCTAGGCGCACAGCGCCCAAGGTGCTGCCCCACGCATCCTTTGGATGTCTTTTCCCTTTTTTATACATATATGTATATCTATACATATTTACACACACACATACTCCACGACACTGTCCCTGTTAGAAAAAAATTTCTAACGGGGCGCTGCCCCGCACCCCGTAAGGGGGCTGCTAGCCCCCTTGACCCCCAGCCCGCTATTCGGGTAGCGGGACCCCCGTAAAAACTCTGCGTGGCTCCCGATATATCCAAAACCCCTCTTTCAAAACACAACACACGAACACTGCACATTGAGTTCGCATGACCAGTTTAACCCGTCAATCGGAGGTTCCCTCGCTCCAAAGGTGAGGGGTAATTAACGGCAGCTTAGTCCGCGGCTGCCAAAGATTCGGATCCCCACAATCATTAAACCCCGGCCTACCCTAGGCAGGGGGAATCTGTAGTACGCCTGACAAGAGTGCGCGTATTCCCATCTCAATGGGGTGACGAAAAACACCCTACAGATTCTGACACGCCCGGTGGGACCAATCTCTCCTCCCATATTTCGGGTTAAGCGTTCATGCGAACTCAATCAATATACATGTTTATATTTATACTAAAATAATGCTTTTTCATGCAGGTTTTTAAGCAATCACTTTCCAACAATGTCTCCGATGATAAACTCAGCTCTCAGCATAGCTCCTGTCTCCTACACAATGAAGATAGACTCCAGGACGGTCCTTCCGGCCAGTCTCGGGCGACAATGGGAGGAGGAGCCGCTACCATTTGGCTCTATTATGTTCATGCCAGCTAACGCCATTCCAGCTCCTCAAGCTCCAGCAACAGACAAACCGGTCTCGAAAGGCAGGAGACCAAATGTGGTGATCTCGAGGGCGCCCCAACAGAAACACAAGTCGGTGTCTGAACGACTTTCCTTGGTCCCAGCTGGGGGCAAGGCCATCAACACCAATAAAGCTACAACGCGTCTTGAGCAAGCTCCAGCGGTGCCCTCGACACCTGCTCAATTGGGTATCTTCTCTAGGCTCCCCATCACTCAGCCTATGGCGGCTTTCCGAAGGGCAGAAGCCTGTCAAGCGCTCAAGGCAGAGAAGCTGAGGCAGAAGCGGCTCAGATATAGAGACAACAAAAGGGCTAGGGCTCTGGCCATGTTAAAATTTATGAATTTCCAAGGCCCGGACCGCTCCGCGAAACCAGCTGCCAGTGGTGAAAGAATAGCTGAATGTGTTATCCACACTATCTACATGGCCGGACATGAAGAAATGAACCCTCTTCTTCTTCACAGCCATGGTGATGATACGGTTGACGCTACCCAGCATCGGCTCGATCTAAATGATGAAGAGCCCGCTCAGGCCGATAAGCCAGAGGAGCCCGTGGTTCCTACGGAATGGAGCTCAGGCAATAAAGATTACCCGGTTGTCATAGCCGGAACTACAGAACAAGTATTATTCCAATGGCTTCAAAGGCAATTTCAGGACAGGGATGAGAAGATGGCCGAGGTCTATTCCAAAGTCGACGAGCTGGCAAACGTCATGGCAGATCTCGCGACCCAAGTCGCCCGATTGCAATTACAGCAGAATCAAATTTTGGCTCATGAGCCAGGGATTGGTACCCGGGAGCAGCCAACTGATATCCCTTTAAACCTAAAAGCGGAGCGCCTTCACGAAAAATGGCCGCAATTAGCCTCCAGTCCCTCCGATACATACGCCGGGGGGAATCGCCTCTGAAAGAGAAGCTGGAAAAGGTCTATTCCTTCAAGAGGGAAAAGGTCCACAAGATATTCAGGGATGCCCTAAGAAACGGTCTACAACTGCCAGAATCAAAGAGACCGCAAGAAGAGAATATGACCGACGACCCAAAATATTGCCCTTATCATAAGGTGATAGGTCATTCCATTGAGGACTGCTTCGTCTTCAAAGATTGGGTCGAAAGGCTATACAAGACGGGAGAGATAGAACTGTCTAAAGGCGTGTTAGCAAACAGTCAAGCTACGACCGCCGATTTCATGCAAATGGAGACCGAAACCTTTCGGGAACCTAACCCTCCCAGACATGTGCAGGGCGAACCAAAGATTGATCGGCCTCAGGGACCGGCGTCAGTGAGGGCACCTACTCTGATGGAGAGAAGGAAGAAGGTGTACTCCTTTAGGAGGGATGAGGTCCGCGATATATTCGAGGAAGCCCTGAACAATGGCCTACAACTTCCTATTCCGAAGAGGCCACATGAAATGAATATGACTGGCAATCCCATATACTGCCCATACCATAGAGTGTTGAGTCATACTATTGAAGACTGATGTGTTTTCAAAGATTGGGCAGAGGACCAATATAAGCTTGGAAAAACCTCTCAATCCTCGGATGTATCGGCAAGCCACAGAGCTAGGTCATCAACACAGCTCCGCCAAGATCAATGTTCAAAGAGCTGGGATAAGCAAAGAGGACCACCACGTCGTTAAACTGGAAACAGTCGACCTCTAAGTCGTTAAACTGGGAATGTAAAAAAAAATATTGTAAAAATGTAAATAAAAAAAAATGAATGTGCAAATAAATAAAAAATAAATAAATAGCCGAAATGATGGGACAACTCGCAATAAAAATCAGCGAGTAAAATAAAGATGAAAATAAAGCCGAAATGATTGGGCAACATCGAATAAAAGCCGAAATGATAGGGAAATCGCGACCTTCACGATAAGAAAAGCTGAAATGATAGAGCAATCGTGGTAATATTAAAAAAAACAAAAAAAACAAAAAAAAACAAGGGCGGATGATAAGTTGCTCCTGGCATTATTCCGGTGCAGTAATGCAGACGCCAAACAAAAATCCAATTTCCCAAAATTCTTTCGGCCCTATGGCTAGTCCCCAAATTGACTGCCGTATACAATCCACGGGCTCAAATAATTCTCATCACCCTCATGCCCCACCGTAATCACCAGTTACGCGGCTAGTCTCCGTCTTTGGAATTACGCTCCATTGAAAAGACCCACTCATGTGTCCTCACGATACATGAGGAGAACAAACCTTTGTGAGATCCTTACGACTCCGAAGGAAAAACACACTTAGGAGTCCTCACGACTCCTAAGGAGAAAATACACCTGCGAGATCCTCACGACTCGTAGGGAGAAATTGCTTTTATGGGACCCTCACGGTCTATAAAATTGAAAAGTCTTAGGTCGTGGGGATCTAAACCTATCTCCTAAGCCATCGCTCCCCAACCCCAAGTGGCGAATGATGAGTCGCTCCATGTACCATATTCCAGTGCAGTGATGCAGACGCCAACCAAATCCCAAAGTGGCGAATGATGAGTCGCTCCTGGTACCATATTCCAGTGTAGCGATGCAGACGCCAACCAAATTCCAAATCCCATACCCCAACGGCGAATGATGAGTCGCTCCTGGTACCACATTCCAGTGCAGCGATGCAGACGCCAACAAAGTCCTGAAATTTTTCCCGCCCTACGGTCTGGATCATACATCCAGCAAAACCGTATACAATCCACGGGCGTAAAACAATCCCGATCTCTCCCAAAAAAAAGAGAAAAAAAAGAACGGTATGTCCACAAGCAAAATGGGCACGGATGAAAACCCGAAAGGGCTCCGTGAGTAAAAACAGCAGGACTGCCGGCGAGTTTGTGAAAACCCGGAAGGGCGCAAACTCGTAAAAAAAAAAGAAATGAAATGCACTCGCAAAGTCCTCTCGACTTTGTGAGGAGAAAATTCCCGCGTGAGATCCTTACGACTCACAAATGAGCAACACACTTAGGAGTCCCCACGACTCCTAAGGAGAAAATACACCTACGGGATCCTTACGACCCGTAGGGAGAAAATGCTTTGTGAGACCCTTACGGCTCACAAAATGGAAAAGCCTTAGGTGACAGGGATCTAAACCTGTCTCCTAAACCACCAATTCCCAAATCCTCCTGGGGCAAATGATGAGTTGCTCCTGGCATTATTCCAGTGCAGCAATGCAGATGCCAAACGAAAAAAAAACCAAATCCAAATCATTCCGGGGCAAATGATTGTTTACCCCAATCAGAGCAAAGCTCTGTTCAAATTCCAAGGCGGGAGAAGAAGCAACGCTTCATCTTCCCCCAATCAGAAATAAAGCTTTGCTTTGAAAATTTAAACTTTAATTTTGAAGCAACGCTTTGGTTCCCGTGCGCTGCGCGCAATGCGCCACGTGTCAGAAGTTGACACGGCAGCACAACGCCCAAGGCGATACGTCCGATCAGAGCAAGGCTCTTTAAAAACATAAGTAACACTTAACTGCGCAAGCGCACCGCAACGCGACACGTGTCTGCGCACTTGCGCAAGCGCACGGCAGCGCGACACGTGTCTGCGCAGTGGCGCAAGCGCACGGCTGCGCGACACATGTCTGCGCACTTGCGCAAGCGCAACTGCGCAAGCGCACGGCTGCGCGACACGTGTCTGCGCAGTTGCGCAATCGCTGTTGCGCAAACGCCTTACTGTGCGACACGTGTCACGCGCTGGTGAGTTGCGCAACAACAGAATGAAGATTTAAGGAAATCTTTTCTGTTCTTGTTAAAACAAGAAGATTTCTTCTGTAAAACAGGGGCCTTTGGATCAAAGATCCAACGGTGGGGAAAATTCCCCAAATCACTCAGAGAATGATCTCTTTAACAAACTTTAACTAATTTATGGGCACTATAAAAAGGACCCTAGACCTCATTTCAAAGAGGAGGAAGATCTTGCTAAAAAAAAAAAGAAGAGAACTCTTGAGAACTCTTGAAGAATAAAAAAAAAGGTAAAAACCTTTAAAAGAAGAGAAAATTCTCTTATGAACAAGATCATAGATCTTCAACGATAAATAAATAAATAAATAAAATAGTGCCTTGCACTTGTTTTATGAACCATCGGTTCTTGAACCTGAAAGGTTCTTAAATTAATAGTGCTTTGCACTTTCATGATTGGTTCTCTGAGATAAGAAAAACAAGAAAAACAACAAAAACTTATTTTTATATCTAAATCAAATAGTGCCTTGCACTTGTTTTATGAACCATCGGTTCTTGAACCTAAAAGGTTCTTAAATTAATAGTGCTTTGCACTTTTATGAACTTTTGGTTCTCTGAGATAAGAAAAATAAGAAAAAACTTGTTTTTTCTTAGATCTAAATCAAATAGTGCTTTGCACTTCTTTTTTTGAACCATCGGTTCTTGAATCTAAAAGATTCTCAAATTAACAGTGCTTTGCACAAATGCAATGCATTACTAAAAGGGCCAGGCCCAAATCAAAATGACCTGACAGGCCAAAATAAATTGCAAGGCAATAAATGGGTAGAGCCCAAATAAATTGATGCTTTGCATCCTTTATACAAGGGCAGAGCCCAAATAAAATTGATGCCTTGCATCATTCCTAAAAGGGCAGAGCCCAAAACAAATTGATGCTCTGCATCCTTTCTGGGCAAGGCCCAAATAAAAATAAAAAAAAAAGAAATGCAATGCAAAAGCAAATAAAATGTTGAACATTTCAACTGGACTTAGCCCAATTTTGGCCATAAGTCCTTAAATTAAATTGACTGAGCAAAATGGTTCTCCTAAATCAATCTACATCCGGTTCGAGGGTACATCTCCGAATTCCTTTGACATCCATCGTTGTAATTCCTCAACGACGTCAAAGAGGTGACGAGTCCCAACGACCACACACACATATGGACTGCGGGGTCCTTAAACTCGTGGACCGAAACGTCCCTAAACTAATGACGGACCGAAACGTCCCTAAACTAATATCGGACCGAGACGTCCCTAAACTAATAATGGACCACCACGTCCCTAAACTGGCGATGGACCACCACGTCCTTAAACTGGCGATAGACCACCACGTCCCTAAACTGGCACAATAGAGCCCAAATGCTCTTTTGTCGGATCTAAACGGTCCCGTTAAGTCGATCTTAGTCTCAAACTGGACTAACGTATCCTTAACAAACGTTTGAGTCGATCTTAGCCTCAAAAATGGCTAACGTATCCTCCAAACAGACTTTAGTCCCAAATTGGACTATGAATCTCCCAAACTGGAACAATAGAGCCCAAACGCTCTTTTGTCGGATCTAAACGATCACGTTAAGTTGATCTTAGTCTCAAACAGGACTATCGTATCCTTAACGAACATTTAAGTTGATCTTAGCCGCAACGCGACTAACGTATCCTTAAACTAAAAACACCAAACCCAAATCTAAGTAAATACGGATTTGAACTAATCCACGTCCTACGGGCGACGGCATTACTCAGTCTCCGTATACAATCCACGGGCAACCACAAACAAAACAAACACACACGACACGAAGTGAAATTCTGGAGAAGGAGAAAGTTGTTACCGCGATGCGGTAGCGTAATTAACTGCAGGGGCTTGCGCCTGCAGGGAAGAGCGTCCCCACAATCAAAAACCCCTCAAGCGAGGGGGAATCTGACAAAGTCTGCTACATCGGCCGCATCCGTCTAAACCTCTGATACACGGTGACATAAATCAACTTGGCATTTTCGGAGAGGTAGGCGGATAAAACCAATTAGCATCTGCCCCGAATCTCAGTGTCAGGACATCGCGGTCCTGTGCGCCGTCTTTCGGAGGGGAACAGATTCTGGCACGCCCGGTGGGACCTCTTCCTCTTTCCACTCCACACTTCGTGTGTCGTGTTCGCGAACAAATCGCGGTTTGCTGTGATTGCCTGTGGATTCAAGGTACTAAGATTTGGTGTCTTGCTTTATGCAGAAAACAGAAAATCGATGGCTTCGAACTGCACCGCCCGCAGCGATAACTCTCGCTCCGTCATTGCTGGAGGAGTGACTTATGGGCCCCAAGCGGCCTCCCTTTTCAAAATGCCGGTGGAGCAGATGGCTCAAGCCACCACTGGACTATTTTTTGGGACCATGCTCCCACCAATGAGCTTCAACGCCCCAATGACATTGCAAGAAGCTCCAAAGAAGTCGGTCTTCGATCGACTTACCACTGCCGCGACCTCTCTCAACGGGTCGTCCAACTCCACTGCTTCAGTTTTTAACGGACTAGGCCAGAGCTCTAACAGGCTCATGAAGAAGCCTGCCATACCAGAAGGCGTTATCCCGAAGCGAATAGCCATTCCAACTCACGTTCCTGGTAAAATCACCAAGGTTGCTTCCCATGTTCAGAAGTCCGCTTCTGACAAGTTGGCCGTCCTCGTTCAACGGACGTCGATCTTTAAAAAGCTGGTACCAGTATATTCTGACCAACACAGGGGGCATGAGAAGGTCACCCCTATAGCTGAAACAACTCCATCAGCACGACACGCTCGACGTCGCCACTGGCGTCGAGTAAGGAAGGCTGGGGGCAACTCCCCCTCTGGGATAACTCCGTCAGCTCCGATGGTGAGGATCGATGATGCTGTTCCAACCAAGAACAGCTTTGAACTGCTCAACAAGGTGCGCAGAAACTCTCCTACTGCGATGTTGAAACGAACTCCTTCACCTATGGAGAATACTCCAGAGAAGAAGCTAGAGCAGCCCCCTCAACGGCTGTCCTCTAAAATTTACAAGGTCTGGCGACAGGTCCGGGAGTCAGTGATTAATGAAAACCATCTTTATCGACAGAAAAAGATGAAGGTGTGGCAGGAGAAGGATTACTCTGTCAAGCCACAAAAAACAAGAGCTACTTGGATGCCCACTACAACGGCTCCCTTAACTCCAATCACTCAAAAAAGGAGGCCACAAAAATCCCATGTGTCTTTGGCGAATCGCAAAGACACCGAACACAAACGCCCCAAGTCTGGGGGCATGGTAGTGCACACAGTTTATATGGCTTCTGGAAAGGAGGAAAGCCGCACTTCTACGGGCCACCGACCGCTCACCCGATCCGTGACGAAAGCCCAGGAGCAACAACAAAAGCTTCAGGAAATGATGACTACAATGGCTGCACTCACTGGGCCAAAAGAAAGCTCTGAAACGTCTTCGGATGAGCGTCAAGAACAAGAAACCGACGTTGACTTTTTACGCAGAGTTCTCGAAAAGAGGGACAAAGAAGCTGCAGAGCAAGCGGCTAACATAAAACAGATGGCGCTCCTCTTCCAAGATATGGTAGGGATGATATTACAGCCGGACCCTCCTGCTGAAGATCCTCCGATCGTCCTTGAAGACGACAGGAGAGAAACGTCAAATCCTCCGCCGGCGCTGTCAACAGCCAAGGAGGAGGCAATCTCCAAAGTCGACCTAGACGAATATATAGCTCAGCAGATCCGGGTTCATCAGGCGAATGAAGCGGCTGGGCAAATTGTTAGAACCGGACGACCGTATCCGAGCTGGTATGACCAAATCAATTACCCGCCAGGATATACGATCCCTAAATTCCACGTATATAAAGGGACAGGGAATCCGCATCAGCATGTCACTCAATTCAGGGCCTTGTGCGACAATACTGGAGGCGATGACAAATTGTTGCTACGTCAATTCGTCGGCAGCTTAGCAGAAGCAGCCTTTGAATGGTATTCGGAGCTATCTAACGACTCTGTCAAAACATTTGCAGAGATGGAACTGCTGTTTACACAAAGATTCGCAAGTGCTAGCGAACGCACCCCGATAACAGCACTGATAAATGCCAGGATAAGGCCCGGCGAAACGTGGGTCCAATACGCAACACGATGGCGAAACCTATGGTCGAAATGCGAACAGCGCATAGAAGAGGCACCTGCGGTAGGCATGTTTATGGGCACTCTCAATCCGCAGGCGACCATCTCGCAATTCATGATATTCTTCAGGCCGACCACCTTCCAGGCCTTGATCGACAAATTAGCCCAAATGGACCAGATGGGCCATAGACCATCTCCTCCAAGACCCGATCCCCGAAATGAGAAAGGAAAAGCGATCATCGTCGCCAACGCTCAGCAACAGTCGAGCAACTCAAAGCCGGTCGCTCGCCAAAACAACGTGCGTCCACGCCCATCCCTCAAAGAGAGGCTAGGACGTCATTACTCGTTTCCTCAGAATAAAATGAGAAGACTGTTCAAGCTGGTAGTACGCAACAGACTCATTAATCTGCCGAATCCAAAACGTCCGTTGCAGCCAGGCGATCTTAATAATCCCAATTATTGCCCTTACCACCAAACGGTAAGTCACCCGATTGAGGATTGTTTCGTCTTTAAGGAATGGATCGAAGATCAGTACCTACAAGGCAAGTTCGCGCTGTCTGAAAGCTGGAAGGTGAGTCCGCCACAACCGCACGCTCCGAAGAAGATGGATACGCCGGGGGCATCATGTTCATTCATGGAGAAGGACTCATAGACCGAAAAGTCAATAAACTAGATATTCGCCTCAAATACGGCGACGACGGACCGAAATGTCCTTAAACTAATGATGGACTGCAATGTCCTAAACCTTGCAAATGACCGAAACGTCTTTAAACTACTACCGCAGCATCCTTAGGCTGACGAGATAAAAAAAAAAATATATATATATATATATATATATATAAATAATAATAAATAATAATAAAAAAAAACGGTATGTCCATAAGCAAAGAGGGCACGGATGAAAACCCGAAAGGGCTCCGTGAGTAAAAACAGCAGGGCTACCGGCGAGTGTTCGTGAAAACCCGAAAGGGCGCGACCTCGTAAAAAAAAAAGAGAAAAAAGAAAGAAGAAAAGAAAAAGAGAAAAAAGAGAAAGAGAAAAAAAAATAATAAAAAGAATTAAAAAAAACGGTATGTCCATAAGCAAAATGGGCACGGATGAAAACCCGAAAGGGCTCCGTGAGTAAAAACAGCAGGACTACCGGCGAGTGTTTGTGAAAACCCGAAAGGGCGCAACCTCGTTGAGAAACACTTATAGGGTCCTCTCGACCTTGTAAGGAGAAACCACCCGTGTGAGATCCTTACGACTCACAAGGGAGCAACACACTTAGGGATCCTCACGATTCCTAAGGAGAAATTACACTTGCGAGATCCTCACGACTCGTAAGGAGAACTCTCTTATGGGACCCTCACGGCTCATAAGATTTGAAAGTCTTAAGTTACAGAGGCCTAAACCTGTGCTTAAGCAACCCCCACAACTTTCGACATTGCCCTACAAGTAGTCCAATATTGACCCTTGTATACAATCCACGGGCGCGAATAAACATTTCCCTAACCAAGTCCCATCCGTGACTGGGGATATCCACACGGTGAACAACCCTTGTAAATCCTCTCGATTTATGAGGAGAAAACCCTCATGTAAGATCCTTACGACTCACAGAGAAAACGAACACTTAGGAATCCTCACGAGTCCTAAGGAGAAAATACACCTACAAGATCCTCACGACTTGTAGGGAGAAATACCTTTGTGAGACCCTTACGGCTCATGAAGTCAAAAGCCTTAGTCGACAGGACCTTAACCCTAGTCACTAAGCCTCCTTTGCTCGACAACGACAGAGGCAAATGATGATTCGCTCCTGGTAATATCCCAGTTGCAGCGGTGCTGATGCCGAAATCGGTGTCCAATTTCAGGTTTACAGCGAAAAGCCAGTAGGCCGCTCATGCATACGAAATAGCCGAAATGATGGGGCGACTTGCAATAAAAAGCAGCAAGTAAAATGTATGCATGCATAATAGCCGAAATGATTGGGCAACTCGCAATAAAAAAACAGCGAGTAAAAAGAAAAAATAGCCGAAATGATTGGGCACCGCGAAAAATAGCCGAAATGATTGGGCAATCGCGATGTTCGCGATATAAAAAGCTGAAATGATAGAGCATCGCGGAAAGAATAAAAAAAATGAAAGAATGAAACATTTTGCCCTACAGGTGAAATCACATCGATCCCTGTATACAATCCAGGGGCACATATAAAAAGGGAACAATACCTTCCCAACAGGCTCCACCAGAAAGCGAAGCCAAATCTCGACGGTTCATAGATAACCTAGAGACCTTCTCGACATTTGTCGCAATATTACAGACACGATGTCAACAAATGAAGCAAACGAAGATCCCGAGCTTCAGGGTCTCGACGTCAACGTCTACAGCCTAGAGACCAACAACGGTGTGCCTCCTCATTCCAACAGGACACAGATGTTACACCATCAAGCGGAGCGATGGCAAAATCCCAGCTTCACCTCAGCATTCGTCTCGATACAGTAGACGTAATGTCAACAACAGCGTTCCTCCGCAGTCCAGCTGGAGGCAGATGCAACGTCAACAAAAGACCTCACGGTCGAAACAAAGCGGAGTAACGGCAAAATCCCAACTCCACCTTAGCATTCGTCTCGTTACAACAGACTCAATGTCAACAACGGCGTTCCTTCGCAGCCCAGCAGGGTGTACATGCAAAGTTAACAAAACACCCCATGGTCCAAACAAAGCGGAGTGATGGCAAAATCCCAGCTCCACCTCAGCATTCGTCTCAATACACCAGACGCAGTGTAAGCAAACGAAGCGAAGGCCACATTCCTAGCTTCAACGTATTTACGGTAACTCACATAAAACCGGAAAGACAATCGGAGATCATCTCGCACCAGCACAGAGTGGTCACCACCTCGACGTCCGTCTCGATACGGCAGACGAAATGTCGACCCCAGCGTTCTTCCTCCAGCAGGGATTCGGACGTGACAAAGCAAACGAAGCGAAGGCCACATTCCTAGCTTCAACGTCTTTACGGTAACTCACATAAAACCGGAAAGACAATCGGAGATCATCTCGCACCAGCACAGAGTGGTCACCACCTCGACGTCCGTCTCGATACAGCAGACGAGATGTCGACCCCAGCGTTCTTCCTCCAGCAGGGATTCGGACGTGACAAAGCAAACGAAGCGAAGGCCACATTCCTAGCTTCGACGTCTTTACGGTAACTCACATAAAACCGGAAAAACAATCGGAGATCATCTCGCACCAGCACAGAGTGGTCACCACCTCGACGTCCGTCTCGATACAGCAGACGAGATGTCACCCCAACGTTCATCTCGACACAGCAGGCGCAACGTCATTCAACGAAAGGAGCCACGGCAAAATCCCTAGTTCCAAACCTCGACGGTTCACCAGCAACCTAGAGACAACCTCGACGTCCGTCTCGATACAGTAGACGAGATGTCACCCCAACGTTCGTCTCGACACAGCAGACGCAACGTCATTAAACGAGTGGAGCCACGGCAAAATCCCTAGTTCCAAACCTCGGCGGTTCACCAGCAACCTAGAGACAACCTCGACGTCCGTCTCGATACAGCAGACGAGATGTCACCCCAACGTTCGTCTCGATACAGCAGACGCAACGTCATCAAACAAACGGAGCCACGGCAAAATCCCTAGTTCCCACCATGACATTCGTCTCGATACAGAGGACGCAATGCCAGCAAACGAAGCAAAGGCCAAATTCCTAGCTTCAGGGTCTTAACGGCAAGTCATATAAAGCCTGAAAGACTATCGAAGATCATCCCACACCAGCGCGGAGTGGTTGTGACTCATCGGGGCTCTCCAAAATGAGCCTAACCTCAAGTAAAAAGCGGCATGGCAAATTCCTAGCGCTTGCTCTTCCGACGGTCAAACTGCCAAGGAGGATTGCTTGAAGACGTCTTGTCCAGCCCCCGAAGGGATCAGAGACACGGCAGTCGCAGGGCTACTCGAACAGCACGATTGCCTATCGAGGACTATATCAGCTTATGCAACGGTACGATGGCCAAAACCCTAAGTACCACCAACCTTAACGGGCTTCTGTCGTAAAGAGCAGAGGTTAAAAGCGACGTTAAGATGTTCTTGCGAGAAACGTTCGATTCGTCTCGACTTGTGAAAAATTGTCGAGGCGGCTCGACTCGTGAGATAAAGTCTTAGACAGCAAGGATTGAAAAGCTTGCTTTTTGAGCAATGGGGCCCTGCAAGTCAATCCAAACTGGTCTCTTGCATACTATTCACGGGTCTCACTCTCCGAAGTCGAATTTCGACGAGGAGGGAAATAACCACTTACGAATCCTCTCGATTCGTAAGAGGGAAAATTCTCTTATAAGATCCTTACGACTTATGAGAGAAAACCACACTTAGAAATCCTCACGATTCCTAAGGAGAAAATCCATCTATAAGATCCTCTCGATCCGTAGGGGGAAAAGCCTCTATGAGACCCTCACGGCTCATAGAATTGAAAAGTCTTAGGCAGTAGACCTGAACTTGCGGCCTAAGCCATAGCTATTTCCTGAGGAAGTCAGAATACTCATTTTAGACATCCATCAACCATGGTTATTAAGACAGCCTGCTGACATTAAAAGAAAGAAGATGACAGAAAGAATATCCGGTTTACGTTTGATCTGGCATGCGTGACGCATTCATTTATGCATGGACAGAAAACTCAGGACGAGAAATAAGAGAAGCTGAAATAAAAAGTTTCCATTCATATTGGCAAAAATTCTTACAATTTTGAAAAGCAGTAAAAGAAAAACATTATTACAATGGAATAACTTCAGATCCGGGGCAGGGATTGAGGAATTCAAAAGTAAGGCCGTCCAAACTTCTTCTGGCCTTTCTAATTATTCTTATGCGCAGCCTCTCACGCTCCTCGGTGTCGATATCATCGGCAAGCCCCTCCGGCCTTCGATAAGCAGCAACGATCGTCGTCTGCTGAAAGATTTGAGGTAGGATGTCAACGAGGTTGTTTCGCCGTTTCTTCGAAATCAGCCCCGTCAGGTACACTGAATGCACCTTGTCTTCGGCATCATTTAGCGCATTGAGCGGTAAGGCCTCGTGAAGACCTGGGAGTGCTCTCCATATTGCCCCCAGCACGACTTTCAAAAGGGCCGAACGACGAGGTAGCAGCCAGCCATCGCTGGCATTCAAGCGACCCATGACCTCTACAAATTGAGCGTCCGTAAACTCCTGGTTCTGTTGACGGCCCTGTACACGGATATCCTCATAAGTGATGAACTCGTGCAAGCTGTATAGACGCACCGCCATAATACCTGAAGAAAACAATACAGGGATATTAACAAACAAGAAAATACAGAAAGTTAAAAGTTAAACTCCTCGAGAGCAATGCTCTGCAGATAGGAGCGACACCAGTCAAAATCAGTTATGAGGAGAATTTGAGGAAAAATTCCCAAACAGGATTCTCCTGAGTTCTCTTTGGACCTCTTTAGAGCAAAGCTCTGCTAAATGAAACCCTAAATGGGTTTTCTTTAGATCAGGGATCTATGGAGAGCAAGGCTCTATTAATCAGCTTTAATTTAATTTAATTTTATTTTTACCTATGATGGTTATGAACTCTGGAGTTCTTGAAAAAAAAAATCAAGAGCAAGGCTCTGAAAATTCTTAAGCAAGAGCAAGGCTCTGAGTCAAAATTCTTGAAGTGGTAAAGAATTTTTCGAGGACCAAAGGTCCTATTTATAGGCATCAATCGCCTCTTCAACTGCCGAAAGGTGCCGCGACGGTTCGGATTCTGCCACCGTTGCGCTTGCGTTTGGAGGCCACGTAAGCGCAGCGGTGGGGAGGCATTTGTTTACCCCAATCAGAGCAAAGCTCTGTTCAAATTCCAAGGCGGGAGAAGAAGCAACGCTTCATCTTCCCCCAATCAGAAATAAAGCTTTGCTTTGAAAATTTAAACTTTAATTTTGAAGCAACGCTTTGGTTCCCGTGCGCTGCGCGCAATGCGCCACGTGTCAGAAGTTGACACGGCAGCACAACGCCCAAGGCGATTCGTCCGATCAGAGCAAGGCTCTTTAAAAACATAAGTAACACTTAACTGCGCAAGCGCACCGCAGCGCGACACGTGTCTGCGCACTTGCGCAAGCGCACGGCTGCGCGACACGTGTCTGAGCAGGTGCGCAAGCGCTGTTGCGCAAGCGCCTTACTGCGCGACACGTGTCACACGCTGGTGAGTTGCGCAACAACAGAATGAAGATTTAAGGAAATCTTTTATGTTCTTGTCAAAACAAGAAGATTTCTTCTGTAAAACAGGGGCCTTTGGATCAAAGATCCAACGGTGGGGAAAATTCCCCAAATCACTTAGAGAATGATCTCTTTAACAAATTTTAACTAATTTATGGGCACTATAAAAAGGACCCTAAACCTCATTTCAAAGAGGAGGAAGATCTTGCTTAAAAAAAAAAGAAGAGAACTCTTGAGAACTCTTGAAGAATAAAAAAAAAGGTAAAAACCTTTAAAAGAAGAGAAAATTCTCTTATGAACAAGATCATAGATCTTCAACGATAAATAAATAAATAAATAAAATAGTGCCTTGCACTTGTTTTATGAACCATCGGTTCTTGAACCTGAAAGGTTCTTAAATTAATAGTGCTTTGCACTTTCATGATTGGTTCTCTGAGATAAGAAAAACAAGAAAAACAACAAAAACTTGTTTTTATATCTAAATCAAATAGTGCCTTGCACTTGTTTTATGAACCATCGGTTCTTGAACCTAAAAGGTTCTTAAATTAATAGTGCTTTGCACTTTTATGAACTTTTGGTTCTCTGAGATAAGAAAAATAAGAAAAAACTTGTTTTTTCTTAGATCTAAATCAAATAGTGCTTTGCACTTCTTTTTTTGAACCATCGGTTCTTGAATCTAAAAGATTCTCAAATTAACAGTGCTTTGCACAAATGCAATGCATTACTAAAAGGGCCAGGCCCAAATCAAAATGACCTGACAGGCCAAAATAAATTGCAAGACAATAAATGGGCAGAGCCCAAATAAATTGATGCTTTGCATCCTTTATACAAGGGCAGAGCCCAAATAAAATTGATGCCTTGCATCATTCCTAAAAGGGCAGAGCCCAAAACAAATTGATGCTCTGCATCCTTTCTGGGCAAGGCCCAAATAAAAATAAAAAAAAAGAAATGCAATGCAAAAGCAAATAAAATATTGAACATTTCAACTGGACTTAGCCCAATTTTGGCCATAAGTCCTTAAATTAAATTGACTGAGCAAAATGGCTCTCCTAAATCAATCTACATCCGGTTCGAGGGTACATCTCCGAATTCCTTTGACATCCATCGTTGTAATTCCTCAACGACGTCAAAGAGGTGACGAGTCCCAACGACCACACACCCATATGGACTGCGGGGTCCTTAAACTCGTGGACCGAAACGTCCCTAAACTAATGACGGACCGAAACGTCCCTAAACTAATACCGGACCGAGACGTCCCTAAACTAATAATGGACCACCACGTCCCTAAACTGGCGATGGACCACCACGTCCTTAAACTGGCGATAGACCACCACGTCTCTAAACTGGCACAATAGAGCCCAAATGCTCTTTTGTCGGATCTAAACGGTCCCGTTAAGTCGATCTTAGTCTCAAACTGGACTAACGTATCCTTAACAAACGTTTGAGTCGATCTTAGCCTCAAAAATGGCTAACGTATCCTCCAAACAGACTTTAGTCCCAAATTGGACTATGAATCTCCCAAACTGGAACAATAGAGCCCAAACGCTCTTTTGTCGGATCTAAACGATCACGTTAAGTTGATCTTAGTCTCAAACAGGACTATCGTATCCTTAACGAACGTTTAAGTTGATCTTAGCCGCAACGCGACTAACGTATCCTTAAACTAAAAACACCAAACCCAAATCTAAGTAAATACGGATTTGGACTAATCCACGTCCTACGGGCGACGGCATTACTCAGTCTCCGTATACAATCCACGGGCAACCACAAACAAAACAAACACACACGACACGAAGTGAAATTCTGGAGAAGGAGAAAGTTGTTACCGCGATGCGGTAGCGTAATTAACTGCAGGGGCTTGCGCCTGCAGGGAAGAGCGTCCCCACAATCAAAAACCCCTCAAGCGAGGGGGAATCTGACAAAGTCTGCTACATCGGCCGCATCCGTCTAAATCTCTGATACACGGTGCTATAAATCAACTTGGCATTTTCGGAAAGGTAGGCGGATAAAACCAATTAGCATCTGCCCCGAATCTCAGTGTCAGGACATCGCGGTCCTGTGCGCCGCCTTTCGGAGGGGAACAATGATGAGTTGCTCCTGGCATTATTCCAGTGCAGCAATGCAGATGCCGACAAAAATACCAATCCCAAAATTCTTTTATGACAAATGATGATTCGCTCCTGGTAGCATATTCCAGTGTAGCGATGCTGATGCCAAAAAAAAAAAAACCAATCCCCAAATCCTCCTGGGGCAAATGATGAGTTGCTCCTAGCATTATTCCAGTGCAGTAATGCAGATGCCAACAAAAATACCAATCCCAAAATTCTTTCATGACAAATGATGATTCGCTTCTGGTAGCATATTCCAGTGTAGCGATGCTGATGCCAAACAAAAAAAACCAATCCCCAAATCCTCCTGGGGCAAATGATGAGTTGCTCCTGGCATTATTCCAGTGCAGCAATGCAGATGCCAAACAAACCAAATCCAAATCCTCTCGGGGCACATGATGAGTTGCTCCTGGCATTATTCCAGTGCAGCAATGCAGATGCCAAACGAAAAAAACCAAATCCAAATCCTCCCGGGGCTAATGATGAGTTGCTCCTGGCATTATTCCAGTGCAGCAATGCAGATGCCAACAAAAATACCAATCCCAAAATTCTTTCATGACAAATGATGATTCGCTCCTGGTACCATATTCCAGTATAGCGATGCTGATGTCAACTCAAGTCAAACAAATCAAACCAACCAATTCCAACATCGACCTTTGCGTCAAACAGCGACACTCCGCCTCGGGGAAACGTCAAGCAGACACTCCGTGCTAGGGGCACATCGACAGCAGACACTCCGCCTCGGGAAAACGTCGACCAGCGACACTCCGTGCCGGGGGCACGTCTACCAAATCGCTCCGGATCAGAGCGTCGACCGTCTATGTCGCAAAAAGGGCAGTGCAGGCTCCCGCAAATTGGGAACCCAAATCGTTCCGGATTAGAGCGTCAACCGTCTATGTCGCAAAAAGGGCAGTGCAGGCTCCCGCAAATTGGGAACCCAAATCGCTTCGTAACAGAGCGTCGACCGTCTATGTCGCAAAAAGGGTAGTGCAGGCTCCCGCAAATTGGGAACCCAAATCGCTTCGTAACAGAGCGTCGACCGTTTATGTAGCAGAAAGGGCAGTGCAGGCTTCCGCAAATTGGGAACCCAAATCGCTCCGGATCAGAGCGTCGACCGTCTATGTCGCAAAAAGGGCAGTGCAGGCTCCCGCAAATTGGGAACCCAAATCGCTTCGTAACAGAGCGTCGACCGTCTATGTCGCAAAAAGGGCAGTGCAGGCTCCCGCAAATTGGGAACCCAAATCGCTCCGGATCAGAGCGTCGACCGTCTATGTCGCAAAAAGGGCAGTGCAGGCTCCCGCAAATTGGGAACCCAAATCGCTTCGTAACAGAGCGTCGACCGTCTATGTTGCAAAAAGGGCAGTGCAGGCTCCCGCAAATTGGGAACCTAAATCGCTTCGTAACAGAGCGTCGACCGTCTATGTCGCAAAAAGGGCAGTGCAGGCTCCCGCAAATTCGGAACCCAAATCGCTCCGGATCAGAGCGTCGACCGTCTATGTCGCAAAAAGAGCAGTGCAGGCTCCCGCAAATTGGGAACACAAATCGCTCCGGATCAGAGCGTCGACCGTCTATGTCGCAAAAAGGGCAGTGCAGGCTCCCGCAAATTGGGAACCCAAATCGCTCCGGATCAGAGCGTCGACCGTCTATGTCGCAAAAAGGGCAGTGCAGGCTCCCGCAAATTGGGAACCCAAATCGTTCCGGATCAGAGCGTCGACCGTCTATGTCGTAAAAAGGGCAGTGCAGGCTCCCGCAAATTGGGAACCCAAATCGCTCCGGATCAGAGTGTCAACCGTCCATGTCGCAAAAAGGGCAGTGCAGGCTTCCTACAAAGCAGGAACCAGATCGCTCCGGGCCAGGGAAACGTCTACCACGGACACTCTGTCTCGGAGACGCGTTAAGCGTCGACCGTCCATGTCGTAAAAAGGGCAGTGCATCCCAAAAAGTGGGAACCAAAGCAAGTCGCCTCCACGTGAAAGAAGATCCATCAATTTCATGCACACGACCCACATATGCTGTGTGCATTTATTGATGGGGGGCAATTTGTTGGGGTAAAAATTTACACCCCGGTTGACCGAGTCAAAGTCAAAGCCAACCCCAAAGCTAGGTGGGCCCAAGCCCAGGTCAAGCGGGCCCATGCCCAAGTCGAGCCCGCAGCCAGCCTCCCCACGCCAACAACAAAATCATGTAATAAATAATTTTTATGTAATTGTTTATGCATGAATGTAAACAAAATGGGTATAAAGCCAATATTTTGTAAGCCCATGGCTTATGTGCAAAAATGAAATGGCACATGAGCCATGGGATGGCTAAAATGTCGTTTTTTGTAAAGCCCAAGGGGCTATATGTAAATATGTAAGCCTATAAAAGGCAAAATGATGATGAATAAAGTAACACACTTTTCATTCTCACAAAAAACCTAGGGTTTGTATCTTTTTCCCTTTTCTGAAGGTCTCAAATCTTCTTCTTTCTTTTGAATTAAATCAAGATTTTTACTCTTCCTTTTCAAAAACAAAATAGTTTTCACCACCAAACCCACAAAGGGGAACTTGGATCTGTCAGCAGATCTCAAAAAGGAGAGATTTTGAGATCTCACATCTCTTGATCTTCAAGATCCAGCTAACAGAGGAGGAAGAAGAAGAACCCCTTCCATTAACCCCAAAAACACACTCAGGAGTCCAACTCCTCTCTGATTTCTCTTTCGAGAAATCTTTTTTTAGGCTAAAAGCCTCTTTTTCTCGCCGGCGCTCAAGCACAGAGTGCCCGCGTGCCGACACGTGGCGCGCTTGCGCTCCAGCGCAAGCGCTCGAGCGCAAGTCGCCCCCGTGCCGACACGTGTCGTGCTTACGCTCTAGCACAAGCGCTTGAGCGCAAATCGCCCCCGTACCGACACGTGGCGCACTTACGCTCAAGCGCAAGGGCTCGAGCGCAAGTCGCCCCCGTGCCGACGCGTGGCGTGCTTGCGCTCCAGTGCAAGCGCTCGAGCGCAAGTCGCCCCTGTGCCGACGCGTGGCGTGCTTGCGCTCCAGCGCAAGCGCTTGAGCACAAGTCGCCCACATGCCGACACGTGGCACTCTAGCTCCTGAACTCACAGCACCTAGGCGCACAGCGCCCAAGGTGCTGCCCCACGCATCTTTTGGATGTCTTTTCCCCTTTTTTATACATATATGTATATCTATACATATTTACACACACACATACTCCACGACACTGTCCCTGTTAGAAAAAAATTTCTAACGGGGCGCTGCCCTGCACCCCGCAAGGGGGCTGCTAGCCCCCTTGACCCCCAGCCCGCTATCCGAGTAGCGGGACCCCCGTAAAAACTCTGCGTGGCTCCCGATATATCCAAAACCCCTCTTTCAAAACACAACACACGCACACTGCACATTGAGTTCGCATGACCAGTTTGACCCGTCAATCGGAGGTTTCCTCGCTCCAAAGGCGAAGGGTAATTAACGGCAGCTTAGTCCGCGGCTGCCGGAGATTCGGATCCCCACAATCATTAAACCCCGGCCTACCCTAGGCAGGGGGAATCTGTAGTACGCCTGACAAGCGTGCGCGTATTCCCATCTCAATGGGGTGACGAAAAACACCCTACACCTGCGCGGTCGCGTCTCCCAGCTTTCGGCGGGGAACAGATTCTGGCATGCCCAGTGGGACCTCTTTCTCTTTCCACTCCACACTTCGTGTGTCGTGTTCGCAAACGAATCGCGGTTTGCTATGGTTGCCTATGGATTCGAGTTACTAAGATTTGGTGTCTTGCTCCATGCAGAAAATAGAAGATCAATGGCTTCAAACTGCACTAACTGCAACTGCAACTCTCGCTCCGTCCCGTCCGAAGGAGTGACTTATGGGCCTTAAGCGGCCTCCCTATTCAAGATGCCAGTGGAGCAGGTAACTCAGGCCACCACTGGGCTATTCTTCGGGACCATGCTCCCACCGATGAGCTTCAACGCCCCTGTACTAATGCAAGAAGCTCAGAAGAAGTCGGTCTTTGATCGGCTTACCACTTCTGCGGCTCCACTTAACGGGTCGTCCAAACCAAGCGCCTCAGTTTTCAGCAGACTGGGCCAAAGCTCCAACGGGCCCGTGAAGAAGCCCGCAATTCCTGAAGGCGTTATCCCGAAGCGGATAGCCATTCCTACTCCTCAAGTCACCAAGGCGGCTTCTCCGGCTAAGGGGTCGGTCTTCACAAGACCGACCGTTTCAGCTCCCACTCCGGGTGAAGTAACCAAAGCCGTTTCCCTCGCAAGAAAATCGGCCTTTTCAAGATTGGCTATTCCCTCTCGGCGAGCATCTGTCTTTGATGGGCTGGCGCCAACAGCAGACTCTCATCAGAACATGGGGCATGATGAAGTCACCCCTATAGCTGAAATAATCCTATCCGCACGACATGCCCGCCGTTGTCACTGGCGACGAGTAAGGAAGGCTGGGGGCAGCTCCCCGTCTGGACTGACTCCGCCAGCTCCTATGGTGGAAATCAATGTTGCTGTTCCAACTGGGAACAGCTTTAAACCGCTAAGGAGGGTGCGCAAAAACTCTTCGACTGCCGTGCTGAAGAGATCTCCTCCACCTGTGGAGAAAGCCCCAAAGAAGAAGCCGGAGCAGCCCCCTTAGCGGCTGTCCTCTAAAATTTACAAAGTTTGGCGACAGGTCCAGGAATCGGTGATTGACCAGGACTGCTCTTGCCGACCAAAGAAGATTAAAGCTCGGCAAGAAGAGAGCCATCCCGTGGTACCACGGAAGATGTCATCCATCTGGGTGCCCGCTACAATGGCTCCCTCGACTTCAACCGCTCACAAGAGAAGGATGCCGGAGAAAGCCCCTGTGACCGCGGCGAACCGCAAGGACGTGAATCTAAACGCCCCAAGTCTGGGGGCATGGTAACACATACCGTTTATATGGCTTCCGGAAAAGAGGAAAGCCGTGCTTCCACGGGTCATCGACCGCTTACTCAATCGATAATAAAGGCTCAGGAGCAGCAGCAGCAGAAACTTCAGAAGATACTAACTGCAATGGCCGCACTCACGGGACCAAAAGCAAGCCCGGAGATATCATCGGAGCAGCGTCATGAACAAGAAACTGATGCTGAGTTCCTCCGCAGAATTCTCGATAAGAAGGATAAAGAGGTAGCGGAACAAGCTGCCAACATAAAAAGAATGGCGCATTTATTCCAAGACATGGTCGGGATTATGTTACAGCCGGATCCTCCAGCTGAAGACCCTCCGATTATCCTTGAAGACGATAAGGGAGAGACATCGAACCCTCTTCCGGCTTGTTCAGCAGCCAAGGAAGAGGCCATTTCCAAAACCACCCTGGATGACTATATCGCTCAACAGATACGAGCTCATCAGGCGAACGAAGTAGCCGGCCAAATTATTAAGACTGGACGACCATATCCGGGTTGGTATGACCAAATAAAGTACCCGCCGGGATACACGATCCCCAAATTCCACGTATATAAGAGGACTGAAAATCCGCATCGGCATGTCGCTCAATTTAGGGCTCTGTGCGGCAACAATAGAGGTGATGATAAGCTACTGCTTCGCCAATTCGTTGGCAGTTTGGCGGAGACGGCCTTCGAATGGTATTCAGAGCTTCCAAATGACTCCGTCAAAAAATTCACAGAGATGGAGCTGTTATTCACCCAGCGTTTCGCAAGCGCCAGCGAACGCACCCCAATCACGGCGTTGATCAATGCCATGGTGAAACCAGGCGAAACATGGGTTCAGTATGCGATACGGTGGCGCAACCTATGGTCGAAGTGCGAACAGCGCATAGAAGAAGCTCCTGCAATAGGCATGTTTGTGGGAACCCTTGATCCACGGGCGACCATATCCCAATTCATGATGTACTTCAAGCCGACCACCTTCCAGACCTTGATCGATAAGCTGGCTCAAATGGACCAGATGGGCCATAGACCATCCTCCTCAAAGACGGATCCTCGAATGAGAAGGGGAAAAGGAAAGCAACCTTCGTCGCCAACGCTCAACAACAACCGAGTGGCCCGAGACCGGTTGTTCGCCAAAGTAACAGGCGGCAATCCCTTGATGAGAAGTTGAGACGTCCTTACTCGTTTCCCCGGGATAAAATAAGGAAACTGTTTGAACTGGCAGTACGCAACGGGCTCATTACTCTACCCGAGTTGAGACACCCATCGCAACCAAACGACGTTAATGATCCCAATTACTGTCCCTACCACCGAGTATTGGGCCATCCGATCGAAGACTGCTACGTCTTCAAAAACTGGGTTGAAGACCAATACCAACAGGGCAAGTTCGCGCTATCCGAAAACTGGAAGGTGAATCCGCCACAACAGCACACTCCTAAAAGGGTGGACACACCGGGGGTATCGTGCTCTTTTATAAAAGAAGCTCCATAGGAGGTTGCTCTTTCAGCCAAGATGAAAAGAATGCTGAAGGATCTTCACACATGCCCGGTAATCAGGTGGAAAAGCCCGCTAAAGCCTGAGATCATTAAGGGAATGCTAAAACCGCGTCCGATGCCGAGAATTGGTAGCGATGGTCAAAACGCTCAGGCCCAGCCGTTAAAATCTTCAAAGAAAAAGAAAAAACCCGTGAAGCCTGATGACAAGCGCACGGATCTGCAAAAGCATATTGACGCGCTGGAGGAATATAACCAGAAGGCACAAATCCCGTTCACACTCCAAGAATTTCTCAACAATATCCTTGAGAGCGGAGATAACGACAATAACGACGGGGATGACTCGTCAGAAGAATTTGAGGACTATGTGGCAAGTTGCCACATGATCTCTCATTCAGCGTTAACTAATGAAGAAGCTCACTCGGTGATAAAGGACAGCATAAAAAAGCTTGGGGCAGGATAGAAACCAAAACCCTTGGAACCGTCTGACAAGATGATCGACTTGCTATTGAACGAAGCCCGTCAGAAAAGCAAAGCCAATCGAGAGCGTGAACTGGCTATATTCGAAAAAGCCAAACGCCGATGACTGAATGAAAAGGTCGAGGCACCCCAACCGGATCGAAGCATCCCTATCGCCAGCAAAAGCAAGATTAAATTAAGGAAACGATTCGCTAGGGCCCTGTCAATAGGAATGAAGTTGCCCTCTTTCAGAGGAAATTCTCATGGCAGTATACATCTTGATGAAGCAGACATACATCCTAACTTCTGCTTATACCATCAGAGGATTGCACACCCTACCGAGGAGTGCATCGCCTTTAAAAACCGGTGATGGGGATATGTTGCCCACCGACAACACGTTCAACGAATGAAGCGCAAGGCTCGTCGGGAACATAAAAGCACGACAGATGAGCACAAAAGAGCTGCTGGCAACTGTCACATAGTCGACACCAAGGGATCGCAAGTTATCACCTTTGGAAGCGACTCTGACGAAGAAATCGCCCTCAGCCCTCTCTTTAAGGAATCCACCTCCGACACAAAAAATGCGAAGATTTACGAGAAAATCTAGCTGCGTAATCGTACGCTGCCCGAAAAATATCGGACCTATGAGCAAATGACCGAAACGTCGTTAAACTTCTACCAACCCGCGACATCTTCAGGCTGACGTGGTAAAAAAAAAGGTACGTCCATAAGCGAATTGGGCACGGATGAAAACCTAAAAGGGCTCCGTGAGTAAAAATAACGGGACTACCGGCGAGTTTTGTGAAAACCCGAAAGGGAGCAATCTCATCAAAAGACACTTGCAAAGTCCTCTCAACCCTGTAAGGAGAAACCACCTGTGTGAGATCCTTACGACTCACAAAGAAGAAACACACTTAGGGATCCTCACGATTCTTAAAGAGAACTTACACTTACGAGATCCTCATGACTCGTAAGGAGAATTCCCCTTTGAGACCCTCACGGCTCATAGGATTCAAAATCCTTAAGTTACAGGGATCTGAACCAGTTCTTAAGCTATCACAATCTCCAATTTTGCCCTATAAGCGGTTCAATATTGACCCCTGTATACAATACACGAGCACGAATGAACATTTTCCTAACAGAGTCCCACAAGCGACTAGGGATATGCTCACACGGTGAACAAACACTTGTAGGTCCTCTCGACTTGCAAGGAGAAAACACTCTTGTAAGATCCTTACGACTAATAAGAGAACACACACTTAGGAATCCTCATGATTCCTAAGGAGAAAACGCGCCTACGAGATCCTCACGACTCGTAGGGAGAAACACCTTTATGAGACCCTTACGGCTCATGAAGTCAAAAGCCTTAGTCGAAGGGATCCTAACCCTGTTTGCTAAGCCACCTTTGTTCGACATCGATAGAGGCAAATGATGATTCACTCCTGGCAATATCCCAGTTGTAGCGATTCTAATGCCTAAATCGGTATCAAATTCCAAGTCCTTTCATGGCAAATGATGATTCGCTCCGGCAATATTCCAGTTGTAGCGATACTGATGCTAAGATTGGCACTAGATTCCAAGTTCCACACTCGCGATAAAAAATCAACAAGCCAAAAATGCATATGAAATAGCCGAAATGATGGGGCAACTTGCAACAAAATCAACAAGTAAAAATGTATGCGTAAAAATAGCCGAAATGATTGGCCAACTCGCAATAAAAAGCAGCGAGCAAAAATAAAACAAATAGCCAAAATGATTGGGCACCGTGAAAAATAACCGAAATGATTGGGGAATCGCAATTTTCGCGATATAAAACGCTGAAGTGACAAAGTATCGCGGAAAGAATTTAAAAAAATGAATGAAATGGAAGAATGAAACTTTTTGCCCTGCAGGTGAGGTCATAGTGACCTCTGTATACAATCCATGGGCACAAATAAGAAGGGAACCATATCGTCCCACCGGGCTTCGTCGAAGCGAAGCCAAATCTCGACGGTTCATAGACAACCTAAAGACAATCTCGACATTCGTCGCAATATTGCAGACACAATGTCAATAAACGAAGTGAAGGAAGATCCCTAGCTTCAGGGTCTCGACGTCAACATCGACAACTTAGAGATCAACACCGGCGTTCTTCCTCCCTCCAATCGGATGCAGACGCAACATCAACAAACGAAGCCATGACAAAGTCCCCTAGTTCCAAATCTCGACGGTTCACAGACAGCCTAAAAATCACCAACGGCGTTTCTCCTTACTCCAGCAGGATGCAGATGCGACGTCAACAAACGACCTCAGAGTCAAAACAACGGAACCATGGCAAAGTCCTCTAGTTCCAAATCTCGACGGTTCATAAACAGCCTAGAGATCACCAACGGCGTTTCTCCTCACTCCAACCAGATGCAGACGTGACGTCAACAACCGACCTCAGAGTCGCAACGAAGCGGAGCCATGGTAAAGTCCCTAGTTCCAAACCTTAATGGCAACATTTACAGCCTAAAAATCAGCAACGGTAATCCTCCTCATTCCAACAGGATTTGGACGCAGCATCACCAAACGGAGCCACGGCAAAGTCCCTAGTTCAAAGACTCTACGGTCCACAGACAACCTAGAGTCAACCAATGACCCCCCTGCCGGATCAACGCTCCGTCTCGGAAACAAGTCAACCAACCTCCAGGGAAATCAGTATCCTTGGCAAAAATCTCGATTCAGGGAAATCGACATCCTTGACGAGAGCACCTCGATTCGCGTCGACCCGCAAAGAAGTCAGTGTCTTTACAGGAATACCTCGATTCGTTTCAACTCCGAGAAAATCAGTGTCCTTGGCAACCTCCTCGATTCAGGGAAATCAGCGTTCTTGACGAAAGCATCTCGATTCGCGTCGACCCGCAGAGAAATCAGCGTCTTTGCAGGAATACCTCGATTCGTCTCAACCCCAGGGAAATCAGTGTCCTTGGCAAAAACCTCGATTCAGGGAAATCAGCATCCTTGACGAGAGCATCTTGATTCGCGTCGACCTGCAGAGAAATCGATGTCTTTGCAGGAATACCTCGATTCGTTTCAACTCCGAGGAAATCAGCGTCCTTGGCAAAAACCTCGAGTCAGGGAAATCAGCGTCCTTGGCGAGAGTATCTTGATTCGCGTCGACCCGTAAAGAAATCAGCGTCTTTGCAGGAATATCTCGATTTGTCTCAACCCCAGAAAAATCAGTGTCCTTGGCAACCTCCTCGATTCAGGGAAATCAGTGTCCTTGACGAGAGCATCTCGATTCGCATCGACCCGCAGAGAAATCAGCGTCTTTGCAGGAATATCTCGATTCGTTTCAACTCCAAGGAAATCAGTGTCCTTGGCAAAACCTCGATTCAGGGAAATCAGCGTCCTTGGTAAGAGCATCTCGATTCGCGCCGACCCGTATGGAAATCAGTGTCTTTACAGGAATACCTCAATTCGTCTCAACCCCAGGGAAATCAGTATTCTTGGCAACCTCCTCGATTCAGGGAAATCAGCGTCCTTGACGAGAGTATCTCGATTCGCGTCGACCCGCGGAGAAATCAGCGTCTTTGCAGGAATATCTCGATTCGTCTCAACCCCAGGGAAATCAGTGTCCTTGGCAACCTCCTCGATTCAGGGAAATCAGCGTCCTTGACGAGAGCATCTCGATTCGCGTCGACCCACAGAGAAATCGGCATCTTTGCAGGAATATCTCAATTCGTCTCAACCCCAGGGAAATCAGTGTCCTTGGCAACCTCCTCGATTTAGGGAAATCAGCGTCCTTGACGAGAGCATCTCGATTCGCGTCGACCCGCGGAGAAATCAACGTCTTTGCAGGAATACCTTGATTCGTCTCACCCCCAGGGAAATCAGTGTCCTTGGCAACCTCCTCGATTCAGAGAAATCAGCGTCCTTGACGAGAGCATCTCGATTCGCGTCGACCCACGGAGAAATCAGCGTCTTTGCAGGAATACCTCAATTCGTCTTACCTCCAGGGAAATCAGTGTCCTTGGCAACCTCCTCGATTCAGGGAAATCAACGTCCTTGACGAGAGCATCTCGATTCGCATGGAGTGTCCTTGGCAAAACCTCGATTCAGGGAAATTAGCGTCCTTGACGAGAGCACCTCAATTTGCGTCAGCCCGCAGAGAAATCAGTGTCTTTGCAAGAATACCTCGATTCATTTCGACTCCAGGGAAATCAGTGTCCTTGGAAAAAACCTTGATTCAGGGAAATCAGTGTCCTTGGAAAAAACCTTGATTCAGGAAAATCAGTGTCCTTGACGAGAACATCTCGATTCGCACCGACCAGCAGAGAAATCAGTGTCTCTGTAGGAATATACGACGCCAGCAAAGCGGAGCCATGGCAAAGTTCCCAGTTCCATGACTCGGCGGTGTACAGACAAACCAAAGTCAACCCTCGACCTCCCTGTTGAGGCAATGCTTTAACTCGGGAGTAGGTCAACTCATCAATCACTTACGAGTCCTCTCGACTGGTAAGGAAGAAAATTCTCCTGTGAGATCCTTACGACTCTCAAGAGAAAACACACTTTGGAATCCTCACGATTCCTAAGGAGAAAATACACCTACGAGATCCTCTCGACTCGTAGGGAGAAAAAAATCTTTATGAGACCCTCACAGCTCATAAAGTTGAAAAGTCTTAGGCAGCAGATCTGAACTTGTTTTCTAAGCCATCGCTTCTTATCTCGATTCAGGGAAAATTAGCGTCCCTGGCGAGAACCTCTCGATTCGTTTCGACCTGCAAGGAAATCAGTGTCTTTGCGAGAATCTCTCGATTCGTCTCAACTTGCGGGGAAATTAGTGTCCCTACGCATAAAGAAAATTCTCTTGTAGGATCCTTACGATTCTCAAGAGAAAACACACTTAAGAGTCCTCACGACTCCTAAGGAGAAAAAAAACACCTACGAGATCCTCACGACTCGTATAGAGAAAAGCCTTTGTGAGACCCTCATGCCTCATAAAGTTGGAAACTCTTAGGCAACAGATCATAACCCTGTTTTCTAAGCCATCGTTACCTTATAAAGAGTTCAAGATGAACTGTTATCTACTATCTATGGGCCACACTTGCCAAAACTACATGCCACTGAAATGGAGAAGTTACCCATGAGCATATAAATTACTTCACGCCAAAGTAAGATATAGAGAAACAGAAGGGTGCAGCTCATGGACCTCAGGGTTTGGAACTATATCCCTTAAGAGTCGAGATTTGAGTCAATGATAAATGAGGACGCTTGTGTCCGCTCGTTATCTTCTCAGATCAAGATCCTGAAGATTATATAACAACCCAAAACTGGTCATACGCTATGAATTACTCTGCACTACTTCACCCACGTATATACTTACGTGGGAAAAGTAGTAGGGGCATTTGTTCCCGCCAAAAAAAAAATTTGCGGAAAAGAGCCCAAGGTATCAAATGGCAACGATACGTTTAAGAAAATGTGAACCAGTATTTTCCGGGCTGTATTTTGACAAACTTCCGAATGTGAAACAGCTAAATTCTGATGGAATCGAAAGCGTCTCGAAAAATCCTTCGATTTGATATATTATGGGCTTCATAATTCATCCGGGATCAAAAGTTATGAGCAAATATGTTATGCACGTGTAATCTAAGGAAGAAAATACGAAACAGTATTTTCTGGGCTGCATTTTGACAAACTCCCGAATGAGAAACAGGTAAATTCTGATGGTATCGAAAGTGTCGAAAAATCCTTCGATTTGATATATTATGGGCCTCATAATTCATCTGGGATCAAAAGTTATGAGGTATCACGTGCTCACACGTGACCGGACATCACGTGCCCACACGTGACCGGGCATCACGTGCAGACACGTGACCATTTACAGGAAATGCCTGTAGGCACTGAATAAAATAAATAATTTAAAATAATTAATCAGTGGGGTCGTGTACCAACACGTGATTGGCCTTTAAACCCACGGAAAAAAATTAAAGGTATAATAAAATAACAAGGAAAAACCCCAATAGGGCATCACGTGCCAATACGTGACCATGGGTCACGTGCTGACACGTGATAATTTCTGAGTTCTTTAAAACAACAAAATTAAATTCTGGTCAAATGCTTAATCAGAGGGTCACGTGCCAACACGTGATGGGCTCCTAAACATCTATGAATTAATAGAATTAAATTCTAATTAAGAGGGAATCAAAAACCCTAACAGAAAAAATATTTCTCTAAATCTTTTCAAACAAAAAAGATGGTGCTCTGTAAAATGAAGCACCGTTGGATTAAAAATCCAATGGTGATTAAAAATCACCAATTTATGGAAAGATTTTATACAAGAAAATATTTCCCTGAAATTTGCTAGGAATAACAAATAAAAGATCTTTTGGATTAAAAATCCAATAGTGAATAAAATTCACCGAGTGATCTAAAAGATCATGTTGGTTACAAAATCAATTAAAATCTTTCAATGAAAGATTGACAAAACAAATTGATTTTTTTCTTTCTCCTATAAATAGGAGCCAAGAAGAGAAGAGAAGATATCTACTTTTTTGGGGAGATAACAACAACAAAGAGAAAAAAGAGAGGAGAATTTAATTCTCAAGAGAAAAAAAAGATCACTTCAAAGAAAAGAAACCCTAGGTGAGAAAAAGGAAAGAGATCTAAGTTCCATAAAACAAAGAGAATTTAATTCTCAATTTAAGAATTTAACTCTTCTGAATAAGAACTTAGTTCTTTCTTTGGTTGAAGATCTGCAGAAGCAGATCTCCCCACAAGTTGAGAATTTAATTCTCATCGAGGAGATTCTGTCATGCAGATCCAAAACTTAGAGGGAGAATTGAGTTTAAGGAATTTAATTCTCCCAAATTCATAGGAATTTAATTCCTCCAAAACAGAACTAGGGTTTAACCCTATATGAGAATTTAATTCTCCCAAATTCATAGGAATTTGATTCCTCAAAAACAGAACTAGGGTTTAACCCTATATGAGAATTTAATTCTTCCAAATACATAGGAATTTAATTCCTCTAAATGAAACTAGGGTTTAACCCTACAAAAGAATCTAATTCTTAAAACAAGAGATTTAAAGCTCTCCATGCACGTAAAGAACTTGATCACGTGGTAACACGTGACCCTCATCCTCAATGAGTAGAAAAGAAAGAACAAGACTAGGTCACGTGCCCCCACGTAACCCTTAAACAGACTCCCCAAAATGAGAAAGAAAAAGCTTGGAGGCAATGCCTCACGTGCTCACACGTGACCCTTAAAATCTAAAGGGAGTAAAGTCAAAGGCAATACTGATTTAGGGCGCCTCACGTGTTCCTACGTGACCCCTGACAAACACCTCTTTGAAAAAGAGAAGATGGAAAGAACTGAAGGATTAAAATCCAATGCATGGGCGCCCTCACGTATCCCCACGCGACCCCTAGCAAATCCCTTTAATATCCAGTGCTTGGATGCCTATCACGTGCCTACACGTGATGGCCTGGAAGATTAAAAGTGTTTAACACTTATCTGAATATTCTGAGAACAAAATAAAGGAAGTTTGGCACATTCTCAGACGCCTCACGTGACCCCACGTGACCACCTCATTTTTAGTGTTTAACGCTATTTTGAGTGCTTTGTCCCTAGTGTTTAACACTATTGTAAGCGCATCACGTGGGAACACGTGATCGCCAAAGATGTGCTAGTGTTTAACATTATATTTAAACGGATCTTAGCCTAAATTGGCTAAGTCTTCCAAAGGCAAGACTCCTCTTCATCTGAACCTCAAAATTGATCAGTTTATATGATATGCAAAGTAAAGTCCAGAGCTATAATGAATGGTTAGTGCTTAGCCAAAAACAAAATGTTGTCAGAGCCCCCAAACCCCTGTTTAGCATTACTAAATAATGGGAGGGCTGAACCTAGATAAATGTTCAATAGTCCAACAAAGGGCCAACATTTCAAACTTAATTAGACTTAGCCCAAGTTGGCCATAAGTCCTCAATTCAGATTTAACTGAGCCAATATGCTCATAATCTAATCAATTGATCTTAGTTCCAAATTGAACTACAGATTTCCCAATCAACTTTGGTTCAAGGGTACATCTCTTCACTCCTCTGATATTTGTCGTTGTAATCCTTCAACGTCTTCAGAGAGGTGACGGGTCCCAATAACCAATCATTCAATAGAATGTGGGGTCCTTAAACCCATGGACTATGATGTCCTTAACCTCGGACTATGGGGTCCTTAAACCCATGGACTATAATGTCCTTAACCTCAGACTGTGGGGTCCCTTTAAACCCACGGACTATGATATCCTTAACCTCGGACTCTGGGGTCCCTTTAAACCCATAGACTATGATGTCCTTAACCTTGGACCACCATGTCCTTAAACTGGTAATTGACTGCAAAGTCGCTAAACTAAAACAGTAGAGCCCAAATGCTCTTTTGTCGGATTTAAATGATCCTGTTAAGTAGATCTTAGTCTAAAATTAGACTAATGTATCTTTAACAAATGGTTAAGTTGATCTTAGTCTAAAATTAGACTAACGTGTTCTTAACAAACTGTTAAGTTGATATTAGTCTAAAATTAGACTAACGTATTCTTAACAAACGTTTAAGTTGATCTTAGTCTCAAATGAGACTAACGTATCCTTAAACCCAACCCCCAAACCCAAATCTAAGAAAATACGGATTTGGACTAATCCACACCCTACGGGCGACAACATAAATCAGTCTCCGCATACAATTCACGGGCAACCAAAAAACAAAACAAACAAACACGACGCGGAGTGATCATCTGGAGAAGGAGAAAGTTGTTACCGCGACGCGGTAGCGTAATTAACTGCAGGAGCTTGCGCCTGCAGGGAAGAGCGTCCCCACAATCAAAAACTCCTCAAATGAGGGGGAATCTGACGAAGTCTGCTATATCGACCGCATCCGTTTAAACCTTCAATACACGATGTCATAAATCAACTTGGCATATTCGGAGAGGTGGACGGATAGCACCAATTAGCATCTGCCCCGAAATTCAGACGAGACAGACCTGCGCGGTCGCGTCTCCCAGCTTTCGGCGGGGAACAGAGATCTCACCCTCCATCAGTTGGCGCCGTCTGTGGAAAATCTTTGATTCCATAAAAATAAAAGTTCGCCTTCCGATCTCATTCCAATGGCCAGCGATCATCGCGACCATCCAAGCACCAACCGCCGCCTCTCTCTCAACGGGGACGCGGACGAGCCTCCTTCGCCGAATGCCATCAACGCCCTCGCCGGCCGGATAGACCGACTCATGTCTGTTGTGGAGGTGCTGATCCGCGTCCAAACGGCGGGACGAGATCACCAAGTCGTCGCTCCCCCGCCTCGGGGCCAAAACCCCTACGGGGGAAGAGAAGACTCAGCCCGCGTCGGCACGGCCGACGGCTGCCTCGCTGCCTCCCACGGCCGCGGATCCCCCGGATCAGTACGTTCTGCGACCCGCTGGGTGCCCAACAGCTCGACATCGAGGTCCATCGCTAGAGCGCCCCGCCCCGAGGTCTTTCGCGTGCCTGTCCCTCCTGAGGAAATGTCGGTCAGCTCGCCTGTCACCAGGCATGACCGACACACCCTCCCCCGACGGGACCGCACAGACGGGGCTCGTTAAGGCAGCTCAAGGGCCACCTCACTCGGGATTTGAGGAAGCTCATTGAGAGAAACCGTGGCCGAGGCCAGACGCAGGCCGCCAACAGCAGGGGCCTGGGATCAGAATGCGCCGAGTCATCGGGGTACCATGTCCAACTCGACGCCCTCGAGAAGAAGATCGAGAGTCTGCATCGAGAAGGTCACCGTTCGAGCGACGGGGCTAAGTATGCCGCCGACTCGCGCACAAAACCGTTCACCGAGGAGCTGATGGCCGTCCATGTCTCCTCCCGCAACAAGCCCCCAAAGGTCTCCCTCTTCGACGGCAAATCTGACCCGAACGACCACTTGGATGAGTTCACCGCGGGAATGAGCTTCCAAGACCACTCCGATGCCGCCCAGTGCCGAGCTTTCCCGGCCACTCTCATCCGTTCCGGGCGAGACTAGTTCCGAGGACTCGAGCCGCGCTCGATCTCAACCTTTGACGAGCTAGCCACACAATTCCTCGACCACTTCGTCGGGAACAGGCGGCAGAAGCGCACAGTCGACCACCTCTTCACGATCAAGAGCGGGTACGGGGAGACGTTCAAGGCCTACGTCACCCGTTTCTACAACGCCCTTCTCAAGGTCCCTGAGCACCGGTACGAAACGGTCATCACGGCTCTAAGGTCTGGCCTTAGGCATAAGGAGTGGTTACGCTCTTTTGCACTGGCACAACCTACGACCATGGCCGAGGTAAAGGCCTGGACCGAGCGCGAGGTCCAGCTCGAGTCTGAGGTGAACGCAAGCCTCCCCCGAGTAGAGCAAGCCGACCAGAAAAAGAGGGCAAGGAACGAGAGAAGGGGACCGGAACAGCAAAAGCCCTATCCCCCAAAGTTCCAGGAGTACACGCCGCTTAATGTCTCCCAGACAGTGCTACTTGAGGAGGCCAAAGGCGAAAGGTTCTTCAAGTTCCCCCCCCCCCCGATCCCACGCTCGGCTTCAAAGCGAACCCGGGGCCCCTACTGCGGCTTTCATAGGTCACTGAGCCACTCAACGGAGAGCTGCAAACAACTCCGAGATTATATTGAAGAGCTCATCCATTTGGGGAACCTCGCAGCGTACCTGAGGGACAAGCGACAAGCTGACCGCGAGCAGGAACAACATCCCCCTCCAGCCGAGCAAACCATCTGCCAGATCATGGTAGTGTCAGCGCAGCATGCGTCTGGTACCCCCGAAGCTCGGTATCCCGTGCCGAGCATGGATACCAACAGACGTATGGGGGGCTCAAGTTGCATGAATAAAAGTATCTACTAGCATGTATTTTCTTTTCAAAGCAATGTACCATCTTCTTGAAATCTTTTGTTTACATAATAAAGGGATCAATAGAGCATTGCGGAAAAGAAAAAGAATTTTATTCATTCAAGAGGCATCCGAGCAGCTACATTGCTATGTCCTTCCTCATGGAGTTAAGCCCTCAACAAGAGGCAGTCCTGCAGCTACACTGCTCGGCTATCCCTGGCCGGTAGCTTCCCTACCCACAACGCCAGGGATCTAAGCCCTCAACAGAGGCAGCCCTGCAGCTACACTGCTCGGCTATCCCTGGCTGGTAGCTTCCCTACCAACGCCAGGGTTCTAAGCCTTCACTAAGAGGCAGCCCCGCAGCTTCCCTGCTCGGCTATCCCTGGCCGGTAGCTTCCCTACCCACAACGCCAGGGATCTAAGCCCTCAACAAGAGGCAGCCCCGCAGCTACCCTGCTCGGCTATCTGATTTGGATGGATTTTATAGATAAAAAATATATGTTACCGCAATCAAGAACGGCGTCGCTTGGTAGCTAGTCGGTGAATACGGGTCTGTCTACAGGGATGGTGTTAATTTCCTAAGTGTTCTTACGAGCTAATTCCAAAGGGTGTTGGATCTTTTATCACAAAAACTAGGTTGAGTTATACTAGGATTAGGAAACTTGCTAGGATTAGGTTTAGGTAAAGTTTGGTAAAACAAAGATCTACACCTCTTTCAATGCCTTAAATTAGATATCTTTTTAGGAGTTATGGTAATTATTAATAAAGGGGATTAGGATGATCGAGACGAAACTATGTTTCTTCCTCTAGATTCTTGTCCGTCCTTTCTTAATCCTTACCCTAACCTCCATGGAAAACATTTATATTTGGTCCTTTATACTACGGTGTCACCGTTACCTCGTGGGTAGAGTGCCGTAGGGAGCGGAATATGAAAGCATGCATGGAGTCCTAATTGTTCATAAGAGATTGGCAAAGAAAGGGGTGAGAGATCTTCATCTCTCAAACCCTTCCCTATTCCTAATCCTAACAAGCGAGGAAACTACTCGCTCATTGAGTGATCTAAGAAAGACATAATTTTTATTTTGTTTTTAGATCTAAGAGATTAATTACCTACTGCAGATTAAGAAATTCTAAACTAGATTAAACTAAGGCAAAAGAATAATTTATCTAGGGCAAGAATTAAAACTAGAACTAAGGCAGAAATTAAAAGAAACTTACAAAATGATGCTCTCAAAACTTCAAAAGAATCTGAATTTTATTCATAAAAAGAGGCATGACCTAATACAAGGATTTTGGTCTCTATTTATAGGACATAGAAAACCCTAGGTTTACAATTTCCGCATGCGTGCTTTTACAAAAATACCCCTAGGAAGACTAGTCAGCGTCGCCTCGCAACTTGGTAAAATTTTTATCTCCTACGTCCGCAACACGGCCGCGGAACCGTGGCCGCAACCAGGGTTTGGCCGTGGTTCCGCGGTCCAATGGTGGAGTTGGCTTCTGAGTTTTCTTGTGCTGGCTCTGCATGACTTGTACTTCCTGTTTCTATAGTTGGTTCTCAGAATAGTCTCTAATTCTCTTCCTGTTTAACCGTTCGCTTTGTGTCGAACTCTTTAACCTTGCAATTTGTGACTGATATTTGTGTAGGCTTGATCAAGATCCTTTTATTTGTTGGTTGTAGTCCCACTTTTGCATCGTCTTTTATCTTTTTTACTGTTTTTGCTCCAAGAACCTGTAACCTGTACTATGTAGCAAACATGGGTCAAAAGCACCTGTTTATTTGTAAAATGCATAAGAATGGGGAATATAATAATGCAATATTATGATATGAACACTATCCCTGGCTGGTAGCTTCCCTACCCCCACAACACCAGGGATCAAAGCCTTCGCCAAGAGGCACCGGGCAGCAACCCTGCTCGGCCATCCTTAAAGACCCAAAAGCCCTCGCAAGAAGCAACCGCTTAGCACGACCAGTGCTCGGTTATCCCTGGCAACACACCAGAGATCAAAGCCCTCGCCAAGAGGCACCAGGCGGCAACCCCGCTCGGGCGTCCTTAGTAGGCCTCCAATGGCCCCTCCCGCGCTAAGGATGAAAAGCCCTCGCAAGAGGCGACCGCTTAGCACGACCCGTGCTCGGTTGTCCCTAGCAGAACTCCAGGGATCAAAACCCTCGCAAAAAGGCACCGGGCGGCAACCCCGCTCGGTCGTTGTAACAACCCCAAAATCTTTAGACATTTGTATTATCTCTCTTCAATAATATACCGTATTTAATTGTACTTGGTATTTTCCGTTTTCTATTAAATTTATTATTATTTTATTCCTGAATCTATTATGTATTTTTTCTAGGTACAATTTCTTTTTCTTATATTTAAGTTTTTAACTTCTCATTCTTATTTTTCTTTTCATAAATATTTAACCCAAATCCATTATTTTTATTCTCTACAACCCATCTGAAAAGCCCACTTTCTTTTTAAGCAACAGCATATATTTAATTCTAATTAAATATATCCATGAACAACCTTGTAGCTCATTGGTTAAATCCTTGCATTGTTATTCCATAAGCCACGTGTTCAAATCCTCATTCTTGCAATTATTTTTATCATTTTTTACAAATGAGACTTTTCATTTCCAAAATGAATGGTGGCCTTTCATTTCTCTTTTAATTCTCATGTTAAATGCATATATTATTATTCACCATTACACCATCTTTATTTGTCCTCCTCTATCTTTTCTTTCCTCATATTTTTTTATCTCTCACTTCTCCCTCTTCACCTAAAGTCCAAGATGAAGAACATGAAGAAGTCTTCAAGAAGGTCTCGCTAGTAACGCGAGACTATTGGCGGATAGACAAGCCTGGTGACAATACCGACTTGTGTATTTAAGTCCCTTCTCTCTTTCCTTCCCTCCATCTTTTTCTTTTTCTCTTTATATTTCTCTTATTTTATATTGCCATGAAAAACTTCCCTTGACATATCATAGTTCCTAAATAATTAATTAAATGGATACATATATAAATAATGAACACACAAATATACACACATATATAGTTTGTAAAGTCTTTTCATTACTCTCAATTCACATGTTAAGATTTCATAGTGACCAATTAGGATTGCATGTTTATTGTTTTATTTTAAATCACTTTATTTAAAGTTTGTAAAAAAAAATGAAGTTACGAATAAATACCATGGTTTTCTCATTTCTCACATATGACATATCAATACCTTTAGTTTTAAAATAATTTTTATAAATTAATTTTTAATTCTGAAAATTTCAGGAAATTTACATATGATAGAATATATTATTTTGTACACGCTGTAAAAATATTAGATCGAACCACATAACGGTTTAGGAATTACATCGTTTTTATTCACTGATCGTAAAATAGAAAACTGCAGTTATCGGTCAATTTCTAGGACACATAACTTGGTATACCGGTATCCAAATTGAGCAAACTCAGGTGTTTTTGATATCTATATCAAATGATCTAGATTTTCTTAGTTTTATAGTTTTACTGAAAACCCACCAAAGATAAAGAAAACTGCGTTACAATATTAAGTGACGGATCTGGACAGAATCTGTCCTGATTCGCACACTGTTTTTAAATTAGACATAACTCAAACTCCCGATGTCCTTTCATGACAAAATTTATATGTGTAGATGCACAATTGATAGAACTATAATTTTCTGTATACTTGATTACTTAGAAATTCATGAAACGCCCCGATATAGGCTTTGCAATACAATATATAGTTACTGTCCAGAAATCTGAATTTCTGTTTTAAACGTTGATATTAAAATGATCATAACTAGAGCTTCAAAAATCCAAATCGTATGAATATTAGTGTTTTGGATAAGTACTTCAAAATACCTACAATTTTCTAATAATCTTCGTAATCTGAAACCCGATGGAAATTAACTCAAACTGTGTTTTAAAAATATGTGACGGTGCCGAATAGATTCTGATCTGTTTTGCGTGAGGATACGAAAACATATATATCTCTCAAACCGGTAATCGTATTTAGGTGAAACTAGAACTCACGCATGAAAAACACTTAGAACCATATTTTTGTTTATGTTCCGCATTCGTTCAACTTGATTAATTAGTCGTACATAATATTTCTTTATAGCATTGTTTTTGGTAGTTACTCGTATAATATACTTGACTCATTTCATGCTATTCGAACATGTATACATATTTATCTTGATCATTAAATTATTGTATGTACATAAATACGATAATTAAATATTTGAGTTGTATTTTGAAAATCATACAAAATTATTTTTACATAAAACCCCTCAAGTTCTATAAATTACCCTAAGGACCCAGTAAACATAGGTTTAAGCGGGACCAATCTCTTGAGCCTCAGGGAGCCGGAGAAGTGGGTGCTTGCCTATTTAAGGTAGACAACTTAACAATGGTGTTATCAACACGGTAATCATTTTTGAAAAAGACACAAATCCTGCCGCCCATGTGCAGCGGTTACCGATAACATCAAAACAATCAGGACTTCAATTTACATTTCTACTGTCTGACTCGAGTTTGAGTCTGATCATAATCCGACTTGAATATGATTCAAGTACCATATAAATCTACAATATTACAATTCAACATGAACACACGAATTCATGAATCCAGTTATCAATCTATTCAACTTGACTGAACCAAATCATGGATATACTTTCCATTTACATAATTCCAGTTTACATCCATTACATCCGTTACTGATATCATGGTTTCGGTCAGTCATCCAACTATACAACTTATACAATACAATATAACAATACAATCAAAACACTATGGGGTTTAAAGGGTAGATTGGTACGGAAAGTGTTAAAAGTGGTGCGAGACAGTAAGATTAAGACACCTAACATGAATCCTGTTGCTGTTGTACCGTGGCATAACGGTTCCTTGTACTTTCAGTTTGCCCAGGTCTCTAGCATATAGAGACCCCTCTCGTATACACTGGCATCCTTCTGTACCAAGCTACAAACAACAGCGTTAACACAATATTCTACAATACTATACAACTTTAAAAGATACATTCTTATTTTGTCTTTTTCTATTTCTCCCTTAACTTTGGGACTTACCGAGCGGCATGTTCGCTGACGACATTCTATTTCTTTCTTCTTTGAATGTCGTCAGGTGATCTGGACATAGCAGAGATCGAGCCCACCAGTGAAGACTTGGATCAATTCCTCGAAGACCCAGAGCTCTAGACATTGTACATTTCCATTCAGTACCGTTAATTTTCTGTTATGCCATTGTTTAGGCATCGTTTTTACTTCAGTTGTATTTCCTTTTCATGCATTGTACAAAAGAATGTTAATAAATAAAGTTGCTGTTATTTTTTATCTCTTGTGATTATCTTTATATTGCTTAGATACGCTCAGCGTATTTACTTCACAGTAAATACATAGCGGACCAGTCGCGTCCCCTTCGCCGTATACCGGGAAGCGGGGCGTGACAGGTGTCCTTAAGGATCAAAGCCCTCACCAAGAGGCACCGAGCAGCTACCCTGCTCGGCCATCCTTAGTAGGCCACTTACGGCCCCTCCCGCGCTAAGGATCAAAGCCCTCACCAAGAGGCACCGAGCAACTACCCTGCTCGGCCATCTTTAGCAGGCCACTTACGGCCCCTCCCGCGCTAAAGATCAAAGCCCTCACCAAGAGGCACCGAGCAGGTATCCTGCCCGGCCATCCTTAGTAGGCCACTTACGGCCCCTTCCGCGCTAAGGATCAAAGCCATCGCCAAGAAGCACCGAGCAGCTACCTTGCTCGGCACCATCCTCAGTTGGCCTATTACGGCCTCTCTCGCGCTAAGGATCAAAGCCCTCACCAAGAGGCACCGAGCAGCTACCCTGCTCGGCCATCCTTAGTAGGCCACTTACGGCCCCTCCCGCGCTAAGGATCAAAGCCCTCGCCAAGAGGTGCCGAGCAGGGCACGGAACTAAGGAACGTGAACTCAACAAGAGGCATTGGGTCTATCAACGTCTTAGCGATCTACACTTCGACTTCGGGGCCATGGAGACACCGTCTTCTCGCCGGTCCTCGCACACTCGACAAATGATCAGAGTCAAGTCAACGAGTAATCGCTAGACGAGGAATATGCCGACCATAAGGGAGTACTGTACTGATACAAGTGTCTACCAACAAAGAAAGCACAAGCACAAACACTACTGCAAAAACAAGATCTTTATTCAAAAAAAAGTCAAAGCCTTTATAAGGGTACTATGGGCTCCCCAGCCTTGCAAAAATGCCCGAAGGCTTACAAAATACCCGACGCGGCAAAAGGAAAGACAAAGAGAAGACGAGGGGCTTCAGGCCCCGGGGGCGCGATACCGATGAGCTCGACGTCCACCGCGACTGGGGATGCGTCCGTCACCGGAGCCTCGGTGTCGCCCTCGCCGAGAGTCCCTTCCCCGGCAGTGCTCCCAGGGGCATCCCCCTGCTCGTCATCCCCGCGGGGATATTTTGCGCGGAGCTCTTCATCAGCAAACTCCGGCACCCGGGCCTTGACGCCATCGAGAGCCTCGTGCCAGATCATGGTGGTGGTCGAGGCTAGGACGGTGTAGAACTGCTCCGACTTCTGGAAGTTCTCCATCGCCTGCGCCGCCCTAAGGTCGGCTCTCTTCGCCGCCTCTACCGCATCCCCCAGCTCCTTGCGGAGTGTGCTCACCGACTTCTTTATGGTGCCGACGAGCACCTTGGAGCCCTGAAGCTTGGCCTCGGCGGCCTCGCGGAGCCTGGCCACTTCTTACTTCGAGGCCACCACCTCCTGCTTCGCTGTCGCCACCTCCTGCTTCGCTGCAGCCGCCTCCTGCTTCGTCGCCGCCGCCTCCTTCTTCGCAGCCATCGCCTCCTGCCTCCCGGCGGCCACCTCGCCTTCAAGAGCAGCGATCCTCGCCACGCCTCTAGCTCCCGCTTCAAGGAGAACTCACCCGCGGCTCGCATCGCCGGGGCTATCTCCTCCTCCATCCGGACGACGATGGCGACGTGCTGGAGGACCTGAAGAAATCAGAGCGGGGTCAGAGAGAAAAAGGGGCACCAAATTTCGCAAACAATGAGACGATGTATGAGCGCTAACCTGCAGGGCCTCTTGGGCGATGGACGCCAGTTGTCCCTTCAGCGTCCCCCCAGCGACCTGGCCACCGGCTGACCTCTCTATGTCGTGCAGCAAGCTATCAGCGACGAAAAGCTCCGAGGGCACCTCAAAGCAGAGCTCCCCCTCGTCCACCAAGATCGGAGAGGCCGGGGTCCGCGGAACGGTTCGGGGGAACCTTTTGAGAGGTAACGGCAGAGAGCTCGTCTCCACCTCCGAAGCTCGGGCGCCCTCTCCTCGAGCCCTTTTTCTGCCCGACGCCTGGCTGGGCTCTGGGGCGCGGTCCGCACTCGAGCGCTGGGGCAGGACGGCCGCTGGAGGATCCGGGACCGGCGTCTGACGAGAAGAGCCAGCCCCTCCAGCCTTCGCCCCCTTCTTCGGCTTGCGCATAGCTGCTCGGAGAATGTCCGCATCCATGGTTTTTGCACAAGACAAGATATAGTGGAATCAGCGACACAAACAAAGTAAAAACAAATACAACCTCCTAACTTACCGACGAACTGGGCGGGGCTGAGCCCGGCCCAACTAAGGGCCCGTTCAGAAAGCAGCACATCAGCCCGAGGAACAGGCTCCCACGCCGCCACTCTCGCCGCGTCGGGGTCATTGGACGGGTTTCCCTGCCAGCACTTATCCCTAGACCACTGGACGGGTACAGGCCAGTCATCACCCTCTGGCGGCCCGACGAAGAAAAACTTCTTCTTCCAATCATGGATGGAAAAAGGCAGGACGACAACTCCTAACCCGTCTACACTCCCCCGCTGCTTCCTAAAGGAGAGGTAAACCCATCTCGGGTCGCCCATGCGAGTTCCGGGGTGACTCTTGTAAACAAGGGAGGAGGTAAGGATAGACAGACTAAAGGGGATCGCCTGCAACTTCAACCGGACCAGGAACCCAAGGAGAATCCTCCAGGAGTTCGGCACTAGTTGACCCGGGGCTAACCCAAAGTAATCTAACTCATCTACAACCTCGGGAGAAAAAGGCAGGCGCATTTCGGCCCAAAAGGCTTTCAGGTACAAGGCGGTCTCTCTACCCCTCACCTGATCTGCCATCTCTCCTTCCTTGACCAATCGTAGCGTGTAGCCGGAAGGAATATGGAAACGGGTCCGAGCGGTGACAAGCTCGTCCTCGTATCTTACTGAGGACGACGCACCAGGGGCGTCCGCCGCCACCGCTCCGGGAACCGCCGTAGACGCGCGACCCCGGGAAGAAGATCCGACCCCAACTTCCCGGAAGGGCTCTAACTCAGGGGAAGAATCCCTAATATCTACCCTTACGACATCTACAAACTCTTCAGAACAAGACATACCTGATGGGAGGAAATTCTCGAGAAGGGAAAACGCAAGATCCGACCTAGAAAGATAGCGCTGAGCAAATAAAACTTAGAATGAGGAAATTGGGAAGAGGGAGAGACCCCAACTCAGGCCTCCCCTCGATTTATACAGCCAGCGCCCCAATCCAACGGCGACGGTCGACTTCCGCCAAAACGGTTCGCTACACTCAACGGCTACGATCGCTCCACCTATCGCGAGCACATTGGCAGCATCCCATCGGACGCCAGAAGCCTGCGGCATGTCACATCAGCCAACCAGTACCCGACACGTGGCCCGTCGCTTCACCAAAGAGCACACGTTCCGGGGCTCCCTCTTTAATGCAGAATCTCGCCCTGATTCGCTGACATCATCCGGAAGATACAACGGATGGCCCGGGGACACGCCCAACGATATCTTCAAAAATGGGGCTCATCTCGGGTGGCCCGGCAAACCACTATCGACCCGACCCATCAGCTGGTCAGGACGAGAGTGGGGGGCTAATGATGATGCTCGATATCGGTGATCTCCCAGATCATGACACGTGGCAGATGACGTGTCCCAGAGCATGTAAGAAAGGGCCTACAGCGGCCGACCAAACCACCCCTATGCTCGTCCTACCGAGCAAACGCTAGCTCAGCTACGAGCCCCCCTGCATAACCGGCCTCCTCGGCCTCACGGCTCGTCTCCGAGCCACCGCAGAACCAAGATACCTCGCCTCTCCGGCTTGTCCACGAGCTCTCTCGCCGAGGTCATCTTCCTCGGTCTCATCGACCGACCAACAGCACCGCTTGCGGGCGTAACCGTCATCCTGCGAATCTCGCCATGCGCGAGATCTCCGCCGGCCACATCCCACGTTCCACGCCACCACGATCCTCCATTAACGAGCCTGTCTCGTCATTAATGGGAGGTCCCGCTCATCACGCGGGCGTGACGTCGGGAGCGTAACGGCCGGTGTGATTCTCGCGCCTGCTGTACCTGCTGCCACCGCTACTTAAACCCCTCTTTCAGACGGTCAAGGTAAGCCATTTTGACTTCACTAAGCCGTTACTCTGCTCGGATCACTAGACTAACTTGATCGTCGGAGGGTCCTCGGTGGTACAACCATCCCGGGACTTCCTTGCAGATAACTCGGTAAGCACAACCTCAACGAGAATGCTGGGAAGCACCAAAGAAATTCCCGTACAAAGATTGGTGTATTTTAAAAAATTCAATTTCAACCGGTCTAATACAATTCATGTAGACTTCCAGCCTTCCGATAAAATGTGTAGAATGGTAAATCACATTTAATACTCACTTAATTGCACGGCTGCCCTAATAGCTTATATGGACAATTATTGTTCTTGTAGTCTATCCTATACGAAACGCATGCACAGGTGGAGTAATTCAAGTCCTAAAGCAACCCCACCTATATACCCAATCAAGATTGGCAGCAAAAGATAAATTATTATCGTTTTATCCAATTGAAAACTCCAAGCTCCATCCAAAGACTGGTTAAACATGTTAAGATAGCTATTTATTTAATAAAAATTTGAAATGCTAGCTTTCAACCCCTTTTGTTAGCGGCAGGGATATTGAGACATGTTCGTTTCCGACAGAAAGTCCTCATAACATTTGGCTTTTGATAACTTCAATTAAGATTCAGAGCAAAATGTGATTTCTCCGGGAAGAAAGAATCTTGAACTGTGAAAACATTGCAGACACCATTATCATCATCAATTCTGAAAAATCATTTCAACATACCAAAAATTGCAATATAATATTAATAATATGATGCTTGAAAATCACATTCCCCCGACCATGATGTAATGAGTGATTCATATTGGATAGCTTGCAATATTTAATGTGTAAATTACACTAAAATACCCTTAACTATCGTGTTTTTCGAATAAAATACCTCAAAATATATTTATTACAGTAAAATATCTTAAAGCATTGTATACTTTTAAGGTATTTTAGTGAAATAACATGACAGTTAAGGGTATTTTAGTGTAATTTACCCATAGTTAATTATCAGGTGAACATAAAAATACATTTAACCATACAGAAGTACAGTACCTGCATCGCTACAGCAGTACCCTTGATGGAACTGTGGAGAGCACACTTGCGGCAATAGGAGGCTAAATTTTATCCATAATTTCTAGTCATAACACAGAAAAGTCTCAACTTAATGGCGCAATATCTACATGCCAATAAAATAAATGTACATTCTCGTTGAACTTGGAGCAATCTTTTTATGAAGGAACTATCACAAATACACAAGCCTGGCAACGCAAGGGCTAATTGAAGCTGTCTCATTTCTCACATCGATAGAAGGTGATGCTAAAAGCATTAGACTCCTTCGCTCATATGCTTCACCTCCATTTCTCAAATTCCTTGGAAGTTGCTTTGATTAGCTTTTTAGTGTTCATGATAAGGTCATCAAGCAATGCATCTATGCGATCCCTGCGAGTTGGAAAGAATTAAAAATTCAAGAGGATGCAACCTCAAATTGAACATTGGAAATGGGAGCATGCAAAGACACAGGAATCTAACTCAAGAAGTTGGAGTGGTTTATTGCACTATAGCACTACAAAAATTAACTTGAACACCAATAAGCAGAGAATCATGATAAACTCAAAAATATTAGAATCGACTATACAAGTTAAGACGAGTGAAATTGGGTGTACTAGACAGACTTGGACATGAAGACGGTTTCCCGCTTAAAGTACACTCTGTATTTTCATAAATAAACAGGTAGGATAAAATAATTGAAGAACTTTACTGAGATAGGCAACATATATTTGAAATTGATTAATAAACTGCAAGCAAATAAAGCTTATATCTACTACTGTCAAATTATACAAGTGTGACGAATAAGCAATTATATTTCTGTTAGAACTAACCAAACGACTAAAAATGATTACCATTTTGTTTGTTCCAATTAGTTCCAATTAGAGCAGGTTTGTCCGACATTTGATAGGATTGGGGAGTAAACTTGAAGAGAAATATTGAAGACTTGTTTGCTCTTTGAAAGCTCGGCAGGCATTATCATAACAACAATTTCATGTCAACCAAAGGAACATGACTCTTCCCAGTAAAACCCAACTCACCAAAGTCAGAGGTCGCCGGTGTCGACTACCAAAGGAATTTGTATGTATTCGTACTCTCTATTCAGCTCTGTTAAGTGTCATTTTCAAAATTAGATCAACAGCATTCATATATCTTTACATTTTCAAATCTATGTTTAAACGGGCTTATCATTTTTTAACTGTTATCAACAATTTTTTATTTTGTCTTCTTCTCCTTCCCCCGACTAGTGTAGATTCCATTCGCCAAAGTGTTTCAACATTTTAGTCCTTCACACCAATACTATTAGAGAATAGGATACGAATACTGTAAGGTATAGGCATGCAGATACATATGTTACCAGACTTTTAAGGATATACAAGTAGTTTCCAACCTGGAATTTCTTCCAAAATCTAAGTCAGCGATGTTCACAGACCATTTGAAAGTTTTATTTTTAGAAAGGCAACTGTACCACTTCATTCACTTCAGTTAGATATCTACTTCTCATTAGACATTCACAACCACGATAAAATCACGCAACTATAGTAGCATTGCTTTCCATCAGAATTTTCTGAATTTTTAGTGAAAATTTGTGCAGTAACAAACATACCCCTTTATACTTACAGGAAAAGAATCAAAAAGGTAGGCAGTAAATATGAATATTAATTAAACAAATATTTGCAAAATTGCAATGGAATAGTAAGAGTTATGCTATCTCAAACTAAACTAGACATGTGGAACAATGCCACTTCAGATATTATTCTCCCTTCCATTAGATTCCTAAGGTAACATATATTTTAAGCTGTAGCTTACATTGGCCGTCTTAAAATTTTAAGAAAAAACTCATGGATAATTTTCCCTTGTTTTCTTTTTTTTCTTTATTATATTTTTAGTATTAGTAGTAAATAAATTCAATTCTTGGATTATCTTATTGTGTGCCGCGTTAATAGATTATAAGTTATACACCAACCAAGTGAGGACATAACTGATTATATCTTTTTTGTAGAGCATTGTGTCCCTCCCTCACACACACACACACACACTCAAGATGTTCATGCTTCCCTTGCCGAGGTAAGGCTGTACGGACAAATGATCTGATTCATGTTCATAAGAATTTAATTAGTCAAGTATGTTAGTTCATAACCCCAGAAAAAGGTATGATCCGACGGATACAGAATTGATTCCCAATAATGGATTAAATTCGCACCGTTGTAAATCCGTTATTCCAAAGCAAATTTTTCATTAGTTACCCAACATCAAGGAACCATTGGTATGTTGTTGAATTGATATAAGGAATGCCAACCTTTGTATTTTTCTCATCATTTAAGTGTTCTTGAGCTGGTCAATTAGGGATATGTTGAGTCACTTAGGTAAAATTTTACCTCAAATAGTGAACTTTTATTCATCATAACATCTAACAGCTCATAATATGATCTTGTTCGAAATATACTCGATACTTAAAAGATTTTTGATAGACTTTCCAAGTACTTAAAGTACTTAATACTGCTTAATAGATGATAATAGAAGGATTTATATTACTGTTCCATGCTATAACATCCTTTTGAATCCATTTCATTTGAATTGGTGCTTTTGACAGATGAATTTGGCATCCACAATAATTAGCACTGATTTGTGAAAATATGTTCGATTCAATTAGGATTGGACATCGTCTTATACGACTGTGCATGCACTCAGCATGTTTTTCTCTCCCTTCAGATTAAATATGTTGCACTGTAATATGTAATTATATTAGGCAAGGCATCAGCATAAGTATTCTTGTGAGTTTCAGCCTGTAACACCTAAAAACAAATACGAAACATCTGATAAATTAAATATTCAACAAAAATCTAAAAGATGGTATCGAGATTTCTAAATTGTTTTGGCCGTATCTTTTTAAAATTTTAAAAAATATTTTCTCCACGCTCACTTGTTCTTATTTATACACCACCAAAAGCTCTGCTACTCTTTGGGAACAAACAATCTCTCGATCCCTTTCCTCCCCATCCCAAGCCTTTCCCTCCCCATCCTGAAACATGGTGTCCATCCAAATGAATGTGATCTCCAATTTTGGTCCACACGCCTTAAACTGGTTTTAACTAAGATATGATAACATTTGGGAGTAAAGAGCTACTTGTTTACAATCTCTAACACATGTCTTCAACAGCCACTTGGTGCATAGGTAACAAGGGCACGACCCATTTTCATTAACATCAATTTTTCAGTAAATCTAAATCATGATGAACAACATATATAGACCATATCTTAAAATGCACCATCATGCAACTAAAAAGACTACGCATCACCAACACCTAAACCTTTTATCAATTAAAAGGCTAAGCATAAACGAGAATCGACTCACAGCTCATAACTTTCACCCAAAACACAACATGCAGCCAATAATTTAATAATCAAACAATTCAAACCAATACATTATGTTACCAAAGATCAAACCTGTGAAGAAATTACTCACTCAGATGGGAGCTTCTTCGTCTTCGTCCCCGATCCCTGAAACAATTTGCCAACATTCGTATACCTCTTACTGTCATCATAAGCGACTCCTCTCCCCATTCCATAGCCAAACCCTAACCCTATCCCACATCCAGCGCCAATCCCAACTCCAATCGTTAACCCAGGGAATCCAGCTCCCAAGCCCGCGCCTTTTTCGGGAAAAAACAAGCCACGAAAGGACATCAAAAATCGAGTCTTTCTTCATACAAAGAAAGGAGAAAAAAGAGATAAAGATTGGATTTTTAATGTTTTACCTCCGAAAAGGCCGGCACCGATACCGACACCGCAGCCGGCGCCGAAACCGATACCGGGGCCGAGCTTGCCGAGATCCTTGGATTTGGCTACTGGGAGTCGCCAGAGCAAGCCCCTGTCATCGCCGTCGTTTGCGCTCATTTTTTGGAGGGTTTTCAGGAGCGAGGATGAGGGAAGAAAAAATGAAGCCTTCGGATTGGGTTCTGTCTTTGGACCTGAGAGCGGAGAGTTGATTTTTTTTTTAAGAGTGATGAAGGCTGTAGAAAAGGTTTTTGGGTTTTATGCTGAAAAGAGGCTTCGTTGGATCTTTCTTTTGGGATTTATCTCTTCTTTTTTCGTTTTAATCAATGATTCTAACCCTCTCGGACTAAGAGACCATACGACCTGTTGGTGGTTTTGAAGCAAACTATTCGGAGCCGGTGGCTAAAGAGAGTATGGTTTTAGTTCCAGAGATAGCGATTCGGCTTAGTTCAAATCGAACTAAAAGAGGAGGCGTAGGTTCAAGTTGAGGCTTCTGTCAAGAAAGCAGAACAAGTCAAGATGAGATGACAGAAAAACTTCCAGCTGCTTCATATATTCTTTCTCGTATATCATCTGTAGCAGAACTATGAACGGGAGGTAGCAATCCAGACCGTATTGAAAAGGTAGGCCTGAGAGGCGATGGTTTACCCTGTGGCGGATGTCAGCAGTTCGAGTCCGCTTATCTCCAGCCCATGAACTTAACTGATACTTCATTCTTGAAAAAAAAATCCATTTTTGGATTTATTTCATCTATTCCATGACCGGGACAAAGGGGGTTAAAAAAGACAATAATATATCCGGTCTTTTTTAAGCCTTTGACCTATTTATTAAATATTTATAATGCCCTTTTATGTTCCCCATTTGCTCCACGTGCGTGTCAGGTCAACCGATTAAAGGGTCCGACCGTCGTTTTCAAATTACTGCACATCACATGTTAATTACAATACACATAGTTGTTAACTGCTACATGTAGACCTGACCAGTTAGGTTTAGCTCGGTTAGTATCAATTTTCTCTCCAATGTGGGAAGTCGCAAGTTCGATCCCCAAAAGGGGTTGATTTCCAAAAATACTGTATGTAACATGTTAAATACTACATATTTATGTGTGGTGATCAGTACGATATGTGTAATTGTTAACATAGAGAAAGACATCATGAGTATTTAATAAATTGGACAAAAGATAAGAACCTCCAAATATGAAAAGTATGCATTAGGGTCTTTTGTCCCGCTTTTTAAACCATTGGACCTAAGCCTTTCTTTTATCCTAGAGGCCAAGAACCATTTATGCTCTAAAATATTCAAGAAATCCCTAGTGATGAGTTTTGGAAGCATCAAAGAGGACATTCTATATCCAAACTATTAAGATCATTGTTAACTACAAAAACATCCCTAGTAATCATCTTGATTCTCTTGATCTGTGCCTCGAATGGGTTTTTTCATCTACCACTTACAAATCAGGTTTTAATTTTTAATTAAACGTAAGTCCTTACCCGCTTCATTGAAAGATAATTTAACGAAACCACATCAAGCTTAAAAAAAGATTTTCGGTTCATCCATCAGTTTTCACAGCCTAGATTAACCATTGCAATAATTTGTCTTTAGCCTCATGAATCCAATAACTTTTGAATAGTGAATTGAGCCTTAAAAGCAGACTTAAAAGAAGAGATCCAAAAATTGTTCTTTCAAATTCTACAACTGATGGAGGTCCTTTTCGGGTCTCCTTCGGATGTTGTCTTCCGTCGATCTCCTGATGGGCTTTGGAGCTGGTCTCCTGTTGCGTGTGGATCTCAATGGGTTTTGAGGAGATTTGGGGATTGGAGGAGTGTGACACCAAGTACCTGCAAAGAAGTCCCGGGGTGGTTTGATACCACCGAGGACCCTCCGACGATCAAGTTAGTACTAGATCCGAACAGCGTAACGACTAAGCGGGGTAAAAAATGGCTCACTTGATCCCTCTGTGATGGGGTTTTATATAGTAGCGGCAGCACGCGGCAGCGGGCGCGAGAATCTCGCCGGCAGTTACGCTCCCGACGTCACGTCCGCGTAAAGAGTAGATCGCCCATTAATGGGGATCGTGAAGACGTGGGACGTGGGATGTTGCTGGCGGAGAATCTGCGCATGGCGAGATTTGCGGAGCGCCGGTTACGCTTGTGAGTGGTGGAGTTGGTCGGTCGGAGGGACCAAGGAAGATGGCCTCGGCAGGGGAGCCCGGGAACGAGCGAGAGGGCCGAGGTATCTTGGTCCTCCGGTAGCTTGGGGGCGAGCTGAGAAGCCGAGGAGGCCAATTTGTGGGGGGCTCTAGGGTGAGCCAGCTTCTGCTTGCAGGTCGAGTACATGGTGGCCGGGTCGGCCCCTGTGGGCCCTTTCTTCTGAGTTCTGGGACACGTCATCTACCACGTGTCCAGGATCGATAGATCGCCAATATAAAGCATCATCATTAGGCCCCCACTCTCGTTCCGATCTATTTTGTGGGTCGGATCGAGAGTGGACTGCTTGATTCTCTCTGTGCGGCTTGGCGTCGATAATTCCTTGTGGTGGATTGTTCGGGGACGACACAGCGTTCTTGTTGTCGCGCATTGAGTATGAATCGAGCGAAGGATGAGTGTGGGAAGGTCGGTATCCTCCCTTTGCCGGAGTTGAGGCGTTGATCGCATGCTGAGTACGAGTTTATTCGGCGGGTCTTGGATCCATGTCTTTGTAGGGTAGGAAGCTACGCGGTGGGAATGCGTCGAGCGGAAAAGGACTTGGCGGCCTCGCGAAGAGGGCTTCAAATCCTCAGCGTCTGATGGGCAGGAGGATGCTCGCTGGGGATGCGCCGAGCAGGAAGAAACCCGGCGGCCTCGCGATGAGGGCTTCAGATCCTCAGCGTCTGATGGGCAGGAGGATGTCCGCTGGGGATGCGCCGAGCAGGAAGGAACCCGACGGCCTCGCGATGAAGGCTTGAGATCCTCATCGTCTGATGGGCAGGAGGATGCACGCTAAGGATGCGCCGAGCAGGAAGGAACCCGGCGGCCTCGATCCTCAGCGTCTGATGGGCAGGAGATGCCCACTGGGGATGCACCGAGTAGGAAGGAACTCGGCGGCCTCGCGACGAGAGCTTCAGATCCTCAGCGTCTAATGGGAAGGAGGACGCCCGCTGAGGATGCGCCGAGCAGGAAGGAACTCGGCGGCCTCGCGATGGGGGCTTTGATCCTTGGCACTGGAGGGGCCGTCCGAGGCCTGCGAAGGATGGCCGAGCAGGGTAGCTGCTCGATGCCTCTTGGCGAGGGCTTTGATCCTTGACGCTGGAGGGACCGTGAGAGGCCTGCGAAGGATGGCCGAGCAGGGTAGCCGCTCGGTTGCCTCTTGGCGAGGGCTTTGTGTAACATCCTAGTTCATTTATACCAATTCCAGTTCTCGTATTTCCTTAATTGTGGTATTTTCCTGATTTATCGTGTTTTGGGTGCGAATAGTATTTTACATTGCATTCAACCCGACCCGCTTGCTTGAACCTATTTGATTCATATTTATAGATTACCCTGAGTTGTTACATAGACACGTGCATCTCATGTAAACTGCATACTGGCATTTTACCTGGCATTGCATATTTTACCATATAACATTTTAGGTCGTGTAAAATAATTTAAAATTGCATTTCATAGCCTGCATGATACCCCTAACCCCGTGGTAGAATCCGCGCATCTTGTTCTCGTCCCGTTCAGTGAAACGAACGTGTTTGGATGGCTACGCGCATGTACGTGCATCCGTTCTTGGGGGTATGCATTTTCGTTACCTGAGCATTCATTTTGAATTTTAAAAGTCGCACATATTTTTCGTATTTTAAATCTGAATTTTTAGACCCGACCCGGGCGCGTTTTGAAATATTTTTGTATCCCGCCAAAATTCAATTTATTTAATTTTAAAATTTAGTTTAAATATTTTCATATGATTTCTTTAACAAACTGAAACCTCTTATCTAAAATTTTAAATCTAAAAATCTTTTAAAATTTTAAATCTAATTTCCTAACAAACTAACAACTCCTTTCTCCCCCCCTCTCTCTCTATCTCCCTCCTCTGCATATATATATTTATATATATATAATTTATTTAGTTAATTTTTCTTTCCTTATTTAATACACAAGCTCTTCTTCTTACTTCTTCTTCTTCTTTCTTCTTTCCTTTTTTTGATCTTGTTTCTTGATTCCGGTAATCATCGCCGGAGCCGTGCTCATCGCCGACGATCCGAGTGATCCAGTGAACGTACCTGACTTACGTGATCACCCTCGTGCGTTGTTTGGAACCGTTCCGTGTACCTTGCGCGCGTCGCGACATTTCGCCGACGAAGGACGTTCCGTACACATCCGTTCTTGTTCCGTCTAGGCAAGTTAATCTTGTTACATGCTATATAATTCATTTTATACCTATTTAAATAAATACCATACCTATAGTTTAAATCTAGTGCCCCATGTTTAATTTTATAACGTTTCGATGTTCCGTTTGCATCCGTTTATATCATATTAAATCTAGATCATGAAAACTTATCTTGTGACATACTGGATTACATTATACTGCATCCATATCATTTAAAATATATATCGTCGTAATATTTCTTATTATTATCTTTAATTAGTTTATAATCTGCATTTTATAATGTTATACATTTGAAAATATTATAATTTACACATGAAATGTCGTTGAAAAAGCGGATACGGCAAATCTGAAATTTACTGTACACCTTAACTTAGAAAATTCATTATAAATCATAGAAAAGTCATTAGTATACGTTCTTTAGTTCGTTACGAAGCTAACTCCGAATACTATAACTCTATGAAATATTTACTTACAAAATAAATTGTTTAAATAACGTAAAATGCAAATGAAAATGTCTCTAAACTGCTGTCCAGGGAAATTCCAGCAGCAAACTTTCAACTTCGAATGTTCATAGCGTTTTGTAGGGACAACCTGAGATGCTTATACTTATAAAAATGAAAACCTTATTGAATTATTTTTGTTTCGGTATAAGACACGTCCCTTTTGGAGAACGTTTGTTATTTTTAAGTTATTTTACAAATTAGGGTGACGCTGAATTTCTGAACGGAACTTTCTTGTGCATGGTTAATCAATATCACTTTTATAGTGATTAATCGCTTTGAATATGCTATCCATATTAATATTATTATATCAATATTTATATCACATATTGCTTAGTTGTACATCCCACATTACAATTTTATAGTTTTATAACTTTTCGGATACCCGTTTGCATCCATCGCATTTAAGATACATATAATTGCATCCATAGATCACATTACTACATAATAATGTGATATTAACACTCCATGTTTAATAAATTGCATCCTAATTAATATTGGAACTATAAATGTAACCTTAATCGATAACTGTGCATCCATATCCTTGAAATTATATCTATTTGCATATCATATTACATGTTCCAGTTTATTGTTCTGATAGTACCCATGCTTGTTTATTTATACACATGCTTATGTTAGTTTGATTATGAGCACCCACATGACATCTTGTGCTTCCTAACATGACCTGTTACACTTCCTACTTGACATGACATGGTACCGTATACTCTTGACATGACATGACACCTTTATACATTACTTGACTTGATCTGTTGTACCATGGATTGACCCGTTACCTGATCTTGTGTCTAATGCCAACAAACCTGACATGTAGTCCTCACGGACCGTTCCTGTTGTCTATCCAGACAAACCCGCTCTTACCTGATCCTGTGTTGGCATTAGTTCTTGATTACTGAATACCTGACTTGACATACACATATAACTTGGGGGTATGGGGAAATCAATGATGAAACCTGACTTGTAACTCAACAGTTCGATACCTGTTCTGATCAGTCTTACGGGCTAGGCCAGCCCCGGAGTGATGATGCTAGCATCACTTGTCTGTACCTGCTACCTGTTACTGCGTAGCGGCACGTCTCGGTTTCAGCCCGAGAGTCTGTAAACCATGGTCCCGGGTATGCACGGGATACTATTGAGTTATATCGATGATTCATCAAATTGATTTCAAAGACTTGAGAGTATTTAACCCAATAGACCAGTTTAGATTACTCACTGCACACTACCTGTCACTGCCCTGATTTACATCGCTGTTACACCTACTTTACCTTTTATGATCATACTTGCATGTCTTGCTACCCTGTTTATATATTATTGCTTGATGTTATGACGCGCTGACGTCTGGGTTTTGCATGGCCCAGATTCTTCTACCGTGTTGCAGACTGATCAAGAGTATTGCCGTTGTTAGACGAGCGGTGAAGTTCATGTCGGTATGTAGTTTCACTTCCAGGTGTTTCATTTATTGTATCTTTTGGCTTCCGCATATTGTTATTTCTCAACTCTTTTACTCTGGCTTATAGTCATGTACTAGATAGTTAGTTTACTTTCCTGTTCTTGATATCTCTACAGCCGTAATGTGACTGTGGAAGGATTTTTCCTATCCACAGGTAGCATGGTTGGCTATGTCACGTGCCCATCTTAGCGTACTCTGGAAAGCGGGACGTGACATGGTTCTTTTGGTATCAGAGATATAGGATATAGGTTAATCGGGTTGATTCTTTTGTAGTTGGGTATTGGACCCAATACACGAATCAGAATACTCGTGATTAGGAACATGTCCTGCCACCTTGATTATCGTGATTGTTGAATCATATCCTTCTCTTGATCCTTTGTTTGAGCGATATGCAAACCACTTTGCATTTCGACCTGAAATCTTTTGGTTCTCTATTGTTTCTCCCTGTTTCTTGATTCTGATACTAGGATTTGGGCGACTTGGGTGGAGTTATGTAATTGTGCCCATGAACTGCAGCATGGTTACAATGCGGTACTCTATTTAAGTAACTTGGAGTCCTGGTCTTGATTCACTTCCGTATTTCATGATCGCTACAGTACCTTGCTTCTCTCGGTTTCATTGCTTACCAGTTTTTGTTTTATCGCCAGCTTGAATCATGTTTACCGTAGTTAACCCTCTTCAGTATCTTGACTTCGGATGAAGTCATCTTGGTATCTTACTCGTTCTTGTTTTTCCTCGCGTTGGGATTATTCAATCCTGGTGCATTTCCTTGTTTGTTGTTGTCTTGGGAATAGGATTTCGCGGCACTTTTCACGCTCATATTGATTGTAAGGAAAGGAAGGTGGTTCTCCAGATTCCCAGACATTCGGAAGTTGTTTTGCTGGAGGAAGCAGTTCTGTCGGGCCAGTCGAGTTAGGGCTAGGCCGACAAACAAGGTTCTTTCATCAATGGCAGTAGATAAGGAAGAAGCGCCGGCTATATTTGAGAGTTTCATGAAAGTGTGAAGACATATCAAGTTTACCGTCGAGACGAGACGTGGAGTTCGCACTTGAACTTGTTCCTGGTGCAGCGCCAATCTCAAAGGGCATATTACCCGATGGCACCAGTGGAGTTGGAAGAAGTCAGGAAGTAGGTTGCTGAATTAGTTGAGAAGGGTTGGTTTCGCCGCAGCAACTTAACTGGGGAAGCTCCAGTTCTTCCAGTAAAGAAGAAAGATGACACAGGGAAGGCGTGCATTGATTATCGAGAATTAAACCGAGTGATTATTATGAACTAGTACCCGATCCCTCGCATTGGCGAAGTGTTTGAGCAGCTTAGTGGCGCGAGGGTATTCTCAAAGCTGGGTTTGCGGTTCGATATCATCAGGTCCGAGTTAAGTCAGAAGATATTTGCAAGACTGCGTTCCGAACTCAGTATGGACATTACGAGTATTAGTGATGCCCTTCGGAGTAACGAATACACCGGCAATATTTATGGACTTGATGAACGGAATCTTTTCACCATTCTTGGACCAGTTTTAGTAATGGTCATGGAAGATATTCTGGTCTACTCGAGGAGCATTGAAGAGCATGCAGAACAGTTGAAGATTGCACTGCAGACTTGGAGGCAAGAAAGATTATATGCAAGGATGAGCAAGTGCAAGTTTTGGCTTAAAGAAGTAAAGTTTTGGGACATATCGTAGCTGGAGATGGAATCGCCGTTGATCCTGAAAGATCACTGCAGTTCGAGAATGGACGATTCCGAAAAATGTTGCGGAGATAAGAAGTTCCTTGGACTTGCCAGGTATTATAGAAGGATCGTGGAGAATTTTTCTCGCTTGGCTGAGCCTTGACCAAGCTTACGTGCAAGGAGGTACCATTTGTGTGGACAAATAAGTGTGCGTCGGCTTTTGGGACGTTGAAGCAGAGATTGATAACCGCTCTTATTTTGACCATACCAGACAGTTCCGGAGGATTGGTGATTCACAGCGACGCATCTGGAAAAGAATTGGGATGTGTTTTACTGCAGCATGGGAAGGTTATAGCCTACGCATCGAGACAGTTGATGACCCATGAGACGAATTACCCAACTCATGATTTGGAGCTAGCAGCTGTGATTCTCGCTTTGAAGATTTAGAGACACTACTTTGGACGAAAGGGTTGAATTATTCACTAATCACAAAGCCTATAGGACGTATTCGCTCAGAAGGAGCTAGTTGTGAGACAACGAAGATGGTTGAAGCCGACGAATGACTACGACTTCGATCTTAAGTACCATCCGGGAAAAGTTAGCGTTGTACCGGATACTCAGTCGGATACCGGCAATTCAGATGTTGATTACGCAGAAGGAACTCGTTGAAGACTTTTGAAGATTTGATTTGGAGGTTGTGATACCGCATTCTACGGGACAGTTGATGCAGCTACAAGTACAGTCGTCATGGATCGAGAGTATTAAAGCAGCGCAGTCGAAAACCCAAGACTGCAAAGGTTTCGAGAATAGGTTGAAGCTGGACTTCGAACGGACTTGTTAATTCATGAAGATGGTTTGTTGCGATATGGTAGCCGTTTGTGTGTGACAAAAGGAGATATTCGCGAAGAAGTTATGAAGGAGGCGCACAATTCCGCATGTTCCGTACATCCAGGAGGCACGAAGATGTACCAAGATATACAACAGCATTTCTGGTGGGAAGGCATGAAACGGGAGATTGCTCGCTTTGTGGCAAAGAGCTTGGTGTGTCAGCAAGTTAAGGCTGAGCATCAAAGGGTTGCTGGTTTATTGCAACCACTTCCGATCAGTGGAAGTGGGAACATATAACCATGGATTTCGTGACAGCTCTACCGCGGAGTCCAAAAGGCAACAATGCAGTTTGGGTGATTGTTGATCGATTGATCAAAGCAGCTCATTTCATACCATTTCGAGTTGGTCAATCAACAGAAGCTTTGGTAGAATGGTACATACAGGAGATTGTAAGATTGCATGGAGTGCCGGTGAGCATCGTGTCCGACCGTGACACCCGTTTCTTACCACATTTTGGAGGAGCTTACAGAAAAGTTTGGAGACTTGATTGAAGTTTAGCACAACTTACCATCCTGAAACAGATGGCCAGTCGGAGAGAATGATCCAAACTCTTGAGGACATGTTGAGAGCTTGCATGTTAGACTTCAAGGGTTGATGGGAGGATAATCTACACTTAGTGGAGTTTTCTTACAATGACAGTTTTCAGGCGACTATTCAGATGGCTCCATTCGAGGCTTTATATGGTCGCAAGTGTCGTTCACCTGTCTGTTGGAACGATGTCGATGAACAAAGATTGTTGGGACCAGATTTGGTTGGGCAGACAGTTGAGGCGGTTAATACTATTTGGAATCATTTTAAAGCAGTACACGACCGACAAAAGAGTTGGGCAGATATATCGAGAAGACCTCTAGAGTTCGCCGTTGGGGATTTGATATTCTTGAAGATATCACCGACCAGAGGGGTGATTCGTTTTGGAAGTTGAGGAAAGCTTAGTCTTCGACTCGTTGGACCTTTGAGATTTTGGAGCGTATTGGAGAGGTGACGTATCGTTTGGCGTTACCACAATCTTTGGCGAATATTCATGACATGTCTCATGTATCTCAACTCCGTAAGTATGTTCGAGATGAAGCACACGTGCTGGATCATTCAGAGCTGACTGTACGAGAAGATTTAACCTTTGAGGAACGACCGATGTTGATAGTGGATCGAAAGGAAAATGTTCTTAAGAACAAAGTTATCCCTCTCGTACTTGTTTCTTGGGGAAATCGCTCGTATGGAGGATCAACTTGGGAACGAGAAGATGAAATCCGACAGAAGTTTCCACATCTATTCTTATAGTTTGTTGATTCTTTATCCTTTCTTATTCTTGGAATTTCGAGGACGAAATTCTTTTGTAGTTGGGTATAATGTAACATCATAGTTCATTTATACCAATTCCAGTTCTCGTATTTCCTTAATTGTGGTATTTTCCTGATTTATCGTGTTTTGGGTGCGAATAGTATTTTACATTTTGCATTGCATTCGACTCGACCCGCTTGCTTGAACCTATTTGATTCATATTTATAGATTACCCTGAGTTGTTATATAGACACGTGCATCTCATGTATACTGCATACTGACATTTTACCTGGCATTGCATATTTTACCATATAACATTTTAGGTCATGTAAAATAATTTAAAATTGCATTTCATAGCCTGCATGATACCCCTAACCACGTGGCAGCATCCGCGCATCTTGTTCTCGTCCCGTTCAGTGAAACGAACGTGTTTGGATGGCTACGCGCATGTACGTGCATCCGTTCTTGGGGGTATGCATTTTCGTTACCTGAGCATTCATTTTGAATTTTAAAAGTCGCACATATTTTTCGTATTTTAAATCTGAATTTTTAGACCCGACCCGGGCGCGTTTTGAAATATTTTTGTATCCCGCCAAAATTCAATTTATTTAATTTTAAAATTTAGTTTAAATATTTTCATATGATTTCTTTAACAAACTGAAACCTCTTATCTAAAATTTTAAATCTAAAAATATTTTAAAATTTTAAATCTAATTTCCTAACAAACTAACAACTCCTTTCTCCCCCCCTCTCTCTCTATCTCCCTCCTCTACATATATATATTTATATATATAATTTATTTAATTAATTTTTCTTTCCTTATTTAATACACAACCTCTTCTTCTTCTTCTTTCTTCTTTCCTTTTCTTGATCTTGTTTCTTGATTCCGGTGATCACCGCCGGAGCCGTGCCCGTCGCCGACGATCCGAGTGATCCAGTGAACGTACCTGACTTGCATGAACACCCTCGTGCGTTGTTTGGAACCGTTCCGTATACCGTGCGCGCATCGCGACATTTCGCCGACGAAGGACGTTCCGTACACATCCGTTCTTATTCCGTCTAGGCAAGTTAATCTTGCTACATGCTATATAATTCATTTTATACTTATTTAAATAAATACCATACCTATAGTTTAAATCTAGTGCCCCATGTTTAATTTTATAACGTTTCGATGTTCCGTTTGCATCCGTTTATATCATATTAAATCTAGATCATGAAAACTTATCTTGTGACATACTAGATTACATTATACTGCATCCATATCATTTAAAATATATATCGTCGTAATATTTCTTATTATTATCTTTAATTAGTTTATAATCTGCATTTTATAATGTTATACATTTGAAAATATTATAGTTTACACATGAAACGTCGTTGAAAAAGCGGATACGACAAATCTGAAATTTACTGTACACATTACCTTATAAAATTCATTATAAATCATAAAAAATCATTAGTATACGTTCTTTAGTTCGTTACGAAGCTAACTCCGAATACTATAACTCTATGAAATATTTACTTGCAAAATAAATTGTTTAAATAACGTAAAATGTAAATGAAAATGTTTCTAAACTGTTGTTCAGGAAAATTCCAGCAGCAAACTTTCAACTTCGAATGTTCATAACTTTTTGTAGGGACAGCCTGAGATGCTTATACTTATAAAAATGAAAACCTTATTGAATTATCTTTGTTTTGGTATAAGACACGTCCCTTTTGGATAACGTTTGTTATTTTTAAGCTATTTTACAAATTAGGGTGACGCTGAATTTCTGAACGGAACTTTCTTGTGCATGGTTAATCAATACCACTTTTATAGTGATTAATCGCTTTGAATATGCTATCCATATTAATATTATTATATCAATATTTATATCACATATTGCTTAGTTGTACATCCCACATTACCATTTTATAGTTTTATAACTTTTCGGATACCCGTTTGCATATATCGCATTTAAGATACATATAATTGCATCCATAGATCACATTACTACATAATACTGTGATATTAACACTCCATGTTTAATAAATTGCACCCTAATTAATATTGGAACTATAAATGTAACCCTAATCGATAACTGTGCATCCATATCCTTGAAATTATATCTATTTGCATATCATATTACATGTTCCAGTTTATTATTCTGATAGTACCCATGCTTGTTTATTTATACACATGCTTATGTTAGTTTGATTATGAGCACCCATATGACATCTTGTGCTTCCTGACATGACATGTTACACTTCCTACTTGACATGACATGGTACCGTACACTCTTGACATGACATGACACCTTTATACATTACTTGATTTGACCTGTTGTACCATGGATTGACCCGTTACCTGATCTTATGTCTAATGCCAACAAACCTGACATTTAGTCCCCACGGACCGTTCTTGTTGTCTATCCAGACAAACCTGCTCTTACCTGATCCTGTGTTGGCATTAGTTCTTGATTACTGAATACCTGACTTGACATACACATATAACTTGGGGGTATGGGGAAATCAATGATGAAACCTGACTTGTAACTCAACAGTTCAATACCTGTTCTGATCAGTCTTACGGGCTAGGCCAGCCCCAGAGTGATAATGCTGACATCACTCGTCTGTACCTGCTACCTGTTATTGCCTAGCGGCACGTCTCAGTTTCAGCCCGAGAGTCTGTAGACCGTGGTCCCGGGCATGCACAGGATACTATTGAGTTACATCGATGATTCATCAAATTGATTTCAAAGACTTGAGAGTATTTAACCCAATAGACCAGTTTAGATTACTCACTGCACACTACCTGTCATTGCCCTGATTTACATCTCTGTTACACTTGCTTTACCTTTTATGATCATACTTGCATGTCTTGCTACCCTGTTTATATATTATTGCTTGATGTTATGACGCGCTGACGTCTGGGTTTTGCATGGCCCAGATTCTTCTACCTTGTTGCAGACTGATCAGGAGTATTGCCGCTGTTAGACGAGCGGTGAAGTTCCTGTCGGTATGTAGTTTCACTTCCAGGTGTTTCATTTATTGTATCTTTTGGCTTCCGCATATTGTTATTTCTTGACTCTTTTACTCTGGCTTATGGACATGTACTAGATAGTTAATTTACTTTCCTGTTCTTGATATCTCTACAGCCGTAATGTGACTGTGGAAGGATTTTTCCTATCCACAGGTAGTATGGTTGGCTATGTCACGTGCCCATCTTAGCATACTCTGGGAAGCGGGGCGTGACACTTTGATCCCTGGCGTTGCGAGTAGGGAAGCTACCGGCCAGGGATGACCGAGCAGGGTAACCGCTCGGTTTCCTCTTGGTGAGGGCTTTGATCTCTAACGTCGTTGTTCCCCTTCGAACGGCGGCCGAGACATGGACGTCTCGCCTGAGGTTCGAGGCAGATGCTAATTGGTGTTATCCGTCTACCTCTCCGAAGATGCCAAGTTGATCCATGGCACCGTGCATCGGAGGCTTAGACGGATGCGGCCGATGTAGCAGACTTCGTCAGATTCCCCCTCGTGGAGGGGTTTTTGATTGTGGGGACGCTCTTCCCTGCAGGCGCAAGCCCCTGCAGTTAATTACGCTACCGCATCGTGGTAACAACTTTCTCCTTCTCCAGCTGGTCACTTCGTGTCGTGGGTGTTTGTTTTGTGTTTTATTGCCCGTGGATTGTTTACGGAGACTGAGTTATGTCGTCTCCCGTAGGGCGTGGACTAGTCCAAATCCGTGTTTATTTTAGATTTAGGTTTGGGGGTTTGGTTTGAGGATACGTCAGCCATACTTGAGGCTAAGATCAACTCAAACGTTTGTTAAGGATACGACAAAGGAGTGTTTAGATCAACTTAACGGGATCGTTTAGATCCGACAAAGGAGTGTTTTAGACTCCATTGTTCCAGTTTAGGGACATAGTGGTCCATCGTATGTATGGCCGTCGGGACCCGTCACCTTTCTGACGACGTTGAAGGATTACAACGACGGATGTCAGAGGAGTTCAGGGATGTACCCTCGAGCCAGAGTTAATTGGGGGGATTCATAGTCCAGTCTGTTTGAAGGTTTAAGGATACGTTAGCCATCTTTGAGGCTAAGATCAACTTAAACGGGACCGTTTAGATCCGACAAAAGAGCATGCGGGGCTCTATTGTTCTAGTTTAAGGACGTTGCGGTCCATGGGTAGTTTAAGGACGTTGCGGTCCATGGGTAGTTTAAGGACATTGCGGTCCATTGTTAGTTTTAAGACATCTCGGTCGAGGTTAAGGACGTCGTAGTCCATGGGTTTAAGGACTCCACAGTCCGGTATGTGCTTTGGATGCTTCACACGGGTTCACTGCCGTGCTTGGCGAGGACCAGGCTCCGCTCTGGGCGTTTTTCGCGGGGTCAAAGAGTGACGTTATCCGCGTTTCACGTAACCAGGAATTTTGCACTAGATGCTTCACACGGGTTCACTGCCGTGCTCGGCGAGGACTAGGCTCCGCTCTGGGCGTTTTCCGCGGGGTCAAAGAGTGACGTTATCCACGTTCCACGTAACCAGGAATTTTGCATTAGACACGGGTTTAAGGACCCCACAGTCCATATCAATGTGTGGTCATCGGGACCCGTCACCTCTTTGAAGACATTGAGGGATTACAATGCCAAGTATCAAAGGAGTGAAGAGATGTACCCTCTACCGGAATGGCTTAAGTAGTCCTTGGCCCAATTTGGGATCAAGACCGATTAATTATGTTATGAGCCCATTAGCCCAGTTAATTACGAATTGAAGACTCATGGTCTAGCTTGGGCTAAGTCCGATCATGTCTGGAATATTGGCTTCTTGTTGGTCCATTAAAGGAGAGGCTTTGCCTCTATCCATTTAGCCAACTGGGCCAAAGCCTAGTGTTAAACACTACAGAGCAATCAGTGTTGAACACTGGGAATGAGGTTGACAAGTTAGTGTTTAACACTAAAAGATAATTGGTGTTAAACACCAGCAATAAGGCTTTCAAATTATCATAAACACTAAAACAGATCAGTGTTGAACACTGGCAATGGAGATCTCAGATTAGTGTTAAGTACTAAGGTAATCAGTGTTGAACACTGCGAATAAAGTTCTTTGATTAGTGTTGAACACTAAGGCCCAACAGTGTTTCAATACTGGATTCGAGAGTTCCAATTTAGGGTTAAACACTAAGGCAAGAGGGGTCACGTGGCAACACGTGAGAGCGCCCTCCCTTCATTTATTCTACTGAGATTATCGCATCACGTGCCCTCACGTGAAGGGCATTTAAATGCTTATATGTTAAAGATTCTGCCGAGGGTCACGTGGGTCACGTGGGGTGCTGCCTCAAAGGGGTTTTCTGTAGATCTCTTGGGGGGGTCACGTGGTGACACGTGACCCTGCCTCTATGTATGTTGTTTAGAGGATCTGTTAATTTTTTTTCCAGGAATTAAATTCCTCGTAGGGTTAAACCCTGACAGTAATTTCAGAGGAATTAAATTCCTACTTCCTTTTGAAGATTTATATTCTGAATAGAGTTGGACTCTGAATTTTCTGTAGGAATTAAATTCCTCATACATGTGAAGAACTAAATAGGGTTAAACCCTGATAAAAGCTTTTAAGGAATTAAATTCCCATTCTCTGTTAAATTATGATCAAGGGAATTAAATTCCCGCTGTTTCAACAGAACTAGGTTCTTAATTAGGGTTAAACCCTGTTTCTTTTTGTTCTGAAGGAATTAAATTCCCATAACACAGGGTCAAGCTCTAGTTTTATTTTAAAGGAATTAAATTCCTATAGTTCTGTGAGAATTAAATTCTCGTGCTTTCATTCCCTCTCTATGTTTTGGATCTGCATGGCAGGATCTCAACCCATTGAGAATTAAATTCTCAAATTCAAGGGGAGATGTGCACTTTGCAGATCCTCTATCAAAGAGAGAAGAAATATATTCTTCTGTTTTATATATATATCAGAGTTAAACTCTGTTGAGAATTAAATTCTCCTTTCTTTCAAGGAGCCTTCCCTTTCTTACCTAGGGTTTTCTTTTTGCAGAAGATCCAAGTTCCTCGAAGTATCAAGGCTCTCTCTCCCTTTCTTCCCTCTGCGTATATCTCTTTTTTTTGTATCTCTTGGCTCCTATTTATAGGAGAAGCAGCCGAGTCAATTAGTTTTTGACGAATCTTCATTGAGAGATTTGATTTGCATCCATTATTCGTTTTGGACCTTTGGATTATTGGGTGAATTTTATTCACCATTGGATTTTAAATCCAGGGATTCTCCTTTGTTATTTCTGTTAGATTTAAAGGGGAAATCTTTCCAAACCCGAGATTTTCCCATAGATAGATGATATTTAATCACCTCTGAATCTTTAATTCGATTGGTTCCAGGTAATCGCTTTCCTTTGGAAAGATTTGAATCTCTTTCAGAATTTAATTCTGTTAACAAAACGGGCTTTGAAAGCCGGTCACGTGTGACCACGTGACCCTTGGTCACGTGTGGGCACGTGACCCTCCTTGGAATGAGCCTTCTTCTTTCCTTTGCGCTATACCTCTGCCGCTGCTTGGTCATCACGTGCCAACACGTGACCACTGGTCACGTGTGAGCACGTGACCCTTGTCTGGAGCCTCTTTCCTTGATGTAACTGGAGAACAAGTCAGATGTTTTGAGCGTCACGTGCCAACACGTGACCCTGGTCACATGGGAGCACGTGACCTCTTCTGAAGCCTTTTCCTTGACTTGATCAGGGAACCAATGTGCCTTTGCCGCTGCTTTTATATGTCACGTGCTAACACGTGACTGCTGGTCACGTGTAAGCACGTGACCCCCCTTCTGAAGCTTTTCCCATAAGCTTTACTGATTTTAAATCAGGAAACAAATGCCCCCACAGCGTTGTTCTCACGTGTCCGTTCGTGAGTGCAACGCTGTCACCTTTTGTGACCGTTGGATTCCTTTAGGGATTTGGGGAGATGAAGCGTTTCCATCGCCTTCTATAAATACCACTGTTTCTTCAGAAGGGCCTTCACTTTGCTCATCTTCTTCTTCTGAGAACTTTTCCCTTGAGAATTTAATTCTCGCTTCCAGGGCTTAGTTCTCTGTCTTGAAACGATCTTCAGAATTTAACTCTGTTCAAAAGGACTCTTCCTCCTCAGGTAATGTCTTTGGACAAACGATGGACCTTCACATTCCTCTGGATTTTAAATCCAAAACAAGGGTTTTTACCCATTTTTCTTCATGTTTTTCCATAAGAACATGAAACCGCATAACCTTCGAACTGTAGATCTCTTAGGGTTTAGATGATCTTTGGGGAGATGATGATGGCAGTTCAACTCCATGGAATTTAATTCCATCCAAAAATGTTTCCTGGGAATTTAATTCCCTTTTCTTAATAAGGAATTTAATTCCAATGAAGAACTCGATTTCTTCACACGGAGGCTTCCTGGGGTCTCTTGGCCCGAGGTTGTTCTTCTGCAATTAATGAAACAGGAACTTTCTAATGATTCTCATGACCTTTATCTCAGGTATCATGGATGCCCATCTGTATAGTCTTGACGAGATCATTTCCTATGGGAATACTCGTGCGCTGGGCCGCAGTCAGAACCAGGAGTTCACCGATGCTCAGTGTGCTGATATCATGAGCCGCTTTGACGAGTACAACCATCGGCTACTCCCCCATCGTTCTTCTCTTCTGAGGCTGATCGTGCTGGCGATCCGGGAGGCACTTCCTCTCTTTTGTACCGGCATACCGCTCGGGGCCTTGGACACTGCCGAGGATAAGGTGCATTCGGTGTACCTTATGGGCTTGATCTCAAAGAGGAGGCGAGATCACCTCATCGATCTTTTGCACCAGGCGTTCCAGCAGTCAGCCATACTTGCCGCTTATCGGAAGGTGGAGGACATTCGTGAGGACCCCGACGCTTGCGACCGCGAGAGGAAGCATACTCGGGAGGTTCGAAGTGCTTGGAGAATCTTGGACAAAGTTAATCTCAAGTTTCTCAACCCATGCCCCGCGTCTGAAGCCTTGCCATTGTAAAAGTTTTCTTTTTATTTTGTATGACCTTCTTGAAATCTGGATGATAAGTTCCATTGTGTTTTTGTATGTTTGCATGCTTTTTTGTGGGATTTTATCATTTCACTATTGTTGTTGCTGGTGCTTTTAATATGCATGGTGCTATTCTATTTTCTAGTGCACGTCAAATTTGGGCCTCACGTGTTCCGCACGTGGGATCATTTGATGGGACTATTCACAAAATTTTCCATGCCGCATCTTTAGCGCACAGTATCAGATGCAGAAAAGGAGCCTTGGAAATAGTTCCATCTCCTTGATTTTCGATGCCTTTCCTTTTTTGGGCCTTGGAAACAGCTTTCGCATGCAAGATTTTCCGCGCATAGCACTTAATGCACCTCTTTATATCTGAGGCAATGGCCTTCCTTTTCTCTTCACAGAGAACTTTTATTCCCATTTTGACGCGATTCAATTCGAGAATAACTAAGTGCCATGGCCTGCAATCGTTTACACGCCCGTCGACAGCCATGGGAAGTGCCTATTGAGGAGATGATTCCTCGCTTTGCTGCACGATTGGTGGACCCTCTCCTGACCGACGACGAATGTGACTCAGCGGCATACGAGCTCTCGACTCGTAGGGGGTCCCCTCTTCCAATGGGCTCTCTCTGGCTTCAGATGATTTTTGCTGCTGTGCTTGCCGACGTCCCTCCTCACCCGGTGGAGATGACCCTAGCGATGCTCGATGCGGCTGAGGAAAAGCTCGAGGGCTTTCATGAAGCGTGCCTGATTACTCAGGCTTTGAAAGATCGCTCAGTTCATCTTTTGAGCGAAATAAGAGCCCGACGGGCTGTTATGTCTGCTTTTGCAGATGGCCATGGCGCCAATCGATGGGGAGCGACTTCTCGCGAGAACCGTCGCTTTGACGTGTTGGAGAGAGCAGAGAGAGAGATGGAGAACCTTATTCTTTGTTTTGTTAACCCATGTATTTCTGATCCCTTGTTTGGTGATCTTTTCCCACCAATGTAGTGTGTTTGAATCAATGTACTCCTTTAATCATTGGTGGTTTGTATGCTTTCTGTTGAATTTTCATGCTTGTCAGATAGTCGTACGTGTGTCTTGCTTGCGTAAATGAGCCGTCTATTTTTCTTTAATTACGAGCACCATCGTTACGTTGCATGCACATCAGTGCCTCAGGCAACATTTCCTTTTAAACATTCGTACAGTTGCAAATGCGTGCCTGATAGGATACAGATCAGAAACTTGCCACGTTATCTCCCGTATCGGGTGGTTTGCGCTGGCTTTAGATCGAGTATTGTTTGTCGAAGAGAGGTTTATAAATGAAGACATATTCTTCTCTTCCATGATGTGTCCCCTTTTCATTGAATGTATTCTGCGGATAATTTATCTTGATCTCTTTGCAGGACAGTGATGGCTTAGGATTCAGGATTAAGATCTGCTTCCTAAGACTTTTGCATTCTATGAGCCATGAGGGTCTCATAAAGAGTTTTTCTCCCTACAGGTCGAGAGGATCCCATAGGTGTAAGTCCTTCTTAAGAATCGTGAGGATTCTTAAGCGGGTTTTCCCTTGAGAGTCGTAAGGATCTCACAAGAGAGTTTTTGCTTCCTTATAGGTTGTGAGGACTTGTAAGCGCTGGATGTGGTCACCCTTGTCCGTGTTTTATGGAGTCAGGGGTTTCTCCAGGTATTTTAGTTTAAAGACGTCGCGGTCAAGGTTAAGGACCTCATAGTCCGTGGATTTAGGGACTCCACCGTCCGCTGTTAGTTTTAAGACATCACGGTCAAGGTTAAGGACATCGTAGTCCGTGGATTTTAAGGACTCCACGGTCCGATGTTAGTTTTAAGACATCGCGGTCAAGGTTAAGGACCTCATAGTCCGTGGATTTAGGGACTCCACAGTCCGGTGTTTGGTTGCAGGGACCCGTCACCTCTTTAAAGACGTTGAGGAATTACAACGCCAGGTATCAAAGGAGTGAAGAGATATACCCTTAAACCAAGGCAGAATCCGTAGGGAATCGGGGTGGTTGATCGTTAGTTTTAAGACATCACGGTCGAGGTTAAGGACGTCATAGTCCGTGGATTTTAAGGACTCCACAGTCCGGTATTTGCTCTGGATGCTTCACACGGGTTCACTGCCGTGCTTGGCGAGGACCAGGCTCCGCTCTGGATGCTTCACACGGGTTCACTGCCGTGCTCTGCGAGGACCAGGATCCGCTCTGGACGTTTTCCACGGGGTCAAAGAGTGACATTATCCGCGTTCCACGTAACCAGGAATTTTGCACTAGATGCTTCACACGGGTTCACTGCCGTGCTCGGCGAGGACTAGGCTCCGCTCTGGATGCTTCGCACGGGTTCACTACCGTGCTCTGCGAGGACCAGGATCCGCTCTTGACGCTTTCCACGGGGTCAAAGAGTGACGTTATCCGCGTTCCACGTGACCAGGAATTTTGCTCTAGATGCTTCACACGGGTTCACTGCCGCGTTAGGCGAGGACTAGGCTCCGCTCTGGATGCTTCGCACGGGTTCACTGCCGTGTTCTGCGAGGACCATGATCTGCTCTGGACGCTTTCCACGGGGTCAAAGAGTGACGTTATCCGCGTTCCACGTGACCAGGAATTTTGCACTAGATGCTTCACACGGGTTCACTGCCGTGCTCGGCGAGGACTAGGCTCCGCTCTGGATGCTTCACACGGGTTCACTGCCGTGCTCTGCGAGGACCAAGATCTGCTCTGGACGCTTTCCACGGGGTCAAAGAGTGACATTATCCGCGTTCCACGTAACCAGGAATTTTGCACTAGATGCTTCACACGGGTTCACTGCCGCGTTAGGCGAGGACTAGGCTCCGCTCTGGATGCTTCGCACGGGTTCACTGCCGTGCTCTGCGAGGACCAGGATCCGCTCTGGACGCTTTCCACGGGGTCAAAGAGTGACGTTATCCGCGTTCCACGTGACCAGGAATTTTGCACTAGATGCTTCACACGGGTTCACTGCCGCGTTAGGCGAGGACTAGGCTCCGCTCTGGATGCTTCGCACGGGTTCACTGCCGTGTTCTGCGAGGACCAGGATCCGCTCTGGACGCTTTCCACGGGGTCAAAGAGTGACGTTATCCGCGTTCCACGTGACCAGGAATTTTGCACTAGATGCTTCACACGGGTTCACTGCCGCGTTAGGCGAGGACTAGGCTCCGCTCTGGATGCTTCACACGGGTTCACTGCCGTGCTCTGCGAGGACCAGGATCCGCTCTGGACGTTTTCCACGGGGTCAAAGAGTGACATTATCCGCGTTCCACGTGACCAGGAATTTTGCACTAGATTCTTCACACGGGTTCACTGCCGTGCTCGGCGAGGACTAGGCTCCGCTCTGGATGCTTCACACGGGTTCACTGCCGTGCTCTGCGAGGACCAGGATCCGCTCTGGACGCTTTCCACGGGGTCAAAGTGTGACGTTATCCGCGTTCCACGTGACCAGGAATTTTGTTGATTGTATCCGCATTTCACGGGATGGAGGTTCGACTCTTGGTGATATGTATCGTTGAGCCATGGAACTGGGGGTTGCCGCTGCTCCGTTTCGCTTGATATCGTGTCTGCTGCCATGAGACGGACGTCGAGATGATCTCTAGGCTATCTGTGAACCGTCGAGATTTGGCCTCTTCTTATGATGAAACCTGGGGGAGGAGTATGATCCCTTCTTTGATTGCGCCCCTGGATTGTATACAGGGGTAGATGTAACATCACCTGTAGGGCGTGGATTTCATTTTTATTTTATTTCTTTTTCCGCGATGCTCTATCGTTTCAGCTTTTATACCGCGAAGGTCGCGATTGCCCCATCATTTCGGCTATTTTTTCGCGGTGTCCAATCGTTTCGGCTATCTATTTATTTTCTGCTCGCTGCTTTTTATTGCGAGTTGCCCCATCATTTCGGCTATTTTTCCATGCATACATTTTTACTTGCTGCTTTTTATTGCAAGTTGCCCCATCATTTCGGCTATTTTTCCATGCATACATTTTTACTTGCTGCTTTTTATTGCAAGTTGCCCCATCATTTCGGCTATTTTGTAGGCATGTGTAGCTTGCTAGCTTTTTCGCCGCAAGCTTGGATTTCAGACACCGATTTCGACATCAGCACCGCTACAACTAGAATGTTGCCAGGAGCGAATCATCATTTGCCTTTGTCGATGATGAACAAAGGTGGCTCAGCAAACAGGGTTAAGGGTCCTGCCGACCAAGGCTTTGACTTCATGAGCCGTAAGGGTCTCACGAAGGTATTTCTCCCTACAAGTCGTGAGGATCTTGCAGGTGTATTTTCTCCTTAGGGATCGTGAGGATTCCTAAGTGTGTGCTCCTCTGTAAGTCGTAAGGATCCTACAAGAGGGCTTTCTCCTTATGGATCGAGAGGACCTACAAGGGTTGGACTTTGCTGGGAAAATGTTTATTCGCGTCCGTGGATTGTATACAAGGGTCAGTATTGAGTCCCTTGTAGGGCAATATCGAGGGCTGTGGAGGATTTGCTTAAGAACAGGTTTAGGTTTCTGTAACTTAAGACTTTCAAATCTTATGAGCCGTGAGGGTCCCATAAGAGAGTTCTCCTTACGAATCATGAGGAACTCGTAAGTGTATTTTCTCCTTAGGAATCGTGAGGATCCCTAAGTCTGTTGCTCCTTTGTGAGTCGTAAGGATCTCACGCAGGTGGTTTCTCCTTACAAGGTCGAGAGGACCCTATAAGCGTCTTTTAACGAGGTTGCGCCCTTTCGGGTTTTCACAAACACTCGCCGGTAGTCCTGCTGTTTTTACTCACGGAGCCCTTTCGGGTTTTCATCCGTGCCCATTTTGCTTGTGGACATACCGTTTTTTTTTATTCTTTTTCATATATATATTTTTTTATTTTTTTTTATTTTTTATTTTTTATTTTTTTTTATCTCGTCAGCCTAAAGATTGCTGCGGTAGTAATTCTAGGGACGTTTCGGTCTGTCGTTAGTTTAAGAACATTTCGGTCCGTCGATAGTTTTAAGGACGTTTCGGTCCGTTGTTAGTTTAAGGACGTTTCGGTCCAGCGTTAGTTTAAGGACGTTTCGGTCCAGCGTTAGTTTAAGGACGTTTCGGTCCCTCGTTATGGGAAGGTCGGCTGCTGCTTGTAAAGTCTGAGCCTAGGAAGATAGCGAGCGGACATAGTCGTCGTCGTCTATCATTGACCCAGGCTGTGGCTCATTAAGCATAGTATTTCTTTAAGAAGCGGCTGTTTATTGGCCTGAAAGGCCTTTCATCGTGCATGTCCATGAGTAGGTAGGCTCCACCCTGGTAGACCTTGTCTATGATGTACGGGCCTTCATAGTTTGGCTCAAATTTTCCCCGCTTGGCACGATTGGGGATCATAGGTCTTTTGACCACTAGTACGAGTTCGCCTTGGTGGAATGTCCTCGGCCTGGTCAATTTTTCGTACGAGCGCGTCATCTTTGCTTTGTAGGCTTCTAGATGTTGTTGCGCTATGAGCCGGGTTTCGTCGAGGGCATCAAGCTCCTCAAGCCGAAGGTGAGCAGTTTCTTCGTCCGTCAGCTCGTGGTGGACTGCTACTCGTAGAGAGGGTAACTCTATCTCGAGGGGGAGCACTGCTTCCGTCCCAAATACCAACGCGTACGGCGTTGTGTTCGTGGCCGTCTTGAATGTAGTTCGATAAGCCCAAAGGGCTTCTTGCAGCCTTTCGTGCCAGTCTTTCTTATTCCTGGAAACGGTCTTTTTTATGATCTTCGCCAAGGTATTATTGAAGGCCTCGGCCAGACCGTTAGCCCGTGGGTTGTAAACCGAAGAATATCTCCAGTCTATATTGTGCTGCTGTGCGAAGCGGCTAATCTTATGGCTTCGGTAGGCTGGCCCATTATCGGAGATAATCCGCCGTGGAGTTCCGAACCGATAGATGACATGCGTCTTGAAGAAATGGAGGATATTCTCCGTCTTCACTTCCCTCAGTGGTACTGCTTCTGCCCATTTGGAGAAGTAATCAGTTGTCGCCAGGATAAATCGATGTTCTCGGGATGATGCTGGCTCGATGGGGCCGACTATGTCAGTCCCCCACATTTCGAACGGCCAGCTAGCCACCGTTGGGTGTAGTGGATTCGTATGTTGGTGGATAAAGTCTCCATGAATCTGGCACGAGTGGCATTGCTTCGCATACTCGAGGCAGTCCTGGATCATCGTGGGCCAGTAGTAACCCATCCGTTTAATTTTTAGCTTCATCTTTGGGCCTGCTTGGTGAGAACCGCAAAGTCCGTCGTGAACTTCCTGAATGACCCTTTCTGCTTCGTCAGGTCCTAAGCATCTCAGCCATAGAGAATCAAACGATCTCTTGTATAGAGTATCGTTGACGAAAGCGAAAGATAGAGCTCGTTTCATGAGCTGATGTCTTGAGGACGCTTCTTTGGGCATTCGGTGGGACTTAAAGTAGTCTATGAAGACTTCCCTCCAGTCCTCGGCCTTCTCATGGTCTTTTATTTGTAGGGTCGTTTGTTCAGTCGCTCCCTTTTCTTTATATAATTCCGGAGGTATTTCTGCCGGGGCAAGCACTCGACGGCTTTGTACCACGATTCTGACGTCATCGAGGTTCTCGTCCGCCAGCTCTTTAGCAAGTTTGGCCAACGCGTCTGCTTTGCTATTTTCTGCGCGCGGTATGTTCTCCAGAATATAGGAGGGAATTTGGGTCAGTAGTTGCTGTACCTTTTCGCCATACTTCACCAACTCCGGTTTGCACGTTTGGTAGTCACCATTTACTTGACTAACGACCAGTTGAGAATCCCCGTATATAAGAAGGTCTTCAAATCCCAGGTCGATGGCGATTTCGAGGCCTGCTATCGGAGCTTCGTATTCAGCTTCATTGTTTGTCCTCGGCTCTGTTAAGGAAAAGGCGAAGCGCATTATCCCTCCTTGTGGAGTTGTAAAGACGAGGCCTATCCCCGATTTGATCATTGGGATACCTTGTTTCTGTTTCTTTACGGAGGACGCTCCGTCGAAATAGAGTTCCCATCGGGTGCTACCGCCGCCAATCGCATCAAACGCATGCTCGTCCGGCAAATCACAGTTCAGAGGAGAATCGGCCGGTATCGGGTGCTCAGCGAGGAAATCGGCAATGGCCTGGCCTTTCACTGCCTTGAGAGGTTGATACGTTATCGAGAACTCCATCAAGAGCAGGGCCCATTTAGCGAGTCGTCCCGTCAATATGGCTTTTGACATCAAGTATTTAAGGGGATCCACTTTTGAAATGAGACGGACTTCGTGCGCCAACGCATAGTGCCTGAGCTTTGTTATTGCGAAGATTAACGCCAAGCAATGTTTTTCAATGGGAGAGTAGTTGCTTTCTGCCCCCAGTAGAACTCGACTTAAGTAGTAGAGTGCCCTCTCTTTCCCCTGATCATTCTCTTGTGCCCATAATGCGCCCAAGGAACCTTCGAGGGCGGTCGTATAAAGAATGAGGGGTTTTCCCTTGACCGGCGCAGCCAACACCGGAGGGTTCTGCAGGTACTGCTTGATCTCGTCTAGTGCACCTTGGCATTTGTGATCCCAAACGAATGGAGTTCCCTTCTTCATCAGGTGGCTGTAAGGACGACATTTGCCTGAAAGATTGGCGATAAACCGCCGGATGTATGCGAGCTTCCCTTGGAGAGACCGCAACTGTTTGAGGGTTCTTGGCGGAGGCATTTCCATGATCGCTTTAATCTTTGACGGGTCTATTTCAATACCTCGGTGTCGAACGATGAATCCCAGGAATTTGCCCGAGGAGACTCCAAACGCGCATTTGAGGGGATTCATTTTCAAATTATATTGCCGAAGGCATTGAAATACAGTCTCCAGATGTTTTAAATGATCTTCGTATGACATGCTCTTTACTACGAGGTCGTCGATATAGCACTCGACGATGTCATGTATGAGGTCGTCGAAGATCTTTGTCATGGCCCTTTGATAGGTAGCGCCGGCGTTCTTTAGACCAAAGGGCATAACCCTGTAGCAGAATATACCCAAAGGGGTCCGGAAAGCGGTGTGCTTCTGGTCTTCGGGATGCATCTTTATCTGATTGTATCCTGACGAACCGTCCATAAAGGAGAAAACCTCGTGAGTGGACGTGTTATCTATCATTAGCTCGGTTACTGGTACTGGGAAATCATCCTTTGGACAGGCTTTATTGAGATCCCTGAAATCCACGCATATGCGTACCGTCCCATTCTTCTTCATTACCGGGACGATATTGGCGATCCAATCGGGATATTGGACCTCTTGGATAAATCCAGAATCGATCAGCTTCTTAACTTCGGCGTTGATGCTCATCTCAAGCTCGAGCCGCATCCTTCTTGGCGCCTGCTTGACTGGCTTGATATCTGGGGATATTGCTAATTTGTGCACAGCAATCTCCGGATCTAATCCTGGCATCTCGGAGTAGTTCCACGCGAAGCAGTCTTTATGCCGTAGAAGCACGTTCTTTAACGCAGCCACCCTTTCTTCAGATAGCAGCTCGCTGACAAATGTCGGTCGCGGGTCGTCTGCCGATCCCAACTCAATCCTCTTGAGGTTATCTGCAGTAGTGTGTATACCATCTTCCAGTTCTTTTGGAGTGGGCGGAAATTCTGAGATCACCTCATCATCGCTGTTCTCAAAGCACCAGGGAAGGTCATCTATGTTCTCGGGCTCTTCTTTCAATATTGTAATCATATAACAGGTGCGAATCCGCTCCCAGGACTGAGGTGGATCCGATTCTGCTCTTGCGGCCTTGGGTTCGTGCTTTTGTGGCGGCGTTACCCTCCAGCCGTCGGATAAAGCGAATCTGCCCTGTTGGTACTGGTCCTCGACCCAGTTCTTGAAGGTGAAGCAGTCTTCGGTGGGATGTCCTATGGCTCGGTGATAAGAGCAATAGCTCAGATGAGAAGCCTTGTTAGCTTGCTCAGGACGTCTAGACTCTGGGAGCGCGATCATTTGATGTTTTATAGCGAGCTTGAGTAACTTCTCCGTCTTGTCTCGGGGGAAGGAGTAGGCTCGACTCATCTTCTTCATGAGGGACAAATCCGAGCCGTGCAACACCCGACTGCGTAACTCTCTAATCCTGCGTCGTTGTTGTTGGCTCCTCTTTCCGCTTCTTGATTTATTTCCGTCTCTGCGTCGGGCCTTCCGTACAACGGATTGACAAGGATGAGCATCTTTGTCTTTTGCAGCCTGTTGAAATAGACGTTGCGTCCTGGCCTTCTCGTAGATGGCCATTTCGCAGTTATGGTCTTCCCGAGCTTTCTGACCCACTTTCCTGATAGGCTTGCCCATTCGTTCTTCAGATGACGGACTCGGCGCCTCAATCGCAGGGTCTGGTTTTGATGAGGGGTTGGCATCTCCTGACGGGGCGTCCTCTTCTTCATCAAAGGTATATATGGCGTAGCTACTGTGGGCCCGTTCCCGTTTTCCGGCTCTCGCGTATCCAAGCCCGAGTGTTTACATTTTCTCGTTGGGCAATTTGCGTTGAGTTCCGGGGACATCTCAAATCTTGTTGTAAAACCGAGCCTGCTGAACAGTCTGTTTTAAGGGTACTCCTTGGCGCTTCAATAGCTTCTTTAATCCATTTGTATAGTATCTGGGCAGACGGATGAGTTGGAGCCTGTCAAGTGTAGCATCCGCGCCATGCCAGATCTCTTTCTCTATTTTCGACTCTGAGGATCGGTAGAATAGGATCACCTTCTCACCCCTTTGCCTGGGAGGGACGTAAAACGTTTGCAGGTCCTGCACATTGTGAGCTTGAAGCGTGTCGAGATCCTTGTAGTGTTCTCGCGGTACCATGGTGATTTGCAAACTATGGTCATCGCCAAGGGGTGCTTGTATTGACAGCCGATTGGCGAACACGGCATTAACCTCATCTTCCGATTCACTTCCGAAGACTAACATGGGGGCGGACGTGCCCGGGTTGTTGCGTTGAGATGGCCCGGCATAAACTATCTCTTCTTCTTCTTCGGTATCGCTCCCGAAAACAGGGATGGTGGCGGCGGTTTTGTTCTCCGGGTTGCGACACCTTTCTGTATCCTCGAAATCTGGCAAAAAGTACTTCGCATCTTCGTATTTGCGGACTTCGTTCACGGAAAATGGATTTAACTCTCCTGTTACAGTATACTCGAAACCATCCTTAAAGTATTTCATACACTGATGTTGTGTAGAAGGGATGATGTTGTACTCGTGTAGCCAAGGACGGCCGAGCAAGGCGTTGTAGCAGGTCTTGGCGTCGATGACATGGAATTTGATGTCTGTGACGAGAAGTCCAAAGAATATTGTTAGTATCACAGATCCGAGAGTCCGTGACAATTGTGAATCAAAACCGGAGATAGTAATTTTGTCACGAGCGAGGTGTTGCACACTCATGCAGATTTCCTTCAACACCCGAACATTAAGGAGATTGACGGAGGATCCATTATCCACCAGGATCTTGCCTATCTTGATATCATGGCAGTATCCGGAGACATATAGGGGACGGTTGTGGTCGCACATCCCGAGAAGGAGGTCTTCATCACCGAAAGTGATGTCGGCCGTATTCACTTCCTCCAGTTCATCCTTCATCTTTTCAGTGGCGAGGAAGGCTTGGAATTGCTCAGGTTCCTGTAACGCCTTAATTAGTGAGTCTCGCGCTTCTTTTGATAATAGGAGGGCATCGAGAATGCTAAGCTGAGAAGGTAGTTTTCTTAGGTGCGCTAGGATGTTATAGTCCACCTTATCCTTCCTAGGAGGGTCTTTAGCGGCCAGCTCTCTCATGACTTGGTCGTCTAAAGTGATATCTTCAGTGACCTTTTCCTTTCCCTTATCTTTTCTACTCACGGGCCCGAGATTCTTTTCTGGGAGTGTGCGATTGCGCAGCTGAATGTTCTCGCAGGCCTCCGGTTTCTCCTCTTTCCCTAAAACGGATTCTTTAAAGAGAGGGCCCAGAGCCATTTCTTCTTCAGAGTCACTCCCAAAGGTGAGAACTTGTGACCCCCCGGCGTGAGCCATACAACAGTTGCCAGTAATTCTGTTGTGCCCATCGACAGTGTCTCTTTGCTCCCGACGGATCTTGCGTTTCATGCGCTTAACGTGTTGTCGACGAGCAACATATCCTTGCCACCATATCTTAAAGGCGTCGCACTCCTCCGTGGGGTGTGAGATTTTCCGATGATATGTGCAATAATCAGGGTGTCTCTCCACCCCGTCGAGCGTGTTTCCTTCCGAAGGCGGTAGCCTCATCCCCATTGACATGGCTTTGGCAAACCTTTTCCTCGTTTTGAATACCCTCTTGTCTACTTCGGATGCCTTTCGCTCTGGCAGAGGTAGTTCAACCCTTCCGTTCAGTCGCCTGCATTTGGTTCCTTCTGATGCTGCCATCTCACGCTCCTGATCCGCTTTACTTTTTAGACGAATCTCGTCTAGAAAGGCACTGATCATTTCATTTGTCGGCCCCGCACGCTCTGGTTCAGGCTTTGCCTCCAGCTTCTTAGTGCCTGGAGTTTTCTCATCATCGGTAAACGAGTGGGAGATTACATTACAACTTGCCACATACCCTTCGGATTCATCCGACGAGCTCTCTCCATCATCTCTCTCTTGAAAGATGTGGCAGAGAAACTCTTGCAGTGTGACAGGAGTTCGCGCCTTTTGATTGTATTCTTCCAGCGCGTCGATTTGCTTCTGCAAGTTCGTGTGCTCGTCTCCAAGCTTCGCGGGCTTCTTGGATTTCTTCTTCTTTTTCTTCGAAGATTTTGACGGTTGGGCGTTAGTATTTGGGCCCTTATCACGAGTCTTCGTAGTTGTGCGGGGCTTCAACATCCCTTCGATAATTTGAGGTTCAAGAGGGTCCTTGCATTCGATCGCAGGGCACGCATGAAGGTCTCTCAGCATTCTTTTGGTTTTAGTCGATAGCACGACCTCCCATGGAGCTTCTTCAATAAAGGAGCAGGTTGCCCCCGGTGTATCTGCTTTCTTAGGAGTATGCGGTTGTGGTGGGTTCACCTTCTGCTTTTCGGACAGTACAAACTTCCCCTGGAGGTATTGATCTTCAATCCATCCTTTGAAGACGAAGCAATCTTCAATCGGATGGCTTACCGTTTGATGGTAAGGGCAATAGTTAGGGTTATTCACCTCGGTGGGTTGCGGCGGTCGCCTTGGATTTGGTAGGCTTATAAGTCTGTTGCGTATTGCCAGCTCGAATAACCGTTTCGTCTTGTCTCGTGGGAACGAGTAGGGACGTTTCATCTTCTCATTATAATACCGGCGTCTTTCTTCCAATTGATCTGCCGGTTTCGGGGCGTTAGGTTGCTGCTGGGCATTCGCGACAAAGGTTGCCCTTCCTTTACCCTTGTCATTCCGAGGTTCTGACTTCGGGGCAGGTGGTCTATGACCCATCTGGTCCATCTGAGCCAACTTGTCGATTAAAGCATGGAATGTGGTTGGCTTAAAGAACATCATAAACTGGGAGATAGTTGCGTGGGGGTCTAGGGTTCCCACGAACATGCCCACTGCGGGTGCCTCCTCAATGCGTTGTTCACATTTCGACCACAAGTTCCGCCAGCGTATAGCATACTGGACCCAGGTTTCGCCTGGTTTTACCCTGGCGTTAATCAATGCAGTTATTGGAGTGGGTTCGCTGGCACTTGCGAATCGCTGAGTGAATAACAATTCCATTTCAGCGAACGTTTTGATAGAATCGTTCGGGAGTTCCGAATACCATTCGAACGCTGTTTCTGATAAGCTGCCCACGAATTGGCGAAGCAACAGTTTATCATCACCGCCGGTGTTACCGCAGAGGGCCCGGAACTGGGCGACATATTGATGGGGGTTGCCGGTCCCCTTGTACACGTGGAATTTTGGTATCGTATAGCCTTGCGGGTATTTGATTTGGTCGTACCAGCTTGGATACGGCCGCCCCATTTTCACGACTTGACCAGCTGCCTCAGTCGCGTGATGAACCCGGATTTGCTGGGCTATGTAGTCAACCAAGTCAGCCTTGGAGATTGCCTCCTCCTTGGCCGTTGAGAGGGCTGGTGGTGGATTTGACGTTTCTCCTCGGTCGTCTTCAAGAACGATTGGGGGATCCTCGGCGGGCAAGTACTGTTGGATCATCATTCCTATCATATCTTGGAAGAGAAGGCCCATACGTTGTATGTTGGCCGCTTGTTCAGCAGCCTCTTTGTCCTTTTTCTCCAGTATCCGGCGAAGGAATTCAGCGTCAGTTTCTTCCTCCTGGCGTGCGTCCGAAGACGTTTCTGGGCTTTCTTTTGGCCCGGTAAGTGCGGCCATAGCATTCATCATTTCCTGAAGCTTTTGTTGCTGCTCCTGGGCTTTCGTCACGGATCGGGTAAGCGGTCGGTGGCCTGTAGAAGTGCGGCTTTCCTCCTTTCCAGAGGCCATGTAAATAGTGTGCACCACCATGCCCCCAGACTTAGGGCTTCTGGGCTCAGTGCTTTTACCCGTCGTTGCACGCTGGGGGGTCTTCTCTGGCCTCCTCCTTTTATGAGCCATGGAGGTTGAGGGGGCCGTTGAGGTGGGCGTCCAGACAGCCTTTTGGGGTTTAGCCTGGTGACCAGCCTCCGGTTGGATTTTCAGCTTCTTGTGCTGGCAGGAGAAGTTTGAATCGATGATCGAGTCTCGGGTCTGCCGCCAAACCTTATAGATTTTGGAAGACAGTCGTTGAGGAGATCGGGGCTGTTCTGGTTTTATTTCCACAACCTTTTTTAATGGGGGAGGAGACCTCTTCAGCACTGCAGTAGGAGAATTCCTTCGCACCTTATTTAGCATTTCGAAGTTGTTCCCAGTTGGAACAGCAGCATTAACTTCTGCCACCGGGGCTGATGGAGTCAACCCAGAGGGGGAGTTGCCTCCAGCCTTCCTTACTCGACGCCAATGACGACGTCGAGCGTGTCGAGCGGACGGCGTAGGGTCAGCGGTAAGAATGGTTTCGTCTTGCCCCCTGTGTGGGTGGGGGGTCGCTGTTGGTGCTAGCCTGTCAAAGACCGATGTCCTTTGGGCAGCAGGAGCGGGAGCTGAAGCCGTTAATCTTGTAAAGACCGACTTCATGGCCGGAGAGGCCGCCTTGGCGACTTCGGGGGCAGGAGCGGCCACTTTCTTAGAAGCAGTCTCCTCTGAGATTGTAGGCCCCATGATGAGTTCGCAGGATTTCTGGCCCAATCTAGAGAAGACCGAGGCGTTGACGTTGGGCGACTCGTTGAGAGGAGCCGCGGCAGGGGTAAGACGATCAACGAACGACTTCTCGAGAGCTTCCTTTGTCAGCACCAGCGCCGTGAAGCTTGTTGGCGGGAGTATAGTCCCAAAGAACAATCCGGTAGTAGCTTGAGTCACCTGGTCCACCGGCATTGTGAATAACGAAGCAGCTTGGGGTCCATAGGCTATACCTCCTGGCGAGGTAGAGCGTTGGTCGCAATTGCAGTCTGAGCAGTTGGAGGATTTCGCAGAAGTAGAAGCCATCGATCCTTTGCTTTCTGCAATAAGCAAGACGCCAAGCTTTAGTATCTTGAAACCCAAGGGCAACCATTGGCGAACCGCGATTGGTTCGCGAATCACGACACACGAAGTGTGGAGTGGAAAGAGGAAAAAGACCCACCGGACGTGCCAGAATCTGTTCCCCTCCGAACGGCGGCCGAGACATGGACGTCTCGCCTGAGGTTCGAAGCAGATGCTAATTGGTGTTATCCGTCTACCTCTCCGAAGATGCCAAGTTGATCCATGGCACCGTGCATCGGAGGCTTAGACGGATGCGGCCGATGTAGCAGACTTCGTCAGATTCCCCCTCGTGGAGGGGTTTTTGATTGTGGGGACGCTCTTCCCTGCAAGCGCAAGCCCCTGCAGTTAATTATGCTACCGCATCGCGGTAACAACTTTCTCCTTCTCCAGCTGGTCACTTCGTGTCGTGGGTGTTTGTTTTGTGTTTTATTGCCCGTGGATTGTTTACGGAGACTGAGTTATGTCGTCGCCCGTAGGGCGTGGACTAGTCCAAATCCGTGTTTATCTTAGATTTGGGTTTGGGGGTTTGGTTTGAGGATACGTCAGCCATACTTGAGGCTAAGATCAACTCAAACGTTTGTTAAGGATACGTTAGTCTAACGTTGAGACTAAGATCAACTTAACGGGATCGTTTAGATCCGACAAAGGAGTGTTTTAGACTCCATTGTTCCAGTTTAGGGACATAGTGGTCCATCGTATGTATGGCCGTCGGGACCCGTCACCTTTCTGACGACGTTGAAGGATTACAACGACGGATGTCAGAGGAGTTCAGGGATGTACCCTCGAGCCAGAGTTAATTGGGGGGATTCATAGTCCAGTCTGTTTGAAGGTTTAAGGATACGTTAGCCATCTTTGAGGCTAAGATCAACTTAAACGGGACCGTTTAGATCCGACAAAAGAGCATGCGGGGCTCTATTGTTCTAGTTTAAGGACATTGCGGTCCATGGGTAGTTTAAGGACGTTGCGGTCCATGGGTAGTTTAAGGACGTTGCGGTCCATGGGTAGTTTAAGGACATTGCGGTCCATTGTTAGTTTTAAGACATCTCGGTCGAGGTTAAGGACGTCGTAGTCCATGGGTTTAAGGACTCCACAGTCCGGTATGTGCTTTGGATGCTTCACACGGGTTCACTGCCGTGCTTGGCGAGGACCAGGCTCCGTTCTGGGCGTTTTTCGCGGGGTCAAAGAGTGACGTTATCCGCGTTTCACGTAACCAGGAATTTTGCACTAGATGCTTCATACAGGTTCACTGCCGTGCTCGGCGAGGACTAGGCTCCGCTCTGGGCATTTTCCGCGGGGTCAAAGAGTGACGTTATCCACGTTCCACGTAACCAGGAATTTTGCATTAGACACGGGTTTAAGGACCCCACAGTCCATATCAATGTGTGGTCGTCGGGACCCGTCACCTCTTTGAAGACATTGAGGGATTACAATGCCAAGTATCAAAGGAGTGAAGAGATGTACCCTAGAACCGGAATGGCTTAAGTAGTCCTTGGCCCAATTTGGGATCAAGGCCGATTAATTATGTTATGAGCCCATTAGCCCAGTTAATTACGAATTGAAGACTCATGGTCTAGCTTGGGCTAAGTCCGATCATGTCTGGAATATTGGCTTCTTGTTGGTCCATTGAAGGAGAGGCTTTGCCTCTATCCATTTAGCCAACTGGGCCAAAGCCTAGTGTTAAACACTACAGAGCAATCAGTGTTGAACACTGGGAATGAGGTTGACAAGTTAGTGTTTAACACTAAAAGATAATTGGTGTTAAACACCAGCAACAAGGATTTCAAATTATCATAAACACTAAAACAGATCAGTGTTGAACACTGGCAATGGAGATCTCAGATTAGTGTTAAGTACTAAGGTAATCTGTGTTGAACACTGCGAATAAAGTTCTTTGATTAGTGTTGAACACTAAGGCCCAACAGTGTTTCAATACTGGATTCGAGAGTTCCAATTTAGGGTTAAACACTAAGGCAAGAGGGGTCACGTGGCAACACGTGAGAGCGCCCTCCCTTCATTTATTCTGCTGAGATTATCGCATCACGTGCCCTCACGTGAAGGGCATTTAAATGCTTATATGTTAAAGCTTCTGCCGAGGGTCACGTGGGTCACGTGGGGTGCTGCCTCAAAGGGGTTTTCTGTAGATCTCTTGGGGGGGTCACGTGGTGACACGTGACCCTGCCTCTATGTATGTTGTTTAGAGGATCTGTTAATTTTTTTCCAGGAATTAAATTCCTCGTAGGGTTAAACCCTGACAGTAATTTCAGAGGAATTAAATTCCTACTTCCTTTTGAAGATTTATATTCTGAATAGAGTTGGACTCTGAATTTTCTGTAGGAATTAAATTCCTCATACATATGAAGAACTAAATAGGGTTAAACCCTGATAAAAGCTTTTAAGGAATTAAATTCCCATTCTCTGTTAAATTATGATCAAGGGAATTAAATTCCCGCTGTTTCAACAGAACTAGGTTCTTAATTAGGGTTAAATCCTGTTTCTTTTTGTTCTGAAGGAATTGAATTCCCATAACACAGGGTCAAGCTCTAGTTTTATTTTAAAGGAATTAAATTCCTATAGTTCTGTGAGAATTAAATTCTCGTGCTTCCATTCCCTCTCTATGTTTTGGATCTGCATGGCAGGATCTCAACCCATTGAGAATTAAATTCTCAAATTCAAGGGGAGATGTGCACTTTGCAGATCCTCTATCAAAGAGAGAAGAAATATATTCTTCTGTTTTATATATATATCAGAGTTAAACTCTGTTGAGAATTAAATTCTCCTTTCTTTCAAGGAGCCTTCCCTTTCTTACCTAGGGTTTTCTTTTTGCAGAAGATCCAAGTTCCTCGAAGTATCAAGGCTCTCTCTCCCTTTCTTCCCTCTGCGTATATCTCTTTTTTTTGTATCTCTTGGCTCCTATTTATAGGAGAAGCAGCTGAGTCAATTAGTTTTTGACGAATCTTCATTGAGAGATTTGATTTGCATCCATTATTCGTTTTGGACCTTTGGATTATTGGGTGAATTTTATTCACCATTGGATTTTAAATCCAGGGATTCTCCTTTGTTATTTCTGTTAGATTTAAAGGGGAAATCTTTCCAAACCCGAGATTTTCCCATAGATAGATGATATTTAATCACCTCTGAATCTTTAATTCGATTGGTTCCAGGTAATCGCTTTCCTTTGGAAAGATTTGAATCTCTTTCAGAATTTAATTCTGTTAACAAAACGGGCTTTGAAAGCCGGTCACGTGTGACCACGTGACCCTTGGTCACGTGTGGGCACGTGACCCTCCTTGGAATGAGCCTTCTTCTTTCCTTTGCGCTATACCTCTGCCGCTGCTTGGTCATCACGTACCAACACGTGACCACTGGTTACGTGTGAGCACGTGACCCTTGTCTGGAGCCTCTTTCCTTGATGTAACTGGAGAACAAGTCAGATGTTTTGAGCGTCACGTGCCAACACGTGACCCTGGTCACGTGGGAGCACGTGACCTCTTCTGAAGCCTTTTCCTTGACTTGATCAGGGAACCAATGTGCCTTTGCCGCTGCTTTTATATGTCACGGGCTAACACGTGACTGCTGGTCACGTGTAAGCACGTGACCCCCCTTCTGAAGCTTTTCCCATAAGCTTTACTGATTTTAAATCAGGAAACAGTCGTGGGTAGACAACTACCAGCCTGGGATGACCGAGCGGGATAGCAGCTCGGATGCCTCTTGCGAGGGCTTCGATCCTTGGCGTCATGGGTAGGGAGCTACCAGCCGGAGATGACCGAGAAGGGCAGCCGCTCGGTTGCCTCTTGCAAGGGCTTTGATCCTTCAGGACGGGGACCGAGCAGGGTTACTGCCCAGTGCCTCTTGGCGAGGACTTTGATCCTTATCGGTCGTGGTAGGAAGCTACCAGCCGTGGATAGCCGAGCAAGGACTCGATTACCTCTGGGAGGACTTTGGTCCTTAGCGCGGGAGGGGCTGTAAGAAGCCTACTAAGGACCCTTGGCGGGGCAGGGTTACTGCCCGGTGCCTCTTGGCGAGGTCTTTTGTCCTAAAAGATAGCCGAGCGAGGGATCCTCGGGCTCGACTGCCTCTGGGAGGGCTTTCTGATCCCTGGCGTTGCGGTAGGGAAGCTACCCGCCAGGGATAGCCGAGCGAGGGATCCTCGGGCTCGACTGTCTCTGGGGGGGCTTTCTAATCCCTGGCATTGCGGTAGGGAAGCTACCCGCCAGGGATAGCCGAGCGAGGGATCCTCGGGCTTGATTGCCTCTGGGAGGACTTTCTGATCCCTGGCGTTGCGGTAGGGAAGCTACTCGCCAGGGATAGCTGAGCAGGGTAGCTGGTGGGTTGCCTCTTGGCGAGGGCTTTGATCCCTGGCGTTGCGAGTAGGGAAGCTACCGGTCAGGGATAGCCGAGCAGAGAAGCTGCTCAGCTGCCTCTATGGAGGATTTTGATCCTTAGCGTGGCTTGCTAAGGATAACTGGGCAGTGAAGCCGCGCGGTTGCCTCTTGGCGAGGGCTTTGATCCCTGGCGTTGCGAGTAGGGAAGCTACCGGCTAGGGATAGCCGAGCAAAGAAGCTGCTCGGCTGCCTCTACGGAGGACTTTGATCCTTAGCGTTGGAAGGGCCTTAGGAGGCCTGCTAAGGATAACCGGGCAGTGAAGCCGCGCGGTTGCCTCTTGGCGAGGGCTCTGATCCCTGGCGTCGTGAGTAGGTAAGCTACCGGCCAGGGATAACCGAGCAGGGTAGCTGCTCGGCTGATTCTTCATGAGGTTTCGTTCGACCATCCAGTTGCAGGTATGGGGAACAGGAACGGTCGCGGTGAACGTGCGCGTAGCACACGCATCGATTGTGCGGGGAGGAGAAGCGCCAGAGTCGCGTCGTTTCAATTACGCCAGAGGAGGCCCAATGATCGCCCAGCGGACGAGTATCGGCCCGTGAGATCTGTGGCCATGGGGCGTAGCCTGCCGGTGGTCAGCCGTGCCGACAAAGGCAGAGTCTTCTGGAGGCAGAGGAGCGGCGATCGGGGGCCCTGGCCTGGCCGTTTGGACTTTAGTCGATCTATTCGGCCGGCGAGGGCGTTGATGACGGTCGCTGGAGGAGGTCCATCTGCGCCTCCGATAAGGGGGAGGCGGCGGGTGGTACCTGGGTCTTCAGAGTGATCGCACGCCATGTGGATGGAGATCGGAAGGCCAACTTTGTTTTTATGGAGTTTGCGTTTCCCACAGACGGCGCCAACTGATGGAGGTCCTTTTCGGGTCTCCTTCAGATGTTGTCTTCTGTCGATCTCCTGATGGGCTTTGGAGCTGGTCTCCTGTTGCGTGTGGATCTCAATGGGTTTTGAGGAGATTTGGAGATTGGAGGAGCGTGACACCAAGTACCTGCAAAGAAGTCCCGGGATGGTTTGATACCACCGATGACCCTCCGACGATCAAGTTAGTACTATATCCGAACAGCGTATCGACTAAATAGGGTAAAAAATGGCTTACTTGACCCTTCTGTGATGGGGGTTTATATAGTGGCGGCAACACGCAGCAGCGGGCGCGAGAATCTCGCCGGCAGTTACGCTCCCGACGTCACGCCCGCGTAAAGAGCAGATTGCTCATTAATGGGGATCGTGAAGGCATGGGACGTGGGATGTTGCTGGCGGAGAATCCGCGCATGGCGAGATTTGCGAAGCGTCGGTTACGCTTGTGAGTGGTGAAGTTGGTCGGTCGGAGGGACCAAGGAAGATGGCCTCGGCAGGGGAGCTCGGGAACGAGCGGGAGGGCCGAGGTATCTTGGTCCTCCGGTAACTCGGGGGAGAGCTGAGAGACCGAGGAGGCCAATTTGCGGGGGGTTCTGGGGTGAGCCAGTTTCTGCTTGCAGCTCGGGTACAGGGTGGCCGGGTCGACCTTTTCTTCTGAGTTCTGAGACACGTCATTTGCCACGTGTCCAGGATCGATAGATCGCTAATATAAAACATCATCAACAACAAAAGAAATTTTTTCTCAAAATGGACTTGATACGAGATAATCTATTTGACAATCCTATATTGGCATGAAATATTACCGGACAAGAACATAAAAATACCTTAAAAAAAGGCAATAGCAAAATGGCTCGGTGGAGATACCTGTCTTTAAGAGGGTTATTTTCCTTATTCTTCATGGTACTTAAATTATCCTAACCCTGGTTAAAATCTAACTCAACTCGAGCAACAAAAGGTTCTTTGGATAATGGACATACATGTAGATATGCAAAGAAATGTAAAGCCATGTTTGGGAGCACATTTCCTAGCCCTACACAACTTGATATTTCGGTGTAATTTTGGCATCTTTTACATGTTGAAACCAAATGGGCAAATTAATGCTTAAATATTATTTATTTTTATTTTTAGTTTGTGTTGGAATGAGTTTAGTAACAAAACCCGCTCATATGAACCCTAAACCTGGCCCAAATCAACCTGTGTATTATATTCTACCCTACTTAAACCAAATTGTAAACATAGACATTTAATTTTAAATTCTGAAATATATACACTATAATTTATTGGATTGTATTTAGTTTGCATGGTATTTAAGTATAATTTATAAATCTATGTTTGCCCTCTGATATAGTTTGGTCAAAACTTTTATATATATATATATATATATATATGAGAATAACGGAGGAAAGGTGCCATAGGCGGGAATTTCCTCCTATGGCGTCGTAAACACATCTTCATCGTTATCATCTAAGATATGGGTACACCAAATTTCTTGTGATTCTACAACCTTTTAACCGTTGAATTAGTGGGTTCAAAATTAACGGTTTACCGACAATAGAATTCTATTGTCGGTAAACCGTTAATTTTGAACCCACTAATTCAACGGTGAAAAGGTTGTAGGATCACAAGAAATTTGGTGTACCCATATGATAACGATGAAGATGATGCATTCCGATCGCCGGAAAACACGATGGAGGGTGTGTTTTTTCGACGCCATAGGAGGAAATTCCCTCCTATGGCCTCTTTCTTCCGTTATTCTCTCTCTCTCTCTCAGCTCTCTCTTTCTCTCTCTCTATATATATAACAGAGTTCACAGTAATTTTCACACTTTCTATTTCTATTTTTTAATTTATATGGACCAAGCTTTGAAACCCTGCAAAAACCAGACCTGTCTATCTAATCCGACTTGCCTATCTAAACCCAAGCCCCCTCAAACTCGTTCAGAACCCGAATCTGCATGTTTGGATATAATGCATTGTAAATGCGTTAGGTTTTAAAAGGCTTAAAGTTTATATTTTAAATTTCCAGTCAGGCATAAATATTTGTCTAAAACGTGCACAGCCTAACTAGGGCTCACTCTAACGAGATAGTGAGATACAGAGAAATACGTTTTGCTAGGCTAAATGGAAATAGGTAAATCTTAGGGGTGATAAACGAAAAAAGCCCAAGCATCATGTCCCTCTGTAAAACTCGCTTCCTCCCAAAAATTCAATCCCAGATTCCCCATCGATCTCTTCGGCTTCGATCTCGATCAAGCAATCGCCATGGAAAAGATGAGCAGAGCTCTGGAAAAGGCGAAGATGCTCGTGGGGATGGAGGTCGACGAGGAAGAAGCCCCCGAGGAAGCCTCCTCCTCTTTCTACGACGACTTCAATCGCGAGTGTACTCTATCAACCAAACAGGTTTCCTTGATTACATTGCTTAGATTCGTTGAGGATCGTGTAGATCTAGGGTTTTATAGATGCTTTTGTGCTTCCATTGATCAAATTTGGTGAAGGAATAAGAAAAATAATAAGGGTTTAGGGGAATACGCCGTATTTTATTAGGAATGTGAAGCTATGCAAATTTACATCATAATTCTGGTGTCTGGACTGATCAAATTAGGGAGAATAGTCAGAAATTATTGAATTTGTGGAAACACGTAAATCGAGGTGATGGAGATCGGTTTCTCCTTCAGATGTTGGTACTCCGTCGATCTTGGGACCAGCTATGTTGAAAGGTTGAGATTTGATGTGACGATTGTGTGTGTGGGTCTCAATGGGTTGTTGGTTGTCGTTGACACCGAGCCACCTGCTAGGGAAGTCCCGGGATGGGAAACCACCGTAGGACCCTCTGACGATCAAGTAAGTACCGAGGAGTAATTAGGCAGAGTAGTGGTGTATTGGAACTGAGTTCGACGTACCTGAGTCGTCTGGAAGAAGGGTTTATATAGCGATCGCGAGCCGACGCGAGATTCTTGCCGTCCGTTACGCCCCTACGTCACGTTCGTGTTGATGACGAGACGTGTCTATAAATGGTGAGATACGCTAGCGTGGGAGGCAGGACGTGGAGCGGCGGAGATCTCGCTGTGGCGAGATGTATGGAGTCGTTACGGGGATGCTCGAGTTTCGTGCTTCTGGCCAAACAGGGACGCTGAGGAGTCCCAGCTATGTGATAGCTCGGAGACGAGCAAGTGAGCTGAGGAATCTCAGCTATAGGATAGCTCGGAGACGAGCCATTGACTGGCGGTCAGCCGAAGGGAAGGTACTCCGGAGAGATCTTCTTAGAAGGTCTGGTGCAGCCTCGGAGGCGTGGCGCCGGGGAATGTCCCCAATGCGTCATATTTATTCAAGCACCGTGCCTTAAGGAATCTAGTGCGTTTGCACGAATGGCACGTCACCTGCCACGTGTCGTGATTTGGGGAATTCCTACTTACGGGTATCATCCCCACACTCGTTCCGGCCTATTTGTTGGCCAGGCCGAGAGTGGCTATCATCCCAATCTTCAATAATTCAGCTTGGCGCCGAGAATTCTTCATAATGGGTTGTCAGAGGATGATGCGACGTTTGCCGGCCGTGCCTCTCCAATTCCTGGATCCATGTGGCGACTCACGAAGCGCCTTGATTCCCGCGCGTATCTTTGGTGACGTCAGCGGATTGGAAAAATGATTGCGCTTTAAAGAAGACGCCGCTTCACTCTCTCGGTCTGTTGGCCTTTGTACTACGTGTCCGCAGTGGGGTGGCGGGATGCGAGGGGTCGTCAGTTGAATCCGAGTGAGGGAAGGTGTCCAATGGCCGGTCGCCACGTGGAGTCCTCATGGCCGTTGGGTGTGGCGTTTCATTTCGGCAGGAACGGATTTGGACCATTGGATAGTTTTTTGCCGAGTGTATAAATAGGGGAGGCCATCCCTTGGCAGACATTTTGCCCTAGTTGTTTCCTGTCATCTGAAAATCGCCCGGCGCACCTTTGCTTAGGTTGGACCTTCAGCAAAAAATTCTTCTTCGGCCAATCCTTCCTTGAATCACGGTAGATATTTTCTTCCGAAGTATCCATTGATTTAGTTGGGGTTGATTCAGGGGATTCGGCTTCAGCTTCTGAAGCCGAGTCCAGTGGGTTTTATTCCTCCTCGGCTTCCGATAGCCAAGGAAGTTCTTCTTCCTCTTCGTCTTCTTCGTCGGGCCTTTTCAATTTGGATGTTTTCAACTTGGAATTTGATTTAAAATTTTACTTTGTTTTGCCAGTAAGAACCTGTCCACACCACACTACCTTTCAGAAAATGATTGTTTGCTCATCTCTTTAAACATATATGCAACATATCTTTTTTCAAAATAAAGCTTGTCATAATCGTTGTATCTATATGGATTACAAATTGAGTCAATGTAATTTTTTTGGGCGTGATTCTTAGCATTAAAAAAAGGAATTTATATAATAGGTGATCAGATTTTATAACAGTCAACATTTTCTAGAAAGTCTTGGCTCTATTGTATTTGATTAGTGGATTAAGTTGGTCCTTCGGGGTTGTTTAATATATCCAATTTGTTTTCGTAGAAGTATGGTCATGCATGCGATGCAATCTTCTAATTCGATTTCCAACTCAGTCTTATTCTGGGAAACTGATAGCTACTCTTCTTTTTCTTGTATCAGAGATTATACGGTTTTGCCATATGTTTGGCTGCAGGTTTAGCTTGCACTTTCCTGGTAATTTCTCTTCACCATTGTCTTCCTTTTTGTTGTTTCACTTTTTTTTGCTTTGCAATGAATTTTAATTATGTCACTTAGATTATCTTTTTAATTAGAATATATGTCTAGAGAACCCTTTTTTTTGTTGAAATCATTACCTAGTTTGCCAAAAATAGCATAAAGCTGACAATAAAGTTGCTTCTTGGATTGATAGTCATAGGTTTGTTGCAATTGTAATGAGAGTACCAAAACTAGGTAGACTAATTGGCCTGGAGAGTGGAGGGGTGATACTAAGTAGAATATGATAAGAAAACAGTGGGACTAAATATACTTTAGCAGCTAGATGAAGACTGTCTTTCCTGTGAAATTTAAAGACAGGAGTAACACTTAACCCTTATCATTCATCAGCACAAGAAGGAAGAGCTATTCTGAGCTTTGGCTTTCTGATTTTGCAATGAAATCTGAAAAGAAGAGTCCAGGTGTTCAGATCATGACAAAAATATTGTTTCAAATATCGGTTGTCATATATCGTTTGGACCCCCTAGAGATATGATGCAAGTGATAGGTGATATCATTTTGCTTAAACATCATGCACTAATATTTTGAATATCGACCAATATATCGGCGCACATCATCTTAGCCGATTTATTGATTATGATGAGTTATATGGGCAATGGGTTTATTTTTATAGCTTTGAAAACTCGTTACCTAAACCTCAATAATACACAAAAATTAGAGAAGTAGTGACATCTAATAAGTTTTATTATCGCTAATAGAAAATGCAATATATGGATTCAATTCAGCCTTTTTCCTTTCAATTGTTTGTGTTAAATCTGTTCTTTTGACATGATTTATTTTATGGCTAAGTTACACTAAACTACCTTTCTTAATCCATGTCTTTTTAGTAATTACCTTGAAGTTTTTTTACCACTATGGACCCCCTATTAAGTGATACAGTTAAGGGTATTTTACTGAAATAACTCCCTTAAAACCAAAGTTTAGAGAGCTTTCTGTTGTTAAAAAAATAAAGGCAGCTTAGTGAAAATCAACGATAGTTAAGGGTAGTTTAATGTAACTTACCGTATTTAATCACATGACCTTGCATTTAGATGACAAATAGATCTCTATGATAGATGCTAATTTAGGTTTTGATCATGTATTGGACATGCATAACCCCCCTTTCTTTAGAAATCTTGGTTAGAGGGGGCACACAACACAACAATGTTGACAGTTAAAATAACTCAAAAGCTTAAAGTTCGACTTGTGATCGGCTCGATAAAAGCTCTTTCGACAACTTATAGCAATGAAATGCAACATTAATTGAAATATTTATAAAATATAAGAATGAACATGAACGCCCTTGATTGGGCTTGACTAGTTTAGGGCTCGACTTGGTTCTAAGCAGATTTAGTATTTAAAATAATTACAACTCATTCTAGAATTTGGATTATTGTTATAAACTCATCCGTGTTAACTCAGAAACTTAGATCATAGTTTTGTACATATTCAATACATAACAGTATGGTGCAATATTAAATAATTTTGACAATTCAATAAGATTTAAGTTTGGATCTTGCTCTACATTGGCTACAAACAAACTCTAAACTAGTTTGAATGCTTTAAACAACTCTATTTCTCTCTATTTTGCCTATCAAATTTAATATCTCTATTTTATGCATATATTCTTTTAAAAAAAATGGTACTAGTTTCTTAGATTGTGTGTAAATGGATGGAAATTCAAAATTCCAAGTTAATTTTAATTCTATTGATTAAAATATTAGTATGAGTGTTTATGGGCGGACCGGGTGGATTTGAATAGGAAGTAGAGCTGTGTGGTAGGACCAAGTTAAATTTCAGAACTCAGCCGTAAGTTTCTAAGTTAGAGAAAGGAAAAAGAGAGATGCTATTGGTTGATTTAAGTCACAGACTCGAGAGGGAGCAATGGGGTATATACGTTTTTCTAAGATTTGAGTGAGGATATGTACCCTCGCTTCCATATGAATAGATCCACCCTTGACACACACTTTGAAAATAAATAATCAATCTTTCAATGTGATGATAAAAAAATCAACCCTTTTTATTTTTCTTATTTCTACATCTCTACGGATGATATTTTTTTTCCAATTTAGTAAGACAAATTGGTTATATCATAATCATAGAGCGGTGGAAATTTTTGGGCCGAGTTAGATTTGAACCAGTGTAGACATATCGCCAACCAATTTACAATCCATCACCATTAATTGCACACATACTTACATATTTATGTATGATGCAAGTATGAATGCATGCATGTGGGGTATACATTGCCACCGTAGGAAATTTCCTACATTGGCGGCTCTAAAAAGTCACTCATAGATTTTTTAAATCTTTTTAAGGATATGATCTCCATGTCCAAACTATGGATACACCAATTTTCATGTTGTTTGGATACTTTTTACCCATTTATCTAGCTTTACTAAATGTTCCATTGTTGGAAATTGTTAATTTTGCAACTATTCAATGCAAGGCTAAGGTATCCAAATTATATGATAATTGATGTTCACATTTTAAGGACAAGAAAGTCAAGATGCCTTGTGTTGATCATCGAAAAATTGACAGATGGCTAACTTTAGAGCTGCCAATGTATGAACTATGAAATTTCCTACAGTGGCAATGTATATTCCGTTATACGCGCACACACATGTATACACATATATAAATACATACTAAAAAACACACACATACACAATCGCGGACCCAGAAATTTTAGTCAGTGGGGGCACATGTATCAAGATTCCTTAAAAATTTCAAGTACATAATACATATAGAATTAATATAATTAAAATATATAATATGATTTTTAATTAATTCAATCATTAATGAAAAATTTATTGTTTACGAAATCATTTTTATAAGACTTTAAATGTTTAGACTATATCATACAAATCAAGCTTTTGGTGAAACCAAAACAAACTAACTTTATTGCAAATGTGATCTATGCCCATATATAATCTGCGTTGTATATGAATAATTGCAAAGTGCAAACTTTTTTTAGCAATAACACGAATTCTATTGACGTAAAACACTTGAGGCTACAGATTTTCTCATTTTTTTAAAAAAAATTCTTTAAAAAAAGGAGAAGAGGACACTAATTTATTGGGTTTTGGTTATATTAGTAGCGAAAATATATGAAACAAGATTTGGCTTAAGATATTATATTATTTTATCAATAAAACGTTTACAAAAACTATATTTTAGGATTTATCTTAATTTAATTAAAATAAAAAATAATCAAAATAATTTTAATTATGGGAATTGAACCCGCAACCTCCTACCAAAAAGTTTTCAACACAACCACTTGAGCCATGGTACTTTATGTTGTGTTTAAAAAGATAATATATATAATATATTGTCATATACATATATAGCATTAATATATCAAACTAGTGTTTCGTTTTCCGTAAAATCTCAGTGGGGGTGCCCCCACTGAGCACTATGTGGGTCCGCCCCTGCGCGCGCGCGCACACACAATATAAACACATACACAAATAGGTGTAATGCCTATACAAATCCAAAACGTTTGACATGTAAATAGAAACTAGCTATATAAACTTTCTAAACATGCAACATTGACTTGTATCCTGATTTGTAGCCCCTATATCCACTATCCGATATTGACCTATATCCCTGATTTATAACCCTATCTCCCGATATCCTATAAATGAAACCTTGCAACAAATGTCCCTCTTTCTTTTAGATTATGACAAGCATACCATTATTCCTCAGACACCGTTTCTTAGACTATCTGGTTTCCTGACAGACAAACAACTTAGAACTGTAGGAACTAGGAAAAGATTATACTTCAAATGCATGATTGTTTCCTTGAGAACAAGCGAAAGCAACCAATTTCAAGGCAACCATGGATGAACATTGTTCCTGACAGACTGCTGTAGAGAAATAAGAAATTTAGTTCTTGCTAAACAAACAATTGTTAATTTCCTAGAGTTCAAGATTCAAAGAGAGAACCTATTTCAGATATATGAACATGTTCTCGCAAGAAAAAAAAAATAATACCGCAATTTTCAACTGTACGATATCAAATTCATCACAACTCTAAATCCATTAGATCATATCAGAAGTCTATATCATTGGATATCGAGAGTCCAGATATCGTAGAGCTCTTCATCTTTCCTTTAAATCTTTTTTCCTCATATTTTTCACTAAATTTTAATCCTATAGGTGCTATAGTTTTCAAGTCTTTTAGTTTCAGTTAAACAGTGAGCATGGTTTTCATTGGGATTATTTATGTACATACCTTTTACTGCAATGTCCCTAACTGACATGAAGTTTAGACAAGTTTAACATACCCAAGTTCGTCAAAAGATTAAAAAAGAGCGAAGACAAAATAATTTATACGGCAAGTGGAAAGGGTGAGTCATAATCCTGATTGTTGCGTGCCATTGGTAAGAAAATTTCAAGAAATGGTAAAGAATCCGGGAGCTCAACAATCATTGTTGAGTGCCATTGATGTTGTTCATTTGGTTTCTTTCCTTTGAATCACCTTAATGCAATCATGTTTGATGCTTATGGTTCACTATGGTATTTTTCATTAAAAAAATGCCGGGTTCTAGTTTTTACTGAATGTGAGACCTTAACTGAATTGGGATTGGTGTATGAGAGAACTTTTGAAGTGAAAATAAAAAAGAAGAGCACCAAGTCTATTGAAAGAGGATAGTAAAACCTTAAGGTTCAAGATCGCCATATATTAGCACATATTGATCACCCAAGAACTTATGTACTTGGGACTTGACTCAAGGATCAGGACCATATTAATAACTTAACACCTTAAAGAAGCCGGTTCTACATTCTAATACCTCCTACCAGGTTGCTGATCCCAATGGTGGTACTTGGAACTTTGACAATCTAATTGATACATCCTATATGATGATCCCACGAACATCTTGTACCAATGTTATCGCAGGCTTAAATGTTTACCTCACGCAAATAATTTCTTTTTCTTTCATTCCAATATTTTGTTATGCATGTTATGGATATATCATAGAATTGATATCGTTGTGTAACTATTTTATTTTTAAAGCAATAGATTGTCAGTACATTTGCTTGCCTTTGTGTTTTGGCGTGCATTTTTCTTTACAGGAAACTTCCTTACCGACTGAAACAAATAATTTTTTTTAAGGAAACCTAATTGAATATGTATTACGTGGCAGTTTTGAACGTTGCAGATTTCAAGAAATTCTTTTCAATTGTTTGTAAAGATCAGTGGATTATTTTTTATTCATAATGGCTGTGTACTACTACTGATTGTTCACATTTTATACTTGTGTTCGATGCAGTCGATGCTTGTTTTCTTCAATCCGATCAAATTCGGGATAACATTTACCTTCGGAAATTTACTGGCACTAGGGAGGTTTGTATCACCAATCATTTGGAACTGATTTTTTGTTGTTAAATGTTTCTCCCCTTGGCATGTTGTGTGGTATGTGACCAATTGAGAAGGCTGTAGTTTGTACAAATCCAAAAAAAGAAAACAACTTTGTTTGAAATGTTATTTAAGATTTCAGCCGTAGTTGTGGGTAATCAGGGTTTGTATTTTAACTCATGATTTTATGTTTTAGGACTTAATATGTTGCTTTTGCTTTCATTTGCCTGTGGAATATGTTAGATTTGTATTCAAATTTTTTGAGGAACTTCACCTTTGATCTTCTAATGCAAACTTCTATAACCTACAATTTAATGGAAGGAGGAAAAGGTAGGAGTGTTCAGTTTCTTTTTGGTCGGTTCAGATGATTAAATCGGTTTTTTCTTTTCTTTTTTGTTTGTTGCAGAAGTATTTCATTTCATTCTATACCATAACAAGGCAGTTTCACCTTGAAGTTTTGTCATGACAGCTATCTATTTTCTTACCTTTAGTTCAAGTGTTACTGGTGCTTTAAGTTGTCATGTTAAATTTTATATATTTATAATAACTGCCTTTGGCTCAGTCTGGATTTCTCATGTTTTTCAAGAAAGCCTTGTGCTGTTACTTTGGCATTTAACTTTTTCCCCTAACAAGTAATGTATTGCTTTTACATGACATTGTACGATTGCATGTACTCTTTTAATTTCCCAGATGCTAAAGTTGGTATCCTTTTTTATGGCAGCACAGCTTTCCTCATAGGCCCAAAACGACAGGTCACAATGATGCTTGATCCTGTACGTATATATGCGACCGCTGTATACCTAGCAAGCATCATAGTAGCACTATTTTGTGCTTTTTATGTAAGTGTCATGACCCTCAGTGAATTTCACAATCCTTTTAAACTGCTGCATATTACATAATTGGGAAATTAATGCTGTTTTCTTTTGGATACAGGTGCACAATAAACTCTTAACTCTGCTGGCTATCATCTTAGAGTTCGGTGCTCTTGTGTGGTAATTTGTCGTTTGTGTTTCATATGATGTCTAATTTTATTTATATCTGAATATATCTGTCATATGGGATTCGTAATCTGTAGTTGTTTTTTATTGATTTATTGGGTTCATATTTGGTTCGTTTATTTTTTTTTTTAACCATACAAACAAAATTATATTTCACCCAGCTTCATCTTCATTCAGCTTTGATGTACTCAGTCCATCCTTTAATATCACAGGGCCTGCACAATACGAAGCGCCATTAATCCACCATCTTGATTTAGTTCAGTTTTACACTAATTTCATCTTTCTTTGGTATCGACTGGCTTGCCCTATCTATCATAAATCTAATAGCACAATAAAAAGCTCCATAGAGCATTAGTATATATGATGGTAACCATTGAACCTTAGGATCTTACCGGTGCAAGCTCCCTTCAGGCTCCATTTGTGGCATTATCTATATATTAAATCCAACTTTTTGTAAAACTAGATGATGTTAGTAGAGTCAACAGGTACTTCTGGTATCCCAGCTATTCGATGTGTTATAAAGCCAGGGTTAGTTGCACAAAACATCCCCCCCCCACCCCCCCGGAAAACAAATAAAAAATAAAAAAATCCCAAAAGTGATTTATTAGTACAAACACACCCTCTGATCATCGACTAAAATCCTTAAAAACATTCAAATGCACAACTGGGCTCTTAATCAAGGCTCAGTTATGCTTCTTTCAGAGTAATTCAACTCTAACAACTCATATAACTATCTAATTTAGCCCAAAATTTGTTTTCCGTTGTTTAGTAAATAGTAAGTTGAGTGTTTTTGAGGATTTTGGTCAATGAACACGGGGCATTTTTGCTAATTAATCACTTGAGGGGCTATAAGTGCTACATGGGGTAAACTACACGGCCGTTTTGTGCAATTAATCCTATTAAAAACAGGAATATGATGAAGAACTGATTTCACCTAGGAGATTTTCCCAGCAAAAGATAACTTTGTCGCCTTCAATCCCCTATCTTCTACCAAACTTGGCCGACAAGATATTTATATACCTAATGTGGTACCCTCTTTTCCTCCAACAATTGATTAGTAGAACACAGGTTTGCACACTCAACCGTATGAGTTCTCTCCTCACTCTAGACCTGCAATTGATATGAGATTTGTTGAACTTCACCTTATTACCCTTGTGTCCACAATTCTTTGGGAGCATGTTCCTAAATTTATGGGTCTTTTCTATATCTCAACCCCAAAACTTTGATACTACCATATTTCACCCCCAAAACTTGATATTTCCATATTTCATCCCCAAATCTTTGATATTCCCATGTTTCACTTTAGCATTAACTGGTAAATTGTAAATACTTGAAGTAGGCAATTTACCTTTAGCAAAATTTGAACCAGGTATTTCTCCTTTATGTGATCATTGTAATTAATACAGCAACACGGATAATATAAGATCTAGGGACAAGAATACCTTTATCACAGCTAGTGCAGTCAATGCGCAAGGGGGCGATGCAAGGCAGAAGGGGAATAGAGCACCTGAGGTGCAAGGTGCACGCGTGAGGCGTGTGCCATTACTGGACTTGAGGCACCTGAGGTGCAAGGTGCACGCCTGAGGCATGTGCCCGAGTGAGGCACACAAATTATAATAACAAAAAAAATAACAACATTTGCAAACCATGGACTCATGATAGATTAACTAAAATGTGTCAATTCCAGCACACTTATGGGATAGTTTGACTATCAAAACAACCAAGACAACAGATGAATTTTAGCCACAAAAAAAAAAGACAGATTCACAGCCAACGAGTAGAAGTGTACTATTACCGGACTTGTTCATCAGGACATCTAATGGTGTTTTTGCTTACTTAAAATGTAGGAGTTTGCTATTTTGGTTAGGTACTCATCAAGTTATAGTTTAAAGATCAGGTTTTCTCTCTAAAGTAGGTATATTTATGGGGAGGTATTTTTTGCTACTTGAAAAGGTTGAAGTCATTTTATTAAGAAGTGTGATCCGTTGTGTTTTTGATAAGTAAGCCTTGTTTTATTTCTCTTGACTTCATGGTTTGATATTTGCTCAATACAATGAATAACCTCCAATAGATGTTTTTCCCTGCACTGGATCTGTTAAATGTACAGTTTTGGATGGCATTAACTTCTTGGATTTCTTTAAATTTTCTTAATCCTATACTTAATATATAAATAATTCTTGTTACCAGGTACAGTCTAAGCTACATTCCTTTTGCAAGGTCCATGGTGTCAAAAGTCATGGTTGCTTGCTTTGAAACCGAGTTCTGATCTTTAACCTTTTTTGAGAGAATGGTGTTCTTATGTGCAGGCCTTGATGTAATTAAGTAATGTTGTAAGTTTGGAGGATGGTAGCCAATTGTAATTTGACTTCGGCACTTATGGATATCATTTCCTCTTTCTCCATTTTCCTGCTTTCATCCTGTCCAAATTTATTGTTGTCTGTGAACGGTTAATCAGGGATTGTCCCTGTGTGATATGTGATGTTTTTTCTGATCAGCAATTAAACACAATTGATGGTTACATTTCTAAATTTTGATGTGGCATCCAAAAAACTCAAAAACAGTTAATTTTTTAAATGTTTAGCTTCGGTATTTTTGAGCAAAAAGATATCGGCGATTTTTGAGCAGAAGGATGGTGATTTGTTGGTTACATAGTTCTGTCGGCGAGCTATTATTGAGAAGCTGTGTTCATTTGTTTCTTCTTGAGTTGCATGCCATCAGGCATTAGATAAATGTTAAATTATATATATCCAATCATCTCTCTTATATTTTTTTGGCATTGTGATACTTGAGAATATTTGTAGAAATTATTGTTATGGTATGGTAGAGATTATTATTCTTTTTGTTGCAATAATATTTATTTTCAGGTGTTAGGCCAGTTATCTAAAAGCTAAGTTGCAATAAAATATCCAAAGTTTCTTAACCTTAGCAGATAGATACTTACAGTTTGAAATTAGATACTTACAGTTTGAAATTCGGCACAACTAACTAATATTGTTAACGTTTGCGGTGTAAAAGCTTTCACGTGGCTGACTGTTAAGTTGGCTAAGGGCCTGTTTGGTTGGAGGATTATGGAATTTGGAAATTTGGATTCCAAAATAGTACGGTTGAAATTTTTGGATTTGGTAATTTGTTGTTTGGTTGGTTTTGGATTCCTAGTATTGGATTTGTAAATCCTTGTAATCTTTGTTTGGTTGGTGAAAAAAGTGGAATTTGGATTTGAGGATTTTAGAGAGAGATAGATAGAGAGAGGATTATTAAATAAATAAAGTATATGGGTCCTCTCTAAAAGCACAATGAATAGTGTCAAATCCTTGAAAATCCTTAAAAAAATTTAGGATTCAAGAATCCTTGTTTTGTGGTGGGACCCCCATAAAAAACAAAGGAATCCTAGAAATCCAAATCCTGCAATCAAATACAAAATTATGGAATCTTAGGATTCCACAATCCAAAATCCAAATCCAAACTCATAATCCTGCAACCAAACAGGCACTAAAGTCATTACTTTGAATATTTTATATCATTTATCCTTATTTAAACTATCTTAATTTTTTTAGCTGTGCAACATCTTTTCTTTGGAAAGTCTTTTATGTTATGGACCATTTGAGAATGAAGATATCTTTTCTTCTTTCTTTTAAATTTTGTTTTTTTAACTGAAATTGTGAGTGCCACGTACTCACCTTGTCCTGGTTAGAATATCAGCGATAATCAATTGAACTATTTTTTTTCTTTTCTAAATAAAGTGTATATATCCATAACAATAAGTTCCATGGATGAAAATGTAGAAAATGAAAAAAAATATTTTGTTCATATAAAAAGAATAATAATTTTTGTACAAAGTTTATTAAAAGGAGTACTTTATGTAGAGCACAAACTTATTCATCTAAAACTTATGACAAACGAAATGGAATAAATATCGAAAGAAATACATGTCTATCTAAAGGATAAGAATTGTATGGACAGAAAAAACAAAGAAGTGAAAAAAATAAGACAAAAATATGTAACAAAAAATACAATTAGAAAATAATATTTATGATTCAGTCCCGAAAGTTCCTTCATTTTCTCAAATACCCATAAGGGCCTGTTTGGTTGCAGGTAGTACGGTTGCAATTTCTGGATTTGGTAATTTGTTTTTTGGTTGGTTTTGGATTCCTAGTATTGGATTTGTAGATCCTTGTAATCTTTGTTTGGCTGGTGGAAAAAAAGTGAGATTTGGATTTTAGGATTTTAGAGAGAGAGATAGAGAGAGGATTATTAAATAAATAAAGTACTCATCTAAAAGTACAATGAATAGTGTCAAATCCTTGAAAATTCTTGACATATTTTAGTATTCAAGAATCCTTGTTTTGTGGTGGGCCCCCCATAAAAAACAAAGGAATCCTATAAATCTAAATCCATCAACCAAACACAAAATTATGGAATCCCAGGATTCCACGATCCAATATCCAAATCCAAATCTATAATCCTGTAACCAAACAGGCCCTAACGAGCACTATGAATTCGATCACAAATCAAGCTCGCATTTTTATCCCTCTCTTTGGATCCCATCGGATGGAGGTCCTTTTCTGGTCTCCGTCAGATGTTGTCTTCCGTCGATCTCCCGGTGGATTTTGGAGGTGATCTCCTGTTGCGTGTGGGTCTCAATGGGTTTTGAGGAGATTGGTGATTTGGAGGGGTTTAGCGCCGAGTACTTGCAAAGAAGTCCCGGGATGGTTTGGTACCACCGAGGACGCTTCGACGATCAAGTTAGCACTAGATCCGAGCAGAGTAACGGCTAAGTGGAGTAAAAAATGGCTTACTCGACCCCTCTGTGATGGGGGTTTATATAGTGGCGGCAGCACGCAGCAGCAGGCGCGAGAATCTCGCTAGCAGTTACGCTCCCGACGTTACGCCCGCGTAAAGAGCGGATCGCCCATTAATGGGGTTCGTGATGGCGTGGGACGTGGGACGTTGCTGGCGGAGAATCTGCGCATGGCGAGATTTGCGGAGCGGCGGTTACGCCTATGAGTGGCGGAGTTGGTCGGTTGGAGGGACAGAGGAAGATAGCCTCGGCTGGGGAGCTCGGAGGTGAGTGAGAAGGCCAAGGAGTTTTGGTCCTGTGGTAGCTCGGGGCAAGCTAAGGGGCCGAGGAGGCCAATTTTCAGGGGGCTCTGAGGAAAGCCAGCTTGTGCTTGCAGGTCGGATACAGGGGTGGCCTGGTCGGCCCTTTCTTCTGAGTTCTGGGACACGTCATCTGCCACGTGTCCTGATCTTGGAGATCGCCAATATTGAGCATCATCATTAGCCCCCCACTCTTGTCCCGACTAGCTAGCGGGTCGGGTCAGGAGTGGACTGTCGGGCCGCCCGGGGTAAGCTCCCTCCTAAGGTTTCGTCGGGACGCATCCTTGGGCTGTCAGCTGTCTTTTCTGCCAGCGAATTAGGGCGAGATTTCTGCATTTAAGGAAGGTGCGCCGGTTCGTGCATCCTGCCACTGAGGCGACGATCTATGTGTCAAGCGTCGGTTGGCCGACGCGACGTGTGCAGACTTGCGGCGTCTGATGGGGTGCGGTCCAGTACGAGAACGACAAGTGGAGCAATCGGGGCCGTTGGACACGAGGAGACGTTTTGGCGGGAGATGAAGGGCGCCGTTGGATGAGGTCGTTTGCGGTGATAAATAGGGATGGGGCCCGCCCCAGGGCCCCTACTCCTTCATATTTCCTTGTTCTAAGTCTTGGTTGCTCGGCGTTCGTCTTCTTTCTTCCGCTTTCGTTTTCCGAGGATCCCTCTTCTAAAGGTTAGATGTCTTCTTTCGTAGAGTCTGTAGATGTCGTAGGAGTAGGTTTTAGGGACCTTTAGTTGAGCCTGAGTCTTTCCGGGGAGCAGGGGTACGACCCTCTTCCCGGGATAGTGTGGCGGGGGCAGCCCCCAGGGAGGAGGCGGTAGATGCTACCCCCGGCGCCTCGTGTTGGGTGAGACATGAGGACGAGCTCGCCAATACTCGGGCTCGCTTCCACATCCCCTCACGTTATACGCTTCGTCTGGCCAAGGAGGGAGAGAGGGCAGACCAAGTACGGGGTAGGGAGATCGTCCTATACTTGGAAGCTTTTTGGGGGTTGAATGCGCCTGCATTTCTCTCCCGAGGTCGTCGAAGCGCTGAAATTCTTCGGGTTAGCCCCTGGCCAGTTAGTGCTAAACTCGTGGAGGATTTTCCTCGGGTTCCTGATCCGCCTGAAGTTACAGGCGATTCCCTTCAGCCTCTCCCTCCTTGATTCTTCTCTCGTCTTCAAAAATCATCCCGGTGGTCGAGCGGGCGACCCGAGGTGGGTCTACCTCTCTTTTAGAAAGCAACAGGGGGGCACTGCCGGGATAGGGGTTGTGGCCCTGCCTTCTTCCATTCACGACTAGAAGAAGAAGTTCTTCTTTGTTTCCCCTCCCGAGGGCGAGGACTGGCCCGTGCCTACAAAGTGGTTGAGGGAGAAATGCTTGCCGGGGAACCAGTCCAATGACCCCGCCGCGATGAGAGTGGCGTCGTGGGAGCCCATCCCCCGATTCGACGTGTTGCTGTCTGAGAGGGTCCTGAGTTAGGCCGGACTCAGTCCCGTTGAGTTCGTCGGTAAGTTTAGGCTTGATTTTTGGCTTTTATATTGCATGTGTCGCTGACTTCTTTGCATTTGGTTTTGTGTAGGACCCATGGATATGGACTCGCTCCGATCCTCCATGCGCCAGCCGAGGAAGGTCGCGAAAGCCGGAGGCGCCAGCTCTTCCTGCTCAAAGCCCGTCCCGGCTCCCTCTCCTCCGGTGGTCGCGTCCCGCGAGCGTTCGGGGGCGGATCCCGCCCCGGAGCCTAGCAGAGTGTCGGGCCGGAAGCGGGCTCGGATTCTGGAGGACCCGGTCTCGGAGGAGGAGATCGGCTCTCCCTCGGAGCCGCTCAAGAGGGGTTCTCGGAGATCTTCCCGGGGCCCGTCCTTGCCGATCATGGTGGAGGAGGGGGGCCTCCAGTTCGTAGTGCCTTCAGGGCTATCCGTCGCGGATAGCCTGCTGCATGAAATAAAGAAATCGGCCGGAGGTAGAGTCCTCGGGGGGACCTTCAGGGCTCAGATGGCGTCTATCGCCCAGGAGTCTGTGCAGGTAAGTGTTTGGTTTTTTTTGTGAGATTCGGTGCCTCCTTCGTCTTTCTGATCTCTTTCCTATCTTTCAGGTTCTCCAGCACGTTGCCCTCGCCTTACGCATGGAGGCCGAGGTGATAGCCCCGGCGATGAAGGCTGCGGGCCAACTCGCCTTGCGGGAAGAGAGCTCCAAGTGGGAGCTGGAGGCGGTGATGGCAAGGGTCGCCGCCCTGAAGGGCGAGGTGGAGGCCGGGAAGCGGGAGGTTGCCCGGTATCGCGAGGCCGCCGAGGCCAAGCTTGAGGACGCTCAGGTGCTTGCCGGCAATCTGAAGGAGACGGTGAAAACCCTCCGGAAGGAGCTGGGGGCGGCGACTGAGTCGGCGAAGTCGGCCGACCTAAGAGCGGCGAAGTTGGCCGACCTCTCGGTGGTGAAGGCGGTGGAGGGCTATAAGAAGTCGAAGGACTTCTATGATGACCTGGCCGTGGCCACAACCCTCATCTGGTACGAGGACCTCGACGCCGTTAAAGCCCGGATGCCGGGGTTCGCCGATGAAGAGCTCCGGACCGAATACCCCCTCGCGGATGCCGATGATCAAGGGAAGGAGATTCCTGACGAGGATGTCGCCGAGGACCCAGCTTGTCTCGTGGTGGATGTCGAGGGCCCCGAGGTCGCGCTTGGCCCCGAGGCCTAAATCCCCCGTCTTCCTCTCCTCTTTTTATTTTGTTGCTTCTGGGATTTTTGTAAGCCTCCGGGCATTTTGTAAGGCTGGGGAGCCTAAAATACCCTTTGTAAAGATTTTGCCTTTGGTAATAAAACTTTTTCTTTGGTTTCATCGGTTTGCACTTTGTCTTCTGTTTGTGAAGAATGCTTGTAAAATATCTCTGCTTGCACTGTTGGTCTTCCATATCAGGTCGGACATCTGTCTAGCGATCATTCGTCGAGTTGATTTCAATCACTTGCCAAGCGCTGCCGAGAAGGAGGCATCTCCATAGCTTCGAAGTCGAGGGGGGATCGCTCAGACTCGGATAGACCTGATGCCCCTTGTTGGGGCCACGGATCCTCTGCATGTGATTGGCATAGGGACGTCCGCCGTATTTGTGCCGAGCATGAATGGGCTCAGAGGCCTCGTTACAAGGGCTACAAGCCCTCAGCATCCGTTGGGCATGAACGAGCCGGGAAGCTGCTCGGTTGCCCCTTGGCGAGGGTTTTGATCCCTGGCTCTGCGAGTAGGGATGCTACCGGCCAGGAATAGCCGAGCAGGGGAGCTGTTCTGCTGCCTCTACGGAGGACTTTGATCTTTAGCGTTGGAGGGGCTGTGTGAAGCCTACTAAGGATGACCGGGCAATGAAGCCGCGCGACTGCCTCTTGGCGAGGGCTTTGATCTCTAGCGTCTTGGGTAGGGAGACACCAGCTGGAGATAGCCGAGCAGGGTAGCTGCTGAGCTGGCTCTAAGGAGGACTTTGATCCTTAGCGTTGGAGGGGCTGTAAGAAGCCCATTAAGGATGACCGGGCAGTGAAGCTGCGCGGTTGCCTCTTGGCGAGGGCTTTGATCTCTGGCGTCGTGGGTAGGCAACTACCAGCCTGGGATGACCGAGCGGGGTAGCCACTTGGGTGCCTCTTGCGAGGGCTTTGTTCCCTGGCGTCATGGGTAGGGAGCTACTAGCCGGAGATGACCGAGCAGGGTAGCTTCTCAGTTGCCTCTTGCGAGAGCTTTGATCCTTCAGGACGAGGATCGAGCAGGGTTACTGCCCAGTACCTTTTGGTGAGGACTTTGATCCCTGTCGGTTGTGGTAGGAAGCTACCAGCCGGGGATAGCCGAGCAAGGACTCGACTGTCTCTGGGAGGACTTTGGTCCTTAGTGCGGGAGGGGATGTAAGAAGTTTACCAAGGACCCTTGGCCGGGCAGGGTTACTGCCCGGTGCCTCTTGGCGAGGGCTTTTGTCCTGAAGGATAGCCGAGCAAAGGATCCTCGGGCTCAACTGCCTCTAGGAGGTCTTTTGATCCCTGTCGGTCGTGGTAGGAAGCTACCGGCTGGGGATGGCCGAGCATGGTAGCTGCCGAGCTGCCTCTAAGGAGGACTTGGACCCTTAGCGGTGGAGGGGCCTTAGGAGGCCTGCTAAGGATAACCGGGCAGTGAAGCTGCACGGTTGCCTCTTGGAGAGGGCTTTGATCCCTGGCGTTGCGAGTAGGGGAGCTACCGGCCAGGGATAGCCGAGCAGGGAAGCCGCTTGGCTGCATCTATGAAGGACTTTGATCCTTAGCGTTGGAGGGGCCGTAAGAAGCCCACTAAGGATGACCGGACAGTGAAGCTGCATGGTCGCTTCTTGGCGAGGGCTTTGATCCCTAGTGTTGCGAGTAGAGGAGCTACTGGCCAGGGATGACCGAGCAGGGCAGCTGCTTGGATGATTCTTCATGAGGTTTCGCCCGACCATCTAGTTGTAGGTATGAGGAACAGGAACGGTCGCGGCGAATGCGCGCGCAGCATGCGCATTGAATGTGGGGGGAATCGAGGGCAGAGGTTGGATCTCGCGAGGCCTCGGCTGGCGGAGATCTTTACCGAGAATCATGAGCAGTGCTCTCTGCCCCCCTTACCCCGCTGTTGTAATTTTCTTTTTCTTTTTGTATGTATGGCTGAGGAGCCCATAATACCTTTTTTGAATAAATGAGATTTTTCCTTCTTTTTCGCAAAGTTTCATTAATCTTTATTAAATTAACAACAGACCCTAGGAAAAGTTTATATTGCCCTAAAAGAAAAGTACATGCTAATAGATGACCTTATTAGCGTGGCCCGAGCTCCCCGGAGGCTTGTTGGTCTCCGTGCTCGGCACCTGGTACGAGGGTTACTGAGCGCCGGACTGGTCATCTACCGAAACGAGCATGATCTGGTCGATGGTCAGCTCGGTGGGAGGGGGACGCTGCTCCTGCTAGCGGTCGGCCTGCCGTTTGTCCCTCAAGTAGGTGGCGAGGTTCCCCGATCGGATGAGCTCCTCGATGTAGTCCCGGAGTTGCATACAATCCTCTGTGGCGTGGCCCAGCGTCCGGTGGAAGGCGCAGTAAGGGCCCCGGGTTCGCTTCGAGGCCTGGCGCGGGATTGGAGGGAACTTGAAGAATCCCTCGCCTTGGGCCTCCTCTAGTAACATTGCGAGAGAGACGTTGAGCGGGGTGTACTCCTGGAACTTTGGGTGATAGGGCTGCCGGCGCTCCGGCCTCTCTTCCCGAGCCCTCTTCTTCTGGTCGGACCGTTCTGCTCGGGGGAGGTTCGCGTTCACCTCAGACTCCAGCTAAACCTCGCGCTCGGTCCACTCCTTGACCTCGGCCATAGTCTTAGGTCGTGCCAACGCAAAGGAGCGCAACCATTCCTTGTGCCTAAGACCAGATCTGAGCGCCGTGATGACGGTCTCGTCATGGTGCTCGGGGACCTCGAGAAGGGCGTTGTAGAAGCGGGTGATGTAAGCCTTGAACGTCTCCTTGTCCCCGCTCTTAATTGTGAAGAGATAGTCGACGGTGCGCTTCTGCCGACGGTTCCCAACGAAGTGGCCGAGGAACTGAGTAGCCAGCTCGTCAAAGGTCGAGATTGAGCGAGGCTCGAGTCCTCGGAACCAGTCCCGACCAGAGCGGATGAGGGTGGCTGGGAAGGCCCTGTACTGGGCGGCGTCGGAATGATCCTGGAAGCTCATCCCCGCGGTGAAAGCATCCAAATGGTCTTTGGGGTCAGTTTTCCCGTTGAACAGAGAGACCTTCGGGGGCTTGTTGCGCGAGAAAACGTGGATAGCGAGCAGTCCCTCAATAAACGGCTTGGTGAGCGAGTCGGCGGCGTACTTAGCCCCATCACCCGAGAGGTTACCTTCCCGGCGCATGCCCTCGATCTTCTTTTCGAGGACGTCGAGTCGGTCGTAGTACCCCGAGAATTCGGCGTCTTGTGATCCCTGGCCTCTGCTGTGGGAGACCTGCGTCTGGGCGCGGTCCCGGTTCCTCCCGATGAGGTCCCTCAGATCCCCGGGCGAGGTGGCTCTCTAGCCGTCGTGGTGAGCCCCTTCTGTGCGACCCTGTCGAGGGAGATGGTGTCGATCATGCCTGTGGACAGGCGAGGTGACCGACATCTCCTCAGGGGGTAAGGGTCGTGAGGAGGCTCGAGGCGAGGCGCTCTGGCGGCGGCGCTTGGTGTGGAGCCGTGGGGCGCCCAGTGGGCCTCAGGGAGTATCGGCCCGTGAGATCTGTGGCCAGGGGTCATAGCCTGCCGATGGTCAGCCGTGCTGACGAGGGCAGAGCCTTCTTGGGGCGGAGGAGCGGTGATCTGGGGCCCTAGCCCAGCCGTTTGGACGCGGACGAGCGCCTCCATGAGGGACTGTAGCCGATCTATTCGGCTGGCGAGAGCGTTGATGATGGTCGCCGGGGGAGGTTCATCCGCGCCTCCGGTGAGGAAGAGGCGGCGACTGGTATCTGGATCTTCAGGGTGGTCGCTTGCCATGTGGATGGAGATCGGAAGGCCAATTTTGTTTTTTATGGAGTTTTTCCCACAGACGGCGCCAACTGATGGAGGTCATTTTCGGGTCTTCGTCAGATGTTGTCTTCTGTCGATCTTCCGGTGGATTTTGTAGGTGATCTCCTTTTGCGTGTGGGTCTCAATGAGTTTTGAGGAGATTGGTGATTTGGAGGAGTTTGACGCCGAGTACGTGCAAAGAAGTCCCGGGGTGGTTTGGTACCACCGAGGACCCTTCGACGATCAAGTTAGCACTAAATCCGAGCAGAGTAATGGCTAAGTGGAGTAAAAAATGGCTTACTTAACCCCTTTGTGATGAGAGTTTATATAGTGGCGGCAGCACACAGCATCAGGCGCGAGAATCTCGCCGGCAGTTACGCTCCCGACGTCACGCCCGCGTAAAGAGCGGATCGCCCATTAATGAGGATTGTGATGGCGTAGGACGTGGAACGTTGCTGGCGGAGAATCTGAGCATGACGAGATTTGCGGAGCGGCGGTTACGCCTGTGAGTGGCGGAGTTGGTCGGTCGGAGGGACCGAGGAAGATAGTCTCGGCTGGGGAGCTCGGAGGCGAGTGAGAAGGCCGAGGAGTCTTGGTCCTGTGGCAGCTCGGGGCGAGCTAAGGGGCCGAGGAGACCAATTTTCAGGGGCTCTGAGGAGAGCCAGCTTGTGCTTGCAGGTCGGTTACAAGGTGGCCTAGTCGGCCCCTGTGGGCCTTTTCTTCTGAGTTCTGGGACACGTCATCTGTCACGTGTACTGTCCTGATCTTGAAGATCGGTAAGATCACCAATATTGAATATCATCACCATCCTTCTTCATCTGTTTCAGTTCCATCGAGACCCAATTTCAAAATCAGAGCAGAATCAATGGTGACCGAAAAGCTTGGCATCAAAGTTGAGAGGAACCCACCAGAGTCCAAGCTCGCTGAGCTCGGCGTCAGAAAATGGCCCAAGTAACGATTTTTCTCTGCTTCTCTCAAATTTTTCACCATTTTAAGAAAACCCATTTAGCTTTAGGTATTGGGTAATTTCTGGGGTCAATTGTGATTGAGCCGTTTGGGATTTGTGATGAATTTTGGTTTCTATGATGTGGGTTTAAGTTTAAGTTTAGGATTTTTGGTACTTTCTATTTTTTTTAAAATGAATTTAGAGGAAAGAATTTGAACATGGATTTCTTCATTAAAGAAAGTTATGTGTGATTTTATGCATGCTACATGAACTCTTGATGTTGGTCACATTTTTGGGTTGAGTTGGGATGTTTGTTGCATTCAATCGTAAAGAAGGCTTTTTTTTTTGGGAAGCATATTAGGGTTTACATTTTCTATTTTCCGCTTTGGGTCCGTGTCCTTACAATTCATTCATCTATGGCATTTGGGGTATTAACTAGGGTTTATGTAGAACACCTAAATTACCCTTTTCCCCTCTTTACAACCAAGAACAGATCTTATTCTCATGCCAGCTAAATTATTAAAATCGGTATAATACATAAATGAAGGATGTGATGAAATTTTCCTTGCAGGCCGATTTCATCTTGCATGTACTTCATGTGAATATAATGTTTCGAGGTTGCTTTGGTTCTATTTTATTGAAATTCTTCAATCAAGCCATTTTTATAAGAGGGAAAGCATTAGCTTCTGACTATTCACTTGTGAGTGATTAAGTTTAGCACATGCATGCGTAGTAAAACTATAGGGTGCATTCAGGGATTAGAATTTAATTTAGTTTGGAAGACAAGTTTTTCTGACTCGTAAGTGATTGCATTGTGTTGTCCGATTAGTTTTAGCAGTCATATATAGCATGCTGGTGATTGAAGAATTTATTTCGTCAAGGAGAGTTTTATTTCATGATTTGCAGACATGAAGACGAGTGTCGTAAACATAAGCATCTCTTCTTCACATTGTTGTGGCCGAGCTCGATCTTAGGGTGGTATGCCCGATCGCCGGTCCTGTCGGTACTTCATGGCGAGATTGCAAATGGGATATGGGATTATTCTAAAAGAGGGAATTTAGGTTGTTTCATCAGGACAATTAATCTTGCATGGGATGCTGTGACAAACTGGAAAGTAGAATGAAATCGATAACGAGTACAAACAAATCAGAAGGAAGCATTACACAAAAGATTTAACGGCGTCGGCGTTCGGCTAAATCTAGGAGAAGCAATCTACTAATATTAAATATTGTGAGATTACAATGTGGGGGAAACTCTCAAACCGTATTCCCAGATACCACCCCAAATCTCACCAACAGGCAATTGCTTTATCTGTCATCAAAATTCCTTACATAAATCCTAAGCTATGCAAGATATAAATAGTCTGTAGATACTTGTGTCTTAGGTAAGGTCTGACTGTGGGCTCTGCCCCCGCATCTCTTGGCCGTGGGCTTCGGCCTTGTCAAATTCTTACAGGGCCGAGACCTGGGTCCATGGCTAACTGCTCGGCTTGCCCTATAGGATTACTATCGACGAGGGTGCGAATATCCTGAAGAGCTCGACTCTAGAGCTCAGCAAGTAATTATACAAAGGGCTCAAATAAGTTATCTGGATCCAGGTCAAAAAAATCAAGGGACACATAACAAGGGATTTTATTTCCATTTGGTAACTAAAACCTTAGTAAAACAGAATGATGGTTGAGTTCACCTTTCCTTTATCTAGGATTTAAACAAGAGAAAAGATGATAAACAAATAAGATAAAAGAACAAATAGCGTAAGGGAATTTATTGATTTCCATCCCGCTTTAATAGGATTTGCCTGAGGAATAGCTAAGAAGACAGCAAACCAAAGTAGATTCATGTTTTTCTTTTCTTTTCCATATGTAAAATTCTTGTAGAAAACTTGTATGGTCCATATGTATGATTTTCTACTAATAGGATCCTCCTATTTGTTCTTAATCTTTTTCCTTTGGAATATTTACTCCTGATTTCTCTCAATGATCCTATATTATCCCGCAAAAGAAACACATGTTGCCAATAAATTAGAGGGTTTTTATTCAAAACAGGATGAAAATATTTTAAAATTATTAGAATAATATAATTTAAATTATATTTAGTGGAATAGAGCGGTTTATCGAAGGCGGGACCCGCCCTCTAAACCCTCACCCGTACTCACTCCGCCTCATCAAAGGAGAGGACGGGTTCCTAGAACCCGCCCCCACCCTCGTAGAGAAGAGGGCGGGTTTTAAGAACCTGCCCTCTTCAGTAGATGGGTGGGGGCCATTTTTAAAATTTAAAAAAAAAAATAAATCAAATATTAAATTTAAAAAAGATTTTTTAAATCCTCGGTTAAACAACCGTTTCTTCCCCCACGATTAAAGTATAAGATTGTTGTTATTGTTTCGGACGCGCTGACACGTGTTATTACTGTTTATATAGAATTAATTCAATATTTAGATCATACTATAAATATGAATCTTGTATACACTTCATTAACAAAATGAATCCATTAAAAGAATTGGACACTTTGACATCCATTTGTAAAAGTATACAATTATCGCTTTCCCTTTCCCTTTCCCAATCTGAGGAGGCTTGACATAAGCCTATGCTTCTTGGGGTGACTGGACGACCCTCCCGTTTTAGCGGTGGCAGCGGCGTCTGCTCTTCTGCTTCGTCTTCAGTATCGTCTTGGACATGCTGTTGTTCCGTAAATTCTGAATGTGTGACAGGTGTCGGATATGTGCTGCCTCCCAACAACTGTATGTAAGACGAAAAATCCGTCTCCCAACTGGGCTGTTGCTGCAAAGAACATGTCCCGGTTTCATGCTGCTGTTGCTGCACAAAACCTGGCCCTCAAGGCTGCGCAAAACCTGTTTCCCAAGACTGTTGTTGCGCAAAACCTGACCCCCAAGACTGCTATTGCGCAAAACCTGTCCCCCAAAACTGTTGTTGCTCCGGTTGTTGCGCTTGTTCAATATGCCAGGGTTTCTGCTGACAGTATGGTGCCCTAAAACAGTATGGTGCTCTGAACCACCGATCCCGCTGCTCTGGATCTCCCTGATGTTGCGGCTCTGGTTCCGGCTTATACTGTTGCTCTGGTGCCGGCTCATGCTACGGCTCTGGGAGCGGCTCATGCTACTGCTTTAGCGATGATGATAAATGTTGTAGCATATTATATGAAATGAATATACCATCAATATATGAGTCTACAGTAGAAAATAAAGCCTAAGTATATGGACCAGCATCTGTCGGATATGGATCATGTATCAATGATTGTATATGATACAACCTACGAGCCTGTCGTTACATTAAAAATAAGATATAATTATTGACTCATACCGCCGGATGTTAAAAACTAATTTAATTTTTAAAATTTAACTTACCATTTCTCGTTCCACGTGACCTCTAGGCTCGTACTGTCGGATGTTTGGAAAGTCGCCAGGGGGAGCAGAAAGATATCTTACAGTGACACGCTTATACCATTGTAGATATGTTTCTATAGCGTTGGTGGTTGTTTGGTCACCTATTTACTGTAAGGCAATATTACGCTGCCTATCCTCCCATCTCAGCAAATATTGATGATTATGCTCCCTCCAACCACGCTCCGCCTTTCCTCCTCGCATGTCTCCCTCTATTGTCATAGGCACAGGCGGCGGAACGGGAATATGTTGCAATCTACTAAACTGTCGCAACACATGGTCCGGTAAGTGCATGACCACGATATTAATACATAGTATTGGGTATCGAGCCCGCCAAATCGGCTCTCCTTCGATACAGATGCCGGGTAATTCTTGCAGACGATCTGCTGTATAAGGCATCCACTTGAACTGCGCAAATAACATAGCACAAAAATTGTAATGAAGCTAATTTAAAATTTTTAAACAAAGTTAATTACCTAATGTATGGTTATCTGAGTCGCCTCCATGCGATCCAATCCATCTCTATAATATTTAAGTACTCGACGAGGAGCCTTATAAGATTTCTTGCCACTCCACCAAGAGCCGAGAGGCTTTCCAGGGGTATCCACGGCAGAAATATTAATGCGATCTGGTCTTCCCATACACATATGCTCTCATGACCAAATCTATATATAAAGTGTCATAATATTAGAAAAAACCAATATTACAATTTTACAAATGCCTAGTTATTCAAAAATATTATGTACCTGAAGTAATGTAATGCAGCCATAAATTTTATTTTTCGTAGGGGCACATGCCTTATCCAGTTCCTTGTAAAGATAGGCCAGGACTCCTGCTTCCCAAGTATACCGGCCACACACATCAAAGTCCGTAAGAAACCCAAGGTATAAAGGATGGACATGCGTTGCCGATTGGTCCGAAATCAATCAAGAACCGATCATGTACAGAATGTAGGCACGTGCATGTCTATCCAAGACATCATCAGTAACTTCATCAGGGATATTAGTAAATGTATCTTTGAGCCAGTTTAAACTGATCTTATACCCCTTAATATACCCTTCTGGTACCTGAATTTTATAATTAATTATTAATTAATATCACTGTAACATACTTAAACTTTTGATTAAAAAAATTACGAATTATACATGTCCGAGAGCAGACTCAATATATGTATCTCAATATGGGTGTTCGGTATCTGGACCCACAATTATACCTCCAACCAATCCAAGGCTATTCATCCGTAAACCAAGTAAAAAGCCAATATCCTGGAGTGTGATAGTGGCCTCACCACATCTAAGATGAAAAGTGTGAGTCTCTTTTCTCCAACGCTCAACAAGAGAGGTAACGAGTCTGTGGTCGAGTTGGATATGACGAAGCAATTAAACTTCATAAAATTCGGCTTTTCGAATCCGCTCGATTATACGATAATCAGTAACTTGCCACTTGTCAGAACTATGACTGACGATTGTAAGATTATCTCCACCCTGCAACATTTAATCATATTATTTTCACTATTAGAATTAAAAGAAATGGGGAATTGAAACAAATTTAATACGTTTTGAATTTTTTCTCCCCGTGTAATATACTAAAAGATCTATGGTCATTTTGATTTACGAGCAGTGATTTGTCGAATGGTTGATTCTCCATTGAATTTTTTTTGATATTACAATTACTGAAAGATTGGGAAAGTTTGTGGGTTTAGAAGGGAATTTGGATAGAGATAGTGAAAATCAGAGCGAAGAGGACGGGGTTTTATAGGGAAAGGAGGACGTGTTCCAAGAACCCGCCCTCACCTTTGCCCACAGAAAGCTTTTGTTTTTTTCTTAAAACATAATGTCAAGTGTGTTGTCAAATCATGCTTTTGTTTTTTTCTTAAAACATATTCTCAAGTGTGTTGTCAAATCTTACTTTAAAAAAGTAGATGCGATAATACGAAACTTGTAATATCAAATCTATGTTTTTTTAAAAAGTAATCATAGGTGTGTGGTCAAATCTATGTTTAAAAAAGAATTTCAGTCTCTCTATTCCCTGATCCCGCGCTCTCATTTCAAAAGGAGAGGGCGAGTTCTTAGAACACGCTCCTCTTCAATAATTTTCTGCCAGCGGGTTCCTACAACTCGCCCTCTCAATTAAAAATAAGGAATCTATATAATTTTACTTAACCAATAGCCCGTGACTCTTAACCCAATAGCCCGTGACTCTGACCCCTTGTATTGTCAAATCGAATTTGTCACAAGGGAATAGCGGGTTACAAGAACCCGCCCTCTCATTTAAAAAGGAGAGAGCGGGTTCTTGAAACACGCCTTCCTTAATATTTTAAATAATTTTACTTAATCCAAGACAAGCCCATGACCCCTTTATCTCCCGTCAAATTTAAAAGGAGATAGCGGGTTCCAAGAACCCGTGATCCCTTTACCACCAAACACCTATAAAAAAACCCCTCTCCTCCTATTTGCTCTCCATTTTGCTCCGATTTATATCAGCACCTCCTACAAAATCTCATCTGCACCCCTTCAAATGTATGTAAATTTAATTTAACGTTTATTTAATTTTCAATGAATATAATCATTATATCAGTTGTTAACGTTTTTTATTTATTGTTGGGTTGATATTGTTTGATGCAGATAATGACAAGTTCAAGTTTATTTGTTGTATGTAAATACGATGGCCAGATTGTGACAAGTGCACAAAGTCCCGAGTATATGGGTGGGTGCGCAAGAATTATGCGATTAGAATTATCAACGGCTTATAATGAACTCGAGAATAAAGTGTTTAAAATCACGAAATACGATCCCCGTAAAATTAAGCTTAAGTTAAGTTGTATATGGCCTCTGTTTAGTAGAAATGCATTGGTTGAAATTATAGACGATGCATCAATATCTTCGATGATAGACTTCGGTCTGGAAAACACCCAGCATTCTTTTGAACTTTTAGTTCAGAAGGAACAATTGGAAGTATCAGATACCGCTCCAATGGGTAATTTTGATGGTAATGCTGGAGGTAGTTCTTGGGGAGACGGTCCCATGGTTAACAATGATACCTTTAGTCTCAGTGGATACGATTATACACATCATTATTCAAACCTTCAAACTCAAGGGTAAACATTTTATAAATCCTCTTTTTGTAATACCAAAATACTAATATGTTTTATATATTAAATACAGATTTTCCCAATCAACTGCTGCAGTTGCATGCACCCCTGAAGAACAACAATGATTACCATATACAATTTTCCAAAGATAAATCAATCTGAAACAAGTGGTGATTACATTTATATTCTTCGTAATACGAAAATATTAAGAAAAAATTATATAAGAAAAAATTATATACTAAACGCAGATTTTCCCATACCTCCGCATCATTCCAACATGATCCAAGTAGCGCATTCCAAGTATGTCCGTCCACATCTTTCCGGTCTTTTCATCCCGAACCATCCACATTATATCGAGCTCAACCATCATATATTGCACCCGAGCCTTATGTTGCTATGGGTGATATTGATATAGGTGACAGTGATGATGAAACTGGTGAAGGTCATCAAGAGGAGAATAGTGTGGATTATGCCGCTGGATTGAATGAAATAACATTGATTGATGACATGGCTGCGAATAATGATTTTGTCGAACTAGAAGATCCCGGTCTCGATCCGGTGTAAGATGATAGTTGGGTAGACTTAGCCGTGGCAGAAGAAAATACTGAACCCTATTTGGAAGCGACTGTAGCTAGCGAAGATTGCGTCACTGTTGGAGATATGTTTCAGGAAAAATGAGATCTTATTTGTAAACTGAAGTCGTGGGCTATTCAAAAAAATATTGCATTTAAAACCGAAGAGTCAAATAAGACGTACTATACCGTGGTATGTACGAAAGCTCCTGAATGTAAGTGGAGATTGTATGCATATTGTTCCAAAAGAGCCAAAGCTTGGAAGGTCACGAAATACAACCAAGAACATACTTGTATCAATTCTATTATGTTAAAAGATCACAGGAATTGCAGTTCATCTTACATTTGCTCACTAATCACGCCACTAATCCGTACAGTTGTGGCGATGACTCCCCGAGAGATACGGCTCTACGTTAGCGGAAAGCACAAAATTCAGATTTCGTATGTGAAGGCATGTGATGCTCGTAGAAAGGCATTATGCAAGATATTTGGGGATTTGGAAAGCTTATACAACTCACTAGTCCCTTTTTTGGAAGCCATGAAAGCATCAAATTCAGGGTCCGTATACCGATTAAAAACCACAGAAACAGATGTCGATGTCTGTGTCAGATTTCAAAGAATTTTCTGGTGCTTTGCTCCTTGTGCGGCTGGTTTCATACACTGTCGGCCGGTATTGTGCGTGGATGGGACGTATCTATATGGTAAGTACAGAGGTTGCATGTTAATTGCTACAGGTGTTGATGCTAATAACCGTATATTTCCGTTTGGATTTTCTATTGTCGAGGGTGAATACATTATCCTGGTCATGGTTTTTTCGTCAACTCAAAAGTATTCCATCTGTTATTGATAAAACAGATTTATGCATCATATCTGATAGACATCTAGGAATACTAGCTGCAATGAGAGCTGTATTTCCAACAACCCTACATAGGTTTTGCCTGCGGCACTTCAGACAAAATTTTGATAGAAAATTTAAAAATTCAGATCTACATAACCTTATGTACAAAGCCGGTGAAGCGTCTGACCCTAATGTTCATGACATGTACATGACGAAAATTGGAGAGATGAGTCAAGCAGCGGCAGCGAAAGCGTGGTTAGATGAGTATCCAGTACGCATGTGGTCACAAAGCACATGATAATGGATGCAGATATCTACTAATGACCACTAATATGTCTGAAAGCTTCAACGGGGTCCTTAAAGGTGCTAGAGGCTTATCGATACAAGGGTTGATTGTCAGTAACTTAAAGGTTTGATTGTCCTTAAAGGTGCTAGAGACTTATTTTGTGCAAAGAAGGGAAAAGTCTTTGGCGATGGAAACTCCACTCACCGCGTATTACGAAGATATATTCCAGAAAAGAGAGCGCAAATCACAATACTACAGATCTGAAAGGTTTTCCACAGCGGAGTTTTAAGTTACGGGGAGTAATGGGAATCAATATACCGTAAATTTTAGATACGAAGTGCTCTTTTCGTGCACATGCGGTGTTTTCTAGCAACAACATTTACCTTGTGCCCATGCAATTGCTGCTGCGAGCAGCATGCATAACTCACATTACAATTTTGCTTCCCGTTACTATACAGTTTCCAATTACCAAGATGCATACGATCCAAAATTTCATCCTATACCAAACAGTCAGTATTGGCACTATTATACTGGGAACAGACAAACACCGACAGTATTACCGCTGGACAAAAATATAGGATCCGGAAGACCTAAGGTGCGTCGAGATCGAATGACAATGGATGCTGATTCTCAGTAAAGGTACGGTAGATGTAGCATATGCAAACAACCAGGTCATTATAGGACCAGATGTCCAGGACAGTCAACAGGGGCGGGACCTTCGAGATCATGACAAGTGCACGGGAGGAAAATCAGTTAGCGCTTGTAAAGAAACTTGTACAATTTATATTTTAGTATGATATGATTTTTTTGTATTATTATTTTGATGGATTCATTTTGTTAATGAAGTGTATACAAGATTTATATTTATAGTAATTCTATATGTCTGTAATAACACTTGTCACCCGTCCGTAACAAAAACAACAATCTTATTATTTATTCAGGGGTTTTTAAAAGGAGATTTTTTAAATTCTTTTTTGATTTATTTTAATTTTTTAAAATTAAAAAAAATCTTGGCCGATTTTATCGTCGAATGCACTATCCCCCAACAAAGAGGCAGTGTCCGTGCCGGCCCCTGGATCTCAACCTTCGATTGAAGAGGGGTTCGACTCCGTCCCCGACTGGGTCCTTTACGTCGACGGGTCATCAACCGAGGAGGGTTGTGGTGCCGGCCTCATCATTCGGGGCCCGAACGAGGCAGAGATGGAGTATTCTTTGAAACTCGAGTAAAAAGCCTCAAACAACACAGCGGAGTACGAGGCTCTGCTCGCTGGACTGCGGATCGCCTCCGGAGTGGGGCTGAAGACGATCCGAATCCGTAGCGGGGCTGAAGACGATCCGAATCCGTAGCGACTCCGCTCTGGTCGTCGGCCAAGTGACCGGCCATTTCGAAGCACGGGAGCCCCTGATGGTGAAGTACTTAGCCGAGGTAAGAAGGCTGCGAAAGGACTTCGACGAAGTTCAAGTGGAGCAGATCCCCCGGCACCTAAACACCCAGGCCGACGCCCTGAGCAAGCTAGCTTCCTCCTACACGGCCAACAACAATAGAAACATCCTCTTCGAGGTCTTGCCACGGCCAAGCGTGGAGGATAGAGCGACATCACTCCAAGTTTACACGGCCGGGAAGAAGGTCGGGATTGGATGCAGCTTCTCATGGAATTTCTGAAAGAGGGTACGCTCCCCGGAGATCGATGGGAGGCCTGCCGCCTCCAAGCCGAAGCCCGCCATTTCGTCTGGAGCAGAGGGAACCTCTAGAAGAAATCCTTTACTCAACCCCTGCTTCGGTGCGTCGATCCCTATGAAGCCGACTACGTCCTCCATGAGGTTCACGAAGGGGTCGGCGGAGCACATCAAGGGGCCCGCACCTTAGCCCAGAAGACACTCCTCTAAGGATACTATTGGCCGACCATCTATCAGGACGCTCAGAAGCTCGTCAGAAAGTGCAAGAGCTGCCAACTCCATGGCAGCATACCCTGCCTTTCGGCTACCGAGCTAACGACCCTAACATCCTCCTAGCCGTTTGCCCGGTGGGGAATGGACATGGTGCGCCAATTCCCTACTGGTACGGGAGGGTACAAGTACATCCTCGTCGCGGTGGACTACTTTACGAAGTGGATCGAGACTGTCCCCATCAGAAAACCGGACGCCACTACGACCATCAAGTTTCTGCAGAACAACATAATATTCCGGTTCGGGATCCCGCGGTGTATCATCACCGACCATAGGACGAATTTCGATAACGAAAAAGTCGAAGGATTCTGCAGCGAATACCATATACTGATGAAGTTCTCCACGGTCGTGCACCCCTAGGGCAACTGGCAGGCCGAGGTCGCTAACCGAGACGTCATCCGAGGCCTTCGAGCTCGCCTGGAGGGACGACAGGGCAACTGGGTCGATGAATTACCCCGGATCTTATGGGCCTTGCGCACATCAAAGAAGACCCCCACTGGGGAGACCCCCTTCAGCCTCTGCTACTGCACCGAGGCGATGGTCCGAGCAGAGATCGGGCTGCCCAGTCACAGGGTCGAGCACTTCGACGATGAAGAAAATACCTCGGCCCTCCGAACTAATTTAGACATCTTGTTGGAGAAGCGAGACCGGGCACAGATCAGGGCTGTCGCCTACCAGCAACAAACTGCCCGCTACTACAACGCACGAGTCAAGCATCGCGTCTTCAAAACGGAGATTTGGTCCTAAGGCGGAACGAGTTCGTTGATCAAGGCAAGTTACACAAGTTTTCTCCGAAGTGGCACGGCCCCTTCCTCGTCTTCGAAGTCTTGCCCGGCGGGGCCTATCGCTTACAAGACGCCGTGGGTCGCAAATTTCCACGGCCTTACAACGCCGAAATGCTCAAGTTGTACCTTTGAAAGTATATCTATGGATACATGTTTCTTCTTTGACAAAGCGATGTAAATTTTTTCTATGTTTCTTAATAATAAGAAGGAACTTCCCCTGTGTGTTTCCCTCTTCCTCGGCTCAAAGCTCACGGATTTCGTTTCGCGAAAATACTCAAACGCACCCAGAAGACAAAAAGGAAACAATAGAACATCGCAAAAAGGAGTATTTTATTTATCAAAAGGTATTGTGGGCTCCTCAGCCTTACATAAAAATTGAAATTACAAAAGAGTGGGAACGGGGTCAAGGAAGCACTGTTGGTGATACTCTCTGGAGATCTCCGCCAGACGAGCCCTTGCCTCTTCGGCCTGCTCCCGCTGATGCTGCCCACGAACTCGGGATGCCACGGAAACGCCGGGCACACCATCTGCCGAGCCCTGGCTCACGATCTGTCTCTTTTGGAAGCACTCCAAAATGAGGGCCACAGATCGGTCGTGCCTGGTCTTCGAGATGAGGTCGATGACGTAAATCGTACGGACCTTGTCGAGGGCCTCGTCCAGCGGCTCCTCGGCAAAGGGGTTGTATAAACCCCGTGACCTCCTCCAGATTGCGTACATCAGCAATTGGAGGAGGGACGACCGGCGAGGAAGGAGACGGCCGATGTGGTCCTCGATGCGCTGGACCACTCCTAGGTACCTCTTCTCGGAAACAGACTGGTCGTAAAGATAGATGTCATCGGGAGTAATAATCTCTTCGATCACATAGATACGCCCGGCCATCTCGAAAAAGCAATGCTGAAAAGTTGGCATCTCCTTCTCTATTTATAGCCTCCACAGAATCCCCAAGAGCCCAAATTTGCGCTCACATGGGCGCGAATCCTGGGATTCGCTCAACTCTTCCAATAGTGTACTACCACGCGGCGGGTATCCCGTACTTCTTGGCGAATCGAAGTCGGAACGACGCGGATCTTGGAACGTCCCGCCTCACCTATGCGTTTCTGCCGCGTGCCTCCCGCGACGGTCACTCTTTTAGGTATTCACACATCTAGGAAGGCCGGGCAAAACCAATCAGCTTCCCTGCTCGGTCCATCCTTAGCGGGTAACTTCTTACCCATAGCGGGTAACTCTTTCCCATCTACGCTAAGGATCGAAGCCCTCATCAAGAGGCCACCGAGCAGCTTCGCTGCTCGGTCTATCCTTGGCTAGTAGTTTACTAACCACCGACGCCAAGGATCGAAGCCCTCGTCAAGAGGCCACCGAGCAGCTTTCCTGCTCGGTCCATCCTTAGCGGGTAACTTCTTACCCATTTACGCTAAGGATCGAAGCCCTCGTCAAGAGGCCACCGATCAGATTCCCTGCTCGGTCCATCCATGGCGGGTAGCTTCTTGCCCACCGACGCCAAGGATTGAAGCCCTCGTCAAGAGGCAACCGATCAGCTTCCCTGATTAGTCCATCCTTGGCTGGTAGTTCACTGCCCACCGACGCCAAGGATCGAAGCCCTCGTCAAGATGCAACCGATCGGCTTCCCTGCTCGGTCCATCCTTAGCGGGTAACTTCTTACCCATCTACGCTAAGGATCGAAGCCCTCGTCAAGATGCAACCGATCAGCTTCCCTGCTCGGTCCATCCTTAGCGGGTAACTTTTTACCCATCTACGCTAAGGATCGAAGCCCTTGTCAAGAGGCCACCGAGCAGCTTCCCTGCTCGGTCCATCTTTGGCTGGTAGTTTACTACCCACCGCCGCCAAAGATCGAAGCCCTAGTCAAGAGGCCACCGAGCAGCTTCCCTTCTCGGTCCATCCTTAGCGGGTAACTTCTTACCCATCTACGCTAAGGATCGAAGCCTTCGTCAAGAGGCCACCGAGCAGCTTTCCTGCTCGGTCCATCCTCAGCGGGTAACTTCTTACCCATCTACGCTAAGGATCAAAGCCCTCGTCAAGAGGCCACCGATCAGCTTTCCTGCTCGGTCCATCCTCAGCGGGTAACTTCTTACCCATCTACGCTAAGGATCAAAGCCCTCGTCAAGAGGCCACCGAGCAGCTTTCCTGCTCGGTCCATCCTTGACTGGTAGTTTACTACCTACCGACGCCAAAGATCGAAGCCCTAGTCAAGAGGCCACCGAGCAGCTTCCCTGCTCGGTCCATCTTCTGCGGGTAACTTCTTACCCATCTACACTAAGGATCGAGGCCACCGAGCAACTTCCCTGCTCGGTCCATCCTTGGCTGGTAGTTTACTACCCACCGACGCCAAGGATCGAAGCCCTCGTCAAGAGGCCACCGAGCAGCTTCCCTTCTCGGTCCATCCTTAGCGGGTAACTTATCTGCTCGGTCTACACCGACCTATCTTCAGAGCGATGGTCGCCAGTCCTATTCGAGGAAATGAGCGAGTCTATGCCTTTCTACTCGGAGATACCAACCGGCATACCTCCAACGTGCGACCGCTACCTCGACTTCGAGGCCATAATGATGTCGACCTTACACCAGCCATTGTACACTTTGACAAATAATTAGGTTTAACTCGACGCGCGATCGCCAACTAAAGGATCGGTCCCCGACCTAGCGCTCATAAGGCGAGCAAAATGAAGACGTTATCGCGAAATGAAAACATTGCAGCGAAATGGAAACATTGCCAAAAAAATCTGCAAGAGAACTTTATTTACAACTCGGGAACTTTTACAAAGGTATTGTGGGCTCCCCAGCCTTACAAAATCGCCCGAAGGTTTACAAAATTCCAAAAAGAAAACAAAAAATATACAAAAAGGAGGGCAGGGAGCCTCAGGGCCGGGAAGGACCTCGACGTGCTTCGCGGCCACTTCGGGAGCCGGGTGGCGGCTTGAGGGTCGGCGCCCACCGTAGGAGCTTCAACACTGGGAGTCGGGGTGACCGCCTTCTCCCCAACGCCCCCACCAGAGGCCTTCCCGCGGCGACGCTTCCGGTAGCATCCCCTGCACCTCACCCTCGAGGGGGTACTCGAGCCGGAGCTTAGCGTCGGGAAACTCCGGCATCAGCGTCGAGGGCATCATGCTAGACGAGGGCCGAGGCTTCGGCGAGGTCGGCGTAGAATTGATCCGACGTCTTGTAGCTCTCCACCGCCTTCGCAGTCCGGAGGTCAGCACGCCTCATCCCTTCTTTTAGCGTCTCGTTCTCCCTCTTGAGGGTGTCCCGCGTCTTCTTCAGAGTGGCGGCGAGCACCCTGCCATCCCCCCACTTGGCCTCAACGACCTTATTGGACACCATCAAAACTCAGATGGACTCCCGGCAGTTGGCGTTCACCGTCTCCTCGGCAGCCACTCGGTCTTCGACGGTGGCGATCCTCTACCTCGCCTGACGCAGCTTCCGGCTCAGGCTCTCCTCCCGCGAGGAAGACGCGCCCGCTAACTGCAGTGCCGGGGCGATTTCCTCGTGCTCCATATTGGCGACGAGGGCGCAGTGCTGGAGGACCTGAGGAAAACAAAAGGAGGGGTTAAAAAGGTATACGATCCTGCAAACAAAAAGGCTTAATGAAAACCCGAACGGGAGGCGGACACTAACCCGCACGGCCTCCTGAGCTATGGCCGCGATTTGGGCCTTGAGGGTCCCCCAGGGGATTCTGCCCCCAGCCGACTGCTCCATCTCAGAGAGCAAGCTATCGGCGATGGAAAGCCCCGAGGGAGCCTCGTAGCGAAGATCCCCTCCTGCATGAAGATCGGGGAAGACGGGGCTCGGGACACCGTCCTCTTGCGCCGCTTGAGGGGGCCACGGTAGAGCCGGCTTCATCCGCCACATCCACAACCTGGGGTTCCTGCTCCCGAGCATGTTTACAGCTCTCCCCATTGCTGGTCTCCTGAGCCCGGGGAGTAGTGGAACGCCCAGCCGAAGCGGTCGACGGGGCTGGGCGCCCAGCGGGGCGTGACGGGCCGGCGCCTCCGGCCTTCCTCCCCTTCTCGGCCAGGGCAGCTCGGAATTTAAATCGGTTCATCGGTTCTGCAAAGAAGCGAAAATACAAAGGGGGTTAGCAATGCTAGAAAAAGTGGAAGAATACACAAGTCTAAACAGGTCGCTTAAGCTCCTAACTTACCCGCAAACCGAGCGGGCCTGAGCCCGGCCCAACTGAGGGCCTGCTCGGATAGCAACACATCGATCCGATGGGCGGGCTCCTACTCCGACACCGCCATCGCATCGGGATCGGACGACCGCCTCACCCGTGAGCAGTTGGCCCTGTGCCACTGGACAGGCACAGGCCAATCCTCACCCTCGGGTTGCCCGACAAACAAGAACTTCTCTTTCCATTCATGAATGGAAGAAGGTACTGCTACGACCCCCGACCCGGGCGCCCCTCCTCTGTGTTTTCTAAAAGAAACGTATACCCAGCTAGGTTCGTCCCTACGAGTACCGGGATGATTTTTGTAGCAGAGGGAAGAAAGGAGAAGGTTCAGGCTGAAAGGGATCTCCTGCAGTCTCAACCGGACTAGGAACCCGAAGAGAATCCTCCACGAGTTCGGCACTAGCTGGCCCGGGGCTAATTGAAACCAACGCAGCGCCGCACTCATTTCGGGGGAGAAGGGCAGATGCATTCCGGCCCAAAAGGCTTCCAAGTACAAGGCAATCTCCTTGCCCCATACCTGGTCTGCCCTCTCTCCCTTCCCGGTCAAGCGAAGCGAGTAGCCGGGGGAAATGTGGAAGCGAGCCCGGATCGTTATGAGCTCGTCTGCCTCAGGAGGGAAGGCGCGTCACGGACACTCCTGACACGCGCTTTGGGAACCATCCCCGTAGCGCGCCCCTGGGTGTCAGGACTGACCCTAGCTCCCTGGGGGGATTCCGACTCGGACGACGATGAGGAAGAAGCAGAGGAAGAAGCGGCAGAAGACTCCCTAGACTCTACCTCTACTACCTCAACAGACTCCCCAGAGGAAGACATCTAACCTGAGCAGAGGAAGGAGACGTCCGAGGGAAGAACGTAAGAAATCCGACCTAAAGAGAAGAGCGCCGAGCTAACACACACAGCGATGAGGAAATTATAGCGAAGTGTGGACCTTAGGGGGTCCCACCTTTATTTATAGCAGTCGGCAAGTGCATCCAACGACGCCGATTGATTCTCGCCAAAACAGACGCTTCGCGTCCGACGGCCACCAACTTTCCACATGTCTCAAGAGCATTGGACGCGTCCCTTCAAACACCAAGGACACAGGCGGCCCGTCACGTCAGCCAACCAGCACCGGACGCGTGGCCTGGCGCCTCAACGAACGTATGATCAAGTCGGCGCTTCCCCTTTAATGCACGATCTCTTCTCTGATCCGCTGACGTCATCAAAAAATACGATTAACTGCCCGGGAATCCTCGCCGACGATGTCTTCAAATAAGAATTTAGCCCGGGTAACCGATCAGATCACTCTCGACCCGACTGATAAATAGGTCAGGACGAGAGTGGGGGGCTAATGATGATGCTCAATACTGAGAACTCCCCAGATCACGACACGTGGCAGATGACGTGTCCCAAGACTTACGAGAAAGGAGTACGAACGGTACGTTGAAGGCGTGCCTCGGCCCTTCCTCCCGAGGATGTTCCCGACCCTCGGTGGCCTTCCAGACCACTCCTATGCTCGTGTTCCAAATAACCATTGGCTCGCCTTCGAGCCCTCCTGCACGCTGAGCTTCCTCAGCCCTTCCAGCTCTCCCCCGAGCTATCACAGAACCATGCTTGCTCGGCCTCCCGCCGAGCAAAGCTTCCTCGGTCTCATCGACCGACCCAGAGCGTAGATCATTAGCGTCCCGGAATTGGCCCCTCGAATCTCGCCATACGCGAGATGTCTGCCGTCCCACGCCATCGCGTTCCCTCGTTAACGGGCGTATCTCGCCATCAATGGAGGATCCCGCCATTCGCAGGCGCGGCTCTAAGGGCGTAACGGCCGGCGTAAATCTCGCGCCCGTCAGCCCATGGCTGCCACTATATAAACCCTCTCTCAGATGACTCAGGTAAGGCAATTATTATCCAATAGGCCGCTACTCTGCCCAAATATCTCGACTAACTTGATCGTCGGAGGGTCCACGGTGGTACAACTATCCCAGGACTTCCTTGCAGGTAGCTCGGCTTCATTCCAAATCAAGCCCACTGAGATCCACACGCTTCAAGAGGCAACCCTCAAACCCAATCTCAGCCATCCATCAACGCTCGCTACAGATCAACGGAAGACAACATCTGAAGGAGATCAAGACCTCCATCAGGGTTCTTGTTGCTGTACAAGCCGGGTCTACTAAATTAGACCGTAGTAATATATATTTCAAATCAGCACTGTATAAATAGAGGTTAATTGTCACACCCCGCTTCCCAAAATACGGGATATGAGGGATTGACAAGGCCAGCCATGCTCCTACGGTCAAGGAAAAGTCCTGCCGTAGTCACACTTCGGCTTCTAGTTTTTCATGGTAAACAGTAAATGATGCGCAGGTAATGAGAAATGCAGTAACTGAATGAAACAATGTAAAGAACCGACCTGATGGGAAACCAAGGATATAACTCTGAATAGTAAGTCGAGGTGTCTGTGATATACGTCTAGTCCTGGTCCAGGCTAAATCTTCTCCTCACACTGAGCATGCATACTCAGGTCGTTAGAGAGACATAATAGCAATATAATATATATAATCATGTGACAATTATAACAGTGATAATAGATATATATAACAGTAACTCAATGACGGTACAGGTATGAACAGGCAATAATCAATGCAGCGGAATAGTAAAAGCAGTAGAATGATATGCCACGTATCTCAACACAGTAAGTATGTATCTCGATGCTATCATCCCTATCAGTCACTAAGTCTCACTGTACAGGTCACTAAACCTATCGTCAGTCCAAGTGTGAGAGTCAACCACTCGCGAGTGTCCTCCACCCAAGGGCAATGGACCACGGGCCCAACATGTAACTCACGGTAATAATCATGTACCCTGTAAATCTCCATATATCTCCATATATATAAGCCGGCAAGGGACACCCGAGATTCTGTTGAACTCACAATCAAACTACCCGACACCCCGCGGTCTACATCAAACGCTAACCATAACCCTAAATACCAGTCGGTCTGTGACAAGTCTACGCGAGAACTGGAGGCAGGACCTCCATCAAGCACGTCCCGACTAATAACTAAGATAAATAGCAGAGTCTGATGTCTTATCTGTGACACCCATGCAAGAGCTTCCATAAGTGTCCCATACCACTTATAGTCACACGTACACGCGTTCCACAGACGTCGACAATGCAGTAGAGTAAAAAGGTTCACTGATTGTGTACAAGTACGTATCACTTTCACTTATTCACTGATACACGAACACTAACGTACTTGCCACAATCATCACCAATACCTAACACTGGGTAATGCACGTTATCACTAGGTTATCAATGCAATGACATGTGTATGATATGATGCGTAAACAGTATATAAGGCATTATTAGTGTGTCATGAATCGATAATCTACCACTTGCATAATTTATCATAAATCATACGGTTACAGTTTAATGAAATGATGAACGGGGAATAAATAGTATGTTCAGTTATCTATCCATTGAATTTAGTTTCATGCCAATCGGATTCCAGGATCACTAATTATAGCCATTTCATTTTAAGCGTTCACGGCTGGAAATCCGATTTCAGAATCGGATGTCCGTTTCGCAACGCATTTTAATCACAGTTGGGATCAGATTTTAGCGACGCTACAGTTGAATGAAATCTAGGGTTTTCAGTAAAGTTTTCAACGCGGTAGACGGATCCTCAATCACATCTGTACATCAGGAGATATACACTGTTCAATACTAGTATGTCAGTTCTGATTCTGCTGGGACTGTTATACGTCCACATCTTATAAATTACAGATTAAATAACAAACGATGACGAAATAGAATGAAACCACTTGTGTTGTCTAGCTAATAAATTCACCTATAATAAACAGCAGAGTTCCGCAACCTACGAGTTAAGGAAACAGTGTGGTACCCATTACGGGACAGTAAACAACAACTGGAGCCGCTCTGGACTGCAGTCCAGAGTCGCACTCCGATCCAATTATTGTCACAGTTTGAGTACGGAAGTATTTGGAAACTAGCATAGGGTTATAGTTCGTCGAGTTGGCTTCGATTTGAGCCCTCGAACGCATCATTCCAGTATGTAAATAATTTATGGTGATTTTATCGGTTTTCAGGTACAAGAAATTTCCAGTTTTATAGATATACTTGGGGGTAGTCGTTTTAGTAGTTAACGTCTATATCTTCAAGTGAAATTCACACACTAGATTCACATCTATACGGGCCAAACTATACCAATGAGTTCCGTCAAATTAGGTGAGTATTTCCATTAGGGTCATACATCGAACAGTTGCGTCGTATAATTTATCGAGGATATTACGTATGGAATTTATAAAATTTATAGTTCGTAACTAATACAATTTAGCATGTAGCAAGTATGAAACTTGCCTGGAGACGCACGGCGGCGAAGTACAGCACAGCGCGCGACGGACTGTCACGGCGACGGCAGTGGCTCCGGGTGAGCACGGGTCCGGCGATGCTACGGTGACGATGATGACGATGGGTCGAGCTCCGACGACGAGAGCATGCAGGAGAGTGTCGCAGGGGGTCAGGGTGACGGGTTTCCGGCGGGGTTCTTGCTCGGGAATGATGGTGAGACGATCATTGGCGAGGGTGTGTGCAGACGATGAGTTCGGCGGCGACGGGGTTGGTGCTCAGGTGAGGTGCAGGGACGAGGGGGTTGGGTCCGGGTGTTGTAGCTGCTCGGCTGGATATGCAGAGGGCAGTGGTGTCGAGGAGGTGTACGAGGGTGGAGGAAGTGATGATGGGTTGCAAGGCTCGATGCAGATGATGGAGGGAGCTGCACGGTGGTCGTGGTGGTGTGTGGTCGCGGGCTTGTCGGAGAGATGGGGACTCGGGTGATCGGGGAAGAAGAGGGTCGGGGTTTCGGTGATGCGGGACGTCGAGGGTGCAGTGAGGTGTTGGGTGCGACGGGGCTGGGGACGAAGGTGAAGGCGGCGAGGTGGGGGCGAGCGACGTGAGTCGGGTGAGTTGGAGGCGAGCGACGTGAGGGGGACGGCGGCGAGCGCGACGCTCGGCCGTGGGCGCGGGTTAGAGAGAGAGAGCGATGAAGAAATGGGAGAGATAGAAAGAGAGGGGGCGGGAAAGAAATGGGAGAGAGAGAGGGAGAGAGGTGTGTGTGAGTGGGGGAGAGAGAGAGAGGAACGTGAGAATTATGAGAGGAGAGAGAGAGACGTGCGTAAGAGGGGGAGAGAGAGAGTAATGTGAGAATTATGAGAGGAGAGAGAGAGAGAAAGACGTGCGTAAGAATAAAGGAAATTAAAGGAAAATGGAGAATGAGTAAATAAAATTAATATGGAAAGTAATGGAGGAATTTGATGAGGGTTAATGGAAATTTATAGGGGAAGATTAAGAGGTGTTAATGGAAATTTATTTTAGAATTTAAAGGTGATTTAAGAGGGAAAAGCATGAGGAGATTTGAAATGAAGGAAGGAAAATGAGGAGCTTTGGCCGGGCTCTTGACGGGCTGCTGGGTTGGGCTGAGTAAAAAATTAATTAATTTATCAATCATAAAGGGATGGGCCGAGGATTACAATAAAAGGATTTGTAAGGAATTGGGAAAGAGGGCCAGGCCTTTGGAGAAAAGAATTCAAATGGGGAAAAAGAATAAGCGCCCGGGTTGGTTTAAATCCTATTTTAATTTACATGGGCTAGAAAAATATAAGTTAGGGACTGAGTAAAATATGGTTTGGGGTTTAGTAGAACTAAAATTAAATAAATTAAATAAAATTCAAGAAAACAAAATACAGATTTTGGTATAAAAAGGGCTGGGTATTACATCATACCACCCTTACAAAAATTTCGTCCTCGAAATTTAAGATAAACGATAAGTTATACAAACATAAGCGAAGGCTATTATATTGCAAACTAACACATAACGATTTACTAGAAATCCGTAGACGAAGAAATTTGAAGGTATAATTATGTAAGAACAACATACACAAGATAGGTCTAAATAGGTATAAGACAGGAATATTTATAGGGCAACTACATGTATACGAGAATAGCAATAACAACAATAACGAACAATGATATTCGAGGCGTACTCGATAAAATCGAACTCAAACATATGCACATATCAGTATATCAAAAGTAGCGCCGCAGAAATAAAAGTATAAGATACAACCATTTATAATAGTAATCATAGGTACAATACCCGAAAATAAAGTAACGACAATAAAATAGTGAACGATTTGTCGGTAAGTTAAAATGTTTTAGGACGATATATCGATCAAATAGTTTTAAAAAAATAACTTAGAAAACTCACATAGTGAAAATGGGAAATATGGAACAAAATATGCGCGGTGTATGGTTGCGCTACTGAAAGTGAGGATAATAGTAATGTACTTAAAATACATAAAACTAAGTAGTCGATAACACGCACTCTTCGACGAATATAAAGTAATGAAAACCAAATTTCGAATAACACTGTCCCTAAATATATAGGGTAATAGGAAAACACAAAAATGTATAGGGCTAGCTAGGGTAAGGATTACAAGTAAGTGTGGCTCATTCAAGGGTTGGAGTATGGCGGCTTTAGGCTGAAAGTTAAGGAGATTGGGATCGGGTCTGCACATGAACAAAGGACTGCAAGGTGAAAAGTATGGGGAGGATAACGGTCGGTAGATCATATGAATCCAAATTTGAAGAGTTAGCGAACTCGGAACTTTCACAAAATGTTCTCCTCCCGGAAGAATCTCAAACGAGGCACAGACGAAGGATGAAGGGTGGACCTCTAAAAGATTGGGTGTGGTACTAGTTGATCTCAATGAGGGTTAAGACAACGTAAGGAGTAGGGGTGAACAGATCTCAGTGGAGAAAATAATTGTATAGAAGAAATAATCAAGTAGCAAGTGAACTAAGAAGATCAAAAGATTAGCGAACTCAGCAATTTATTCCATTCTAGAAAATTTTAAACAAAGCCTTCTCAAAACGAAATGTGGCCCTAATCTATACACAGATTTATTTGGCCAGATAAAACAACATCAAAAAGGATTCCCGTCAGTCGCGGTTGTGGAGATTCAGCAGGTTGCGGTAGGCTCGTGCGCTCAGGTAGGGACGTCCATTTCCATAGCGCCTCGCGGGGATCGCCAATGGGAGTTCTTCCACAGCAGGGTCTTGTCCTTCTTCCTTGGCTGGAGCTTCTTCATCGAGATCTGATTCCATGTGATTCTCTTCTTCTGGATTTTCTTCCACGGGATTTTCCTCCACTGGATTTTCTTCTATCGGGTCTTCCTCGGGATCTTCCTCTATCGGGTTCTCTTCAGGGTCTCCTTTCTCTTCGTCGGAATCGCCTATCATGTCAAACTCTGGGGCGGCTGCTCCTTCGTCTTCTGAATCGCTGTTTCCGAAATTGACCTGGGGACCGTTGATCTCATCGTCAGAACTCATCAGCGTGTGGTCTAAGGAAACACATGACTGTGCATCCTCATCTAGATGCGGCGCTGCTCCAAGGTGGGCCATGGCCTGAAAAGAAAGAGTCATGATTAGACAGTGGAATACATCAAGAAAATAGCTCAGGGTACGAAGTATAGGAAAATATGCGGTGGCAGGAACTGAAAGATCAGAATTAAAATGCTGTGATAATGAATAGTATAAATAAGGAGAAGGCAAGAAAATAATACATATATTACGATTCAAGTTTTATTGCATTCAACTGAAAGTTCAACGGATACAAGATTTCAAACGGAAAGAAATATTCATAAGAGGATGACAACATTATTACTGAAAGTAGAAAACATGAAAATTCTTCTTTGATTGCTAGACCGCTGTATCCTTGTCACGCGAGTTGAATCCTGTGCGGGGTCCGCCTTATCCTCGAGGTTCGAACTACGCAATAATCATCACTTGGCAGAAGTGGAGAGTGTGGATGAGTCTCCTCCTTGTAGCTCCTTCCTTTTTGGGCAACCGTTGATAAGATGTTCGCTGGATCCACAAATCAGACATTTCCCTTGAGCGCGGCGACAATCCCTCTGAAGATGTCCTGGCCTCTTACAGTACCCACAGCATGGGGTCTTCTGTTGCTTCTGTCGCGGGGAAGCAAATTGGCGCTTCATATTCTTCTCTTTTCCTCGTCTAACGGGGATCCCTTTACTATGGGAGATTCCCGCCGGTGTTTGATTCACCTGCCTTCTCAGTCCTTCAGCTAACAAGTCGTTCGTTCGCTCCTGGGCTTCCTTCAGACCTTGCAGTACACTCAGAATCTCAACGGTCTGATTCTGGGGAGTGGAGATAGATGAAGAGTCGTTGGAAGTCATGATCCTGAAACAATAATTTTGAGAACGATATAAGAATCAATTTATAATATGGATTGGGCAACGAATCAAGAACATCGGATGTGATGAGATTTATTACAAGTGGAAATCAACTGTAGCATTCTAAGTCACTTAAACAGAGTACGGTAGTGCAATTGCAACTACGTAACCTTGCCAAGTCACCCGAAACCGTAGCGAATGGATAGCAGAACACTCAATGCGAATATGGATCAAGAATATCAAGTTTACAATCTAGACTGAGAGATGTCTTAGATTGTCGAGCTCTACACGGAAAACTGCAATCCCAATCGAAACAAAACCTGGGATCTGATACCAACTAAACCATGTCACGCCCCGCTTCCCAAAATACGGGATACGAGGGATTGACAAGGCCAGCCATGCTCCTACGGTCAAGGAAAAGTCCTGCCGTAGTCACACTTCGGCTTCTAGTTTTTCATGGTAAACAGTAAATGATGCGCAGGTAATGAGAAATGCAGTAACTGAATGAAACAATGTAAAGAACTGACCTGATAGGAAACCAAGGATATAACTCTGAATAGCAAGTCGAGGTGTCTGTGATATACTTCTAGTCCTGGTCCAGGCTAAATCTTCTCCTCACACTGAGCATGCATACTCAGGTCGTCAAAGCGACATAATAGCAATATAATATATATAATCATGTGACAATTATAACAGCGATAATAGATATATATAACAGTAACTCAATGACGGTACAGGTATGAACAGGCAGTAATCAATGCAGCGGAACAGTAAAAACAGTAGAATGATATGTTACGTATCTCAACACAGTAAGTATGTATCTCGATGCTATCATCCCTATCAGTCACTAAGTCTCACTGTACAGGTCACTAAACCTATCGTCAGTCCAAGTGTGAGAGTCAACCACTCGCGAGTGTCCTCCACCCAAGGGTAGAACCCAAGGGCAAGGGACCACGGGCCCAACATGTAACTCACGGTAATAATCATGTACCCTGTAAATCTCCATATATCTCCATATATATAAGCCGGCAAGGGACTCCCGAGATTCTGTTGAACTCACACTCAAACTACCCCACACCCCGCGGTCTACATCAAACGCTAACCATAACCCTAAATACCAGTCGGTCTGTGACAAGTCTACGCGAGAACTGGAGGCAGGACCTCTATCAAGCACGTCCCGACTAATACCTAAGATAAATAGCAGGGTCTGATGTCTTATCTGTGACACCCATGCAAGAGCTTCCATAAGTGTCCCATACCACTTATAGTCACACGTACACGCGTTCCACAGACGTCGACAATGCAGTAGAGTAAAAAGGTTCACTGATTGTGTACAAGTACGTATCACTTTCACTTATTCACTGATACACGAACACTAACGTACTTGCCACAATCATCACTAATACCTAACACTGGGTAATGCACGTTATCATTAGGTTATCAATGCAATGACATGTGTATGATATGATGCGTAAACAGTATATAAAGCATTATTAGTGTGTCATGAATCAATAATCTACCACTTACATAATTTATCATAAATCATACGGTTACAGTTTAGTGAAACGATGAACGGGGAATAAATAGTATGTTCAGTTATCTATCCATTGAATTTAGTTTCATGCCAATCGGATTCCAGGATCACTAATTATAGCCATTTCATTTTAAGCGTTCACAGCTGGAAATCCGATTTCAGAATCGGATGTCCGTTTCGCAACGCATTTTAATACCGGTTGGGATTAGATTTTAGCGACGCTACAGTTGAATGAAATCTAGGGTTTTTAGTAAAGTTTTCAACGCTGCAGACGGATTCTCAATCACGTCTGTACGTCAGGAGATATACACTGTTCAATACTAGTATGTCAGTTCTGATTCTGCTGGGACTGTTATACGTCCACATCTTATAAATTACAGATTAAATAACAAACGATGACGAAATAGAATGAAACCACTTGTGTTGTCTAGCTAACATATTCACCTATAATAAACAGTGGAGTTCCGCAACCTACGAGTTAAGGAAAAAGTGTGGTACCCATTACGGGACAGTAAACAACAACTGGAGCCACTCTGGACTGCAGTCCAGAGTCGCACTCCGATCCAATTATTGTCACAGTTTGAGTACGGAAATATTTGGAAACTAGCATAGGGTTATAGTTCGTTGAGTCGGCTTCGATTTGAGCCCTCGAACGTATCATTCCAGTATGTAAATAATTTATGGTGATTTTATCGGTTTTCAGGTACAAGAAATTTCCAGTTTTATAGATATACTTGGGGGTAGTCGTTTTAGTAGTTAACGTCTATATCTTCAAATGAAATTCACACACTAGATTCACATCTATACGAGCCAAACTATACCAATGAGTTCCGTCAAATTAGGTGAGTATTTCCATTGGGGTCATACATTGAACAGTTGCGTCGTATAATTTATCGAGTTCGTTGTCATCTTCATCGACGACATCCTGGTATATTCTAAGAATCGGAAAGAGCATACGGAGCACTTACGAATTGTCCTGGAAACACTTCGACAACATAAGTTTTATGCCAAGTACAGCAAGTGCGAGTTTTGACTAAAACAAGTTGGTTTTCTTGGACACATCGTATCAGGAGAAGGGATTTCTGTAGATCCAGCAAAGGTTTCAGCAGTCAGCGAATGACCTACACCAAAATCAGTGAAGGATATTCGGAGTTTCTTGGGCTTAGCTGGATATTACAGAAGATTTATTGAAGGCTTTTCGAAGATAGCAACACCCCTGACCAAGCTTACAAGAAAAGATGAAGAATTTGTGTGGTCAGAAGCATGCGAGCAAGCTTTCGTAGAACTCAAGTCAAGACTGACATCTGCATCTATTCTCGTCATACCGGATCAATCCGGAGGATTCGAAGTGCATTGTGATGCATCCGGTAAGGGATTAGGGTGTGTTCTACATCAGCACGGTAAGGTTGTGGCTTATGCTTCAAGACAACTGAAGACTCATGTGCGCAATTATCCGACGCATGATCTATAGAGTTGGCAGCCGTTATTTTTGCTCTCAAGATTTGGCGCCACTACTTACTTGGTGAACGAGTGAACATCTACACAGATCATAAAAGTCTGAAGTATGTGTTTACTCAGAAGGAGTTGAATATGCGGCAGAGAAGATGGTTAGAACTTATGGCGGACTTCGACATCAATTTGCAATATCATCCAGGAAAGGTGAACGTAGTACCTGATACTCTTAGTCGCCAACCATTAGCAATGAATCTCACCGTCCAGTGGAAGCTTCAGCAGGACCTACATCAGATGGAGATTGAACTAGTCATGCCAGGTGATGTTTCAAATTTGATGAATCTACAAGTTCAATCAACTATCGTCAATCAGATCAAAGCAGCTCAAGCCAGCGATGCTAAGTTGCAAAAGATCAGAGAACAAGTGGAGAATGGACTCAGAGCAGATTTCATCATCCATGAAGACGGATCTTTGAGATACGGCAGCAGATTGTGTGTACCAAAGGGTCCTGTTCGGGAAGAGTTAATGAAAGAAGCTCACAGCTTTCCCTATTCAGTACATCCTGGAGGTACCAAAATGTACAAAGATCTACGTCAGAATTATTGGTGTCATGGAATGAAGCGTGAAGTAGCCAGGAGTGTCGCAAAATGCTTGGTGTGTCAGCAAGTAAAGGCTGAACATCACAGGACAGCTGGACTACTTCAACCATTACCAATCCCAGAATGGAAGTGGCAGCACATCACGATGGACTTTGTAACTGCTCTTCCTCGCAGCACAAAGGGTAACGATGCGATTTGGGTCATTGTGGATCGACTCACAAAGTCAGCTCACTTCATCCCATTTCGAGTTGGCCAATCAACTGAGACTTTAGCGAAGAAGTACATGGAGGTAATAATCTAATTTAAGATTTAAACTCTTTATAATGTACTATCTCTAATACCCATGAACTCATAGAGGAAATTGTGAGACTTCATGGAGTACGGGTCTGCATTGTCTCCGATCGTGACACCAGGTTCCGATCGCAATTTTGGCAAAGTCTGCAAGCTAGCTTGGGAACAAGTCTGAACTTCAGCACGGCTTGTCATCCACAAACAGATGGTCAGTCGGAACGAACTATTCAGATCTTGGAGGATATACTCAGAGCATGTATGCTCGACTTCAAAGGATCGTGGGAAGATCACCTGCATCTTGTGGAGTTTGCGTACAACAACAGCTACCAAGTAAGCATAGGAATGACACCTTTTGCAGCATTGTATGGAAGGAAGTGTCGATCGCCATTAAGTTGGGACGACATCGGAGATAGGGAACTCCTTGGACCAGAGATGATAGTAGCGACCGTTGATGTGGTTCGTACTATCAGGGGAAGAATGCGCATAGCCTAAGATAGACAGAAACACTGGGCTGATGCGAAGAGACGACACTTGGAGTTCCAGCTAGGAGATCATGTATTCCTGAAAATCTCTCCGAACCGCGGAGTGATCAGATTTGGAAGACGGGGAAAGTTGAGTCCAAGATACATTGGACCGTTCGATATACTCGAACGAGTCGGTGAGGTGGCATATCATTTAGCGCTTCCACCCTCATTGGAAGGAGTGCATAACGTGTTCCACATATCCCAACTCAGAAGGTATGTGAGTGACCCCAGCCATGTACTTGATCATTCCGAGCTCACGATACAGCCGATTTGTCTTGTGAGCAACAACCTGTGGAGATCCTGGACAGGAAAGTGAAGACACTTCGGAACAAAGAAGTTAATTTGGTCCGGGTAATGTGGAGGAAAGACACTCCAGGAGAATCCACGTGGGAAAGAGAGGATGAGATGCGTGCAAGATATCCGCACCTTTTTGTAAACTAGTCCTTAAATAAAAGTTGTAAATTTCGAGGACGAAATTTTTGTAAGGAGGGTAGATTGTAACAACTCCAATTTTGTATACCAAAAAATTGCTTTAAATATAGTGTATACTCGGAGTATTAATGTTGCTGGAAACAATTTAACTATCTAATTCCTTACAATAATTACAAGAAGGAGCTTGTAGCTCATTGGTAATACCTTACATTGCTGAACCAAGCCACCGGAGTTCAATTCTCATGCCCCACATTATTTTTGTATTTATTTTGTTTTATTTTTTTTGGAAGTCAACGGTAAAGAGGCCATAACTCCCAAAATATGTACTGGACAATAAAAAGTAAAAATACCAAGTTGTTTCTCAAGAAAACCCCCGGCCATTGGACCCTTGACTCGGCCCGACTCGGTCCGGCGCCGCCGGCCGGACTTGGCCGGACGGCCGAGTCACCAACTGAGAAAAGTTGGCTCTTGACTTGGTCAACCCTCTTGCACACTTATTATACCTGGATCGGTTTTGATTTTGCCAATAAATCCCTTTTACTTCTAGGTTTAATGATTTTTAATGAATTTTTAATGTTTTTTATATTTTTTAAATATTTTTTAATCCAAACCCTAACCCTAGCCTAGCCCTATATAAAGACCCCTATCCTCTACCTTTTCCCTTCACAACTCTAAGTCCACTCTCCCAAATTCTCGAGAACTCGGTACGAAGAGTGAGAAGCGAAGCGCTGCCGAAACGACGACGGGTTCCGGCGACCGGATCAGGACCTTCGCGACGTTTTCAACGAATCGACAACCACCACGACCTCTAGCTTCCTTAGCTTGTCCAAATCGTAAGTCCCACCTCCTTCTATCTCTCTTTTCTTTAAGATAAAAATACGACTTTTTGGAACCCGACGGAAATCGGACAAATCGATTTCCGATTCGGTTTTTCTCTAAATTTCCACTTGTCACCTAATACATATTATCTACCCATATGCTTGTTGACTATTAATCACCCATAAACCAATTTAATCAAACTTTTTCACATAAAATGATAACTTCTTTGCAAAACCGTATTCTTTTCATAAAAATACCATGATGTTCATTTTTTCTTAGTTTAATTAATTCCCTCACTCCTAAATAGGTTTATCTTGATCACTAAACTTGTAGAACCCAATTTGAATGAAATTTCACACATAAAATGATAACGTTTTTAAATACCGTATTCTTGCACTTTAATACCTTCAACTTTAACTTGTCATGTTTTACCTTTAAACTTCACCAAAACTTAAAATAAGTCACGGGGTAATGACCCACCCCTACACACACTCAATATAACCCTAATTGATAGATATCAAAATACAGAATACGAAATTACAGGACTTTTCACTAAAATACCCTAATTTTTATTTAAAGCTTTAAGTTGTAAACTTTTCTAGATAAAATCTTTTAATAAAATGAAAACCACGATTGGTTATGGACATCGATCGTTTATCTAAACTGTCTTGTGGTGCCTAGGCAAGTGTGTCTAAGGCTAGTGGTTTTTAATTAGGCCCACGACTGTGGTTCCTTCCCACTTACCTGGCATTTACCTGGCCGCAATTGACGGTGAAGAGGCGATTTGAGGCTTCTAATGACTCATCGTTTAGACCTTAGAAATAGGCTAGTTGGTTTAGGAAACCCTAATAACTAAAATACGGAAAACTGTACTCTTTTGCAAATAAATACCCCATATTTATAAAACCGTTTTACCAAATGAAAAGTATTTATAAACCTAAGCAAAGCGCCGCTACAACCCACTTTTGGGGAACCTGTTAGGGATAGTACGGTTCATCGTGCACCCGCAGGCTAGTAGTGCGAGATTCAGACCTCCGCGAGGAGCATTCGGTCTCGAAGGGTTTAAAATACGATATTTAGGGAAAATGAGATTTTTTCTAAATATAATATTTATATAAAATTATTCATGTGTTAACATATATATAATTATCATTTAAACATCTATTTTATCATAATATAAGTTTCCACTTTTTTTTCTAAAAAAATTACAAGATTAAAAGTTACACTAACATACCATGAATTTCAGATAAAACAATTAATATTTTTATTAGGATATATTCACTAGAATAACACAAATAAAATTCACATTCATTATAATATTAAAAGTTACACAAAAATACCATGAATTTCAGATAAAACAAAGTTACACTAAAATACCATGAATTTCAGATAAAACAATTAATCCTTTTATTAGGATATATTCACTAGAATAACACAAATAAAATTCACATTCATTATAACAATAAAGACGAATATTAAATACTTGAGGTGTATTTTGAAAACTATACAATAGTACTTTTTACATAAAACCCTCTCAAGTTTCACAAATTACAATAAGGCCCCTAGCTAATATTGAACTTCAAATCTTCTTTCTTTTAGTCTGACTCGGGTTAGAGTCTGACTATTCCTGACTCGAATATGATTCAAGTCAATCTTTATTCTTTTATATTCCAATACAATTTGAATTCATGAAACCCTGAATCCAGTTAACAATATATTCATTTTTGACTGAATCAAACCATGGATATTCATCCATTATCCTGATATTCTATTTACCTGATTATACAGTTGCAACATGTTTACTGATATCATGGTTTTGGTCAGTCATCCAACTTACATATTCCAATATTACAATACTATTAAAACATTACGGGGTTTAAAGGGTAGATTGGTACGGAAGATGTTAAAGGTGGCACGAGGCGATCAGATTAAGACACCTAACCTGAATCCTATTGCTGTTGTACCGTGGCATAACGGTTCCTTTTACTTTCCTTTTGCCCTGATCTCTAGCATATAGAGATCCCCCTCGTATACACTGGCATCCTTCTGTACCAAGCTACAAACAACAGCGTTACACAATGTTCCAAAATATTCAACAATATATTACTTTAGATAATACTGTTACTCTATCATTCTCATTCTTCTTATTCTTTTGGGACTTACCGGGCGACCTGTTCGCTGACGACATTCTATCTCTTTCTTCTTTGAATGTCGTCAGGTGCGTTGGACCAAGCTGAGATCGTGCCCACCGGTGAAGATTTGGAGCAGTTCCAGGAAGACCCAGACCTCTAGATAATTGTACCTTGTTCTTTCCAGTTTATTTCATTTTCTGTTATGCCACTATTTAGGCATTGTTTTTCATTCCAGTTGTATTTTCTTTTCCTGCATTGTAAAAAGAATGTTATTAATAAAAGTTGTTGTTATTTCCATATTATTCGTCTCTTGTGATTTACTTTATATTGCTTAGTTACGCGTAGCGTGTATACTTCTGAGTATATACGTAGCGGGCCTCGTCGCGTCCACTTCGCCGTACACTGGGAAGCGGGGCGTGACAGGTTTTGTTGGTGGCCCATGCAGGTCAGAGCTGTATGAATCCCTGTCATGAAGTTCTGGTCTGCATAAACAACCTAAGCAATATAACACAAGAACCAGCAACTAAAACATTCTTTACAATTCATGTTCCTTGAATCTTGCAAATTTCTATTCCTTGAATCTTATCATTTCATGTATTTGATTCTGTCCTAATCCAAATTTTTCTTCAGGATTATGGATTCCCCGAACAACACCAGCACCAACGTCAACAACACCCCATCAGCACTACCTCTCACACCAGCTGTTCCCGCACCACCCACTGAGCAAACGATGCTATTCGATGCGATCCACAGTCTTCTCGAGGGACAGCAACAACTTCTGAGCCGTCCTGATAACGATGCACCGGGAGTAAAGCAATTCAGGGATTTGCACCCAAAGCAGTTCTCTGGTAAAGGAAGCCCTCTCGAAGCAGAAGAATGGGCACAAAGCATCGAAGACGATCTGGCAGCAGCTCAAGTGCCAGATAACGCTTGGGTCCGTGTAGCGAAGCTACAGCTCACGGATAATGCTCGAAATTGGTGGAAGGCGGAAGAAACCCGTCTAGCACAGCCGATTGAATGGAAGACATTTCGCGAGAAGTTTGACGCGAAATATTTCCCTGTGACTGCCAGGTTCGCTATGGAGCAGCAGTTTATTCATCTACAGCAAGGATCAATGTGGGAGAAATCGGTAGATGAATACGATGCTGAGTTCACAATGTTGAGCTGGTAAGATATGTCACAATAGTTCAATTTTTAATATCACATATTACACAGCTAACACAATTTTTAAACAGATTCGCGGCACACCTGATACTGACGGACGAGATCAGAGCCCGTCGTTTTCAGCAAGGTTTGGACACAGAGATCAAGGCTGCTCTAGCCACAGGAAAGTTTTTGACTCATAAGGAAGCCCTAGAAGCTGCCCGTAGTTATGAGGCAGTCATAAAAGAGAGGGGCAGACCTCAGTCTGCAGGAGTCAAACGCCCTGCCAAACAGATGGCAGGTGGAGCCACGTCCAGACCATCTTTCGTGCCGAGGCGACCCGGAGTACCAACTCATCGTCCTAGCCCAGCCTTTTGCACCTACTGCAAGAGAACTGGACATATGATGAAGGACTGCCGTCGAGCCAACCGCCTCTGCTTAATCTGCGGTTCAGCCACTCATGATATTGGATCTTGTCCTCAAAGGCAGAACTCAGTTGCTGCACCCAGGCCAGCAAATACTTATCAGCAGCGACCAGCTCTTCCGGCACCTGCTCCCAGACTTGCACTGCCTGCACCACCTAGGGGACCACAAGCTGCACCACCTCCTCGACAGTTCCATCAAGCTCAAAGGAACGTTCAGAGGAATGCTCCTCAGGCCAGGAGGAATGTGCCGAAGCGCCAGGCTTTCATGATGTCTGTGGAAGAAGCTGAGGCCACTGGCCAAGTCATTACCGGTAAACTTTCTTTCTCAAACTCATCTTTTAGTTTTGTTTACCTACACACTTTCCCTATACCTGAACCTATCCCATATACCTTAGGTACAATCCTAGTAGCTTCACTACCTGCACTTGCACTGTTTGATACTGGAGCATCCCACTGCTTTATGTCGCAACGGTTTGTCCGAACCCATGCGATTCCAGTCTCACCGCTTGTATCCAGCTGGAACGTCAGTTCTGGAAATGGTGTTCTAAAGGCAACTATGGGATACAACATGTGTCCAGTCATCGTCTGCAGTCGAGAGTTTTACGCTGACTTCAAAGTACTGGACATACCAAACTTCGATGTGGTTCTAGGAATGGACTGGCTTGGAACCTTTTATGCTACCATCGACTGTCGTCAAAGGAGGGTAGTATTTGAGATTCCAGATCATCCGGTCTTCTATTTCAAGAGTGGAGATCGTACATTGGAGCCAAGTACTTACAAAGCGAAGCCAAGGGAAGCAGTAGTTGCAGCAGCTCATGCAGAGGAAGAATCAAGACCGGAGGTAGTTCGAGAGTTCGACGATGTATTCCCTGACGATATATCAGGTTTGCCTCCCGATCGAGCTCTTGAATTCAGTATTGACTTAGTACCAGGAGCACAACCAGTGATCAAAGCACCGTATAGACTAAGTCCGGAAGGATTGAAAGAAATTCGAACACAGTTGGACGAATTACTGGTGAAAGGATGGATTCGTCCCAGCACTTCAAATTGGGGAGCACCTGTACTGTTGGTGAAGAAGAAGGAAGGTTCAAACAGAATGTGCATCGACTATAGGGCCTTGAACGAAGTTACTATAAAGAACAAGTATCCACTCCCGCGCATCGACGATTTATTTGATCAGCTAAGTGGATCTTGTGTCTTCTCTAAACTAGATCTTCGTTCAGGTTATCATCAAGTGAAGGTCAAGGAAGCTGATATTCACAAAACAGCTTTCAGAACTCGCTATGGACATTACGAATTTCTGGTAATGCCATTTGGAGTGACCAATGCACCAGCAATCTTCATGAACCCTATGAACCAAGTTTTCCGGGAGTATTTAGACAGGTTTTGTTGGTGGCCCATGCAGGTCAAAGCTGTATGAATCCCTGTCATGCAGTTCTGGTCTGCGTGAACAACCTAAGCAATATAACACAAGAACCAGCAACTAAAACATTCTTTACAATTCATGTTCCTTGAATCTTGCAAATCTCTATTCCTTGAATCTTATCATTTCATTTATTTGAATCTGTCCTAATCCAAATTTTTCTTCAGGATTATGGATTCCCCGAACAACACCAGCACCAACGTCAACAACACCCCTTCAGCACTACCTCTCACACCAGCTGTTCCTGCACCACCCACTGAGCAAACGATGCTATTCGAGGCGATCCGCAGCCTTCTCGAGGGACAGCAACAACTTTTGAACCGTCCTGAGAACGATGCACCGGGAGTAAAGCAATTCAGGGTTTTGCACCCAAAGCAGTTCTCTGGTAAAGGAAGCCCTCTTGAAGCGGAAGAATGGGCACAAAGCATCGAAGACGATCTGGCAGCAGCTCAAGTGCCAGATAACGCTTGGATCCGTGTAGCGAAGCTACAGCTCACGGATAATGCTCGTAATTGGTGGAAGGCGGAAGAAACCCGTCTAGCGCAGCCGATTGAATGGAAGACATTTCGCGAGAAGTTCGACGCGAAATATTTCCCTGTGACTGCCAGGTTCGCCATGGAGCAGCAGTTTATTCATCTACAGCAAGGATCAATGTGGGACAAATCGGTAGATGAATACGACGCTGAATTCACCATGTTGAGCCGATTCGCGGCACACTTGATACCGACGGACGACATCAGAGACCGTCGCTTTCAACAAGGTTTGGACACAGAGATTAAGGTTGCTCTAGCCACAGGAAAGTTTTTGACTCATGAGGAAGCCCTAGAAGCTGCCCGCAGTTATAAGGCAGTAATAAAAGAGAGGGGCAGACCTCAGTTTGCAGGAGTTAAGCGCCCTGCCAACCAGATAGCATGTGGAGCCTCTTCCTGGCCATTGTTTGAACCCAGGAGGACGGAAGAATTTTGCCATTACTGCCATAGAAAGGGACATTTGTGGAAGGACTGTAGGCGCGCAAAAGGCCTGTGTCTAATTTGTGGCGCATCCAACCACGGAATTGGGAACTGTCCTTACAACAGCAACTCATCTCACACACACACCAACTTCCCAGTGTACGGCGAAGTGGACGCGACGAGGCCCGCTACGTATATACTCAGAAGTATATACGCTAAGCGTAACTAAGCAATATAAAGTAAATCACAAGAGACGAATAATATGGAAATAACAGCAACTTTTATTAATAACATTCTTTTTACAATGCAGGAAAAGAAAATACAACTAGAATGAAAAAGCAATGCCTAAACAGTGGCATAACAGGAAATGAAATAAACTGGAAAGAACAAGGTATAATTATCTAGAGCTCTGGGTCTGCCTGGAACTGCTCCAAATCTTCACCGGTGGGCTCGATCTCAACTTGGTCCAACGCACCTGACGACATTCAAAGAAGAAAGAGATAGAATGTCGTCAGCGAACAGGTCGCTCGGTAAGTCCCAAAAGAATAAGAAGAATGAGAATGATAGAGTAACAGTATTTTCTAAAGTATTATATTGTTGAATATTATGGAACATTGTGTAACGCTGTTGTTTGTAGCTTGGTACAGAAGGATGCCAGTGTATACGAGGGGGATCTCTATATGCTAGAGATCAGGGCAAAAGGAAAGTACAAGGAACCGTTATGCCACGGTACAACAACAACAGGATTCAGGTTAGGTGTCTTAATCTGACCACCTCGTGCCACCTTTAACACCTTCCGTACTAATCTACCCCTTAAACCCCGTAGTGTTTTAACGGTATTGTAGTGTTGGAATATGTAATTTGGGTGACTGATCAAAACCATTATATCAGTAAACATGTTGCAACTGTATAATCAGGTAAATGGAATATCAGGATAATGGATGAATATCCATGGTTTGATTCAGTCAAATAGAATATATTGTTAACTGGATTCAGGGTTTCATGTATTCAAATTGTATTGGAATATAAAAGAATATAGATTGACTTGAATCATATTCAAGTCAGAGTACAGTTTTCCGTATTTTAGTTATTAGGGTTTCCTAAACCAACTAGCCTATTTCTAAGGTCTAAACGATGAGTCATTAGAAGCCTCAAATCGCCTCTTCACCGTCAATTGCGGCCAGGTAAGTGCCAGGTAAGTGGAAAGGAACCACAGTCGTGGGCCTAATTAAAAACCACTAGTCTTAGACACACTTGCCTAGGCACCACAAGACAGTTTAGATAAACGATCGATGTCCATGACCAATTGTGTTTTCATTTTATTAAAAGATTTTATCTAGAAAAGTTACAACTTAAAGTTTTAAATAAAAGTTATAAAGATTATGGTATTTTAGTGAAAAAGTCCTGTAATTTCGTATTCTGTGTTTTGATATCTATCAATTAGGGTTATATTGAGTGTGTGTAGGGGTAGGTCATTACCCCGTGACTTATTTTAAGTTTTGGTGAAGTTTAAAGGTAAAACATGACAAGTTAAAGTTGAAGGTATTAAAGTGCAAGAATACGGTATTCGAAAACGTTATCATTTTATGTGTGAAATTTCATTCAAATTGGATTTTACAAGTTTAGTGATCAAGATAAACCTATTTAGGAGTGAGGGAATTAATTAAACTAAGAAAAATGAACTTCATGGTATTTTTATGAAAAGAGTACGGTTTTGCAAAGAACTTATCATTTCATGTGAAAAAGTTTGATTAAATTGGTTTATGGGTGATTAATAGTCAACATGAATATGGGTAGATAGTATGTATTAGGTGACAAGTGGAAATTTATAGAAAAATCGAATCGGAAATCGGTTTGTCCGATTACCGTCGGGTTCAAAAAAATCGTATTTTCATACTTATAGAAAAGAGAGATAGAGGGGATGAGACTTACGGTTTGGACAAGCTAAGGAAGCTAAGGGATATGGTAGTTGTCGATTCGTCGAAAACGTCGCGAAGGTTCTGATCCGGTCGCCGGAATCCATCGTCGATTTCGGCAGCGCTTCGCTTCTCGCTCTTCGTACCGAGTTCTCGAGAATTTGAGAGAGTGGACTTAGAGTTTGTTCCCCTCCGAACGGCGGCCTGGGCTCGGGCGTCCGGGCCTGAGGTTCGGGGCAGATGCTAATTGGTAATATCCGTCCATCTCTCCGAAGATGCCAAGTTGTTTATGGCACCGTGCATCGGAGGTTTAGACGGATGCGGCCGATGTAGCAGACTTCGTCAGGTTCCCCCTCGTTTGAGGGGTTTTTGATTGTGGGGACGCTCTTCCCTGCAGGCGCAAGCCCCTGCAGTTAATTACGCTACCGCATCGCGGTAACAACTTTCTCCTTCTCCAGATGGTCACTTCGTGTCGTGTGTGTTTATTTTATGTTTTGTTGCCCGTGGATTGTTTACGGAGACTGAGTTATGTCGTCGCCCGTAGGGCGTGGACTAGTCCAAATCCGTGTTTATCTTAGATTTGGGTTTGGGGGTCTGGTTTGAGGATACGTCAGCCATACTTGAGGCTAAGATCAGCTCAAACGTTTGTTAAGGATACGTTAGTCCGATTTGAGACTAAGATCAACTCAACAGGATCGTTTAGATCCGACAAAAGAGCGTTTGGGCTCCATTGTTCCAGTTTAGGGACATAGTGGTCCATCGTATATGTGGCCGTCGGGACTCGTCACCTCTCTGACGACGTTGAAGGATTACAACGACGAATGTCAGAGGAGTTCAGAGATGTACCCTCGAGCCGAAGTTAATTTGGGGGATTCATAGTCCAGTCTGTTTGAAGGTTTAAGGATACGTTAGCCATCTTTGAGGCTAAGATCAACTTAAACGGGACCGTTTAGATCCGACAAAAGAGCATGCTGGGCTCTATTGTTCTAGTTTAAGGACATTGCGGTCCATGGGTAGTTTAAGGACATTGCGGTCCATGCGTAGTTTAAGGACATTGCGGTCCGTGGGTAGTTTAAGGACATTGCGGTCCATTGTTAGTTTTAAGACATCTCGGTCAAGGTTAAGGACGTCATAGTCCATGGGTTTAAGGACTCCACAGTCCGGTATGTGCTCTGGATGCTTCACACGGGTTCACTGCCGTGCTTGGCGAGGACCAGGCTCCGCTCTGGGCGTTTTTCGCGGGGTCAAAGAGTGACATTATCCACGTTCCACGTAACCAGGAATTTTGCACTATATGCTTCACACGGGTTCACTGCCGTGCTCGGCGAGGACTAGGCTCCGCTCTGGGCGTTTTCCGCGGGGTCAAAGAGTGACATTATCCACGTTCCACGTAACCAGGAATTTCGCATTAGACATGGGTTTAAGGACCCCACATTCCATATCATGGGTGGTCGTCGGGACCCGTCACCTCTTTGAAGACATTGAGGGATTACAATGCCAAGTATCAAAGGAGTGAAGAGATGTACCCTAGAACCGGAATGGATTAAATAGTCCTTGGTCCAATTTGGGATCAAGACCCATTAATTATATTATGAGCCCATTGGCCTAGTTAATTACGAATTGAGGACTTATGGCCAGCTTGGGCTAAGTCCTATCATTTCTGGAATATTGACTTCTTGTGGGTCTATTGAGGGAGAGGCTTTGCCTCTATCCCTTTAGCCAATTGGGCCAAAGCCTAGTGTTAAACACTTCAGAGCAATCAGTGTTGAACACTGGGAATGAGGTTGGCAAGTTAGTGTTTAACACTAAAAGATAATTGGTGTTAAACACCAGCAACAAGGCTTTCAGATTAGTGTTAAACACTAAAAACAGATCAGCATCAGGCATCGGCAACGGAGCCCTCAAATTAGTGTTAAACACTAGGGTAGTCAGTGTTGAACACTGCAAGTAAAGTACTTTGATTGGTGTTGAACACTGCGGCCCAACAGTGTTTTAATACTGGATTCAGGAGTTCCAACTTAGTGTTAAACACTAAAGCAAGAGGGGTCACGTGGCGACACGTGAGAGCGCCCACTTTCCATTCATTCTGCTGAGATTATTGCATCTTTCAGAGCATCACGTGCCATCACGTGACGGGCATTCATATGCCTATGTGTTAGAGCTTCTGTCAAGGGTCACGTGGGTCACGTGGGGGACTGCCTCAAAGGGCTTTCTGTAGATCTTTTGAGGGGGTCACGTGGTGGCACGTGACCCTGCCTCCATGTATATTGTTTGGAGAATCTGTTGATCCTTTTTCCAGGAATTAAATTCCTCGAACTTTAATTTTTAAGGGAATTAAATTCCTACTTCCTTTTGAAGACTTATATTCTGGAGTAGAATTGAACCCTGAATCTTCTGTAGGAATTAAATTCCTCGTTTATGTGAAGAACTGAATAGGGTTAAACCCTAATAAAAGCTTTTTAAGGAATTAAACTTCCAGTCCCTGTTAAATTATGATTAAGGGAATTGAATTCCCGTTGTTTTAACAGAACTAAGTTCTAAATTAGGGTTAAACCCTGTTTCTCTCTGTTCTGAAGGAATTAAATTCCCATAACACAGGGTCAATCCCTTCTTTTATCTTAGAGGAATTAAATTCCTATAGTTCTGTGAGAATTAAATTCTCGTTTTTCCGTTCCCTCTCCATGTTTTGGATCTGCATGGCAGGGTCTCAACCCATTGAGAATTAAATTCTCAACCTAAAGAGGAGTTGTGCACTTTGCAGATCCTCTATCAAAGAGAGAAGAAATATGTTCTTCTGGTTTTTATTTTGTCAGAGTTAAACTCTGTTGAGAATTAAATTCTCCTTCTTTCAGGAAGCCTTCCCTTTCTTATCTAGGGTTTTCTTTTTGCAGAAGCTCCGAATTCCTCAAAGTATCAAGGCTCTCTCCTTTTTTTCTCCCTCTGCGTATATATCTTTTTTTTTGTGTCTCTAGGCTCCTATTTATAGGAGAAGCAGCCGAATCAATTAGTTTTTTGACGAATCTTCGTTGAGAGATTTGATTTGCATCCATCATTCGTTCTGGACCTTCGGATTATTAGGTGAATTTTATTCACCATTGGATTTCAGATCCGGGGATTCTCCCTTGTAATTTCTGTTAGATTTTAAGGGGAAATCTTTCCAAACTCGAGATTTTCCATAGATAGATGATATTTGATCATCTCTGAATCTTTAATTTGATCGGTTCCAGATAATTGCTTTCCTTTGGAAAGATTTGAATCTCTTTCAGAATTTAATTCTGTTAGCAAAATGGGCTTTGAAAGCCGGTCACGTGTGACCACGCGACCCATGGTCACGTGACTCTCTTGGAACGAGCCTTTTTCTTCTTTTGCACTCTGCCTTCTTCTGCTGCTTAGCCGTCACGTGCTACCACGTGACCCCTGGTCACGTGTGAGCACGTGACCCTTGTCTGGCGCCTCTTTCCTTGGTTCAACTGGAGAGCGAGTCTGCTGCTTTGAACGTCACGTACCAACACGTGACCCTGGTCACGTGGGAGCACGTGACCTCTTCTGAAGTCCTTTTCCTTGACTTGATCAGGGAACCAATGTGCCCTTTTCCACTGCTTTTGTATGTCACGTGTCAACACGTGACTGCTGGTCACGTGTAAGCACGTGGCCCCTTTTTGAAGCTTTTCCCAGAAGCTTTCCTGATTTTAAATCAGGAAACAAATGCCCCCACAGCGTTGTTCTCACGTGTCTGCACGTGAGTGCAACGCTGTCACCTCTTGTGACCGTTGGATTCCTCTAGGGATCTGGGGAGATGAAACGTTTCCACTGCCTTCTATAAATACCTCTGTCTCTTCATAGGAGCCTTCACTTTGCTCATCTTCTTCTTCCGAGAATTTCTTCTTTGAGAATTTAATTCTCGCTTTCAGAGCTTAGTTCTCTGTCTTGAAACAATCTTCAGAGTTTAACTCTGTTCGAAAAGAACCCTTTTTTCCTCAGGTAATGTTCTTGGACAGCGATGAACCTTCACATTTCTCTGGATTTTAAATCCAAAACAAGGGTTTTTACCCTTTTTCCTTCAGATTTTCCATAAGAACATGAAACCGCTTAACCCTCAAACTGTAGATCTCTTAGGGTTTAGATGATCTTTGGGGAGATGATGATGGCGCTTCAACCCCATGGAATTTAATTCCATCAAAAATGCTTCTGGGAATTTAATTCCCTTTTCTTAATTAGGAATTTAATTCCAATGAAGAGCTCAGTTTCTTTGCATGGAGGCTTCCTGAGGTCTCTTGGCCCTAGGTGGTTCTCCCTGCCATTAATGCAATGGGGGTTTTCTAACGATTCTCGTGACTTTTATTTCAGGTATCATGGATGCCCGTCTGTATAGTCTTGACGAGATCATTTCCTACGGGAATATTCGTGCGCTGGGCCGCAGTCAGAACCAGGAGTTCACCGATGCTCAGTGTGCCGAGATCATGAGCCGCTTTGACGAGTACAACCATCGGCTACTCCCCCGTCGCTCTTCTCTTCTGAGGCTGATCGTGCTGGCGATCAGGGAGGCTCTCCCTTTATTTTGTGCTGGTGTGCCGCTTGGGTCATTGGACGCCGCCGAGGATAAAGTACACTCGGTGTATCTGATGCACTTGATTTTAAAGAGAAGGCAGGATAATCTCATTGATCTACTGCATCAGATTTTTCAGCAATCAGCCATACTTGCCGCCTATCGGAGGGTAGAGGACATTCGCGGGGACCCCGATGCCTATGACCGTGAGAGAAAGCATACCCGGGAGGTTCGCAATGCTTGGAAGATCTTGAATAAAGTTAATTTTGAGTTTCTCAACCCATGCCCCGCATCTGAAGTTTTACCATTGTAAATGTGTCTTCTATATTTTTGTATGAACCTCTTGAAGTATGAGTGACAAGTTTTATTATGTCTTCCCATGTTTGCATGCCTTTTCTCTGGGATTTTATCATTTTGCTATTATTGTTGTTTGTGCTTTTAATATGCAGGGTATTACTCCATATATTTCCTTTAAAGTGCACCTCAGGTTTAGGCCTCACGTGTTCTGCATGTGGGGTCCCTTGATGGGGCCGTTCACAGAATTTTCCCCATGCCATATTTTCAGTGCACAATATTAGATGCAGAAAAAGGGTCTTGGAAATAGTTTCATCTCCTTGATTTTCGATGCTTTTCCTCTTTTGGGCCTTGGAAATAGCTTCACCATGCAAGATTTTCCGCGCACAGCACTTAATGCATTTCTTTATATACGAGGCTATAGCTTTCTTTTCCCTTCACAAAGAGATTATTACTTTTTTATATCTTGGAGTAACTTGTCTTGAGAAACAAACGAGCGCTATGGCCTGCAATCGCCCTCATGCTCGTCGACAGCCATGGGAAGTTCCTCTTGAGGAGATGATCCCCCGTTTTGCTGCTCGGTTGGTGGACCCCCTCCTTTCCGACAACGAATGTGACTTAGCCATTCATGAGCTCTCGATCCGTAGAGGGTCTCCCCTCCCGATGGGTTCCCTCTGGCTTCGGATGATTCTCACGGCCGTGCTTGCCGACATCCCTCCTCACCCGGCGGAGATGACCCTGGCGATGCTCGATGCGGCGGAAGAAAAGCTCGAGGGCTTTCATGAAGCATGCCTGATTACTCAGGCTTTGAAGGACTGCTCAATTCATCTGCTAAGCGAGATAAAGGCCCGGCGAGCTATTATGTTTGCTTTCGCGGACGAACATGGCACCAACCGATGGGGAGCGACTTCTCGCGAGAATCGTCGCTTCGATGTGCTGGAGAAAGCAGAGAGAGAGATGGAGAATTTTGTCCTTTGCTTCATTAACCCCTGTGCCGTTGATCCTGTGTTTGGTGACCTTTTCCGTTAGCGTAGAACATTTTTAAATTAGTCCCTCCTTTTTGTATGCTTTATGTTGAACTTCCATGTAGGCTTGGTACTCGTGTGTATGTTTCCGCTTGCATGAATAAATTTTGTGTTCCTTTTATGAAAACTTTCTTCAATTATCAATACTGTTGTCATGTCGCGTGCACATTAAAGCTTCGAATTTTATTTCTTTTTCGGATGTTCAAATGATTGCGAACACATGCTTGATAGGATAATCATCGGAAAGTTTTTCGTTGCTTTTCATACCGGGTTGTGTGAGCGCGTTCTGGCTCGATTATTGCTGTCGATCGGAAGCCCATTTATATGGTCTCGAGCATGTATGTCTTATTTCTAAGGTTGCGGTCGCAAAGTGAGCTCACATGGCTTGATAGGGCGACGCGTGGTGAACATATTGTCGTGCGAAAAAAAAAGGGTCGGCCGTAAATTCTCGGAGAGGGAGTCGGCCTCTAAGGCGTTGAGCGAGCTTCATGCGAGCCTTAGGCCAACAAAGCGTATGAACTCTGGCGAGTGCTCCAGGAGTCCATAAGGAAGGTGGTGGCTCTCGATAAAGCCGCCACGTTTACTCGCGAGAGGGTCGAGGCTCATAAAGCCACCGAGAAAAAGCTCGAAGCTCGGCTTGCTTCGTATCAGGCTCAGCAAGCTCAGGCGGAGGCTCGTCTTCTGGAGATCTTGCGTCATGAAGCCGTGGCTCAGCAACAGAACGATGAGCTGGTAAAATTACTACACCACCCGCCGGCTTGAGGACTTGTATCTTTGCTCCCTTTTTTGTACATACCCATGAATGAGAGTATCTCTTTTTTCTGTTTCTTTCATAAATTGTACTTTGTATCTATTTTGGTTTATGAATAAAAGATACATTTTTCCTCTCAATGATCTTTCCCCTTTTTATTGAATGCATTCTGCGGATACTATATCTTGATCTCCTTGCAGGACAGCGATGGCTCAGGGTTCAGGGTTAAGATCTACTTCCTAAGACCTTTGCACTTTATGAGCCACGAGGGTCTCATGAAGAGTTTTTCTCCCTACAGGTCGAGAGGATCTCATGTAAGTTCTTCTTAAAGATCGTGAGGATCCTTAAGCGGGTTTTCTCTTGAGAGTCGTAGGGATCTCACAAGAGAGTTTTTCTTCCTTACAGGTCGTGAGGACTTGTAGGTGCTGGATGTGGTCACCCTTGTCCGTGTTTTATGGAGTCAGGGGTTTCTCCAGGTATCGTAGTTTAAAGACGTCGAGGTCAAGGTTAAGGACCTCATAGTCCGTGGATTTAAGGACTCCACCGTCCGCTGTTAGTTTTAAGACATCACGGTCAAGGTTAAGGACCTCATAGTCCGTGGATTTAGGGACTCCACAGTCCGATGTTAGTTTTAAGACATCACGGTCAAGGTTAAGGACCTCATAGTCCGTGGATTTAGGGACTCCACAGTCCGGTGTTTGGTTGCAGGGACCCGTCACCTCTTTGAAGACGTTGAGGAATTACAACGCCAGGTATCAAAGGAGTGAAGAGATGTACCCTTAAGCCAAGGTAGAATCCGTAGGGAATCGGGGGGGTTGATCGTTAGTTTTAAGACATCACGGTCGAGGTTAAGGACGTCATAGTCCGTGGATTTTAAGGACTCCACAGTCCGGTATTTGCTCTGGATGCTTCACACGGGTTCACTGCCGTGCTTGGCGAGGACCAGGCTCCGCTCTGGATGCTTCACACGGGTTCACTGCCGTGCTCTGCGAGGACCAGGATCCGCTCTGGACGTTTTCCACGGGGTCAAAGAATGACATTATCCGCGTTCCACGTAACCAGGAATTTTGCACTAGATGCTTCACACGGGTTCATTGCCGCGTTAGGCGAGGACTAGGCTCCGCTCTGGATGCTTCACACGGGTTCACTGCCGTGCTCTGCGAGGACCAGGATCCGCTCTGGACGTTTTCCACGGGGTCAAAGAGTGACATTATCCGCGTTCCACGTAACCAGGAAGTTTGCACTAGATGCTTCACATGGGTTCATTGCCGCGTTAGGCGAGGACTAGGCTCCGCTCTGGATGCTTCACACAGGTTCACTGCCGTGCTCTGCGAGGACCAGGATCCGCTCTGGACGTTTTCCACGGGGTCAAAGAGTGACATTATCCACGTTCCACGTAACCAGGAATTTTGCACTAGATGCTTCACACGGGTTCATTGCCGCGTTAGGCGAGGACTAGGCTCCGCTCTGGATGCTTCACACGGGTTCACTGCCGTGCTCTGCGAGGACCAGGATCCGCTCTGGACGTTTTCCACGGGGTCAAAGAGTGACATTATCCGCGTTCCACGTAACCAGGAAGTTTGCACTAGATGCTTCACACGGGTTCATTGCCGCGTTAGGCGAGGACTAGGCTCAGCTCTGGATGCTTCACACGGGTTCACTGCCATGCTCTGCGAGGACCAGGATCCGCTCTGGACGTTTTCCACGGGGTCAAAGAGTGACATTATTCGCGTTCCACGTAACCAGGAAGTTTGCACTAGATGCTTCACACGGGTTCATTGCCGCGTTAGGCGAGGACTAGGCTCCGCTCTGGACGTTTTCCACGGGGTCAAAGAGTGACGTTATCCGTGTTCCACATGACCAGGAATTTTGTTGATTGTATCCGCATTTCACGGGACGGAGGTTGGACTCTTGGTGATATGTATCGCCGAGCCATGGAACTGGGGGTTGCCGCTGTCCCGTTTCGCTTGATGTTGTGTCTGCTGCCATGAGACGGACGTCGAGATGATCTCTAAGCTATCTGTGAACCGTCGAGATTTGGCTTCTCCTTATGATGAAACCTGGGGAAGGAATATGACCCCTTCTTTGTTTGCGCCCCTGGATTGTATACAGAGGTAGATGTAACATCACCTGTAGGGCGAGGATTTCACTTTTATTTTATTTCTTTTTCCGCGATGCTCTATCATTTCAGCTTTTATATCGCGAAGGTCGCGATTGCCCCATCATTTCGGCTATTTTTCGCGGTGCCCAATCGTTTCGGCTATTTATTTATTTTCTGCTCGCTGCTTTTTATTGCGAGTTGCCCCATCATTTCGGCTATTTTTCATGCCTTCATTTTTACTTGCTGTTTTTTTTATTGCAAGTTGCCCCATCATTTCGGCTATTTTGTAGGCATGTGTGGCTTGCTAGCTTTGCAAGCCTGGATTTTAGGCACCGATTTCGGCATCAGCACCGCTACAACTGGAATGTTGCCAGGAGCAAATCATCATTCGCCTCTGTCTATGTTGAACAAAGGTGGCTTGGCAAACAGGGTTAAGGGTCCTGTCGACCAAGGCTTTTGACTTCATGAGCCGTAAGGGTCTCACAAAGGTATTTCTCCCTACAAGTCGTGAGGATCTTGCAGGTGTATTTTCTCCTTAGGGATCGTGAGGATTCCTAAGTGTGTGCTCCTCTGTAAGTCGTAAAGATCCTACAGGAGGGCTTTCTCCTTATGGGTCGAGAGGACCTACAAGGGTTGGACTTTGCTGGGGAAGTGTTTATTCGCGCCCGTGGATTGTATACAAGGGTCAGTATGAGCCGCTTTTAGGGCAATATCGAAGGTTGTGGGGGATCTGCTTAAGAACAGGTTTAGGTTTCTGTAACTTAAGACTTTCAAATCTCATGAGCCGTGAGGGTCTCATGAGAGAATTCTCCTTACGAGTCGTGAGGATCTCGCAAGTGTATATTCTCCTTAGAAATCGTGAGGATCCCTAAGTGTGTTACTCCTTTGCGAGTCGTAAGGATCTCATGCAGGTGGTTTCTCCTTACAAGGTCGAGAGGACCCTATAAGTGTCTTTTAACGAGGTTGCGCCCTTTCGGGTTTTCACAAACACTCGCCGGTAGTCCTGCTGTTTTTACTCACGGAGCCCTTTCGGATTTTCATCCGTGCCCGTTTTGCTTGTGGACGCACCGTTTTTTTTTTGTTTTTTGTTTTATTTTTTATTTATCTCGTCAGCCTAAGGATGCTGCGGTAGTAGTTTAGGGACTTTTCGATCTGTCGTTAGTTTAAAGACATTTCGGTCCGTCGATAGTTTAAGGACGTTTCGGTCCGCCGTTAGTTTAAGGACGTTTCGGTCCGCCGTTAGTTTAAGGACGTTTCGGTCCGTCGATATGGGAGGGCCAGCCACTGCCTGCAAAGTCTGAGCCTAGGAAGATAGCGAGCGGACATAGTCGTCGTCATCTATCATTGACCCAGGCTATGGCTCATCAAGCATAGTATTTCTTTAAGAAGCGGCCGTTTATTGGCCTGAAAGGCCTTTCACCGTGCATGTCCATGAGTAGATAGGCTCCACCCTGGTAGACCTTGTCTATGATGTAAGGGCCTTCGTAGTTTGGCTTAAATTTTCCCCGCTTGGCACGATTGGGGATCATAGGTCTCTTGACTACTAGCACGAGTTCGCCTTGGCGGAATGTCCTCGGCCTGGTCAATCTTTCGTACGAGCGCGTCATCTTCGCTTTGTAGGCTTCTAGATGTTGTTGCGCTATGAGCCGGGTTTCATCAAGGGCATCAAGCTCCTCAAGCCGAAGGTGAGCATTTTCTTCGTCCGTCAGCTCGTGGTGGACTGCCACTCGCAGAGAGGGTAACTCTATCTCGAGGGGGAGTACCGCTTCCGTCCCAAATACCAACGCGTACGGCGTTGTGTTCGTGGCCGTCTTGAATGTAGTTCGATAAGCCCAAAGGGCTTCTTGCAGCCTCTCGTGCCAGTCTCTCTTATTCCGGGAAACGGTCTTTTTTATGATCTTTTTCAAGGTCTTATTGAAGACCTCGGCCAGACCGTTAGCTCGTGGGTTGTAAACTGAAGAATATCTCCAGTCCATATTGTGCTGCTGCGCGAAGCGGCTAATCTTATGGCTTCGATAGGCTGGCCCATTATCGGAGATAATCCGCCGTGGGGTTCCAAACCGATAGATGACGTGTGTTTTGAAGAAGTGGAGGATATTCTCCGTCTTCACTTCCCTCAGTGGTACTGCTTCTGCCCATTTGGAGAAGTAATCAGTTGTCGCCAGGATAAAACGATGTCCCCGGGATGATGCTGGCTCGATAGGGCCGACTATGTCAGTCCCCCACATTTCCTATGGCCAACTAGCCACCGTTGGGTGTAGTGGATTCGGATGTTGGTGGATGAAGTCTCCATGAATCTGGCACGCGTGGCATTGCTTCGCATACTCAAGGCAGTCCTGGATCATCGTGGGCCAGTAGTAACCCATCCGTTTAATTTTTAACTTCATCTTCGGGCCTGCTTGGTGAGAACCGCAAAGTCCGTCGTGAACTTCCTGAATGACTCTTTCTGCTTCGTCAGGTCCCAAGCATCTCAGCCATAGAGAATCAAACGATCTCTTGTATAAAGTATCGTTGACGTAGGCGAAAGATAGAGCTCGTTTCATGAGCTGATGCCTGGAGGATGTATCTTTGGGCATTCAGTGGGACTTAAAGTAGTCTATGAAGACTTCCCTCCAGTCCTCGGCCTTCTCATGGTCTTTTATTTGTAGGGTCGTCTGCTCAGTCGCTCCCTTTTCTTTATATAATTCCGGAGGTATTTCTGCCGGGGCAAGCACTCGACGGCTTTGTACCACGATTCTTACATCATCGAGGTTTTCGTCCGCCAGTTCTTTAGCAAGTTTGGCTAACGCGTCTGCTTTGCTGTTTTCCGCGCGTGGTATGTTCTCCAAAGTATAGGAGGGAATTTGGGTCAATAGTTGTTGCACCTTTTCGCCGTACTTCACCAACTCCGGTTTGCACGTTTGGTAATCACCATTTACTTGACTGACAACCAGTTGAGAATCCCCGTATATAAGGAGGTCTTCAATTCCCAAGTCGATGGCGATTTCGAGGCCCGCTATCAGAGCCTCGTATTCAGCTTCATTGTTTGTCCTCGGCTCTGTTAAGGAGAAGGCGAAGCGCATTATCTCTCCTTGTGGAGTTGCAAAGATGAGGCCTATCCCCGATTTGATCATTGGGATACCTTGTTTCTGTTTCTTTATGGAGGACGCTCCATCGAAATAGAGTTCCCATCGGGTGCTACCGCCGCCAATCGCATCAAATGCATGCTCGTCCGGCAAATCACAGTTCAGAGGAGAATTGGCCGGTATCGGGTGCTCAGCGAGGAAATCGGCAATGGCTTGGCCTTTTACTACCTTGAGAGGTTGATACGTTATCGAGAACTCCGTCAAGAGCAGGGCCCATTTAGCGAGTCGTCCCGTCAATATGGCTTTTGACATTAAGTATTTAAGGGGGTCCACCTTTGAAATGAGACGGACTTCATGCGCCAACGCATAGTGCCTGAGCTTTGTTATCGCGAAGATCAATGCCAATCAATGTTTTTCAATGGGAGAGTAGTTGTTTTCTGCCCCCAGCAGAACTCGACTTAAGTAGTAGAGTGCTCTCTCTTTCCCCTGATCGTTCTCTTGTGCCCATAATGCGCCAAAGGAACCTTCGAGGGCGGTCGTATAAAGAATGAGGGGTTTTCCCTTGACCGGCGCAGCCAACACCGGAGGGTTCTGCAGGTACTGCTTGATCTCGTCTAGTGCACCTTGGCGTTTGTGATCCCAAACGAATGGAGTTCCCTTTTTCATCAGGTGGCTGTAAGGCCGGCATTTGCCTGAAAGATTTGCGATAAACCGCCGGATGTATGCGAGCTTCCCTTGGAGAGACCGCAACTGTTTGAGGGTTCTTGGCGGAGGCATTTCCATAATCGCTTTAATCTTTGACGGATCTATTTCAATACCTCGGTGTCGAACGATGAACCCCAGGAATTTGCCCGAGGAGACTCCAAACGCGCATTTGAGGGGATTCATTTTCAAATTGTATTGCCGAAGGCGTTGAAATACAGTCTCCAGATGCTTTAAATGATCTTCGTATGACATGCTCTTTACTACGAGGTCATCGATATAGAACTCGACGATGTCATGTATGAGGTCGTCGAAGATCTTTGTCATGGCCCTTTGATAGGTAGCGCCCGCGTTCTTTAGACCAAAGGGCATAACCCTGTAGCAGAATATACCCAAAGGGGTCCGGAAAGCGGTGTGCTTCTGGTCTTCGGGATGCATCTTTATCTGATTGTATCCTGACGAACCGTCCATAAAGGAGAAAACCTCGTGAGTGGACGTGTTATCTATCATCAGCTCGGTTACCGGTACCGGGAAATCATCCTTTGGACAGGCTTTATTGAGATCCCTGAAATCCACACATATGCGTACTGTCCCATTCTTTTTCATTACCGGGACGATATTGGCGATCCAATCGGGATATTGGACTTCTTGAATAAATCCAGAATCGATCAGCTTCTTGACTTCGGCGTTGATGCTCATCTCAAGCTCGAGTCGCATCCTTCTTGGCGCTTGCTTGACTGGCTTGATATCCGGGGATATTGCTAATTTATGCACGGCAACCTCCGGATCTAATCCTGGCATCTCAGAGTAATTCCATGCGAAGCAGTCTTTATGCCGTAGAAGCACGTTCTTTAACGCGGCCACCTTTTCTTCAGATAGCAGCTCGCTGACAAATGTCGGTCGCGGGTCATCTGCCGATCCCAACTCAATCTTCCTGAGGTTATCCGCCGTAGTATGTATACCATCTTCCAGTTCTCTCGGAGCTGGCGGAAATTCTGAGATCACCTGGTCGTCGCTGTTCTCAAAGCACTGGGGAAAGTCATCCATGTTCTCGCGCTCTTCTTTTAATATCGTAATCGTATAACAGGTGCGAATCCGCTCTCAGGACTGAGGTGGATCCGGTTTTGCTCTTGCGGCCTTGGGTTCATGCTTTTGTGGCGGCGTTACCCTCCAGCCATTGGATAAAGCGAATCTGCCCCGTTGGTACTGGTCCTCGACCCAGTTCTTGAAGGTGAAGCAGTCTTCGGTAGGATGTCCTATGGCTCGGTGATAAGAGCAATAGCTCAAACGAGAAGCCTTGTTAGCTTGCTCAGGGTGTCTAGACTCTGGAAGCGCGATCATTTGATGTTTTAAAGCGAGCTTGAGTAACTTCTCCGTCTTGTCTCGGGGGAAGGAATACGCTCGACTCATCTTTTGCATGAGGGACGAATCCGAGCCGCGCAGTACCCGTAACCCTCTAATCCTGCGTCGTTGTTGTCGGCTCCTCTTCCCACTTCTTAATTTATTTCCGTCTCTGCATCGGGCCTTTCGCACAACGGGTTGACAAAGATGAGCATCTTTGTCTTTTGGAGCCTGTTGAAATAGGCGTTGCGTCCTGGCCTTCTCGTAGAGGGCCATTTCGCGGTTGTGGTTTTCCTGAGCTTTCGGACCCATTTTCCTGGTAAGCTTGTCCGTTCGTTCTCCAAACGACGGACTCGGCGTTTCGATCGCGGGGTGTAATTTTGACGAGGGGTTGGCATCTCCTGACAGGGCGTCCTCTTCTTCATCAAAGGTGTATATGGCGTAGTTACTGTGGACCCGTTCCCGTTTTCCCGCTCTCGCGTATCCAAGCCCGAGTGTTTCCATTTTCCCGTTGGGCAATTTGCGCTGAGTCCCAGGGACATCCCAAATCTTGTTGTAGAACCGAGCCTGCCGAACAGTCTGTTTTAAGGGTACTCCTTGGTGCTTCAACAGCTTCTTTAATCCATTTGTATAGTATCTGGGCAGACGGATGGGTTGGAGTCTGTCGCATGTAGCATCCGCGCCATGCCAGACCTCTTTCTCTATTTTCGACTCTGAGGATCGGTAGAATAGGATCACCTTCTCACCCCTTCGCCTGGGAGGGATGTAAAATGTTTGCAGGTCCTGCACATTGTGAGCTTGAAGCGTGTCGAGATCCTTGTAGTGTTCTCGCGGTACCATGGTGATTTGCAAACTATGGTCATCGCAAAGGGGTGCTTGTATCGGCAGCCGATTGGAGAACACGGCATTAACCTCATCTTCCGAGTCACTTCCGAAGACTAACATGGGGGCGGACGTTCCCGGGTTGCTGCGTCGAGATGGCCCTGCATAAATTATCTCTTCCTCTTCTTCGGTATCGCTCCCGAAAACAGGGATGGTGGCGGCGGCTTTGTTCTCCGGGTTGCGACACCTTTCTGTATCCTCGAAATCTGGCAAAAAGTATTTCGCATCCTCGTATTTGCGGACTTCGTTCACGGAAAATGGGTTCAATTCGCCTGTTACAGTATACTCAAAACCATCTTTAAAGTACTTCATACACTGATGTTGTGTAGAAGGGATGATGTTGTACTCGTGTAGCCAAGGACGGCCGAGCAAGGCGTTGTAGCAGGTCTTGGCGTCAATGACATGGAATTTGATGTCTGTGACGAGAAGTCCAAAGCGTAATGTTAGTATCACAGATCCGAGAGTCCGTGACGATTGTGAATCGAAACCGGAGATAGTAATTTTGTCACGAACGAGATGCTGCGCACTCATGCAGATTTCCTTCAACACCCGAACATTAAGGAGATTGACGGAGGATCCATTATCCACCAGGATCTTGCCTATCTTGATATCATGGCAGTATCCGGAGACATATAGGGGACGGTTATGGTCGCACGTCCCGAGAAGGAGGTCTTCATCACCGAAAGTGATATCGGCTGTATGCACTTCCTCCAGTTCATCCTTCATCTTTTCAGTGGCGAGGAAGGCTTGGAATTGTTCAGGTTCTTGTAATGCCTTAATTAGTGAGTCTCGCGCTTCTTTTGATAATAGGAGGGCGTCGAGAATGCTAAGCTGAGAAGGTAGCTTCCTTAGGTGCGCGAGGATGTTATAGTCCACTTTACTCCTCCTAGGAGGGTCTTTGGCAGCCAGTTCTTTCATGACTTGGTCATCTAAAGTGATATCTTCAGTGACCTTTTCCTTTCCCTTATCTTTTCTACTCACGGGCCCGAGATTCTTTTCTGGGAGTGTGCGATTGCACAGCTGAATGTTTTCGCAGGCTTCTAGTTTCTCCTCTTTCTCTAAGACGGATTCTTTAAAGAGAGGGCCCAGAGCCATTTCTTCATCAGAGTCGCTCCCAAAGGTGAGAACTTGTGACCCCCCGGCGTTAACCATGTAACAGTTGCCAGTAGTTCTGTTGTGCCCTTCGACAGTACTTCTTCGCTCCCGACGGCTCTTGCGTTTCATGCGCTTAAAATGTTGCTAACGAGTAACATATCCTTGCCACCATATTTTAAAGGCGCCGCACTCCTCCGTGGGGTGTGAGATTTTTCGATGATATGCGCAATAATTAGGGTGCCTCTCCGCCCCATCGTGTGTATTCCCTTCCGAGGGTGGTAGCTTCATCCCCATTGACATGGCTTTGGCAAACCTTTTCCTCGTCTTGAATATCTTTTTGTCTACTTCGGACGCCTTTTGATCTGGCGAGGGTAGTTCAACTCTTTCATTCAGTCGCCTGCATTTGGTTCTTTCTGACGTCGCCATCTCATGCTCCTGATCCGCCTTACTTTTTAGACGAATTTCGTCTAAGAAGGCTTTGATCATTTCATTTGTCAGCCACGCACGCTCTAGTTCAGGTTCCGCCTCCAGCTTCTTAGTGCTAGGAGTTTTCTCATCATCGGTAAACGAGTGGGAGATTACGTTACAACTCGCCACATACTCTTCGGATTCATCCGATGAGCTCTCTTCATCATCTCCCTCTTGAAAGATGTGGTTGAGGAACTCTTGCAGTGTGACAGGAGTTCGAGCCTTTTGATTGTATTCTTCCAGCGCGTCGATTTGCTTCTGCAAGTTCGTGTGCTCGTCTCCAGGCTTCGTGGGCTTCTTGGATTTCTTCTTCTTTTTCTTCGAAGATTTCGACGGTTGGGCATGAGTATTTGGGCCTTTATCCCGAGCCTTCGTAGCTGTGCGGGGCTTCAACATCCCCTCGATAATTTGAGGTTCAAGAGGGTCTTTCCATTCGATCGCAGGGCACGCGTGAAGGTCTCTCAGCATTCTTTTGGTTTTCGTTGATAGCACGACCTCCCAAGGAGCTTCTTCAATAAAGGAGCAGGTTGCTCCCAATGTATCTGTTTTCTTAGGAGTATGCGGCTGTGGTGGGCTCACCTTCCACTTCTCGGACAGTACAAACTTCCCCTGGAGGTATTGATCTTCAATCCATCCTTTGAAGACGAAGCAATCTTCAATCGGATGACTTACCGTTTGATGGTAAGGGCAATAGCTAGGGTTATTCACCTCGGTGGGTTGTGGCGGTCGCCTTGGATTCGGTAGGTTTATAAGTCTGTTGCGTATTGCCAGCTCGAATAACCGTTTCGTCTTGTCTCGTGGGAACGAGTAGGGACGTTTCATCTTCTCATTATAATACCGGCGTCTTTCTTCTAATTGATCTGCCGGTTTCGGGGCGTTAGGTTGCTGTTGGGCATTTGCGACGAAGGTCGCCCTTCCTTTACCCTTGTCATTCCGAGGTTCCGACTTCGGGGGAGGTGGTCTATGACCCATCTGGTCCATCTGAGCCAACTTGTCGATTAAAGCCTGGAATGTGGTTGGCTTAAAGAACATCATAAACTGGTAGATAGTTGCGTGGGGGTCTAAGGTTCCCACGAACATGCCCACTGCGGGTGCCTCCTCAATGCGTTGTTTGCATCTCGACCACAAATTTCGCCAGCGTATAGCATACTGGACCCAGGTTTCGCCTGGTTTTACCCGGGCGTTAATCAATGCAGTTATTGGAGTGCGTTTGCTGGCACTTGCGAATCGCTGAGTGAACAACAGCTCCATTTCAGCGAACGTTTTGATAGAATCGTTCGGGAGTTCCGAATACCATTCGAACGCCGTTTCTGATAAGCTGCCCACGAACTGGCGGAGCAACAGTTTATCATCGCCGCCGGTGTTACCGCAGAGGGCCCGGAACTGGGCGACATGTTGATGGGGGTTGCCGGTCCCCTTATACATGTGGAATTTTGGTATCGTATAGCCTTGCGGGTATTTGATTTGGTCGTACCAGCTCGGATACGGCCGCCCCGTTTTTACGACTTGACCAGCTGCCTCAGTCGCATGGTGAACCCGGATTTGCTGAGCTATGTAGTCAACCAAGTCAGCCTTAGAGATTGCCTCCTCCTTGGCCGTTGAGAGGGCTGGTGGTGGATTTGACGTCTCCCCTCGGTCGTCTTCAAGAACGATTGGGGGATCCTCGGCGGGTAAGTCCTGCTGGATCATCATGCCTATCATATCTTGGAAAAGAAGGCCCATACGTTGTATGTTGGCTGCTTGTTCAGCAGCCTCTTTGTCCTTTTTCTCCAGTATCCGGCGAAGAAATTCAGCGTCGGTTTCTTCCTCCTGGCGTGCGTCTGAGGACGTTTCTGGGCTTTCTTTTGGCCCGGTAAGTGCGGCCATAGCATTCATCATTTCCTGAAGCTTTTGTTGCTGCTCCTGGGCTTTCGTCACGGATCGGGTAAGCGGTCAGTGGCCTGTAGAAGTGTGGCTTTCCTCCTTTCCAGAGGCCATGTAAACAGTGTGCACCACCGTGCCCCCAGACTTAGGGCGTCTGGGCTCAGTGCTTTTAGCCGTCGCTACACGCTGGGGGGTCTTCTCTGGCTTCCTCTTTTTATGAGCCATGGAGGTTGAGGGGGCCGTTGAGGTGGGCGTCCCGACAGCCTTTCGGGGTTCAGCCTGGTGACCAGCTTCCGGTTGGATTTTCAGCTTCTTGTGCTGGCGGGAGGAGTTTGGATCGATGGTCGAGTCTCGGGCCTGCCGCCAAACCTTATAGATTTTGGAAGACAGCCGTTGAGGAGATTGTGGCTGTTCTGATTCTATTTCCACAACCTTTTTTAACGGGGGAGGAGACCTCTTCAGCACTGTAGTAGGAGAATTTCTTCGCACCTTATTTAGCATTTCGAAGCTGTTCCCAGTTGGAACAGCAGCATTAACTTCTGCCACCGGGGCTGATGGAGTCAACCCAGAGGGGGAGTTGCCCCCAGCCTTCCTTACTCGGCGCCATGGCGACGTCGAGCGTGTCGAGCAGATGGCGTTGGGTCAGCGGTAAGAATGGTCTTGTCTTGCCCCCTGTGTGGGTGGGGGGTTGTTGTTGGTGTTAGCCTGTCAAAGACCGACGTCTTTTGGATAGCAGGAGCGGGAGCTGGAACCGTCAATCTTGAAAAGACCGACTTTGTGGCAGGGGAAGTCGCTTTGATGTCTTCAGGAGCAGGACCGGTCACTTTCTTAGAAGCAGCCTTCTCTGAGATTGTAGGCCCTATGATGAGTTCGTAGGATTTCCGGCCCAATCTAGAGAAGACCGAGGCGCTGACGTTGGGCGACTCGTTGAGAGGAGCCGCGGCAGGGGTAAGACGATCAAAGACTGACTTCTTGGGAGTTTCCTTTGTCAGTACCGGCGCTGCGAAGCTTGACGATGGGAGTATAGTCCCGAAGAACAATCCAGTAGTGGCTTGAGTCACTTGGTCCACCGGCATTGTGAACAACGAAGCAGCTTGGGGTCCATAGGCTATACCTCCTGGCGAGGTAGAGCGTTGGTCGCAATTACAGTTTGAGCAGTTGGAGGACTTCGCGGAAGTAGAAGCCATCGATCCTTTGTTTTCTGCAATAGGCAAGACGCCAATTCTTAGTATCTTGAAACCCAAGGGCAACCATTAGCGAACCGCGATTGGTTCGCGAATCACGACACACGAAGTGTGGAGTGGAAAGAGGAAAAGGTCCCACCGGGCGTGCCAGAATCTGTTCCCCTCCGAACGGCGGCCTGGGCTCGAGCGTCCGGGCCTGTGGTTCGGGGCAGATGCTAATTGGTGCTATCCATCCATCTCTCCGAAGATGCCAAGTTGTTTATGGCACCGTGCATCGGAGGTTTAGACGGATGCGGCCGATGTAGCAGACTTCGTCAGATTCCCCCTCGTTTGAGGGGTTTTTGATTGTGGGGACGCTCTTCCTTGCAGGCGCAAGCCCCTGCAGTTAATTACGCTACCGCATCACGGTAACAACTTTCTCCTTCTCCAGATGGTCACTTCGTGTCGTGTGTGTTTATTTTATGTTTTGTTGCCCGTGGATTGTTTACGGAGACTGAGTTATGTCGTCGCCCGTAGGGCGTGGACTAGTCCAAATCCGTGTTTATCTTAGATTTGGGTTTGGGGGTCTGGTTTGAGGATACGTCAGCAATACTTGAGGCTAAGATCAGCTCAAACGTTTGTTAAGGATACGTTAGTCCGATTTGAGACTAAGATCAACTCAACAGGATCGTTTAGATCTGACAAAAGAGCGTTTGGGCTCCATTGTTCCAGTTTAGGGACATAGTGGTCCATCGTATATGTGGCCGTCGGGACCCGTCACCTCTCTGACGACGTTGAAGGATTACAACGACGGATGTTAGAGGAGTTCAGAGATGTACCCTCGAGCCGAAGTTAATTTGGGGGATTCATAGTCCAGTCTGTTTGAAGGTTTAAGGATACGTTAGCCATCTTTGAGGCTAAGATCAACTTAAACGGGACCGTTTAGATCCGACAAAAGAGCATGCTGGGCTCTATTGTTCTAGTTTAAGGACATTGCGGTCCATGGGTAGTTTAAGGACATTGCGGTCCGTGGGTAGTTTAAGGACATTGCGGTCCATTGTTAGTTTTAAGACATCTCGGTCAAGGTTAAGGACGTCATAGTCCATGGGTTTAAGGACTCCACAGTCCGGTATGTGCTCTGGATGCTTCACACGGGTTCACTGCCGTGCTTGGCGAGGACCAGGCTCCGCTCTGGGCGTTTTCCGCGGGGTCAAAGAGTGACATTATCCACGTTCCACGTAACCAGGAATTTTGCACTAGATGCTTCACACGGGTTCACTGCCGTGCTCGGCGAGGACTAGGCTCCGCTCTGGGCGTTTTCCGTGGGGTCAAAGAGTGACATTATCCACGTTCCACGTAACCAGGAATTTCGCATTAGACATGGGTTTAAGGACCCCACATTCCATATCATGGGTGGTCGTCGGGACCCGTCACCTCTTTGAAGACATTGAGGGATTACAATGCCAAGTATCAAAGGAGTGAAGAGATGTACCCTAGAACCGGAATGGATTAAATAGTCCTTGGCCCAATTTGGGATCAAGACCCATTAATTATATTATGAGCCCATTGGCCTAGTTAATTACGAATTGAGGACTTATGGCCAGCTTGGGCTAAGTCCTATCATTTCTGGAATATTGACTTCTTGTGGGTCCATTGAGGGAGAGGCTTTGCCTCTATCCCTTTAGCCAATTGGGCCAAAGCCTAGTGTTAAACACTTCAGAGCAATCAGTGTTGAACACTGGGAATGAGGTTGGCAAGTTAGTGTTTAACACTAAAAGATAATTGGTGTTAAACACCAGCAACAAGGCTTTCAGATTAGTGTTAAACACTAAAAACAGATCAGCACCAGGCATCGGCAACGGAGCCCTCAAATTAGTGTTAAACACTAGGGTAGTTAGTGTTGAACACTGCAAGTAAAGTTCTTTGATTGGTGTTGAACACTGCGGCCCAACAGTGTTTTAACACTGGATTCAGGAGTTCCAACTTAGTGTTAAACACTAAAGCAAGAGGGGTCACGTGGCGACACGTGAGAGCGCCCTCTCTCCATTCATTCTGCTGAGATTATTGCATCTTTCAGAGCATCACGTGCCATCACGTGACGGGCATTCATATACCTATGTGTTAGAGCTTCTGTCAAGGGTCACGTGGGTCACGTGGGGGACTGCCTCAAAGGGCTTTCTGTAGATCTTTTGAGGGGGTCACGTGGTGGCACGTGACCCTGCCTCCATGTATATTGTTTGGAGAATCTGTTGATCCTTTTTCCAGGAATTAAATTCCTCGAACTTTAATTTTCAAGGGAATTAAATTCCTACTTCCTTTTGAATACTTATATTCTGGAGTTGAATTGAACCCTGAATCTTCTGTAGGAATTAAATTCCTCGTTTATGTGAAGAACTGAATAGGGTTAAACCCTAATAAAAGCTTTTTAAGGAATTAAACTTCCAGTCCCTGTTAAATTATGATTAAGGGAATTGAATTCCCGTTGTTTCAACAGAACTAAGTTCTAAATTAGGGTTAAACCCTGTTTCTCTCTGTTCTGAAGGAATTAAATTCCCATAACACAGGGTCAAGCCCTACTTTTATCTTAGAGGAATTAAATTCCTATAGTTCTGTGAGAATTAAATTCTCGTTTTTCCATTCCCTCTCCATGTTTTGGATCTGCATGGCAGGGTCTCAACCCATTGAGAATTAAATTCTCAACCTAAAGGGGAGTTGTGCACTTTGCAGATCCTCTATCAAAGAGAGAAGAAATATGTTCTTCTGGTTTTTATTTTGTCAGAGTTAAACTCTGTTGAGAATTAAATTCTCCTTCTTTCAGGAAGCCTTCCCTTTCTTACCTAGGGTTTTCTTTTTGCAGAAGCTCCGAATTCCTCAAAGTATCAAGGCTCTCTCCTTTTTTCTCCCTCTGCGTATATATCTTTTTTTTTGTGCCTCTAGGCTCCTATTTATAGGAGAAGCAGCCGAATCAATTAGTTTTTTGACGAATCTTCGTTGAGAGATTTGATTTGCATCCATCATTCGTTCTGGACCTTCGGATTATTAGGTGAATTTTATTCACCATTGGATTTCAGATCCGGGGATTCTCCCTTGTAATTTCTGTTAGATTTTAAGGGGAAATCTTTCCAAACTCGAGATTTTCCATAGATAGATGATATTTGATCATCTCTGAATCTTTAATTTGATCGGTTCCAGATAATTGCTTTCCTTTGGAAAGATTTGAATCTCTTTCAGAATTTAATTCTGTTAGCAAAATGGGCTTTGAAGACCCATGGTCACGTGTGACCACGTGACCCATGGTCACGTGTGGACACGTGACTCTCTTGGAACGAGCCTTTTTCTTCTTTTGCACTCTGCCTTCTTCTGCTGCTTAGCCGTCACGTGCTACCACGTGACCCCTGGTCACGTGTGAGCACGTGACCCTTGTCTGGCGCCTCTTTCCTTGGTTCAACTGGAGAGTGAGTCTGCTGCTTTGAACGTCACGTGCCAACACGTGACCCTGGTCACGTGGGAGCACGTGACCTCTTCTGAAGTCCTTTTCCTTGACTTGACCAAGGAACCAATGTGCCCTTTTCCGCTGCTTTTGTATGTCACGTGTCAACACGTGACTGCTGGTCACGTGTAAGCACGTGGCCCCTTTTTGAAGCTTTTCCCAGAAGCTTTCCTGATTTTAAATCAGGAAACAGAGTTGTGAGGGGAAAAGGTAGAGGATAGGGGTCTTTATATAGGGCTAGGTTAGGGTTAGGGTTAGGGTTTGGATTAAAAAATATTTAAAAAAATATAAAAATTCATTAAAAATCATTAAACCTAGGAGTAAAAGGGATTTATTGGCCAAATCAAAACCGATCCAGGTATAATAAGTGTGCAAGAGGGTTGACCAAGTCAAGAGCCAACTTTTCTCAGTTGGTGACTCGGCCGTCCGGCCAAGTCCGGCCGGCGGCGCCGGACCGAGTCGGCCGAGTCTCCGGCCGGCGGCGCCGAGTCGGGCCGAGTCAAGGGTCCAATGGCCGGGGGTTTTCCTGAGGAACAACTTGGTATTTTTACTTTTTGTTGTCCAGTACATATTTTGGGAGTTATGGCCTTTTTACCGTTGACTTCCAAAAAAAAATAAAACAAAATAAATACAAAAATAATTTGGGGCATGACATTTGAACTCCGGTGGCTTGGTTCAGCAGTGCAAGGTATTACCAATGAGCTACAAGCTCCTTCTTGTAATTATTGTAAGGAATTAGATACTTAAATTGTTTCCAGCAACATTAATACTCCAAGTATACACTATATTTAAAGCAATTTTTTGGTATACAAAATTGGAGTTGTTACAATCTACCCTCCTTACAAAAATTTCGTCCTCGAAATTTACAACTTTTATTTTGAGGACTAGTTTACAAAAAGGTGCGGATATCTTGCACGCATCTCATCCTCCATTTCCCACGTGAATTCTCCTGGAGTGTCTTTCCTCCACATTACCCGGACCAAATTAACTTCTTTGTTCCGTAGTGTCTTCACTTTCCTGTCCAGGATCTCCACAGGTTGTTGCTCACAAGACAAATCGGGCTGTATCGTGAGCTCGGAATGATTAAGTATATGGCTGGGGTCACTCACATACCTTCTGAGTTGGGATATGTGGAACACGTTATGCACTCCTTCCAATGAGGGTGGAAGCGCTAAACGATATGCCACCTCACCGACTCGTTCGAGTATATCGAACGGTCCAATGTATCTCGGACTCAACTTTCCCCGTCTTCCAAATCTGATTACTCCGCGGTTCGGAGAGATTTTCAGGAATACATGATCTCCTGGCTGGAACTCCAAGTGTCGTCTCTTCGCATCAGCCCAGTGTTTCTGTCTATCTTGGGCTATGCGCATTCTTTTCCTGATAGTACGAACCACATCAACGGTCGCTACTATCATCTCTGGTCCAAGGAGTTCCCTATCTCCGATGTCATCCCAACTTAATGGTGATCGACACTTCCTTCCATACAATGCTGCAAAAGGTGTCATTCTTATGCTTGCTTGGTAGCTGTTGTTGTACGCAAACTCCACAAGATGCAGGTGATCTTCCCACGATCCTTTGAAGTCGAGCATACATGCTCTGAGCATATCCTCCAAGATCTGAATAGTTCGTTCCGACTGACCATCTGTTTGTAGATGATAAGTCGTGCTGAAGTTCAGACTTGTTCCCAAGCTAGCTTGCAGACTTTGCCAAAATTGCGATCGGAACCTGGTGTCACGATCGGAGACAATGCAGACCGGTACTCCATGAAGTCTCACAATTTCCTCTATGTACTTCTTCGCTAAAGTCTCAGTTGATTGGCCAACTCGAAATGGGATGAAGTGAGCCGACTTTGTGAGTCGATCCACAATGACCCAAATCACATCGTTACCCTTTGTGCTGCGAGGAAGAGCAGTTACAAAGTCCATCGTGATGTGCTGCCACTTCCATTCTGGGATTGGTAATGGTTGAAGTAGTCCAGCTGTCCTGTGATGTTCAGCCTTTACTTGCTGACACACCAAGCATTTTGCGACGCTTCTGTCTACTTCACGCTTCATTCCATGCCACCAATAATTCTGACGTAGATCTTTGTACATTTTGGTACCTCCAGGATGTACTGAATAGGGAGAGCTGTGAGCTTCTTTCATTAACTCTTCCCGAACAGGACCCTTTGGTACACACAATCTGCTGCCGTATCTCAAAGATCCGTCTTCATGGATGATGAAATCTGTTCTGAGTCCATTTTCCACTTGTTCTCTAATCTTTTGCAACTTAGCATCGCTGGCTTGAGCTGCCTTGATCTGGTTGACAATAGTTGATTGAACTTGTAGATTCATCAAATTTGAAACATCACCTGGCATGACTAGTTCAATCTCCATCTGATGTAGGTCCTGCTGAAGCTTCCACTGGGCGGTGAGATTCATTGCTAATGGTTGGCGACTAAGAGCATCAGGTACTACGTTCACCTTTCCTGGATGATATTGCAAATTGATGTCGAAGTCCGCCATAAGTTCTAACCATCTTCTCTGCCGCATATTCAACTCCTTCTGAGTAAACACGTACTTCAGACTTTTATGATCTGTGTAGATGTTCACTCGTTCACCAAGTAAGTAGTGGCGCCAAATCTTGAGAGCAAAAATAACGGCTGCCAACTCTAGATCATGCGTCGGATAATTGCGCTCATGAGTCTTCAGTTGTCTTGAAGCATAAGCCACAACCTTACCGTGCTGATGTAGAACACATCCTAGTCCCTTACCGGATGCATCACAATGTACTTCGAATCCTCCAGTTTGATCCGGTATGACGAGAATAGGTGCAGGTGTCAGTCTTGACTTGAGTTCTACGAAAGCTTGCTCGCATGCTTCTGACCACACAAATTCTTCATCTTTTCTTGTGAGCTTGGTCAGGGGTGTTGCTATCTTCGAAAAGCCTTCAATGAATCTTCTGTAATATCCAGCTAAGCCCAAGAAACTCTGAATATCCTTCACTGATTTTGGTGTAGGCCATTCGCTAACTGCTGAAACCTTTGCTGGATCTACAGAAATCCCTTCTCCTGATACGATGTGTCCAAGAAAACCAACTTGTTTTAGCCAAAACTCGCACTTGCTGTACTTGGCATAAAGCTTATGTTGTCGAAGTGTTTCCAGGACAATTCGTAAGTGCTCCGCATGCTCTTTCCGATTCTTAAAATATACCAGGATGTCGTCGATGAAGATGACAACGAATCTGTCTAAATACTCCCGGAAAACTTGGTTCATAAGGTTCATGAAGATTGCTGGTGCATTGGTCACTCCAAATGGCATTACTAGAAATTCGTAATGTCCATAGCGAGTTCTGAAAGCTGTTTTGTGAATATCAGCTTCCTTGACCTTCACTTGATGATAACCTGAACGAAGATCTAGTTTAGAGAAGACACAAGATCCACTTAGCTGATCAAATAAATCGTCGATGCGCGGGAGTGGATATTGTAACAACTCCAATTTTGTATACCAAAAAAATTGCTTTAAATATAGTGTATACTTGGAGTATTAATGTTGCTGGAAACAATTTAAGTATCTAATTCCTTACAATAATTACAAGAAGGAGCTTGTAGCTCATTGGTAATACCTTGCATTGCTGAACCAAGCCACCGGAGTTCAATTCCCATGCCCCACATTATTTTTGTATTTATTTTTTTTGGAAGTCAACGGTAAAAAGGCCATAACTGCCAAAATATGTACTGGACAACAAAAAGTAAAAATACCAAGTTGTTCCTCAGGAAAACCCCCGGCCATTGGACCCTTGACTCGGCCCGACTCGGCGCCGCCGGTCGGAGACTCGGCCGACTCGGTTCGGCGCCGCCGGCCGGACTTGGCCGGACGGCCGAGTCACCAACTGAGAAAAGTTGGCTCTTGACTTGGTCAACCCTCTTGCACACTTATTATACCTGGATCGGTTTTGATTTGGCCAATAAATCCCTTTTACTCCTAGGTTTAATGATTTTTAATGAATTTTTAATGTTTTTAATATTTTTTAAAATATTTTTTAATCCAAACCCTAACCCTAGCCTAGCCCTATATAAAGACCCCTATTCTCTACATTTTTCCTTCACAACTCTAAGTCCACTCTCCCAAATTCTCGAGAACTCGGTACGAAGAGCGAAAAGCGAAGCGCTGCCGAAATCGACGACGGATTCCGGCGACCGGATCAGGACCTTCACGACGTTTTGAACGAATCGACAACCACCACGTCCATTAGCTTCCTTAGCTTGTCCAAACCGTAAGTCCCACCTCCTTCTATCTCTCTTTTCTTTAAGATAAAAATAAGACTTTTTGGAACCCGACCGATTTCCGATTCGGTTTTTCTATAAATTTCCACTTGTCACCTAATACATATTATCTACCCATATGCTTGTTGACTATTAATCACCCATGAACCAAATTAATCAAACTTTTTCACATGAAATGATAACTTCTTTGCAAAACCGTATTCTTTTCATAAAAATACCATGAAGTTCATTTTTCTTAGTTTAATTAATTCCCTCACTCCTAAATAGGTTTATCTTGATCACTAAACTTGTAAAACCCAATTTGAATGAAATTTCACACATAAAATGATAACGTTTTTAAATACCGTATTCTTGCACTTTAATACCTTCAACTTTAACTTGTCATGTTTTACCTTTAAACTTCACCAAAACTTAATATAAGTCACGGGGTAATGACCTACCCCTTCACACACTCAATTTAACCCTAATTGATAAATATCAAAACTACAGAATACGGAATTACAGGACTTTTCACTAAAATACCCTAATCTTTATTTAAAACTTTAAGTTGTAAACTTTTCTAGATAAAATCTTTTAATAAAATGAAAACACGATTGGTCATGGACATTGATCGTTTATCCAAACTGTCTTGCGGTGCCTAGGCAAATGTGTCTAAGGCTAGTGGTTTTTAATTAGACCCACGACTGTGGTTCCTTCCCACTTACCTGGCACTTACCTGGCCGCAATTGACGGTGAAGAGGCGATTTGAGGCTTCTAATGACTCATCGTTTAGATCTTAGAAATAGGCTAGTTGGTTTAGGAAACCCTAATAACTAAAATACGGAAAACTGTACTCTTTAGCAAATAAATACCCCATATTTATAAAACCGTTTTCCCAAATGAAAAGTATTTATAAACCTAAGCAAAGCGCCGCTACAACCCATTTTTAGGGAACCTGTTAGGGATAGTACGGTTCATCGTGCACCTGCAGGCTAGTAGTGCGAGATTCATATCTCCGCAAGGAGCATTCGGTCTCGAAAGGTTCAAAATACGATATTTAGGGGAAAATGAGATTTTTTCTAAATAAAATATTTATATAAAATTATTCATGTGTTAATATATATATATATATATATATATATAATTATCATTTAAACACCTATTTTATCATAATATAAAGTTTCCACATTTTCCTAAAAAATTACAAGATTAAAAGTTACATTAAAATACCATGAATTTCAGATAAAACAATTAATACTTTTATTAGGATATATTCACTAGAATAACACAAATAAAATTCACATTCATTATAATATTGAAGACGAATATTAAATACTTGAGGTGTATTTTGAAAAATATACAAAAATACTTTTTACATAAAACCCCCTCAAGTTTCACAAATTACAATAAGGCCCCTAGCTAATATTGAACTTCAAATTCTCTTCTTTTAGTTTGACTCGGGTTAGAGTCTGACTATTTCTGACTTGAATATGATTCAAGTCAATCTATATTCTTTTATATTCCAATACAATTTGAATACATGAAACCCTGAATCTAGTTAACAATATATTCATTTTGACTGAATCAAACCATGGATATTCATCCATTATCCTGATATTCCATTTACCTGATTATACAGTTACAACATATTTACTGATATCATGGTTTTGGTCAATCATCCAACCACTACTACAAATATGGTTTGCCCCTACGGATTTATCGGTAGGGGCAACCCACTGCCCCTACGGATATATACGTAGGGGCGAAAAAAGACCCCGTAGGTGCAAAGGCCGCAGGTGCAAGTTGAGGTCCTGAACGTGCCCCTACGGACAAATTTATGCCCCTACGGATAAATCGGTAGGTGCTATAGCCCCTACGGAGTACCCCGTAGGGGTAATAAAATCATATATTTAATTTTTTTTTTGAATATATTGTATGTACCTACGGATATAACCGTAGGTCCTATTACGTCCCCTACGGATACAGCCGTAGGGGATATAAAGTAGCCCCTACAAATATATCCGTAGGGGCCACTCCCAACACACTGCACTGAGATCGGGGGGAAAATATCAGGGAACCTGATATTTTGCCCCTACGGTTATATACGTAGGGGATAAACAGTGGCCCCTACGTACATATCTGTAGGGGCACCCCCAACACCCTGCACTGATATCAGGTGGGAAAATATCAGGTTTCCTGATAGTTTGCCCCTACGGCTAACGCCGTAGGGGAACATATATACCTACGGATTAATCCGTAGGTACATTTTGTCTGTATTTTTTTTTAAAAAAGGGCTGCTAGATTTTTTCCCGCCCTGTGCACAATACTATATACATCAATCAAATCATATATTGCAGTATTCATAATCACATCCCACGCATATATATAATATACAAAAGAAACCCAAAAACTGAATATGATATAAATTCAAACCAATATCAATGTCGTTTCAAAATGTAGTACAATGTGATATAAATAAATACATGTTTCAAAAAATAAGAACCAAAAAGCTACCCTAGTTCGGTCCAGCTCCACCTCTGAATAACGTTAAAATAACGCGCGCCTGCTCCTCGGTAAATACACTCTCCAATGCTACAGATAAGGGAGTCTGAGCGGCATGTGGAGCTGGCGTTGTGGTCTGCGCAGCCGCCGTCGAGGTAGTCGCTTGCGGAGCCGCGGCTGCGGGAGTCTGAGTGGGCGGTGGAGCTACAGGAGCTGTCTGCGGAACCGCAGCCGATGTAGTGGCTTGCGGAGCCGCAGCCGAAGGAGATGCATGTGGAGGCTCGGCCGATCTACCCTGTCGCGTCTGGACATAACGTGTGTAAGAAGCGTGTAAGAACTGTGTATTATTCGAATTCGTTTCATTATTAAGTTATTTCGAAACCCTGTTTGGATATCTAGTTTGGAAAAGCGTTGTTTATTTTAATTACATATGTATGTATGATTAATCAAACTTAATTCTAAAACCAAATAAGCTCAAGCTACGTACTAATTATGGATATGTTGATATGTATATAATATGAAATGATATTTTACTATAAAGTAGTATACATACCAGCATCTCCTTCAACTCCTGAACGGTGGCCCTCAAGCTATCCAGTTCCTGATGGACATGCCGGCCACTGGAGACGGAGGAAGTAACCGCCGGGGTGGAGTCCAACCTCATATGGGCCCTGCTGGGGCCCAATCCCCGGCCTCTCTCCCAACCTCCGTGGTGCCCTCCGTGTGCGGCGTCCAGAACTGGGGTCAGCAGCCTCGGATCGTTCTGTCCGGTAAAATCGATCCCCGAGGCCTGGGCCTGCTCAACCACCCGCTCCTACACCCACATTAAGCAGTAAAGTATAAGTATAAAATTTAAACTTGAACCTTCCAAAACTAAAATTTCAAATTTGGGTAGAAAAAATATTAACACTTACGCAGTACTCCTGGGTAGCGACGTCGGGACATCGAAGCTCGCCCGTGGCGGGATCTGTCGAGGTGCCGTGGACGGCAAGATATGCGGACAGCACGCTCGGTGTACCACCTGACGCCACGGTCCGAGCTGTCTGCAATATTAGAAAGTAACTCTTAATATTAGAAATATTAGAGAATAACTCTTAATATTGCAGAATATTAGAGAATAACTCTTAATTTACCGATAACTCCATGGCTCGAGTAATGTTCCTCGAGCCACCTGTGTAAGTGGGGCGACCCCTCTTCGCCGACTTCCTGTTCTCCGTATTCTGAGCGGCCTGTTTCTGCACAACGCATTAACATTTAGTTTTCTAATTAAGAAACACAAAGAAATAAATTATATCATAAATAATGAATTAAATTTAAAATACATACTCGTTTGCGTTCGGAGTCGAAATAAGCGCACAATATAGGCCATGTCTCTACGTCGACTCTCGCAAACGCCGGAGTAGATAGGAGGGCCGCTCTCTCTGCCTCGGGGGTCGCTATCCACAGGGAGTAGCAGTCGGCCTTCAGCTCATTCCTGTTGTATCGGACCTTGGCCTGCATGTTCTTCATCAGGCCATTGTACAGAGCATGAAGGTCGAGCACCCTCCCCGGGTGATCAGGGTCGGCTACAGGCTGAAAATCGTAATCCAACTGAAAATACAAAAAAACATTGTTATTAGATTGCAAGTGTTAATAATAAATATATTGGATAGATCAAATGAAAATATATATTAATACATACCTGAGCCTGTTCAAAGAAGAGGGCGAATGAGCGCTGGTGCTGCTCGCCCCACTCAACGTGAAGTGGATAGTTCTTCACGATCCGGCTCTCGTCCCCCAAATACCGGCCGAACCTCTCGGCATGAGGACCGGTATAGCGATAGTCAAGGGTAAAAAATAGGGGGAATGCTGCCTCCCCCCTAGCTCTATCAGGCCTCAGCCTATGGGACTGATTCGGGCCTCGAGTCCCCCTCTGGGGGTGGAGAGGCCCTGCGTCTGCACGAAATATCAAAACAATCAATAATAAGACAAAGTTGTATTAAGAATTCAAGTGTGATATATACCTCCGGTGAATAGCGCACGAGCCTGGGCCCGAGCAGCAGCACGAGCGGGACGATAGTTCCTCCGGTGAGGAACAACCGGGGTCCCGGACGCATCCCCTCCAACTGTAAAATAAACATCGACGCTAAATCTCCATGAAGTTCATATTTATTCTATAGAGCATATGTAAAATAAATAAATATTTTAAATTTATTCATACTAACCTGCAGACGATGCGGAGGGTATGGAAGCGGCAGGAGTGGCCCCTGTGGAAGGTGTGGACGCACCACCTATAATTAGACAATTAAAAATAGATTTTATAAGTAATTGCAAAAAGAATGTGTAGATCAATAATATAACGTTCTAAATCAATATGCATGCACTATAGGACATGTAAACATACCCGCAGGTGCGGTGGTGTCACCACCTACAGCTAGACAATAATAAAAATTGCTAAGTAAGAGCAAAAGGAATGTGTATATTTATGATATAGCATTCTAAATCAATATACATACACTATATGATATATAAACATACCTGGAGGAGCGGGGGTGGCCTCTGTCCCAGATGTGGACGCATCACCAACAACTAGACAATCAAACATTGACAATATAAGTAATTTTTACATAAACATGCATGAATATCTGTAATATTACATTCAAAATGGATATGCGTGCAGTATACCTGGAGGTGTGGCCAAATCAACACGGAAGGAGGCATCCGAAGGGGTCTCCGATCTGGGTGCAAGACCGGCCCTCTGAAGCTCCCTACGGAGCTCTCCGGGCGGCAGAACCGCTCTGCCTCTGCCTCTGCCTCTGCCTCTGCCGCGGCTGGAGCTCCTGCCGCCCCTCGCTGCTCCCGACATCGTCATCAAATCTAGATAAACGGTTCGTGGACGCATTAGACAATCATTAAAAGTATTGACTATATATGATCTAGAGCGTAAAATGTGAAGTAATAATATAACATTACTGATAACCTTTTTCGTTTCGTGGGCGCATCATACATATCTACTTGGATTTCATCGTCGATGTCATTTCTAACCCACGTAACTTCATGATCGGTCGAAGACAACCCGTCCTTCGAAACAGACGGTCGGAGCACTTTAAGCCTTCTCTCTTCTTCGTCCTCATCGCTGTCCTCGTATTCTGGGACATCGTAGACATCTCTAGGTTTCCATCGGCATACAACACTCCACCCCGGATGCTTCAAACACTGTGAGTAGTATACTTGGAACGCTTGGTTCGGAAAGATAAACGGATCGTCCTGACCGTAAAATCGAAGTGTGTTCACACTGGTCAATCCATATTCATCTTTTCAGGTCCCAAGACTGCTTCTCCACTTGTCTGTATCGGTTCGCGGATCGTACCAAGTACAGTGGAATATATAAAAGGGTTCTGATCGTCCGGGATAGTGGATGCCGAGTATACAATTTAAGTACCCATAGTAAATCACACCGTCCGATCCTACCGTCGCAATCCCACTATTCTGAGTGATTCTAGATGTTTCTATGTCCTTAACTTCGAATTTGTATCCAAGGACACCAAATCCTTTGTAATGTGCAACCTCCATACTAGGAAATTGAGCTAAACATCTTGAATCACTCTCAAATGATACAGACAAGTTCGGATCGTGGATCTAACAAAACAAATTTTACGATAAATACATAACGATACAAGTTTAGATTAAAACCGATAGCAATAAAATGTAATTCGAATAACTTACATGCTCTGTGACCCAATCACAAAAATTATCCTGATGGTATTTTTCCAAACGCTCTTCGTTCCAATCAGGATGCCCCTCACGTACCTCGTTAAAATGAGTTCTGTTTTCGACAAATAATTGTGACATTAATATTATGTCATTTCATACACACAAACACAGATATAACAATTAATCCAAAAGAACTTACTCTCTAATTTGTTCAAGACATACGCAATTAAGCAAGAAAAACCGGTATATCTTGTTGATAAACATAGTGTCTACCCTCTTATACTCGGCTTTACCATATGGCCCGTCTTGAATTCTTCGTGGTCGGTTAAGCCTTGTCTCAATGTTCTCGTCCAGATAGCGGGAACAAAATGTGGTTGCTTCATCAAGAAGATAACCTTGCATGATAGAACCCTCTGGTCGATTTTTATTGCGTATATACTTCTTAAGAGTGTAAAGGTACCTAATGAGAATATGTTGAATAAATAAACACGGGCATACATGACAAAAATAAATTTATAAATTGCGCGAAACGAAAAATTTAACGTACCTCTCGACGGGATACATCCATCGATATTGTACCGGTCCGGCTAATTTCGCCTCAGTTGCAAGATGAACCGTCAAGTGTATTATGATATCGAAGAATGACGGTGGGAAAATACGCTCAAACTTGCAAAGTATCAACGCAATAGAATTTTCTAGTTTATCCAGCGTCGCAACCTCCAGCGTTTTAGCACACAACTCCCTGAAAAAACAACATAGGTCGTTGATTACTAGACCAACCGAGTCGGGGAGAGAAGTCCTGAGGGCTAATGGAAGAAGGTGCTCCACGATAACATGGTGGTCATGACTTTTCAGCCCATCGATCTTGCCCTTCACAATTTTTATTTTCTTGCTGAATGATCCTGAGAAGCCTGTGGGGACTTTCAAATCATGCAACACCTGCAGGAATCTTTTCTTCTCCGGTTGTGACATATGATAAGCGGCATTGGGAAGTACAAACTTGCCCGGTTTACCCGCTACCGGTTTAGGGTGCAGTTCACTTCTTATTCCCCACTCTTGTAGATCCATCCGGGCATTCATGTTGTCTTTCGATTTCCCGTCTTTACACAGAAGCAAGTTAAGTATGTGCTCTGATACTCCCTTCTCTATATGCATGACGTCCAGACAATGACGCACTGAATTTGTAGACCAGTACGGAAGCTCGAAGAAAATGCTTAACTTGTTCCAATATTGTGGTTTGACCTGTCTCGTCGGATCCATCCCGAAGGTCACGTTATTGTAACCATCCCATTTAGCAGTCACGTCCTCTCCGGACAATGGGGATGGAGGCCCAAGAAGCTCCTGATGACCATCAAAGTGAACCGTGTCTAACCTATAGGGGTGGTCTGGAGGCAGAAAACGTCGATGGCCGCAATAACAAACCTTCCTGCTAAAATTCAAAAATTTTGATGTTGTGTGTTCATGGCAATGAGGACATGCTTTGTGATCATGTACGGACCAACCTGAAAGCATTCCATACGCAGGAAAGTCATTAATTGTCCACATTAAAGCCGCACGCAGTATGAAGGTTGTATTTGTGTTTGAATCATATGTCTCTACACCATCAATGAACAAAGTTTTCAGCTCCTCAATCAGAGGTCGGAGATAGACGTCGATATTGTTCCCCGGTGAGTTTGGTCCGTCGATAAGAAGAGGCATCATAAAGTATGATTGGTCCATAGCCAACCAAGGCGACAGATTATAAATTATCATTACAACGGGCCATGTACTGTGACTTCCAGCCATATAGTTGAATGGGCAGAAGCCATCGGCAGCCAGTCCGAGCCGGACATTGCGAGGATCGCTACTGAATATTGCGTGCCTCCTATCGAAATCCTTCCATGCCGGTGAATCTCTTGGATGGCTCATTTTTCCATTTTCGCTTGGAGGAGCACGGTGATGCCAAATCATTGCCTCGGCTGTTTTCTTGCACCTGAATAGCCTCTGTAGCCTCTGTGTTATGGGAAAATATCGTGCTATCTTCACAGGTATATCGGGCTTCTTATCAGAATCTTTCGGCTTATACCTGGCCTCTCCGCATGTTGGACACTCTTTCAAATCTGAATTCTCTTTCCGGTACAACACGCAATTTTTAGGACATGCTTGAATCTTCTCGTACTTTAGACCCAAATCAGACATCATTTTCTGGGCTTCGTACCAGCTTTCGGGCACATTATTTCCCGGAGGCATAGAATCTTTCAAGAACGAAAGAAGCATTGTGAATGACTTGTTGCTCCATCCATTTAGGCACTTAATCTGGAAAAGTTGGACGAACCATGAGAGGGTGGAATACTTCGCATTCTCATAAATTGGTTTCCTAGCATCATTCATGAAATTTTCATATTTATCCGCACGCGGTCCTTGACCGGAAGGAATGTCATCTTCGGTACGAATAGATTCACCTAGGGCAGCCTCTACCATATCCTCCATTTCTTCTGATGGAAATAAATCTCCGTATCCTGCCGTATTACCGAATTCTTCTTCTTCTCCTGCCGCATTATCGTGTTCTCCTTCTTCTACCGCAGTACTGCATTCTTCTCTTTCCCCGTGATATTTCCAAGTTGAATAAAGTCTAGTAAACCCATGTTTTACAATATGAAGCTCTGCCAATTCTACCTTCTGCCAGTACTTATTGCCACATCTATCGCACGGACAGAGAATCTTCTCTATTATGATCTTATTATGTGCTCGTGCAAATTCAAGGAAAGCAGCAACTCCTGCGACAAACTTAGGTTGCATACGTTGTTTCCAATCCACATACATCCAGTCCTTAACTCTGACGTACTCATGGGCCATGTTAGACTGAATAACATATAAATTGTAGGTTATGCTGACTATATTGAGAAATATAAGAACGGGATAGTTACTGACAAAGGAGAAAATCCATGTATATGCTTTGTGTGTGCGTTTGTCGTTGAAAAGAATAAATTATCGCACGTTATGTTGACCGATAGACGGGGACTAAGTGGCGCTTTTAGTTTCATATATGGGTATCGATGGGAATATGAAGGTTTCATATTATCATATATTGGTTTTAACCCGAACAACTCGAATCGCTCTCTGATTATGCGTTTGTATGTATGTGTTCCGGCTGTCGGGGGTAGGCTTCTATCCCATTAAGAATGTATAGAGCGAACGCCCATCACTTGTGCTTTCAACCGTTTCGAGTAAATTTCGGCAGCACCTCCCCGCTGTTCTCCGAGTACACTGTAATAGAATAGATAATCATTTCAAAGCTGTGAAACAACGTTGAAATGAACATCTAATCTATCTTTGTACACGGAGAACCAGCGGAAAGATACCGACGAAATATCTCGAAACGGATGAAAACACAAGTGAATGAAGGCGTTTGCTTTATACATTCTTAACTTGTCCACACGGGACAAATCTATGGGTTACCATACGATTGAATTTTCTCGTCGCGTAGACTATACGACGGTTGTTAGTATCGAGCTATACTGTCCGATATTTAACAACCTTCGTATAGTTCTAGGTCACGACGAGCATCGCACGTATGTTAACCGATAGACGGGGACTAAGTGGCGCTTTTAGTTTCATATATGGGTATCGATGGGAATATGAAGGTTTCATATTATCATCGAGTATCATATATTGGTTATAACTTGAAAAACGTGCCGTTGAAACAAATTATTGTTCTCCACCTTGCACTCTCTTAACAATGGTACATGCATTAAACATGTAGAGCTATCTATAACAACTCTAAAGTTTCACCTGTTGGGTTCAACAAAAAGGTTTTTGATATAACAAACACAATCTTCCTCAATTTTTCCCTTGAATCGATGTGAAATTAATAGTGTCCATATGACACAATGGATATATTTTCTACACAAAAGGAAAAAGGCAAACAATAGTAAAGCAATTATAATTCTATCAAGTATCCATACTGAAAAAGAATAAATAGCAAACTAAAAATTAATCACTAATGAAAAACAAACAAAAGTGCTTATTATTATACTTCAGAGGTTATAAGTGCTTGATCCCCATAGTACATAGGCTGTATCCGCAATTAACCCTTTTCTATATACTTGAGTGTATAGAATTTCTAAAAGTTACACACGGTTTTTCTAAATCCAATTCTTTCTTTTCACTACAAAACCCTTTATATTTTCTAATAGGTACCAAGAACTTTCAAAGTTTTTGGATATGCACAAAAAGAAAGTATCGCCAATAAGATTAACATAACCCAAATGACTTTGACCCATTACATATAAATGTCATGGTCTTTCAATATTTATCAAACAAATACCATAGACTTTGTTTGTTACAAATAAATACCATGAAGTTTTAACGTTTCACATAATTTTCATAGATTTTGTTGTTTACAAATACATACCATTGACCTCCAACGTTTTCCAGATAAATACCATGAATTTTGTTGTTTACAAATAAATACATGAACTTTCAGCGTTTTTTAGATAAATCCCATAGACTTTCATGGACCATTTTCTCATATAAAAATCATGGACTGTGTTATTCACAAATAAACAGTATCGACTTTCACTATTTTCCAGATCAATCCCCTAAAATTTCACCTTTTTAAGCCTAACCCAGCCCCAGCCGAACCCCAACCCAACACCAAACCCTAACCCGGCCTAACCCTAACCCCAACCCAGCCCCAGCCGAACCCCAACCCAACACCAAACCCTAACCCCAACCCAGCCCCAGCCCCAGCCGAACCCCAACCCAACACCAAACCCTAACCCCAACCCAGCCCCAGCCGAACCCCAACCCCAACACCAAACCCCAACCGAACCCTAACCCTAACCCTAACCCCAACACCAGTCGAACCCCAACCGATCGAACCCGTACCCTAACCCTAATCCTAACCCTAACCCCAACCGATACCTAACCCTAACCCTCATCGCTACCCTAACATCATTAAAATAATGTTTAACTAACCTGTAGGCTAGGCGGTGGAGGAGACGACGGAGAGGCAATCGGCGACGACGAGGGCGGTGGCGACGACGAGATCACTGCAGGCGGTGGCGACGACGATTCGGCCGGCGGTGGCGACGACGAGATCACTGCAGGCGGTGGCGACGACGATTCGGCCGGCGCTGGCGATGACGAGAACGGCGATCGGCGGGAACGTCAAGGTTTGGGGATTTGGGTTCGCGCGCAACGATAAAGGAAATAAGAAATAATCAGCGTAGGGATCGATCACTTAAATCGCTATTTAGATGCCCCTACGGATATACCCGTAGGTGCTTGGTTTGCGCCACCGTAGGGGCAAAAAACACTTTAAGATTTAATAAATTTTAAATAAATATTGAACGACCGTAGGGGCAACCACTTTGCCCTACGTATTAATCCGTAGGGCCAAACTTTTATTGCCCCTACGGATGATATTATCCGTAGGGGCAACCCCTTATTTTACTAGTGAACTTACATATTCCCACACCACAATACTGTTAAAACACTACGGGGTTTAAGGGGTAGATTGGTACGGAAGGTGTTAAAGGTGGCACGAGGTGGTCAGATTAAGACACCTAACCTGAATCCTGTTGCTGTTGTACCGTGGCATAACGGTTCCTTGTACTTTCCTTTTGCCCTGATCTCTAGCATATAGAGATCCCCCTCATATACACTGGCATCCTTCTGTACCAAGCTACAAACAACAGCGTTACATAATGTTCCATAAGATTCTATAATATAATAGTTAGAAAATACTGTTACTCTGTCATTCTCATTCTTTTTATTCTTTAGGACTTACCGAGCGACCTGTTCGCTGACGATATTCTATTTCCTTCTTCTTTGAATGTCGTCAGGTGCGTTGGACCAAGCTGAGATCGAGCCCACCGGTGAGGATTTGGAGCAGTTCCAGGAAGATCCAGAGCTCTAGATACTGTACCCTGTTCTTTCCAGTTTATTTCATTTTCTGTTATGCCACTGTTTAGGCATTGCTTTTTCATTCCAGTTGTATTTTCTTTTCCTGCATTGTAAAAAGAATGTTATTAATAAAAGTTGCTGTTATTTCCATATTATTCGTCTCTTGTGATTTACTTTATATTGCTTAGTTACGCTTAGTGTATGTACTTCTGAGTATATACGTAGCGGGCCTCGTCGCGTCCACTTCGCCGTACACTGGGAAGCGGGGCGTGACAGTAACTAATACAATTTAGCATGTAGCAAGTATGAAACTTGCCTGGAGACGCACGGCGGCGAAGTACAGCATGGCGCGCGACGGACTGTCACGGCGACTGCAGTGGCTCCGGGGAAGCACGGGTCCGGCGATGCTACGGTGACGATGACGACGATGGGTCGAGCTCCGACGACGAGAGCATGCTGGAGAGTGTCGCAGGGGGTCAGGGTGACGGGTTTCCGGCGGGGTTCTTGCTCGAGAATGATGGTGAGACGATCACTGGCGAGGGTGTGTGCAGGCGATGAGTTCGGCGGCGACGGGATTGGTGCTCAGGTGAGGTGCAGGGACGAGGGGGTTGGGTCCGGGTATTGTAGCTGCTCGGCTGGATATGCAGAGGGCAGTGGTGTCGAGGTGGTGTACGAGGGTGGAGGAAGTGGTGATGGGTTGCAAGGCTCGATGCAGGTGATGGAGGGAGCTGCACGGTGGTCGTGGTGGTGTGAGGTCGCGGGCTCGTCGGAGAGATGGGGACTCGGGTGATCGGGGAAGAAGAGGGTCGGGGTTTCGGTGATGCGGGACGTCGAGGGTGCAGTGAGGTGTTGGGTGCAACGGGGCTGGGGACGAAGGTGAAGGCGGCGAGGTGGGGGCGAGCGACGTGAGTCGGGTGAGTTGGAGGCGAGCGACGTGAGGGGGACGGCGGCGAGCGCGACGCTCGGCCGTGGGCGCGGGTTAGAGAGAGAGAGCGATGAAGAAATGGGAGAGATAGAGAGAGGGGGCGGGAAAGAAATGGGAGAGAGAGAGGGGGCGATGTGTGTGTGAGTAGGGAAGAGAGAGAGAGAGAGGAACGTGGGAATTATGAGAGGAGAGAGAGAGACATGCGTAAGAGGGAGAGAGAGAGAGTAATGTGAGAATTATGAGAGGGGAGAGAGAGAGAGACGTGCGTATGAATAAAGGAAATTAAAGGAAAATGGAGAATGAGTAAATAAAATTAATATGGAAAGTAATGGAGGAATTTGATGAGGGTTAATGGAAATTTATGGGGGAAGATTAAGAGGTGTTAATGGAAATTTATTTTAGAATTTAAAGATGATTTAAGAGGGAAAAGTATAAGGATATTTGAAATGAAGGAAGGAAAATGAGGAGCTTGGGCCGGGCTCTTGACGGACTGCTGGGTTGGGCTGAATAAAAAATTAATTAATTTATCAATCATAAAGGGATGGGCTGAGGATTACAATAAAAGGATTTGTAAGAAATTGGGAAAGAGGGCCGGGCCTTTGGAGAAAAGAATTCAAATGGGGAAAAAGAATAAGTGGCCCGGGTTGGTTTAAATCCTATTTTAATTTACATGGGCTAGGAAAATATAGGTTAGGGACTGAGTAAAATATGGTTTGGGGTTTAGTAGAACTAAAATTAAATAAATTAAATAAAATTCAAGAAAACAAAATACAGATTTTGGTATAAAAAGGGCTGGGAATTACATTAATGGAGGGAAGCACTATATAAATAGAAGTTAATGGAGGGAAGATGCCATAGGAGGGAATTTCCTACCATGGCGTCGGAAAAATACATCCTCCATGTTTTTTTGCGACGATCGGCATACATCACCTCCATCTTTATCATCTAAGATGTGGATACACCAAATTTCATGTGATTATACCATTTTTCACCGTTGATTTAGTTGGTGCAAAATTAATGGTTTACCGACAATAGAACTTTTTACATTGCTAATTCAACGGCGAAAAGGTGGTGAAATCACATGAAATTTGGTGTATGCACATCTTAGATGGTAACGATGATGGTGATGGATGCCGATCGACGGAAAAAATGGTGAAAGTTGTATTTTTTCGACGTCATAGGAGGAAATTCCCTCCTATGGCCTCTTTTTCTCCATTATTCTCATATAAATAACCAGTATCCAACAGGATTTTTCAGCATTGTCAGTGCTCAAGCCTCTCACCAATACCCTTCTTAACTATAAAAAAGGATAATAGAAATGAAAATGATATTGCACATTCAACACTAGAAACTGCTATCAAAAGAAGTAATGTCACTGGGGGTGCGTGGGTGGGTGCGGGGGGGGGGGTTGTTTTTGAGTATGCATATCTGTACAAGTTGGTCTTCATTTAAAGCTGACAAACTGACCAATATTGGAAATCTTCCAATAAATTCTGGTATGAGTCCGTACGATATAAGATCACCACTTTCAACCTATAAGCATAACGTTAAACTTTTATGTCACATGGAGGTGGGAAAATAGGATTTTGTGTAAAATCACAAGATTAATTGATAATGATTTTTAGGGCATAAGTAATTTGCCACTCCACAGCATATTATAATTATGATGCTTACTGATTCCAACAAGGATGATGTCACTACAGCATTTGTTAACCCACCAGTTCCCATGTTTGCGCGCACTGGGGCTCCAAATCCTATAGAAGAATCTTGTCGTCTGTTTTCAACTAGAAATCAGAACCCTCAAACTTTATATCTAAACTTTCAATTTTTCAGGAAAATACCCTGGAAGAGAAAACCTTAGAATTCCGAAAATACCAAATAAGTGAAAGATGGGAAACCCCTTCTTAGACCAAACAATTAGACATTTCCGAAATAAAGGCGAAAGGCATTTCCAAGATAAAGAGTGAAGAAAATTATTTTTAAAAAATGTTCCAATTCTGTATGCTTTAAGTTTAATATGTGCAATGTATCTAGCCATTTTATGACCGATGCGCCCATTATGAAGGTGCATAATCATGTGCGGAAAAACCTCCATTCAAATTGTAGTTTCAAAATACCAAAGAGAGCGATGCAAACAGCCCAGGGACTTCTTTTACACAAGGAGGCATAACAAAAACCACTAAAATACCAAGATCTGAATCTTGGGTTACTTGAAATGAACATGGTGTAAGGTTTAGAGCTTCAAGCTAAGATAAGAAGTTGCATCGAAAAATTAAATGAAGGACAGCAATTGTTCTGATACCTGTATATTGTCACCACCAGGGTGCTTCCTAGCACCCTTCTCTAGTACATTCACTATCTACAAAAATAAACAAAAAATATTATGCTCATTAGAACTGATGCATACATTCACACATCGCACTATATCATACAACATAACCTTCAAATTTGATGATATCACTGGTTTTAGAAAGGTTTTTTCCCAATTGCAAAGAAAGGTAACATCCAATGAAAGTTTAACAAATGAAGAAAAGAAAACGGCATTCAATTAATCAATAATCAAATAACGCAAAGTCTCGACACTTATTTCATTGAGATGTTTGATTAGAACCTACGGAAAAATTATTGGTAAGTCCTAACAGTGCACTTACGATCACATAAAGGCTGCAAGCAATACAGCTAATATGAAAGTTAATAAATAACTCCGTCTAAAGTTAAAATAATTAATTTAGCAATGCGCTTGAATATGTTTGTGCCTCAGTGTATTCAAATGTTCCTTCCTTTTAGTTATTCATTGCAGGATGACCACCAAATTACGTAATTTGAAGTGTGAGAGCAAGTTCATCGAATTTGCCTCCAAAATCTTGTAACAAGAAAATAATATGCCTATATTTTTAATTCAAATGCCACAAATAAGATCTTAATGGAAGAATCCAGTTTGATATCAGATGACATGAGCGCAGTTATCTGAAATTGGACTGTTGAAGGTACTATACCCGGTCATTATCTATTCATATCCGTGTTAGAATGGGAAAGGCTTTTATCTGATACCAAATATTTCCAGCAAATACCAAATTCTGTAATCTATTCAGATCCGTATTCAAAATTGGGAAAGGTGTTTATCCATACTGTTCAAAATCGTATGATATACAATATGTATCTTATGATACGATACAAGAGGTTTTTGATACGATATGAGAGGTTATTGATACATATTGATAGTATATATCATAATAGTGACTGTATCTTTCGATATACAATATGCACCTTACGATATGATACAAGAATTTACGATATGTGATATTTATGAAACAAAGATTGGAGGCCCAAAGTCATTGGGTATGCACTTGATTAGGTAAGGTTTCAAAGGCTAATAGCTCCACTGCCCAAACTTTTTCAAATTCTTGCGATCAAAGCCCTAATCGCTTCTCTGTGAGAAGTCTTGCTTCGCCTCGCTTCCAAAAGGTTGTTGCTTTTTGGAAGCTTATGCTGTGTTAACTTGGTTAGGTAGTTCTATTTGTGAAGCTTATGTTAATATTTATGTCCTGTAATTTACAAATCACACTATATGGTATCATTTTGCTTAATTATTGTAATAATTATGATTGTTCACATGACTTCAATTGATTCATATACTTGTATATGTGTATGTATTTAATATGTAAGTTGTGTGACTGCTGGTTTACTAAGCAGTTATTTTTATGCTTATGAATAGTTCTACATTGCTAGTTTAATCATATTTTTATGAAATATATAGTTGTTTGCTTAATTGCTTAGCTATTGCACAAGCGAACAATATATCTTACGATATACAAAATGATATTTTAGAAACATGCATGATATACAATACGATATGTAAGAAAAGTACATATCACAATTCGCCAACTTTGAGATTATCAGATACATAATAATTCCAGCAATGGTTATTAAATGACTACGCATAGAACATCATTACACAGATCGATGTATCAATCATGTATAATGTATTCAAACTAACTTGTTAACATATAATTAACTATTTAATATCATTTAATAATCTCACTTGTTTGCCAGAAGTTGACTCTTTAAGACTTGATTGCACGTATATAATTCCATTTGTAATATAGTCTGCAGTTATGATAAACTAAAATGGATATTTTTTCTTGCTTCTTGCATAGTCGAGCAAACTATACCAAAAAACAAAGAATGGGATTAATTTCTTTGTTAGTTCCTTTGACACTGAATGAATGTGTAGCTTTCTATCATCTAACCTACTAATAGAAAACCCAACTCTTGGTATCAAAGATTCTAAATAAAAAAAAATCACAACAGTCCGCTAATAAGCGGGTCTATAGTGTCATTAATCAAGATCCGAATTTTAACCTTTGATAGGCCGGTCATCCGGGCGGCCTCCGATTATTACCAATACCAGGTAACACCTGACCGAAACCCAGAAACTCCAACCAAGTTGGAACATATGCCTGGTAGGGTCAAAATTGCCACCGCAACTCCAAGGCCCATGTTAAATATTTGATCTTAAAGTGTGTGAGTTTTAAATTGAAACACAGAACATAAAAATGAAACAAAATAAGCATTATGTATGACTTACAGTTCCTTCTAACATTTTGAGTAAGGCCTGCTGCACACCCTCACCAGATACATCTCTGCTAATGTTAAGACTCTCTTCCTGCACACAAGATAGTTGACATTGGGTATTGTTAAGATCTAAACGCAGATATAAAGTAATTTACTAAGAAACCATATCACCTTCTTAGTAATTTTATCAACTTCATCAATGTATACAATGCCTTGTTGAGCTGCTTGCACGTTGAACTCAGCAACCTAAACCATATCAATACACAGAATTAAAAATTTCTGAATAAAAACTTCGATTTTGCTACTGATACAGAAGGGCAAAATATAAATATGATTGATTGGTTAATCCAGCTTAAGTTATAGTATTGATTTTTAAAAGGTTAATATGGGAGAATTTCATAGCTACCATGTGAATGACATTACATTTTTGTTTTTCATTTAAGTAAATATAACTTAATGTGCAGCGCCACAACTAATGGCTCTCAGTATGGGACAGTTATCATGCCTTTCTCTATGTGAACGGATTTAAACTATACGCGACTGAGTTCAAGTTCAGTAGCAACAAAACATCATGCAAAGGAAAGCGATGGAGGTACACATTTTATTCTCTTATAGATACATGCATGCTTAATCACACGTGATAGGCTAAATTGCACTTAAATACCCAAGGTTTCATCGTTTTGACAGATAAATATCTAAGTTTCCGTGAGCAATACATAAATACCCAACCTTTTACGCCGTTTGCACTTAATTACCTACGTGTGATATATGATGGTAGTATAACAGTTATTTTGACATTGCCGTTACTTCGGTTTTAAAAAAAATGCAAGAGTCAAAGATAGCTATTTATAAGCAACCCATAGAAACTTAGACATTTATCCGGGAAATATTGGGTATTTACATGCAATTTAGCCCATGTGATACCAAGACGGTGTGCAAAAAAATACTATTTTTTCTAACTCCATGCAGTACATTATGGAAGCACACAAATACGTCATACACGGTAAAGGACAAAAATTGTAGCAGAAACATTATTAGACCTTTTGAGCCAATTATAGGTCCGGGTAGTTCTGATTGGTCAATAAAAATACATTTCAATAGAATTCCTTTTCTGTTTTTCTTTAGATTAATTAGCTAATCCATTTTGAATAGGAAAAGAGTTGCTATATGTTGAGCACCCTCATAATTTAGAGTTAATATCCCTTTCTCTTCTACAGTAATACTTTATGTTGAAATTGACCACGAGCATAGCTCGGTTGGTCATAGCACTTTCCTTCCTAAGGAGGGTGGGGATCGATCCCCAGGAGAGGAAGTGCTCACAATTTAACGTGTTCGGCGCAAATTCGTAGGAATCCAGGGGCGTGTGTGATGTGTGCATGGGTTAAGCCTACAGGCCAGTTCCCAAAAAAAAAATGCTTTATGTTGAAATTTGCAAGAGTAGAAAAAATGTTAAAAGGAATCAATTCACCTGCTTTATGATTTATCTTCCATTAAGGTCTAATAATCTCATCTTTAGGTATGCTGTTCTCTTTCTTTTAAGGCCTCTTCATTTTCTTAATGCTAAAATCAACGAGCAACAGCCAATCAACTTCAAACGGTCCACTTTTTCGTTTAAATCACTTTCAAATTTCATTACTTACTGCTATTTAGATATAGGTTATATCAATTATACATTGACTTGGTCTAGTACTAACAAACCCACAGAGCTGGTAAGATATAAATGTAATTAGAAACAAAAAAAACTCTGTAATCGCAGCTTCACAACAGCTTATGAAATCATATTAACAACAAGAATGTTTCACGATCTCTTATAATTAAGCATTATCCAGCTGGCACTAGTCCTTTATTTAAAATAAATAGAACAAATACATATTTTCTTCGATATGAGACGAAGTCATTTAAGATGTTTCCTGTACAATAGCTATATGGTGTGGGTTGGTGGGTGGTCTGTAAATAAAGGAAAATAACTTTTAGCGGCCCCCTCCCTTTTTTCGTACTCACACACACAACCACATAAGAATAAAAAAACAAGAGTGTTTTCTGTAAATGAAAATTGTTTTAGCCTTTAAAAGGGTATTACAGTAGCATACCATCATGGGCTAGCTACAGTAAATCTTCTAAAAAATAATTTAAAACATAATGAAAGAAGCAAGGGATTTCAATTATTTTTAACTGGAAACTGACAGAAAATCGTAAACTTGGAGTTATGGATAGTAGTTGCATTCTAACATGTACAATATTGACTCAACATCCTCTCCAACATAGCCTGCCTGTAAGAATATTTGTTAATATTCAGTTTCTAAAAGATATTCCACAAATCTAAAAGGAGTAAAATAATCATAAGCAACCCATAAAGGTTAAAAATACACCATTACTGATGGAGGTATGGATCTCCTTTAGATGTTACCTTCCGTAGATCTGCTGCAAGCGATGATGGACGGCTGAGATTGAGTTGGAGGTTGCCTCCTGAAGCGTGTGGATCTCAATAGGTTTGAGATGGTTGAGGCCGAGCTACCTGCAAGGAAGTCCCGAGGTGGTTGTACCACCGAGGACCCTCCGACGATCAAGTTAAACCAGATATTTGAGCAGAGTAACGGTCTAGTGGGGAAAGAATGACTTGAACCGTCTGAAAGAGGGGTTTATATAGTGGTGGCAACAGGCAGACAGGCGCGAGAATCGCACCGGCCGTTACGCTCCCGGCGTCACGCCCGCGTGATAGGCGGGATCCCGCATTAATGGCGAGACGGGCTCGTTAATGGGGGACCGTGATGGCGTGGAACGCGGGACGTGGCCGGCGGATATCTCGCGCATGGCGAGATTCGCGGAGGTGAGACGGATGCGCCTGCGATTGTTGCCGTTGGTTGGTCGATGGGACCGAGGAAGATGAGCTCGGCGGGAGGCTCGGGGACGAGCGGGAGGCCGAGGTATCTTGGTTCTGCGATAGCCCGGAGGCGAGCTGAGAGGGCCGAGGAGGCCAAGTGTGAAGGGGGCTCGGAGGCAAGCCAATGGTTGTTTGGCAGGCGGGCATAGGAGTGGTGTGGACGGTCGCAGAAGGTCGGCTACGTCCATGGGCCACGGACCCTGGGCATTCTTTTGACGTGCCGTTCTTGGTCCTTTCTTGCAAGTTTCGGGACACGTCATCTGCCACGTGTCACGATATGGGAGATCACCGATATCGAGCATCATCAATTACATAATAAGTTAACTTGCCAAACAAGGATAAGCTAGGTGCCTCATAGTTACCCAAGGTTGCTTAAGCACAACCCTGGGCTCGACTTACTGATGGTCAATACAAACAATTCAGTTTTATAAAAATATTCATATATAACTTATAATATTTCATCCTCCTCCATGCCTGTTTGATACAAAAAAAAATTAAAAATTAGCCTCTATATCATGCCATCTCCTCTGGGGAAGGTTCATGTCTGCTTGCAACTGTTCTTATGTTCTTCTTTGTTCCTAGCACTTGTCTTTTGTTGTTACTACTCTCCCACCCTGTTCATTATATCTTCACTTTTACTCTCCTTTATTTTTCTCATCAATTTTTCCTTTAATAATATTCGAAGGATTCTCACAGTTTCCAATATAGTTTTTTTTTCAATACTAATCCTCTCTTCATAACTAATTTCTGTCTCCTCCTTGTATTTATTTCTAAACAGGCCGCAAATTCAACATCAAACTACCAATTATAATCATGATATTTTGACTAGATTTGTTCTTTCTATTTTGCTCAAATTTTTTAACAATGAGAATGTCTCCAGTTTGACACTGCTTAAATCATTAAATAAGGAACATGACCAAAGAACTATGATAAACCTCACATACCCCACCAAAGAACTATGATCAAAATGATATTGCTTGTCATATGACATGTTGCCGTCTATTTTGGGCCTTCCGCTATATTTGGTTTATGGAACTACTAGTGTCAGGCAGTTGCAATATGTAATTTCATTTCTCCTACATCTAACATATCACATTGTAGCCATTGCAACTTATTTGGATGATATGTGAGTGCAAAGTCATTTATTTATATACCCATAACTACATTGTGTGTCTCCTTGGGAAAAAATAATAATAAATAAATAAAATAAAGAAAATCTGATTATATTATAAGAGCAGAATGCGAAACAACACATTCAAATTCACCCCATTTTTCTCTTAAATTCCTGATGCTATTAATATCAGTTCCCATATCAAGACACTATTGCCCAATATATATGATGGACACAATTCAAAAAGTCAATTTACTGGAAAAATCCAAAAGAAATCTAGATGCAAAAGTGGAAACACAAAGAATAGTGCATCGTTCAAAAACTTATTTTTTATTGAAGGTGTTATAACAAGAATTTTCAAAACTACCATAGATTACTTGCATAAAGTTGAAAAGCTCACTTTCATTAATTTCTTTCTTATGCTACGACTTTTTCAATAAATAAGGAAGTTTTTCTATATAAAAAAGATGTTACAATTAGTTCCAACATAGCCTAAGATAAGAAAGGACCCGCATAAAAAGCATCAGAAAATTGGTTTTTTTATTTATTTAAATGAAGTGCAAAAAGAAAGAACGGATTTGCATATATTGAAGTAAAGTGTTGAAGAAACATGAAGTATACAACTTAATCCCACATATAGCCTACGTAGACTCTACATTCACAATGTACGATGGAATAGAGAACGTGTTGATGAACTTGTCTGTGTTAGTGTTGTTGCGTCAGCAATAACAAATGGCACATTCACAAAGCGATCTAATGTTTTCGCAAGTGGTGTCTTCCCTGCCCTAATCAGATAATACAAAGGTATGTAGGTCACAGGTCATCAAATCATACATCTCCAATTATAAATTTATATATATATATAATGGAGGAAAGATGCCATGTGAGAGAATTTTCTCCTATGGCATCGAAAAAATACACTCTTCATGAATTTTTTAATTATCTATCCATCACCTCCATTTTTATCATCTAACATGTGGATACATCAAATTTCATGTGGTTCTATCACTTTTTCACCGTTGATTTAGTGGATGCAAAATTAACGGTTTACCGACAATAGAACTTTTTACATTGCTAATTCCACGGTGAAAAAGTGGTAGAATCACGTGAAATTTGGTGTATCCATATCTTAGATGGTAAAAATGAAGATGATGAATACCGGTCATCAAAAAAACTGGTTTAGGAAATAGGTTTTTGATATCACCTAACGAAAAAGCCTCTTAAGATCTCTTTCTTCCATTATTCTCTCTCCCTACAGAGAGAATAATGAAGGAAAGATACCCTAGGAGAGAATTTCTTTCTATGGCGTCGAAAAAATACACCTTCCATTATTTTTTCCGACAATCAAAACCCAAGATGTGGGTACACCAAATTTCATGTGATTCTACAACATTTTCATCGTTGAGTTAGCAATGTAAAAAGTTTTATTGTTGGTAAACCGTTAATTTTACACCTATTAAATCAACGGTGAAAAAATGGTAGAATCACATGAAATTTGGTGCATCCATATCTTAGATAATAAAGATGAAGATATGGGTTCCTATCGTCGAAAAAATGGAGGTTGTATTTTTTCGACACCATGGGAGGAAGTTCCCTCCTGTCACCTCTTTCCTCCATTATATATATATGAGAATAATGGATGAAAGAGGCCATAGGTGGGAACTTCCTCCTGTGCTTTTATGGCATCGAAAAAGTATGACCTCCACCGTTTTTCGACGATCGACACCATTCATCTTGATCTTCATTGTCTAATACGTCAATACACCAAATTTCATTTCATTCTAACACCGTTTCATTGTTGATCTAGCGATGTAAAAATACTAAAATTTTTATCTTGTTGGTAAACTATTAATTTTACACCTACTAAATCAACGGTGCAAAAGTTTTAGAATCATATGAAATTTGGTGTATCTACATTTAGATGAAGATGAAAATGATAGGTGCCGATTGTTAAATAAAATGATGGAGGATTGATTTATATCGACGCCATAGGAGGAAATTCCCTTCTCTACCCCCCTCTCTCCCTATATATATATATATATATATATATATATATATATATATGTATATGTTTAAATCCAACAAACTCCTTTATGGTTTCAGCTCATTACAGCAAACTACTCTATAGTTTTTTTTGCAGAAAACCACTCTATCTAACGGTGTTCTGTTAGCATTAACAATCCGCATTATTGCCATGTCATCAAAAAAATTCAATTATTCCCAAAATACTCTCACCTTCATCTCTAACCCTAACCCTTACTGCCACCTCGCAGTCCCCAACCTCCGCCTTCCTCCCAGCCTCCTCCATACCAGTGACTTCCATATCCTTCTTGTGCCTCCCCTATCCGTTTCCCCTCCATCCCGACCTACACCGCCCCTTCATCTATCATCATCATCCCCTCCACCACCCCTCTTCATCCTACCCCCTCATGTTCCTCATACACCCCGACCTCAATCGCTCCTCATCATCACCACCACCGCCTTTCCGTCGATTGCCATCATCACCCTTTTCCACCGACCTCCTCCAATACACCTCTCCCGACCTCTCTCCTCCCGCCTCCCCTATCCGTTCCCCCTACCCCCGACCTCCTCTGCCCCTCCATCTTCTTCTTCATCATCCTCCTCTCCACCTCCCCTCTTCATCTTACCTCCCCCTCCTCCCGCCGCCCTCATGTGTTCCCCCTCCATTCGGACCACACCACCTCTCATCATCATCACCACTAGCACCACAACTACCGTCGCCCTTCCGTCTGTTAGTTATATGTATGCCCTAGAGGCCATTACTGTACATGTGATGTATATTGTAGTGGATGCTTGGATATATATATGGAGGACTTTCTTGCTCGACATGATAGTATACTATCTGATTGCTCTTTATCTTAACATATACACTTATTATCTCTCTATTAAATGTTGATAAATATATTAGGATGAGTACTTGACTCCCATGATTATGATGCAGGTCATACTAGTGAGAACATGGTAGTCGATAAGTATATCCTTCAAATGTTCCTAGTCGTAGGAGTATCGAGACAGGGTATCGATACTCCAGAGTAGACTAGCGTATACGCTTCTCGACCCATATGATGGGCGATGGATGATCTCATATCTATTGGTGTTTGACATCAGAGAAGGTATACGGGTGCTCAGTGGAGACTGGGTACACTGAACGGACTCGCCGAGAACTCTTAAATGGTATTATACCTATCGTCGAACAGCAGTTCTCTAGTGACACTGGTACAGGTTAGTCTGTAGACCCAAGATCGTCATAGAGTCTTGTGTGATTCCCACTGTGCTTTGATTTCCACTATACCACGGTCAAGAGATCGTGCAAAAAGGTGGTTTTTGGGTACAGTCCCGAGTCACATGGAGGCAATGAGCGATAGGAGGGGTTTCGTCTCTTCCGGTATTGGGAGTTGATGTTGCGCTATGCTCGATTGGCCATAACAGGAAATTCCTGCCCAGGGTTGCTGAGATTTACTGGTAAGTGTTACCGGTAGTTTCTCGAACTGTTATGGACCTTTTATCGGCATGACTTATCAGGCTATTGGGGTATGACGTTATACCATCCCCAGGCTTTGATATGCGACATATCATACGAAAAGGTCGGACTGTATAGTAGTGTTACTGATTGGATTCGCATGAGTACGAGCAGGCTTGCTTGTTGATTTTCTGATCGCTCAATACCCGGGTGGCCGTTACATTTAGCAGACCGTTTGCAGCTTGTGGGTGTTTGATATGATCATCACCTACTGCCGGCGTATTGACGAGTCTTTAGAATCTTACACAGAGCTTTCCTGGTTCATGCGAAACGGAGTAGGAGCACATATGTGATATGTGCGGGACCGAGATTAATGCGTGTATGTGATACCGCATTCTATTCTCGCGATATATATATCAATAGGTTATATGTGATATAGCCGGGTTATCGGATCAAGTGTTGATTCGATAAAAGGATACATTTGATATTAGTCGGTTATATGTGATATAGCCAGATTATTAAATCAAGAGTCGATTTAATAATTTAATGTATAATTATATATTTGATATATTACATTACATTAACTAATATTAGCTCACTTAAGTATTCATTTTTCTCACTTATAATACATTGATATATATGTGATATATGTTAAATGTATTGTTTTCTTTTTGCACACAAAATACATATGTGATATATATTGTTGTGTCATGCTAGGTTACACTTGCAACATGTATGTATGAGACTCACACCATGTTAGGGTTAAGTTAGGGTTTTATCCGTTTTAAGTAATTCAAACAACTTGGATAATGAGTCATGGTTGAAGCTTGGAGAAGCTTCTAGAAAACATTGATTTAGTCCACTTGTTTGTCTAGCTTAAGATATTTTTAACCCAACCTTTAACTCATAGCTATGGTTTATTCTCTATAATGGTTAGTGCATGACATATACTTACCATGGTTGCATTTCTAACTTCATGAGTTCATTCATCTCTTCATCACTTCTTCTTCTTCTTCAAGTGAAAAGGCTTGCTAGTTTTTCAAGAGTGATGAAACTTTGTGAGAAAAATAAAACTAAAGTGGGCCCACTTCCTATTTCATCATCCTCTACTATTAGCCATTTTGTTTAGGGTGTTTGCTTCACTAATTTCATAAATTAGTGAAGAGGTAGCATGAACTCGAGTCTCCTTGACGTAGATCATCTTCGGCTTCGAAGGTATTGAGCAAGCTTGTTCGTTTCCTCATGTGAACCCTCTCTAGAGTCCGGGTGTTCACCATTCGCAGCGAAGGGACTACAATATGGAGCTTTAGAAGTGAAGGAACGGTCTACAAGATTGTATTCCCTCATTCACTTAGTTGTAAAGTGTTTACATATCATGTTTAACCTTAATTCTCTAGTTTCGATCCTCGTTCGGATTCTTTAGCTCTCTAGAAAATTTTGAAATGGCATGTTCGATGCTTTAGTAAACACCGTAAGGGTGCTAAGGAACCCATCAGTGGTATCAGAGCCTAGTTAGAGTATTAGGCATTGCGTAGGCAAAATTAAAAGTCCGATCGAACTCCGAAAACCTTAATTTTCCCACTTTCTGAAATTTTTTCAAAAAGTTGAAATTTTTCGTGTTAAAAATATTTAGAAAATCATGGAGGTAATTCTATGGACACACCGGTATCCTAAAAAAAGTACTTTCAAGGAAGCCCTTTAAAGAAAGCCGGACCTGAAGAGACGTCTAAGTGACCGCGGATCTGCGGCCAAAACATGGTTTTGGCGGCGGATCCGCGGCGCCACTTAAGAGGTTTGGGTCGGGCTTTTCAGCTGTAGGTCCGTAGGTACTGGGACATGCTTCTGGGAATTTTTAATTCTGCTTAAATGTTGAGGTCTCTGGGAATTTTGGGAATTCGTTAATTCGATCGAACTATTTAACGTCGCCTAGCTTTCTGTGATTGTGATACAATATTTGGAATCCACATAATAAGTTATGTGATAACTAGTTTGAATATTGTAAATCTAGCGGTTTAGTCTCATTTGATCGGTTGCCACTGGATTTTGATATTGATCAAAAGTCCGTCGCAATCACGTAGTGTACGCGGATACTCGTCGGGTAACCTTACTAGATAACTATACCCCATAGCCCCAACCAAGTGATTATAAGAGAACTCCGTCGCCAAAAGCATCCGTTCGGGTGCTCGCGGTAGCGGTGTTCCGCCTTAGTGCACTTCGTCGACGGCATCGGGGGGTGCGGCCATCTACTAAAGTTTCCGACGAGCATTCGATCAGGTTATCGGGAATCTTGTTGAATTACCCGATAGGTTATTGGAAAGTGTTTTCAATATCGAGACTAAAATGCGGGATTTATAATTGTTAGGCATGTGATGTCTAAGGAATTCATTTGGTTAGGCATAAAATCCAATGTATGTGATATATTGGGTTTATGATGTCTAACGAGGTTGCGGATTCCAACTGTTGTAGTTTTTCATTTTTTTTCTGTGACCGTAAGTGTAATATGTGGTGTATTGCCGGTTTCGGTGCTATATGTCAACGACAACCGGGATACGCATATTTACTTACGTTGATAACATGTGTTGTTATGTATTGCTGTGATATGTTATATTGGATCGTCGTGTTTTGAATAGCCGGGGGTTTTATGTGAGATGAGGGTTTTTATTTTCATTCTTGTAAAATTCATTGTATGTAATATTCTTTTATTGGGGCACATCCGGGTTGAGGATGATGTCACCATTGATATATATTATTTACTTTTCCGCATTAGGATAGACCCAAGGCGGGGAGCACAAGTAACCGGGTTCTAGGGTCCAGTGGGAGATCATCTCAAGGAGTTGAGACCGGGTCTCATAACTCTAGGATTGGTAGGGTTGCTTGCCGCTTTCATAGGGGGTCTAGGGATGTGGGTTTGGCTATTCATCACGACCGTGGAATCCGCGTTTTTACTGGTTTAAATAAAACACGGAATTCCTAGTATATCCAAATTTCATATGTTACCTTCTGCTGCTCTGTAATGTGATCACTGTGATATGTTCAGACGAATGCCTATATTATATATATGAGATATAATTAATATTGTTGCTTTCATTTTATATATGATGCTTAGGAAGCATAACAGATGGGACTTCATTAATGAGATTAATAAAAGAAAAAGAAACCTAAAGATGTTGTAAAAACTTGTTTAAAAACTGGTAGCTCTAATTCTTGCTTTGCATAGCGGTATTCCTTATAGAATATCCAGCACCTTATTCGATAAGGAAAGAGCCGAGATCCCTTCACCGGGAGTGACCTCTTTAGCGAAACTAGCAGATGCTACAACCCATTCGGTTTGTCTTTTGATTGTTTCTATAGTTTTTGCTTTGCATAGTGGTATTTGTGAAATATCCTGCACCTTATTCGATAAGGAAAGAGCCGAGATCCCTTCACCGGGAGTGACCTCTTTAGCGAAACTAGTAAAATCCTAAAAAACACTCCTTCTCAAAATCACTCGATTCTACAACGAGATCAAGTTCATTACGCAAAGGATTTTCTTAAAAACCTGTCGTAGCCCTCCGTCATTTCAGATAAGTACCACTTAGTATTCGTGCTACGTTTGTTGGCCTGCGGCAAGGCGTAGTGTGCGGTAGCTAACTAGTGCTTATCTGCAGCATACGATGCGATTGGATTAGGGTAGTCGTGCGACTTTGTTGGCCTGCGTCAAGCGTCGTGCGGGCGGGTTTAATTCAATCATGAAATGTACGGGTTGAACTTGACTAGCGGACTATGGTTTGTTGGCCTGCGTCAAGGTCATAGAACGCTAGGGGCAGAATATTATCGGGAATTTCAAGTGTTGAAATTTGCAATGAGATTGTATACCTTCTATGAGATAGTTGGACACCGATACCCACTGCGAGTAAAAGTTACTCCCGGGAGAGTTTTACACATCACAATTAGCCGATCAAGTAGGTGTCTAGAAAGGAGTTAACGGGGTTACGCCCCTGGAAAAACGAGGTTTATTTTAATTAAGTCCGTGCGAAAGCACGGGGAACCTCCCTCAAATTACCGACACTGGCCTGGCCGAAAGATTGGTGAACTTGTAAGGTGTAATTAATCCCGGCTAGTCTTACCTTGTAGGCTTTGAAGGTAGATTTGACTAAAACAGTGGGGGCCATCCTGATTAGATAAACTAATAACCAATCCAATCTTGCAAGAGCGTACGCAGAGTGTTTTCTTCTCTCTCTCTCCAGGTAGCGACCATGTCAGGCATTAATCAAGATAATAATATGGATGCATTGACCGAACCTGCTTATTATACTGTGCTAGGGAAACGTTGGTTCCGCTCTATCTTATAATTGTTATAAGTCCGAGCAGGAAATAGGGGAATATCCGGATTTCCATGCCACCCAATCGAAGAAAGTACATGTTGTTGCATCTTCTTCGGATGTGTTCATTACCAAGAGCTGTTTCTCAGTTTCCTCTACGTCCTGGGTATGTGATACCGGATCAGGATCCCGTATATGTAATATGTTACATGGGCTACAGAAAGGTAGAGAACTGAGAATGAGTGATATGTCTCTAAGTGTTAGAGAATGGTGCAATTGTTGCAGCCAAGCAAGTTGGCAAATATCACCTTGTATTAATACATTGATTCTGAACAAATGTTATAACATACCGAACCTGATATACAACATTACATCATGTTCTTTACCGAGTTAAAGAAGGATATAATTTTGTATTGGAGGATAATGTTGTGAACATTTTCCTGAATCAAGAGTTGATTCGATCAGGTACGTTAGATAATAGCATATACGTTCTAAATCAAACCACAGTTCAAAGTATGTAGAACACACATAAGAGGAGTAGTTCATAAATGAACGAATCCTTCTTGAGGCATTGTAGACTAGGTCATATCAATGCGACATGACCAACTAAGTTACATAAGGATGAATATGAGAATCTGTTCGGATTTTCATTTTATGATATTTGTCAGTCTTGTCTCAAAGGTAAAATGACCAATACTCTGTTTACTGGAAACAGAGAAAGAGTTAGTGAACTCTTCGGACAGATACATGATGATGTATACGGTCCTAAGTTTACAAATGTCATGGTTGGTTCTTAGTACTTCATTACATTCATCGACCATCTCTCAAGATTCGGACATATGTTCCTGTTGAAACACGGGTCTGAAACTTTTGAGAAATTCAAGGAATATAAGCTTGAAGTTAAGAACCAAACGGGTAGAAGTTTTAAAGTTCTACGATGTGATCGAGGAGGCGAATACTTAGGGCATGGAGTTCCTGGATTTTTTAGAGAATATGATTCTCTCTCAGCTTACTCCTTCGAGTACACCACAGCACAACGGTATATCGAGGTGGAGGTATCGCATCATATGAGATATGGCGCGCTCTATGATGAGTATTGCCGAGTTACCTGTTTTCTTTTGGTGTTATGCACTTGAGAAGCTGTATACCTATTGAATGGGGTTCCGTCCAAATCAATGCCTACCACTACATATGTGATATGGTGTGGGAAGAGATCATTTCTTAAACGAGTTAAGATATGGGGTTGTCCGGTCTATGTTGAAAAGCAAAATCCGGACAAGCTCGAGGCAAGGTCAGTTCTGTATATGTTTGTTAGGATATCCCAAACATTTGCGAGTGAATATCTTCTACCATACTGAGGAGCAAAAGGTGTTTTGTTTCTCAGCATGCCACCTTTTAGAAAATGAATTTCTTGTGAAGAAATTTATGTCATGAGGTAGAACTGGAAGTAGTTCCAGCTAGACAAACTAACAGCTGATGATTTGATGAAACCAAAGGATTCAATAATCTCCAACGAACCTCAGCCTCTCTGTGAATCTGGTAGGATTCCTCATCCACTCGAGAGATACTACGATCTTCTTGGGTGACAGTGGGAGCGAGGATTGCATCATGGTAGATGATGACCCAACTAGGTTCAGGCAGGCCATCATAAGTGGAGACTTTGTGAAATGGCTGGATGCTATGCGATCAAAAATGGAATCCATATACACCAACAAAGTATGACTTTGAAAATTGCACCTGAAGGAGTAAAACCCATTGGGAGCAAATGGATCTTGATAAGATTCTTGGTATAGATGGAAAAGTTGAGACTTTCAAAACTATGCTAAAGTCCATCAGGATCAATGCAAGTATCGCGAAGTTGGAACATCTGTTTTGATGTGACAGTCAAAGAGTTTGACTTCATCAAGGTAGATGAACCTTATATATACAAGAAGGTTGTAGAGTCTAAGGTTGTCTTCCACGTATTGTACGTAGATGGCATACTCTTGATAGGAAATGGTTTCCTATGCTACACTCGGTCAAGCTCCTCTTATCACGGGGATTCTCAATAGATGATTTGGATAATACCTACTACATCTTGTGGATTATGATCTATGGTGATAGATCTAAGTGGATGTTGGAAGTGTCCCAAATCCAGGTACATAAATACCATACTAAAAGGGTTTAGTACGGAAGATTCTAAGCGTAATGGCTCGCCCACTTACTCATGAATTACTCTCTCCAAAAAGAGGTCTCCCGAGACTGATTTGGAGAGAGCGCACGTGCAAGGGATACCCTATGCTTCGGCAGTAGGCACTATCAGAGTATGCGATGTTATGTACCAGACTAGATGTAGATGACTCACTAGGAGTAGTGATCAGGAATCAATCGGATCTTGGGAGAATCACTGGACAGCTTCAGAGGACATTATTAAGTACTTGAGAAGCACTAAAAGAAAGTTCTTGGTTTGAGCTTCCAGAGTGATAAGGTCGACTGAGAGTCAGTCACATGCATTGTCTTTACCTCAGTTCAAGGACGGTATGTTGGAAGAGTTTCAAGCTAGATACCGTGGCATACTAGACGATAAAGGCTGAATACATTGTTACCAATGATACTGCCAAAGTGGCTGTCTGGGCATTTCTTGCTCATGAGATGAACAAGGTTTTTACCATTGAGCGTCCAATAACTGTTATTGTGACAACAATGGAGTTGTGATTTTGGCCCAGGAACACCGGTCCCATCAGCGTTCCAGACATATTCTGAGGCAAGTGTCACCTGATCAGGAAGATGGATGATCTCCAAGGGATCGAGGTAAGAAGAGTAGACACGAAGGATAACACAACGGATCCACTCACAAAGGCCTTACCCCTAGAGAGACTTCTATGAGATGGTTGAGTATGAGATACTACAACCACTGCTATATTGTTGGGTATTGGATACTACAATAGTTGGCCTTAGTGTAAGTGGGATATTATTAGTTATATGTATACCCTAGAGGCCATTACTGTACATGTGATGTATATTATAGTGGATTCTTGGACATATATAGGGAGGACTTTCTTGCTCGGCATGATAGTATGCTATCTGGTTACTCTTTATCTTAACATGTACACTTATTGTCTCTCTATTACATATTGTAAAGCCCTTAGGATGAGCACTTGACTATCATGATTATGAAGCAGATCATACTACTAGGAACATGGTAGTCGATAAGTACATCCTTCAAATGTTCCTAGTCGTGGGAGTATCGAGATAGGGTATCGATACTCCAAAGTAGACTAGCGTATACGCTTCTCTACCCATATGATGGGCGATGGATGATCCCATATCCATTGGTGTTTGATATCAGAGAAGGTATACGGGTGCTCAGTGGAGACTGGGTACACTGAACGGACTCGCCGAGAACTCCTAGATGGTATTATACCTATCGTCGGATAGCAGTTCTCTAGCGACACTGGTACAGGTTAGTCTGTAGACCCGAGATCGTCATAGAGTCTTGTGTGATTCCCACTGTGCTTTGATTTCCACCATACCACGGTCAAGAGATCGTGCAAAAATGTGGTTTTTGGGTACAGTCCCGAGTCACATGGAGGCAATGAGTGATAGGAGGGTTTCGTCTCTCCCGGTATTGGGAGTTGATGTTACGCTATGCTTGATTCGTCATAACAGAAAATCCTTGTTCAGGGTTGCTGAGATTTACTGGTAAGTGTTACCGGTAGTTTCTCGAACCGTTATGGACCTTGTATCGGCATGACTTATCAGGCTATTGGGGTCTGATGTTATACCACCCCCAGGCTTTGATATACGACATCAGACGAAAATATCGAACTGTACGGTAGTGTTACTGATTGGATTCGCAGGAGTACGAGCAGGCTTGCTTGTTGATCTTCTGATCGCTCAATATCTGGGTGGCCGTTACGTTTAGCAGACCGTTTGCGGCTTGTGGGTGTTTGATATATCATCACCTACTGCCGGCGTATTGACGAGTCTTTAGAGTCCTACACAGAGGTTTCCTGGTTCATGCGAAACGGAGTAGGAGCACATATGTGATATGTGCGGGACCGAGATTAATGCGTGTATGTGATACCGCATTTTATTCTCGCGATATATGTATCAAAAGGTTATATGTGATATAGCCAGGTTATCGGATCAAGTGTTGATTCGATAAAAGGATACATTTGATATTAGTCGGTTATATGTGATATAGCTGGATTATTAAATCAAGAGTTAATTTAATAATTTAATGTATAATTATATATTTGATATATTACATTACATTAACTAATATTAGCTCACTTAAGTATTCATTTTTCTCATTTATAATACATTGATATATATGTGATATATGTTAAATGTATTGTTTTCTTTTTGCACACAAAATACATATGTGATATATATTGTTGTGTCATGCTAGGTTACACTTGCAATATGCATCTATGAGACCCACACCATGCTAGGGTTAAGTTAGGGTTTTATCTGTTTTAAGTAATTCAAACAACTTGGATAATGAATCATGGTTGAAGCTTGGAGAAGCTTGTAGAAAACATTGACTTAGTCCACTTGTTTGTCTAGCTTAAGATATTTTTTAACCCAACCTTTAACTCATAGTTATGGTTTATTCTCTACAATGGTCAGTGCATGACATCCACTAACCATGGTTGTATTTCTAATCTCATGAGTTCATTCATCTCTTCATCACTTCTTTTTCTTCTTCAAGTGAAAAAGCTTGCTAGTTTTTCAAGAGCGATGAAACCTTGTGAGAAAAATAAAACTAAAGTAAGACCACTTCCTATTTCATCATTCTCTACTATTAATGATTTAGTTTAGGGTGTTTGCTTCACTAATTTCATAAATTAGTGAAGAGGTAGCATGAGCTCGAGTCTGTTCGATGTAGATCATCTTCGGCTTCAACGGCATTGAGCAAACTTGTTCGTTTCCTCATGTGAACCCTCTCTAGAGTCCGGGTGTTCACCATTCGTAGCACATGGAGCTTTAGAAGTGAAGGACCGGTCTATAAAGGTTGTATTCTCTCGTTGACTTAGTTGTAAAGTGTTTACATATCATATTTAACCCTAATTCTTTAGTTTCGATCCTCGTTCGGGTTCTTTAGCTCTCTAGAAAATTTTGAAACGGCATATTCGATGCCTTAATAAACAACGTGAGGGTGCTAAGGAACCATCACCGTCGACCACCATCACCACCCCTTTACTAGCCTTCCCTCGAGTCCCCCCTCCACCACCCCTTTCCACGATCCCCAAAATCGCCACCATCTCCATCATCATCATCGTTTTCTTCTTCCACTAATTCCTCTCCTCCACCACTTCATCATCATAATCAACATACTCACCACACCCCTTTCTTCCTCTAATTCTTCCCCTCCACTTCATCATCATAATCAGCATCATTACATGCACCGCCCCCTTCTTCTTCTTTAGATTTTTAGATTTTTTATTTTTAATTTCTCAAAAAAAACAATGAGGAGAGAATCATCTTTTTATCCCAAACTAATGGTTTTGGCTTGGTTCGGTTAGACAGGATAGTTTGCCAAAAAATCATAGGGTTGTTTTATGAGGATTTGTCACATTAAAATTATAGGATAGTTTTATGAGGATTTGACATATAAAACTACTCAAAATTAAAACGATCCCCTCTCAAAATGATTCGTCACAAACTTGCTTTTCCCTATTCTGCTCCTGCTGAATTTAATTAGAATTCGATTTCTTCTCTCTTTAAATATGGAGTCATCTCCGATTCCTCAACGTCGAAGCGTGAGCCACCATCGCACGGCTGAGGAGCAGTTCGGTTAGTTTTATCATTTCATCTTTAAACGTTCGATCTTGATGAATGCTGTCTCTTTTGTTGCGATTTCTCGAAGAAATTGTGAATGTTAAAATCGCCATCTTTGAAATAATCGATTTTTATTGATCTATGGTGAGATTCTTGCGAAAATTGCTTCTATCCTGTATACGACCTTTGAAATTGTGCATGAACGTTGGAAATCTGTGAAAAAATTTATCACAAATTTGGGTTGTTGATGTATTTGAGTATTGATGAGTTTTGATGCATTTGGGCAACGCTTTCACCTTATTTAAAGTTATGAATCGCTGATAGCAAAATAATGGGTACCAAAAGGTCCAAAACTTACGTATATTAGGCTAGAATATGTTACTACATTGATGGCGGTGCAGAAAAACTCACCTTCAATGGAGAAGGGATGATTCTCAGGAAAAAAAAAATGGAGAAGGGATATTTGGAAATAAAAATTTAGTTCTATACGATAGCTTTTAATTGGGGTAGAAGAAACACTAGAATTGAATCCATTTGAGTAAGCATTTTCTGCCTACAATTTGATAGTCTTGAGTAATTTCACTATATACTTTCTTAAGTGGTGGTCAACAAGAGAAGCAAAGTTTTTTCCCCCAACCCCATCATGATTTTCCCTTGTCTTGGTGATCATGGTCCTCACCCTTTCTTTCTTCCATGGTGCTGCCCAACAAGCCCAATAGATTACCGAAGTTTCAACTAACTGAATAATGTGACAAATAGATTCGGAGGTAATATTGAAAATTCTGTTGTGGTTTTATCTCCATATGGACCAACAAATAGTGGCCGAAACCAAGTCCCGCACAAACAAACCTTTCCTAAATCCATTGTACTCTTTTCAACCTCCACTCTCCCCACAAGTTAATTATGTTTATGAGGTGATCCGTTATTCTTTATTTATCTCTGAAGGGCACCAAACTCAGAACTAAAATTACAAAGAATAAACAGGCGATCAACACGTTCCGACTCCAAAGTGCATAACCAACATATTCCTGAACCTACCCACTTTCTCCTTATAAGACTGTTCTATGTTAGATTAGCATTTTTCATTTTTAACCACAGAAAAGCTTTAATTTTTAGAGGATCTTTTGTTTTCCAAAATCCAAACTAGTGTTGCCATTGTGATCCTGGTCCCTATGAAGTTTAGGATATTATAAAATGACTTGACCATGTAGTTGCCTTTCCCTTCCCATTTCCAAGTTGCATCATCTTTTTTGAATTCTCCAATTGGTTTTCACTTCTCTAGATATTGAATCATATGCACCCTCTCTCTTCTTTCATTTCTTAGATCCTGACGAAATTTAGGCCACTATTTGTTTATTTACCATTGACTTTCCAGCAATGCTTCATTGCACCTTGATAATTCGAATAGTTTTGGGAATTTAAGGCACAATGGAAGCTCTCTATACCATCATCTTTCCAAAAGTTAATTATTGTACCTGGTCCTATCAAGTTATAGGAAAACCCGATACTTAGAAGGGTAATGGATGTATTTTGATCATAGTTCCAAGCCAAGCTTTATGAGATACGACCTCCAAGTGAGATATTAACTCAATTTATTTGAGAAGGTTTATGTGCTTTTGCATAATTGTTGTTATGGCAACCACAAATCGGCACAAAAGATGAAACGAAGATCAAACAAAACACACAAATTAAACGAGATTTGGCTAAATCGACCTTTCGCCTCAGGCGAAGCTGAAGGAGATGCACTATATCAGAAATTATGAGGAGTACAATGATGGTGAAGGAACTCTCAAACCCTTAATCCCAAATACACCCCGTATCTCACCAAAAGGTGGTTGCCCTATCTCTCATAATGATATCATGTAAACTCTAAACCGAACAAGATATATCTAGTATTTAGAGGCTGCCACATCAAGTAAGGTCCGAACCCTAGGTGCCCTCCCCCACACACTTGGGCCATGGGCTTCAGGTTCAGTTTTCCTATCGAGTTGAGACCTCAGCTTACGACAGACAGCTGCTTGGCTCGCCTCACAGGCTCGCTAGCTGCAAGGGCTCGAATAACCTTAAGGACTCGCCTATAGAGCTCGGCAAGCATTGCAGATGGTTCTTGACAAGGAACGTGGATCTGGGTCATCTCTAAGGCACACATAGCAATCATCAAGGAGGAATCATTATGTAAGGAAGCACAACTATTACTGATCAGATTTGAATGAACCATGCCATGCCAAGGGATTATATTGGGGACTCCTTATTGTTTAATAATATATTGAGATTTTAAGAGAAAAGCAGTAGAGAAAGATGAGATGATATTGCGGTGCCTTTTGGATTTTCAAATTAGCTACATATACATTGATGGAATAGAATCCATTTTGCTCTATTGGTTGTTTTGTTCCCTAGAAGGGGATTCAATGCTCTATCTATAAACTATATCATATTTCCTTATTGATTGTCTAGATTTTGTTTTAGTCTCAAGTTTGCGCTCCCTGGTCCACACTTTCAAATAAAATTAAGTCTGTTAGCTGAAAAAACTTGATCTGTTTGACCTCAACCCTCGAAAAATGTAAATTGGAGGAATGATATGCCATATAGAAGTTCTTCGGATGCATGGGTGTCATTGAAAGAACATGATGGGTTGACCAATGTCCATCAGACATAGCTATATCTGTAATCAATCCAAATTCTCTATAAATCTGGATTTCATATGGTTATTTATTCCATTTTTCCTAACTCAGATTTTATACACACTTTGATTGGAAAATACTACATTTTGAACACATGTGATTAAACGTGATATAAAAATATAGTTAGATAAATTTGAGGTATGGGTCAAAGACTTTTAAACAGAGGATGTGTTTACAAAGGATGTGCTAGTTGTTAATTTGAGATATGGGTCAAAGCACGCTAAAAGTTACTATGATGTGCTACCTGTTAATTTAGCAGAAGTGATGACCCTTACCGAACCACAACCACAATAATTGGGCCAAAGACATTTCGGTGTAGTTCATATAAGCACGCACAAGAAGCTTACAATATTTTGTAGCTTTTTTGGGTACCTTGTCTATTCAACTATGTATAGAGGTGTCCAATGGTGTATATAAAATGAGAAGTTTAGGAGTGATATGTATATATTACAATTAAAAAAGGCTTATTTACTGACTGTCAGGTTTGGCCCGTGACAGAAAACTACCATTAACTAACATATTGTCATAAAACTATGATGACACGTTCAACGTTGGTCAATATCATTATTCATGTCAAATGACCATTTTGCCATTTTCATAATATAATTAATTAATTATAAATTATATTTTAAATAATTTTAATAATTATTATATATTAATTAAATAATTAATATACTTTTTTAGGGGGAGCCGAGGGAGGAGCTGAAGTGGGACCGTTGGGTCCGGGGCCGAGAGGTCAGGGCAAGAGGAGAGGCCGGGGGAGCTAGGGGAGGGGGTTGGGCCGGGGGAGGCAGCCTAAGGCTGGGGTGGTCGGGGCAGAGGGAGGGCATGGTGGATAGGGCTGGGGGAGGTCAGATCATAGGGAAGGGGAATAGGTGGGAGGTCGGGGATAGGGCTGGGGGAGGTCAGATCATAGGGCAGCCTAAGGCTGGGGTGGTCGGGGCAGAGGGAGGGCATGGTGGATAGGGCTGGGGGAGGTCAGATCATAGGGAAGGGAAATAGGTGGGAGGTCGGGGTAGGAGGAGGCGGTTAGGGAGGGGGGTTGGGCCGGAGGGAGGCGGTCTAGGGCTGGGGTGGTCGGGACAGAGGGAGGGGGCGGAGGATAAGGCTAGGGGAGGTCAGGTTAGAGGGAAGGGGAATAGGTGGGAGGTCGAGGTAGGGGGAGACGGTTAGAAAGGGGGGTTATCAAAGAAGAAGAGGATGATGGTGGTATTGATGATGTTGGTGGTGGTTAAAAGAGAACCAAACTATAAAATCGATCTTTATATCGCTAAAACGAAAATAAATTATAAAATCGACCTCCACGTCGTGAAAAAGGAACCAAATTATGAAATCGATATCCACGTCACCGAATGGGAACCAAATTATGAAATGACCTCCACGTCGATCAAAGAAAACCAAATTATGAAACGACCTCCACGCCGCTCAAAGGAAACCATGAATTTGACTTCTACGTCTCTAAAAGGGAAATAAACTATGAAATCGACCTCCACATCGCTAAAAGATAAATTATAAATGAACCTCCAAGTTGGTAGAAGAAAGTTATCATATAAAATTGACTCTTATTGTTGTTTAAATGAATTATAAAATGAACCTCACATTTATCATCAACAATAGAGTTTTGGAGGGCATTTTTACAATTACGATGTTTTAAGGGCTTTTTTACAATTAGCTAAGTTTCAGGGGGCATATAGCCAAAAAACCCGTGAGAAGTTAGGATTATAGTGACTTTTCTTCTTCTTCTTCTTTATTTAATTATGTAGCCCATGACAAACTTTGGAAGCCCAACACAGATGGGTCTTCTCTAAAGCACAAAAGAAAGAGAAAACTGAGTTTCTATATATTTATTTTTAGATAATTGATCTCCATACAGGTACAAGATATTATATGAATCTCTCTTTTTTTATAACTTTTTTTACAGAGATTGCAATTAATCTTTTTTGTATTGTTAGAATTTTCTTATATCATTAATGGAGCCTTTATATAAGACAATTTAGTCTCATATTAAAAAGAGAGAGAGGGATTAGAGTAGAAATTAATAACAAAGAAAAAGGTATGTATCTCATTATCTTTTTTATTTCAGTTTATTTTGAATCTTCACATGATTCATTGCAACGGTCTTAATGCTGGTTTCATATGATGGCCTTAATGCTGGTTTTTTCGATCAACGGTCTTAATGCTTGTTCTTATCATTCGACGGCCTTAATGTCGATATTTCTTCAAACAACTTAACGCCGGGATTTTGCTAGACCATAATGCTAAGAAATTATCATACAAGAGTATTGATTTATTTTTGAAAAGGAAAACAATATAAAACAGAAAAAGGAGAAAGAATTAGAATAGGAACACTACCTTGTCTTCTGGTATTTCCTTATGATTGGTTTATTTTTATTTTTTTTAAAAAGATGAGAGTATGAGGGATTGAGTGTATTTTTTTATTCTTGATCACCAAAGAGAAAGCTTACTCTCTTCTAAATTTTTTGTTCCTGGTTTATATAGGTGAGAGAAATTAAGATAATAGAGAGCGATTTTCAAAATTGTGGACTCAGCTGGCAGCCGGTTAGAGCAATGAGGATTTAGATAGGAATTAGTCAGATTTTGATTTTTTAATATATAGGAATTGAGCCCAAAAGGAAGCATAAGCCCACAAAATAAAAATAAATGCATAAGAACAAGTTGGGCCGAGCTGGTCGGCCTAAGGATGCTTGTGCGGCACATGTGCCCATGCAGCGGCGCACAGACGTGAGTGGTGCTTGTGGGAGCACGGCGTAGGCTGGGCAGAAGCCCTGTTTGGGCCTTGGCTGCCCTTATTTTTTCTTCTTTTTTCCTTCCTTTTTTTCTTCTTTTTTTCTTTTCAAATTTGGCAAAATAATTATAACGATAATAATAAAAGGTATCATTATCATTATTTATGTTATTTAACATATATATCACAAACTCAAAATTGATTACCGAATTTTTTTATGGGAAGGGAAAAATGCAAGTATGAGGAAAAATATAAGTATGTCTGAATAAAGAAGAAACGATGTGGTGACAAAGGTCCAGGATGACTTGGTTAAAGGAAGATGATAAAAACACATCATATTTTCATAAAATTGCTAATGGCAGATAAAGAATAAACAAAATTTGCTCTATAATACATGAGTACAGAAGTTTCAAATCAGGAATAACTTTTGCAATTGTTTACTTCTTACTACAGAGGCATTTTTAGTGATAACTCGTCTAGAAGCATCACTTATGATTGACAAGGTTTGTAAGGAAATGAGAATTGGGGCTTCTAAGATTTGGAGACCCCATTTTCTGTGGATGAAATTAAAATGGCGGTGTTTGATTTGAGAGATAAATCTCCAGGCTCTTACGGATTTTCAATTTTATTCTTTCAGGAGTTTTGGGATATTGTGAGGGTTGATATTATGGCAGTTTTTTTTATATCTTGGAATTATTGATTTAAAAAGGCTTAACTACACTCTGATCACTCTAATTTCAAAAATTGAAAATCCATGTGGTGTTTCAGAATATCGACCTATCAGCCTTCTGAATGCTGTCTTTAAAATTATGACCAAGGTTCTGACTACCAGACTTAAAGATAAAATGAGTTTGCTGGTGGATAAATCGCTAACGGCATTTATTAACGGAAGAAGTATTTTGGACGGTGTGGCTGTTGCCCAGGAAATTGTGACAGAGTGTCATAAGAAGAAGGAAACATGCATGATGCATAAAATTCATTTTCAGAAAGCATATGAAATGGTGAGATGGGAGTTTCTGGAAGAACTATTGCTTGTCGGAGGATTTGGAGCTAGATGGGTTTCATGAGTTATGCTTACACTAAGAGATGAAGATACTTCGGTGGTTGTAAATGGTTTTAAAGGAAATCTCATTCATTGTAAAAGGGGACTTAAGCAAGGAGATCTATTGTCTCCTTTGTTCGTGCTTATTGCATATGTGTTTTTTAGGATTATGGGAAAAGCTAAGGAGGTAAATTTGTTGGAGGGGTTGGGAAGCAATGATAGCGGACATGAGGGTATCCTGGATCTTTAATATGCCGATGATACCTTATTATTCTGCTATCTTTTGTTAACTCAATTGGCAATCATTAAGTTTCTTCTGTTTGCTTTTAAGTTATCATCTGGTTTGCAAGTGAATTTAGAAAAAAACACAACCGTTTTTAATTGGTGGTTTTGAAGATTTGCATATTACATTAGCCGAAGGTTTTAATTGCAGCAGGGGGTTCTTTCTGCTGAAATGCTTGGGTGTCCCAATTAGACCAATGGACTGCATAAGGAGGATTGACTTCCAGTTGTCCAAAAAGTTGATCCTAAATTAGCCGGATGGAAGGATGGAAGGGTAAAATGCTATTTAGAGGTGGCAGACTTGTTTTAGTTAACTCGGTTATATATCCATCCCTCTATACATGATGTCTGTTTATGTGGTGCCCACTTAGGTGAGAAAAGATCGATAAAATTAGAAGGGTAGTTTTTAGGAAGGGGAAATATAAATTTTCGGTTTTCATTGCTTAGTTAGTTAGGGGGAGGTTTGCAGACCAGAGTTTGGTGGTTTAGAAGTGATGAATTTCAAGAATATGAACACTGCTTTGTTAGCGATATGGATGTGGAAACTTGTCTCTGATCAATCTCTCCCTTGATATGAATTAGTGTTGAGCTCATATTATAAAAGAAGATCCTTTTAGGATTATGATTTGTTACATTCTTCTGCTGTGTCCTCGTTCTGGAGAGGTGTTGCAAGAACTGTTTTGCCATTCTCCAAAGGTTTTAATGTGATATGCAATAAAGGAGATACAGTTAGATTTTGGAAAGATTATGGTTGGGAGATTTTCCTCATACTATTTTATACACTCAATTATTCAATTTGGCTTGGAATCAAAATGAATAGGTATCTTCCAAGAGAGAGTTTAGAAATGGACGATGGTTTTGGTATCCTAAATTTAGATATCATCTTACCAAAGAACATTAAGATGAATTAACTCTCTTGTTTCAATTATTTCTCTCTCCTAATCTATCTGAGCACAAAAATATTTGGAATTGAAGATAGAGCGTTGATGGCCAATTTTCAGTTAAATCTTTATACAGATTCGCAACATTTGGTGGTTGCAAGTGTCCAATTGCTAAAGTTTTATGGAGGTGTAAGGTTCCAACGAAATTTAAAATCCATATGTGACTTATAGTTAGAAGAAAACTTCTCATTTTAGATTTTATGATGAAAAAAAGAGTTGACAAAGGAGCTTTATGAGTCTTGTACAATAAATAAAGTGAAACAATTGAACATATTTTCTTAAGATGTTCTTTTGTAAAATCGATATGGAAAAATAAAAGACATTTATGGAAGATTAAAGAAAATCCAGCATCAATGTTCTCATTATGGATGAAGTGGAGAATCAAAAGGGTGAAAAAGAATATTAGGAATACTTTAGATATGTTTGTCATGGTCTTATGCTAGTGTGCTTGGGCCGAAAGAAATTCCAAGATTTTCCATGATAAAAAGTGTTCTTCTTTAGTTGTACTTCAGAGAGTTAATATTTTGCTGGACTTTTGGACGAACGCTTTGAAGAGGAGGATGTCTACATCCATATAATTTATCGGAGGTTTTTGAAGAATTTTGTGGACAAATGGTTTAATTCGGTTTATAGTTAATCCTTGTTGCCCATAGAGAGATGGTTTTTTAGAACATGTTTTTTCCTTTTTATTTTTCTTGTTTACATGTAACTTTCCTCATTTCATATTTTTAATGAAATGTTTATTTGGCTAGGGTTTTATTGACCTTATCCTTTCTCTCTCAAAAAAAATAAAAATAAGTATGATACAACAGTTTATTTACACATATCCTATGTACTTGTACTGATATACCCTTAGAAAATGCAGAATATTGCTCTCCTTGCATCTTTCCAATGATTTCTTCATTCTTACACATCAACCCTTAGATGGACATTAAATCTCTTTCTTTCTTTTTGTATGGATGAATAATGTCATACTAATTCTATATCCCCAGGCTCCTAATCAGTACCGGTAGCAATTTGCAAGACGCTGGCCATGGATGATGCTGTTCTATTACCCTTGAGGTTTTTATTGATTTCTTCATACTACTCATGCCTACAAATTGTATATGATATTTCTATTATTATTCATGCCTGTAAATTGTATGTGTGTATATTATTCATGCCTACTGATTATATACAATGTTTCTGTATATTGCTCATGCGTAACAAATAGTATCTTTTGTTTTGTATATGCTCCACACCTGCAAATTTAACCATGATGTAACTTTGAAGATCATGACCCAAGTGTTTTGTTTTAATTAGTTAACTCTTTGATTAGGATATAAATAAAATGTACTTATAATCTACTGTTCATTAGTTTATCACATTCTATCCTAACCTATCATAATCAACAATTGATCATCACATTCAGTTATGAGATATATATCTGCCTCGTAACTTTTGCATTCTCTTTAACCATGTTCCTGGGCAATTTATATTTCAGTTTACATTGAAGTACCATATCAAAAATGTGATCAGTGTTCTAAAGGTGCCGCATAATTCCCTTCGCCCCAAAAACCGAGGTGATTTGAGCCTCCTCTGTTTTGATTGAGTGTTTGGCGAATTGTTCAGCATTGCGGCTTTTGACAAATTTTCATATCCTGCACGAAACCAAAATTATAAACTCAAGACTTGTATGGACCTGACACGTATACAATCTTCTGTAGCTGAAAACTTAAAAACTGGTATCAATTGGGTTTAGATGGAGTTCTGCCCGTGCCTATATTATGCTTAAATGTCTTATTCTTTCACCATTTGTCCCATACCATATAAATAAAGGAGCAGGGTTGTAGTACGAAGTTGTCAGCTAGCGTAAAGCATAGCTGAAAATGTTGGAAGGGTTTGGATGTGCTTTAGGTTTTTGACATGCAGTCCGGGCTTTTTTGGGGGCTTGAGGATCATTCTGTTATTAAATATTGTATACATTTACAAATGGAATTATATAGTTGTGATATATAATATATTTCTCACATATGACACTTTCCCCTTCAAGACGATTAATTACTACTACTGTTAATGTTAATCTTTGGGTTTTTTCTCTTAGTCTCATATTTTCAAGTTCATTGCTAGAAGAATTGACAGTGATTTCAGTTATGGCGATTTAGGAATTTACCTTGAGTTATAATTCTATAATTTCAGCACAAGCTAGTAAATTAAACTATGTTCATTAGGTTAGTTGCAATTAATTTTCTATATGTTTTGGTTCGAATTAAGATCAGATGACTCAGGTTGGATAGGTTTTAGATAAAATAAATTCCAAACGCAATAATACGAAAAAGTTAAAACTTGTCCGTTCAAATTCAGGATGGTATGAAAGACTTACAATCCCCACAAAAAGCGGGACGGTATTGTTCTAGTTCAGGTCTGCTTTCTATTATGCTTGATCCTACAGCTTGCTGCTGTCGAACCCGATTTGGAGTAGATCTGTTGGTCCTTGTTTTCCTCATAAAATTAATGAAATTTGGGTGAGCCTTGTTGATTCTAGATGGAGATACTTAATGCAACAACCTAGCTCTTGTGATGCCCCCCAATCTTAATTACACTGCAGTAACTCCATTATTGTGTGTGTTTTTATTACACTCACACAAATTTGGATCTTGGAGTGTATTATTGAGTTCAGCTCTGCTGCAATATTATTCACAATTATGGCTTAATAGCTGTCAGGATATTATATTTTAAATCTCTATTTGCTGTTCCAAACTTCACAAACTGAACCAATCATGTTTCTTTTTCTCTTATTCCCACTAGCTTTTAGCCCATAATCTGTTCTCAGCCTATCTCTATGTCAAACATTATAATATATTATGAGATATGATGCACATTACTACTAAAGAACCTTTGTTCATGACAAATAGCCATAGCATAGATTTTTTATATATATATAAAAATTGACCAATGATATTATACCTAAGCCTATAATCAATCAACGAGGACATTTATTTTAAATTTGAACTTGAATGTTAACAGAATAATACATGAAAGCGAAAAGGGGGAAAAAGACTGAAATGTATTAATTTTCCAAGTCCTGCAAATTAAGTAGTGCAGCAAATACGTGTATAATTTTATAAATGACGAATCCATGATTTGGTTCCTTTCCTTCTTTGAGAATTTACCCAATCATTTACCCTATCATAAATTTCAAACAATGCGAGAATTTATCGAGACCGTCATTAGTGTGTGCATTTAAACTAACCACATGACAAAGAATCTGATAATAGTTAACCCTCTACTACTTGCATAGTTATTGTTACTAGTACTGTGCACGTGTGATTCAGGTTTTGTACAAATGAATGCTTATTAATGAGTTAATCGGTTAGATTTTTATTTTTAAAATGATATGATTAGTCTTAGAGATATAGGTATTTGCCCACAAAAGATGGAGGTAGTTTCTATAGTGGAGAATTTCAATGCAGCAGTAGTTTTTTTCTTCCTTTTCTTTAGCAATTAATTATGGTAGTTTAGTAATATTTCGACACATCAGCAAAATCTATGTGGCATAAAATTGGAGCCTCAATTTCAATGCAAATTTGGCAGTGTAGTGGTAGACATAATTTAAATCATAAAACTTAAAATTTATCTTATTACCATAATGCATGACTGCCCCTTAATGAGCCACCTAAGTGCATCAAGATATTAGGCTTTGCTAAACAACTAAAGGTCATGGAAACATCATTAGTACTTAGGGATTACCTATGATACAATTCCTAATTTTTAATCTGTACCCTCTCGAGCCTAATCATTCCTTGTTCATGCCTCTAGGTTACAACTAATTAATCATATGTCTCAGGTTAAGCATGCAGCTCCTTATGCGCATATGCATCCAACTTAGTTTTGTCTCTGCTGCAAATTTAATATGTAGGGTAATGATATCACTAATAGCAGGCATATGGTAGGTAACTATTAAACTAGTTTGGGACATTTATTTGTTCTACATATATAGTGCCCACCACATTGAATGACACTGGGTTTTTCTACATGATCAGATTAGGGCATCATTCAGTTGGATGGTGGCTCTAAAGAGAGGGTGTTAGTGAAGTATGATGATAGTGTATCAGTCCATAGGCCTAAAATTTTGGCAGAATTATCGATATTTAACTTCAACAGACGGAACAGTTGGTACAAAACGAGAATTGTGATAAGTAGTTCGCAAGACAAGCAACTTTCACATGAGAAGAGTAGAGGAAGCTTGTTTGTTTATACGGAGGGCTGGTGCCGCACGGGTTTAACCTATAGCTTAGAATAGCTTAGAAAAGACAAATTTATTAGTTACCTTCTCTTGGTGTTACCAGACGTATTTAACGTTATTTGAATATTGTTATGTAGGCGTCATTTACGATCCACGGTTAACTTTCCAGATTGCTATAGAGCTGACTTAATTTGATGCAGATGCTATATTAACTTTATATTGATTGCTATATATATATATATAGATGGCTTATTTTGTAATTTACTTCAGTTAAGAATGATTCTAGACGTATAAAAATTTCAGAAGAATAAGTGTCTTGGTCTATGTACAGGGAATTGATGTAGAGATTCACAATTTGATCCATGAGAGTTACTGAAGGGTGAAGGCAAGGCTATTTGCTACCTCATCTGGTGTATATTATCATAATTACTTCAGTAATAAAATGCAGTCGATTGATATATAGAAGAAAGGATTCATTATATTTGTTCATGTGCGTTGGTTGAATTCAATTTATTGTCCAACTAAACAAGGTATATATCTTATTACAATCTTTACTGCAGTAACAATTTAGTGAAAGAACCTCTATGGTGTGTAGTTTTTATGCAAGAGAGAAACTTGTTATATGTGAATATAAACAGTACTTATAACTTAAGGTTTACATATTACATTTCTTCCCCCTTAGATGAAAATCGGTACCGTAGCTCACTCGGTCTATCAACTTAATAAAAAGTCTGGTTATATCAAAGTTATATATCTTGGCTGAGATAAACAAAATACAAGAAAATATAAAAAGCTTTAGAACTCATCTAGCACGCTAGAGTAGTTCTGTGTATTTCTCAGCTTCTCTTTAATCTTTGTCAGTAGTTCCTGTTGCATAAAATTTGAAGAGAAACTCAACATTTAACACTACATTGTAAAAAGATAATTCTTACCCATTGAAGATTTTTGAGTTCTTTCCGTTTCGCCGGCGAAAGCAGATAATTATATAAAAATTATTTCAACATAAAGAAGCCTATGAATTCAGCGGTTCTCAATTAACAACCATTTACTTAATTCAATTGTGTAACCTTGCAATCGAAACACCCCTGCCATTATCGTCTATAACTCGATACTCAAAGGACATTTCTGAAATGAATGCTTATCTATCACTTTATCTGAACTACAACTCACAAGACCAATCTCTTCCCCATTATTTATGTCTAATATACAATCTTGTTAAGAGTCCCTTTAGAAGAATCCATACAAATATTTTAACTTTTTATTGAACCATCAACTTCCAAATAAAGTTATACTACAGAGCTTCAAGATCTCCATAATAATTTAAATTGTTTCAGGCCCAGTTTAGAGAGATGATTTATTTTTAAACCCATGTATTTTCAAAATCATGAAAAAACCCAATACTTACAAAATACAGATGTTTCAAATTCAAAATAGGTTTTGTGTATTATGCATAGGATATTTTTGCAAAAATTCCATATTTACCCATATTCTTTTAAATCAAAGACATATTATTCTCTAACAATAATTATTCATATGATTTCCTTTCGCCACAACTATAGTTTGCTCATTCTCTGTTGATGCTTCTCTCCAAATTGCTTAATTTTTCTCCACAGTCTCTTCTCCAAAATCTGTATCTCTGTTTTTAAATCACTCTCATCCAATCCAATTCCTAACACTTCAATCTCCGTTTTTAATTTTTGCATCCCCTCTTTTAAATCCGTAATCTCCTATTCAATTCTTCCGATTTTCTTTATCTCCATTCCCGACCCTCGTAATATCCTCGCTCATTTCTAACATTTCCATTTCCATGATGGTTGAAACTAAAGCAATCACTAATAAAGAGAGAATAATAAAGAAGCCATGTAAAACTATAGATACATAATAAGAAATATTATATTTTAATATCTTGGAAAATCCAAAAAATCATATTTTTAATATCTTAAGAAATATTAAAAGGGTAATATAGACAATGTATACATAAATACGTATACAAATGGGGGTTTGGGTTTAAAATAATGTAAATATATATTTTTGGGTTTTTTTTTCACAATTTTGAAATCCCATGGTTTTAAAAATAAGTTATCTCTTCAAATTCAAACTGGGTCTAGAAACAATTTTCCCTTTAAAATTTTAAAGCTACTTTGTACCAAAACTTTTTCATCTATATTGAGCTTCCACAAGACACCATCTTATTTCTCTGTCGGTGTAATTCCATCAAACTCTGTCAGAAGGCTTCTCGATTTTGCTACAACTTTATAATTTTGTGAGGGAAGATTCGATTACCTCTATGCTATCTACTCGAAGATAGATTATCCATTTCAATAAAAGTAAGTTGATTGTTTAACGTTGATTCAAATACTTTTGGAAATTTAAACTCGAAAGGAGGATATTCTATCTACTGGTCCATCCAAAATCAAATAGTTTTTCCATCCAAAATCAAATAGTTTTTCCATTACTCAAGACTAACATCAATTTATTTATAATAAGATCTTATTTAGATTCATATTCTTCCGCGCCATGTCAATTCATGTATTTAGTAACCTCTATATTTTTATAGCAGAAATATAAAATTTTCAGCATATGACCAAGTGCATATTATTATTGCTCAAAACCTTCCACGTCCATTTTGTGAGAGTACCGGTATTAAAACCACTCAAGTCATGAACACCTAGGCCATCATATACTTCTCTTACAAACTTGTTCTAATTCATTAATGTCCATTTTGTGAGAGTATCGATTTTTTCCAACACCCTTTTTAACAATCTTGCATCTTGAAATAGCCCTCGACAAAGAAAATTGAAAAAGTACATGATATAAGCCCTTCCACTTATGAGGGATAAAAAAAACCCTATCAAATTAAGCCATGCTTTGTGAATTAGATCAAAGATATTTTATATCTTACATTTGTAGGGTATATACATATCATAAACTTTACATCTAAAAACCTCCAAGATACATACTACATTTCATATGCAGTTAAATGACTCTTAAATCACACCTATATAAAACTTCATATGTTCTTAGAACTCTTGCATGAAAAGCTTTCTACTTTTATCATGAAAGGACCATTCTTAAAAGCTAAAATGAGTAGTCTAAATTGCATGAAACCCCCTCACTTCTTCATGTGTGGCAGGATTACTCTTTCTCTTTTCAAAAGCAGACATAATTGTTTTTTTTTATGTTTTGTTTGTTCTGTATTTTAATGAAACTTGATGGTATACCTCTATTTCTATAAATCAGAAATAATAATAAAAAACAAAAACAAAACAAAAACAAAAACACCCCTTGATGACAAAGTTGTAGAAGCAGGGCTCCGTATAGTTTCTGAATACGGATATGATTTTTTCGGATCTGGTTATATATTTGAATGTTATTCCGAATAAGGATACAATTGTAGCAAAATTATCCAGATATGCATGCAAATATTGGAATATATGAATTCGGAAATGAATCCAGATATGGATATCCATAGGCAAATACAAAAAAAAATACATTTCATTTTTTCTCTCCATTTTTTACTTAATATATAGTGCTCATTAAAACCATTCATTTTTTCCTCTATTTTGTGTTATGAATCTAAAAGAATATTTTTACATATTATTTTATCATCTATTATCATGTTTAAAAACATGCAATATATACCGATAATATATATAGTACATTTGGTATCATATTTATATAATAGTCATTAGTATGCATTTTTTTTAACAATATTTTAAGAACTCACATTAATTAAGATTTAATGAAATGTATCAATTACGTGCACATAACTGCTCCACATCCATATTTATTTTATCTTAAATCTGTGTATCCATATTCGATTCTTTAATAACCGCTTCATATCCGTATCCGATATTGCCAAATACGGATATGACTATTTATTAATAAATTATATCTGTATCAGTTTCCGCATTCATCGCCAAAAATCAAGTACAGATATGGCACTGCTCATATCCATTCCGTATCCGACTCGGATGCAACCTTATGTAGAAGCATATTCTGGAATCGAGGACAAATTAAAAATGATGCAGCTTTTGAAAAGAGATTCTCAAAATTTTATGCCACCGCACCAAAACTCGAGGTATGTATATTTTTATATTGTAACATGTTTGTTAGGTTGAATGCCCTTTTCGGGTTGAAAAATTACTCTATCGGAGCATGGTATTTAATTTTTAAAAATATGAAGTCTTAATGTATGTCCGTTGAGATTTGAAGCTAGGTTGTTCTGATAGCATGTTAAAAGTACATGCTACTACACTCACCAAAACTTTGAAGTTGTGGAAAGTGGATGATGTCCTGTCATATAGGCAAAAATAATTGCAATTTAACCAAAGAAGTAAGAAATGATGAAATTTTACTACTTTATACTTGAAAGTAGACATAGGGGTAGTTGGCAACTTGGTTCCCTTGGCTGGCTAGAATACCTGGGTATGGCACAACATGCAGGCCTGCTGCATGCTTGCCTTCTCAGCAATGAGCAAAGCAAAAAAACACAACCCACATGCAATTTCTGTGACCTACACTTGGCCTGGGATTTTTTTTCTTGGTATTAAAGAATACCTACCTTGCTCTTTCCTGCCTTAGTTTGAGCTCTCATTCATTTCCTTGATGAAAAAAGCTCCACCTTTTTCCAAGGAGTCAGAGGTGTGGAGCCAACCCATAAATTACGCTCTCATGTATATGTATATATATATTTGGCTAATTAGCAAGAGAACACCACCCTTGTTCTTTTTCAAAATATCCCTCGGCACATATATCATTTACGAATACATATGCATGTAATGACGAAACTATAGAAGTTCAAGGGTATTTTAAGAATATATAATGACGTTGTTCCAGTAGGAGAGGTGAAATAGTAACCGATTCATGTTCATTAGTAAGAATTGATCAACTTGTAATCGGATTAAACAAAGATACACTTGCACAAATGCCTAGATCAAGGGCCACTAATTAAAGAAGCGTTTGACTTGCAAGGACATTGTTATAATATAAAACTATACACATAAATTCTTATTAGAACTTCAAAGTTTTGGATGAAATAGCAACGGCTTAAGATAATCATGATGCCAAGCTGTAACTGGACTCGGACACTCAATTTCTTCCAATTTTCTATATAATAAGATAAAACAAACAAGATGTTTTGGGGACTTTTTGCTGCGCGGATGAAAAAATAACAACAAAATAAATAAATTAAAGCCATCCAATTTATCCATACTTCCACAGAGATTGTGGTGGAAAGGTAACAAGAGAGAGCAGTGAATTAAAAATTACAAATTGATTCAAGCGATTCATCAGAGAAATTCAACATAATATTGATCTGGAACATACTGTACTATTTAACCATGTAAACATCAGTGACATACAAAAACCCCATCTGAAATCAATTATCTGCAACAGCATCACCCAGAAGAAGAAGAAGACAACACCACCATAGTTATAAGAAAAAGAAAAAGAGAAATAATAATAAGAAGGGAAGAAAAAAAGAGTAACATATAAGAATACAGTGTACCTATTCAATAAAACCCTCATGAGGCCCAAATAAGCATCACCGCTTGAAAAAGAAAAAAGAAACTCTAAACTCATCAAAACAAAATATTAAAAGAAAAAAAAACTCATTCATTCATTCATTCATTCATTCTATCACTTAAGCTTGATGATTGCATGGGAGCTTTCTTAGCTAGGTTATGCTTGTTGTTGTGCATCCAAACCTTAAGCACTCTCCTCTTGACTCCAATCTCTTGACACAGCTGCTGCACAACAGTCTCCTCTTGCTTCTGCAGTTTCCAACCAACCCTCTCAGCAAATGCAAGCATCTTCTCCTTCTGCTCAGCACTAAACTTAGTCCTGAACCTCTTCTTCACAAACGGAGGCCTCGGGTACAGCATCTCGTCGCTCTCCGACGTCTGCAGCGGCATGATCATGTTCTGCGGCATCGGCCTCTGAACCATGAGGTTGCTGTTCATCAAGAGACCCTTTTGGGCACCATTGATGAGCTTCCTGCATGAGAAGGACGAGTTGGGGGGCTCCCCTTCGATCTCCTTCCTGTGGAAATTCCTGTGGCAGTTGCACGCTGAGCATTTGAGGGCCTCGAGGGTGCCGTCTTCGCCGCTGGGCATGAACTCGCCACAGCCATCTGTTGCATTGCCACCAATTGAGGCTGCATGGTTCTTTAGGCACTCCCTGTACCTTACCAAGATTGCTCCCTTCTTGTTGATGATGGTGGTGATGTGATTTTGGTGGTGGTCTTCAATGGCCTCATTCATCATGGAGTGGCTTTGGCCTTGATCATTGATATAAGCGTTGGTGCTCATCGGGATTGGGATTTCTACCTCATGTGCAGAAAGATCCATTCTTTTCTGCTTTTTTTTCTCTTTCTTTTGTTTAAAGAAAAAAAAAATAAGAGGATAGAAATTTTGGGTTTAATTATGGGACTGGGATTTTTTTGGGATTTTAAATGATTAAACAAAGGATAAGGAAAACGAAAGTTTTAGGAACCTAATTAAGGGATACTAAAGAACCTTATCCTAAATGGAAGAATATGCAAGAAGAAGAAATGGAAGATTTTTGAGACTTTGGAATGAGAAAACAACCATAAATTAAACAGTAGTTGATTTTGTTGGTTTGAGAGACTACAAGGTCTAAACTTGTCCAAGAAGAAGAAAACAAGAGCAAGAACAGTGGCTAATGCCCAACAGAAGAAGAAGAGAAAGTACTTGTTTTTAGTTGGGTTTTTTGGCTAATGTGACAAAATGTAGAATGCTAGCAACTCAAGAAGAGAAACTAAAACAAACCCATGTTCCTCTCTCTCCCTCTCTTTAGTTTAGAGAAAGAAAGAGGACAAATGGCGAGTTACTGCAAAAGTTGAGAGAGATGTAATATAAAAACTAGGTGTTTTTTCCTCCTCCCTACAACTTACAAGGAGATGAGCTAAGTGCTTGAATCTTTGTTTCCATGGCTGAAACAAAAACAAAAAAGTTTTTTATGAAGAGGTTAGAGGAAGAAAGAGGAGGTTTTTGGGTGAATTGAGTTGTGAGAGTCGTGAGGCACTAAACAAGGAGCTTATAGCAGTAGTGAGACAGGACAAATTGGAGAGAGAAAATGAGATTTTTTTTTCTTCCTTTATTTTTTCTTGGGTTTTATTTTTTATTTAAATTTAAAACAGGGAGTTGAAAAATAAAGTGTGGGGTGTTTGCTTTGCTTGCACTATCAGGAATCAAAGCTTGTTACGCCATGGGATGAGAGAGAGGACTGTGGGTGTCAGAAGAGAGAGAACCCCACAGTTTTGAGTTATTTTTTTTTCAAAAGATCAAGAAGAGAGATTTGAAAAAAAGAAGAAAAAAAAACCAAAATGCCCTGCCAACAAAATTAGAAGGGGTTTTGTCAATGCCTTTGAAATCACTGTTTGACTCCTCATTAACTGCTTCCTAACTGTCATGAATGCGCTTTTAGCCCTAACAAAGTGGAGAAAAGGTCAAGCTCTTAACAATTTTTCTGCAAAGGAAAGTATTTTGTGATCTCCATACTGATTTTTCTATTGAAGATCGTACGTACTAATAAGAATCCAATCGTTTATCAACAAGATGCACGCAGGAAGGCCACTCATCTCATAATGGACGATTTCAATCAGTAAATATCTCAATCTAAAAGTGAATGAGTTTGATGATCAAGACATTATTAACTAGCAGGTTAGGTAAGTTGATTTGTTACTGTCCACCATACACTCTCTCCAGTTAATTATTCATTGATGTATGATGAAGAGGGAGTAGGCCATGGAGGAATTATTTTTAGACTAAAATAAGCCTAAATGATCAGAAAAGCAACACAGGTTTAGGTTAAACTTTTTTGCTTTTGCTTGTTATTATGATACCTTTTCTAAATGTTAATTTCGTGCTATGATGGTATCCACTCGCTTAGAGGTCTGAATACCCAAGTCAGCTTGCATAAAAAGGAAGAGCAAATTAAGAAAAAAATGCAATATAACTCCATCTTTGTGCTCAAGTATCTAATATACAGCAGGTTGAGAACAAACCCTATGTCATGTCTGTTGGAGATATGTGCTCTCAAGGCAATTATTGTAATTGAAGAAACACCTATACGAGAGAACAATCTTACTCAAGATGATAATATGGTATCTGGCTTGTCTTTATCATTCATGTGATTACGTTTTACTCTTTATCACGTATCGCTAATATATAATGATAAAGCCCGTGGGATCTTTGCTTAAACCAGGATTATGATAGAGATCATGCTAGTGAGATCTGGATAGTCTATAAGCACATCCTTAAAAGTCCATAATCGAGAGAGTATCGAGACTGAGTATCGATACTCAAGATTAGACCAGTGTATATGTTTTTTGATCCCGATTGGGGCGATGGTTGATCCCATAACCATTGTTGTTTGACATCAAACATTATATACCGGTGCTTATTAGATGAATGAGCTATATTGGATGGACTTACTTGAGAACTCTTAGATGATATTGTATCTATCGTCAGATAGTAGTTCTCATATGATATGAGTACATGATAGTCTGTAGACCTAAAATCGTTATCACTACTACAAATAAGGGTTGCCCTTACGGATTTATCTGTAGGGGCAAACCAATGCCCGGCCCTACGGATATCTGCGCAGGGGTGAAAAAATAATCTGTAGGTGCAAACGCCGTAGGTGCAAGTTGAAGCCCTGAACTTGCCCCTACGGAGTTCTGTGTAGGGCCAGTTTCACCTACGGAGTAGGCCGTAGGGTAAAAAAAGTTATTTATTTACGGTTTTTTTAAATATATTAACTGTACCTACGAATATATGCGTAGGTACTTATCCGTAGGGGCCTTTGTTTGCCCCTACGGATATGTCCGTAGGGACACTCCCAACCCCCTGGTACTGAGATCAGGGGGGAAATATCAGTTACTGCTGATATTTTGCCCCTACGGTTTAATCCGTAGGGGCAACATGTGTACCTACGACTTAATCCGTAGGTACACATTATCTGTATTTTTTTTTAAAAAAATGGCTGCATGATTTTTTCCCGTCCTGTGCACAATAATATATATATCAATAAAATATAAAATTAATCATCACACAACATATATCGCAGTATTCATAATCACATCTCATGCATATAATATACAAAAGAAACCCAAAAACTGAATATGATATAAATATAAACCAATATCAATATCATTTCAAAATGTAGTACAATATGTATGATATAAATAAATACATGTTTCAAAAAATATGAATCAAAAAGTTACCCTAGCTCGGTCCAGCTCCACCTCTGATAAACGATAGAATCAAGCGCGCCTGCTCCTCGGTCAATAAACTATGCAATTCGGCGCGTGCGGGAGTCTGAGCGGCCTGTGAAGCTGGCGATGTGGTCTGCGCAGCCGCCGTCGAGATAGTCGCTTGCAGAGCCGCGGCTGCGGGAGTCTGAGCGGGCGGTGGAGCTATAGGAGCTGTCTGCGGAACCGCAGCCAATGTAGTGGCTTGCGGAGCCGCAGCCGAAGGAGATGCATGTGGAGGCTCGGCCGATGTACCCTGTCGCGTCTGGACCTAACGTGTGTAAGAAGCGTGTAAGAACTATGTATTATTCGAATTCGTATCATTATCAAGTTATTTCGAAACACCATTTGGATATCTAGTTTGGAAAACCGTTGTTTATTTTAATTACATATGTATGTATGATTAATCAAACCTAAGTCTAAAACCAAATAAGCTCAAGCTACGTACTAATTATGGATATGTTGATATCTATAATATGACATGATATTTTATTATAAAGTAGTATACATACCAGCATCTTCTTCAACTCCTGAATGGTGGCCCTCAAGCTCTCCTGTTCCTGTTGGACACGTCGCTCACTGGAGACGGAGGAAGTAACCGCCGGGGTGGAGTCCAACCTCATATGGGCCCTGCTCGGCCCCAGTCCCCGGCCTCTCTCTCAACCTCCGTGGTGCCCTCCGTGTGCGGCGTCCAGAACCGGGGTCAGCAGGCTCGGATCGCTCTGTCCGGTAAAATCGATCCCCGAGGCCCCTGCTCAACCACCCGCTCCTACACCCACATTAAGCAGTAAAGTATAAGTATAAAATTTAAACTTGAACCTTCCAAAACTAAAATTTCAAATATGGGTAGAATAAATATTAACACTTACGCAATACTCCTGGGTAGCGACGTCGGGATATCGAAGCTCGCCCGTGGCGGGATCTGTCGAGGTGCCGTGGACGGCAAGATATACGGACAGCACGCTCGGTGTACCACCTGACGCCACGGTCCGAGCTGTCTTCAATATTAGAAAATAACTCTTAATATTAGAAATATTAGAAAATAACTCTTAATATTGCATAATATCACAAAGGTCGGTCTATTGTAATTTATCGATGACTCCATGGCTCGAGTAATATTTCTCGAGCCACCTGTGTAAGTAGGGCGACCCCTTTTCGCCGACTTCCTGTTCTCTGTATTCTGAGCGGCCTGTTTCTGCACAACGCATTAACATTTAGTTTTCTAATTAAGGAACACAAAAAAATAAATTATATCCTAAACAATGAATTACATTTAAAATACATACCTGTTTGCGTTGGAAGTCGAAATATTCGCACAATAGAGGTCATGTCTCTACGTCGATTCTCGCAAACACCGGAGTAGATAGGAGGGTCGCTCTCTTTGCCTCGGGGGTCGCCATCCACAGGAAGTAGCAGTCGGCCTTCAGCTCATTCCTGTTGTATCGGACCTTGGCCTGCATGTTCTTCATCAGGCCATTGTACAGAGCATGAAGGTCGAGCACCCTTCCCGGGTGATCAGGGTCGGCTACAGGCTGAAAATCGTAATCCAACTGAAAATACAAAAAAAAACATTGTTATTAGATTGCAAGTGTTAATAATAAATATATTGGATAGATCAAATGAAAATATATATTAATACGTACCCGAGTCTGATCAAAGAAGAGGGCGAATGAGCGCTGGTGCTGCTCGCCCCACTCAACGTGAAGTGGATAGTTCTTCACGAGCCGGCTCTCGTCCCCCATATACCGGCCGAACCTCTCGGCATGAGGACCGGTATAGCGATAGTCAAGGGTAAAATGGAGTGGGAATGCAGCCTCCCCTAGCTCTGTCAGGCCTCAGCCTATGGGACTGATTCGGGCCTCGAGTCCCTCTCTGGGGATGGGGAGGCCCTGCGTCTGCACGAAATATCAAGACAATCAATATTAAGACAAAGTTGTATTAAGAAATCAAGGTTAAACGAAAATTGAAGTGTGATATATACCTCCGGTGACTATCGCACGAGCCCGGGCCCGGGCAGCAGCACGAGCGGGACGATAGTTCCTCCGATGAGGAACAACCGGGGTCCCGGATGCGGATGCATCCCCTCCAACTAGAAAATAAGCATTGACGCTAAATTTCCATGAAGTTCATATTTATTCTATAGAGCATATGTAAAATGAATAAATATTTTATATTTATTCATACTAACCTGCAGACGATGCGGAGGGTATGGAAGCGGCGGGGGTGGCCCCTGCGGAAGATGTGGACGCACCACCTATAGTTAGACAATTAAAAATAGATTATATAAGTAATTGCAAAAAGAATGTGTAGATCAATAATATAACGTTCTAAATCAATATGCATGCACTATAGGATATATAAATATACCCGCAGGTGCGGTGGTGTCACCTCCTACAGCTAGACAATAATAAAAATTGCTAAGTAAGAGCAAAAGGAATGTGTGTATTTATGATATAGCATTCTAAATCAATATACATGCACTATATGATATATAAACATACCTGGAGGAGCGGGAGTGGCCTCTGTCCCAGATATGGACGCATCACCAACAACTAGACAATCAAACATTGACAATATAAGTAATTTTGACATAAACAGGCATGAATATCTGTAATATTACATTCAAAATGGATATGCGTGCAGTATACCTGGACATGTGGCAAAATCCACACATAAGGAGGCATCCGAAGGGGTCTCCGATCTGGGTGCAAGACCGGCCCTCTGAAGCTCCCTACGGAGCTCTCCGGGCAGAGGCAGAACCGTTCTGCCTCTGCCTCTGCCTCTGCCGCTGCCGCGGCTGGAGCTCCTACCACCCCTCGCTGCCCCTGACATCGTCATCAAATCTAGATAAACGGTTCGTGGATGCATTAGACAATCATTAAAAGTATTGACTATATATGTATAGAGCGTAAAATGTGAAGTAATAATATAACATTACTGATAACCTTTTTCGTTTCGTGGGTGCATTATACATATCTACTTGGATTTTATCGTCGATGTCATTTCTAACCCACGTAACTTCATTATCGGTCGAAGATAACCCATCCTTCGAAACAGACGGTCGGAGCACTTTAAGCCTTCTCTCTTCTTCGTTCTCATCGCTGTCCTCGAATTCTGGGACATCGTAGACATTTCTGGGTTTCCATCTCCATCCCGGATGCTTCAAACACTGTGAGTAGTATACTTGGAACGCTTGGTTCGGAAAGATAAACGGATCTTCCTGACCGTAAAATCGAAGTGTGTTCACACTGGTCAATCCATATTCATCTTTCCAAGTCCCAAGATTGCTTCTCCACCTATCCGTATCGGTTCGCGTATCGTACCAAGTACACTGGAATATATAAAAGGGTTCTGATCGTCCGGGATAGTGGATGCCGAGTATACAATTTAAGTACCCATAGTAAATCACACCGTCCGATCCTACCGTCGCAATCCCACTATTCTGAGTGGTTCTAGATGTTTCTATGTCCTTAATTTCGAATTTGTATCCAAGGACACCAAATCCTTTGTAATATGCAACATCTATACTAGGAAATTGAGCTAAACATCTTGAATCACTCTCAAATGATGCAGACAAGTTCGGATCGTGGATCTAATAAAACAAATTTTACGACAAATACATAACGATACAAGTTTAGATTAAAACTGATAGCAATAAAATGTTATTCGAATAACTTACATGATCTGTGACCCAATCACAAAAATTATCCTGATGATATTTTTCCAAACGTTCTTCGTTCCAATCAGGATGCCCCTCACATACCTCGTTAAAATGAATTCTGTTTTCGACAAATAATTGTGACATTAATATTATATCATTTCATACACACACAAACACAGATATAACAATTAATCCAAAAAAACTTACTCTCTAATTTGTTCAAGACATGCGCAATTAAGCAAGATAAACCGGTATATCTTGTTGATAAACATAGTGTCTACCCTCTTATACTCGGCTTCACCATATGGCCCGTCTTGAATTTTTCATGGTCGGTTAAGCCTTGTCTCAATGTTCTCATCCAGATAGCGGGAACAAAATATGGTTGCTTCATCAAGAAGATAACCTTGCATGATAGAACCCTCTGGTCGATTTTTATTGCGTATATACTTCTTAAGAGTGTAGAGGTACCTAATGAAAATATGTTGAATAAATAAATACGGGCATACAGGACAACAATAAATTTATAAATTGCATGAAACGATAAATTACACGTACCTCTCGACGGGATACATCCATCGATATTGTACCGGTCTGGCTAATTTCGCCTCAGTTGCAAGATGAATCGTCAAGTGTATTATGATATCGAAGAATGACGGTGGGAAAATACGCTCAAACTTGCAAAGTATCAACGCAATAGAATTTTCTAGTTTATCCAGCGTCACAACCTCCAGTGTTTTAGCACACAACACCCTGAAAAAACAACATAGGTCGTTGATTACTAGACCAACCGAGTCGGGAAGAGAAGTCCTGAGGGCTAATGGAAGAAGGTGCTCCACGATAACATGGTGATCATGACTTTTCAGCCCATCGATCTTGCCCTTCATAATTTTTATTTTCTTGCTGAATGATCCTGAGAAAGCTGTGGGGACTTTCAAATCATGCAACACCTGCAGGAATCTTTTCTTCTCCGGTTGTGACATATGATAAGTGGCATTGGGAAGTACAAACTTGCCCGGTTTATCCGCTACCGGTCTAGGGTGCAATTCACTTCTTATTCCCCACTCTTGTAGATCCATCCGAGCATTCATGTTGTCTTTCGATTTCCCGTCTTTACAAAGAAGCAAGTTAAGTATGTGCTCTGATACTTCCTTCTTTATATGCATGACGTCCAGACAATGACGCACTGAATTTGTAGACCAGTACGAAAGCTCGAAGAAAATGCTTAACTTGTTCCAATATGGTGGTTTGACATGTTTCGTCGGATCCATCCCGAAGGTCACGTTATTGTAACCATCCCATTTAGCAGTCACGTCCTCTCCGGAAAATGGGGATGGAGGTCCAAGAAGCTCCCGATGACCATCAAAGTGAACCTTGTCTAACCTATAGGGGTGGTCTGGAGGCAGGAAACGTCGATGGCCGCAAAACAAACCTTCCTGCTAAAATTCAAGAATTTCGATGTTGTGTGTTCATGGCAATGAGGACATGCTTTGTGACTATGTACGGACCAACCTGATAGCATTCCATACGCAGGAAAGTCATTAATTGTCCACATTAAAGCCGCACACAGTATGAAGGTTGTATTTGTGTTTGCATCATATGTCTCTACACCATCAATGAACAAAGATTTCAACTCCTCGATCAGAGGTCGGAGATAGACGTCGATATTGTTCCCCGGTGAGTTTGGTCCATCGATAAGAAGAGGCATCATAAAGTATGATTGGTCCATAGCCAACCAAGGCGACAGATTATAAATTATCATTACAATGGACCATGTGCTGTGACTTCCAGCCATATAGTTGAATGGGCAGAAGCCATCAGTAGCCAGTCCGAGCCGGACATTGCGAGGATCGCTACTGAATATTGCGTGTCTCCTATCGAAATCTTTCAATGCCGGTGAATCTCTTGGATGACTCATTTTTCCATCTTCACTTGGAGGAGCACGGTGATGCCAAATCGTTGCCTCGGCTGTTTTCTTGTACCTGAATAGCCTCTGTAGCCTCTGTGTTATGGGAAAGTATCGTGCTATCTTCACAGGTATATCAGGCTTCTTATCAGAATCTTTCGGCTTATACCCGGCCTCTTCGCATGTTGGACACTCTTTCAAAACTGAATTCTCTTTCCGGTACAACATGCAATTTTTAGGACATGCTTGAATCTTCTCGCACTTTAGATCCAAATCAGACATCATCTTCTGGGCTTCGTACCAGCTGTCGGGCACATTATTTTCCGGAGGCATAGAATCTTTCAAGAACGAAAGAAGCATTGTGAATGACTTGTTGCTCCATCCATTTAGGCACTTAATCTGGAAAAGTTAGACGAACCATGAGAGGGTGGAATACTTCGCATTATCATAAATTGGTTTCCTAGCATCATTCATGAAATTTTCATATTTATATGCACGCGGTCCTTGACCGGAAGGAATGTTATCTTCGGTACGATAGATTCACCTAGGGCAGCCTCTACCATATCCTCCATTTCTTCTGATGGAAACAAATTACCGTCTTTTCCTTCTGCCGCATTACCGAATTCTTCTTCTTCTCCTGCCGCATTATCGTGTTCTCCTTCTTCTTCTTCTGCCGTAATACTGCATTCTTCTCCTTCCCCGTGATATTTCCAAGTTGTATAAAGTCTAGTAAACCCATGTTTTACAATATGAAGCTCTGCCAATTCTACCTTCTGCCAGTACTTATTGCCACATCTATCGCACGGACAGAGAATCTTCTCTATTATGATCTTATTATGTGCGCGTCCAAATTCAAGGAAAGCAGCAACTCCTGCTACAAACTTAGGTTGCATACGCTGTTTCCAATCCACATACATCCAGTCCATAACTCTGACGTACTCATGGACCATGTTAGACTGTATAACATATAAATTATAGGTTATGCTGACTATATTGAGAAATATAAGAATGAGATAGTTACTGATAAAGGAGAAAATCCGTGTATATGCTTTGTGTGTGCGTTTGTCATTGAAAAGAATAAATTATCGCACGTATGATAACCGATAGACGGGGACTAAGTTGCGCTTTTAGTTTCATATATGAGTATCGATAAGAATATGAAGGTTTCATATTATCATATATTGGTTTTAACTTGAACATCTCGAATCACTCTCTAATTATGCCTTTGTTGTGTATTCTTGTTGTATGTGTGTGTTCCGGCTGTCGGGGGTAGGCTTCTATCCCATTAAAAATGTATAGAGCGAACACCCATCACTTGTGCTTTCAACCGTTTCGAGTAAATTTCGGCAGCACCTCCCCGTTGTTCTCCGAGTACACTGTAATAGAATAGATAATCATTTTAAAGCTGTGAAACAACGTTGAAATGAATATCTAATCTATCTTTGTACACGGAAAACCAGCGGAAAGGTACCGACGAAATATCTCGAATCGGATGAAAACACAAGTGAATGAAGGCCTTTGCTTTATACATTCTTAACTTGTCCACACGGGACAAATCTATGGGTTACCATACGATTGAATTTTCTCGTCGCGTAGACTATACGATGGTTGTTAGTATCGAGCTATACTGTCCGATATTTAACAACTTTCGTATAGTTCTATGTCACGACGAGTATCGCACGTATGTTAACCGATAGACGGGGACTAAGTGGCGCTTTTAGTTTCATATATGAGTATCGATGAGAATATGAAGCTTTCATATTATCATATATTGGTTTTAACTTGAACATTTCGAATCACTCTCTAATTATGCGTTTGTTGTGTATTCTTGTTGTATGTGTGTGTTCCGGCTGTCGGGGGTAGGTTTCTATCCCATTAAGAATGTATAGAGCGAACACCCATCACTTGTGCTTTCAACCGTTTCGAGTAAATTTCGGCAGCACCTCCCCGCTGTTCTCCGAGTACACTGTAATAGAATAGATAATCATTTCAAAGCTGTGGAACAACGTTGAAATGGACATCTAATCTATTTTTGTACACGGAGAACCAGCGGAAAGGTACCGACGAAATATCTCGAAACGGATGAAAACACAAGTGAATGAAGGCGTTTGCTTTATACACTCTTAACTTGTCCACACGGGACAAATCTATGGGTTACCATACGATTGAATTTTCTCGTCGCGTAGACTATACGACGGTTGTTAGTATCGAGCTATACTGTCCGATATTTAACAACCTTCGTATAGTTCTATGTCACGACGAGCATCGCACGTATGTTAACCGATAGACGGGGACTAAGTGGCGCTTTTAGTTTCATATATGAGTATCGATGAGAATATGAAGGTTTCATATTATCATATAGTGGTTTTAACCTGAACATCTCGAATCGCTCTATAATTATGCGTTTGTTGTGTATTCTTGTTGTATGTGTGTGTTCCGGCTGTCGGGGGTAGACTTCTATCCCATTAAGAATGTATAGAGCGAACACCCATCACTTGTGCTTTCAACCGTTTCGAGTAAATTTCGGCAGCACCTCCCCGCTGTTCTCCGAGTACACTGTAATAGAATAGATAATCATTTAAAAGCTGTGAAACAACGTTGAAATGAACATCTAATCTATCTTTGTACACGGAGAACCAGCGGAAAGGTACCGACGAAATATCTCGAAATGGATGAAAACACAAGTGAATGAAGGCGTTAGCTTTATACATTCTTAACTTGTCCATACGGGACAAATCTATGGGTTACCATACGATTGAATTTTCTCGTCGCGTAGACTATACGACGGTTGTTAGTATCGAGCTATACCGTCCGATATTTAAGAACCTTCGTATAGTTCTATGTCACGACGACCATCGCAGGTATGTTAACCGATAGACGGGGACTAAGTGGCGCTTTTAGTTTCATATATGAGTATCGATGGGAATACGAAGGTTTCATATTATCATCGAGTATCATATATTGGTTTTAACCTGAACATCTCGAATCGCTCTCTAATTATGCGTTTGTTGTGCATTCGTGTTGTATGTGTAACATGATTTTAAACCATTGAGATCAAGATTTAAGAAATTTTATAAGTGGCCGTTAACATGATAATAATCATCTCTTCTTATCAGTCCGTATCTGAATTCTAAAGGGCAGTATATTTGCTATTAAAAGATCATGTTCAACTCTAAAGCAAGGGAAAAACAGAGGAATATAGATCTATTAAAGTCAAGCCATAAAGCTAATCACATATTTACAACATTGCAAATACATTAACGCAAAATATAGTTATGATGCTTCAAAAGAATCAATTATCAAGGATGAAGAGAGCTTGTGATAAAGCAATCAAATTTAGCTTTTGCATTAAAATGGTTTATGATAAAACTTTTGAGATCCTTCATGAAAGTTATGGCACTGTGAGGTTCCACAACTTATCATAACCAATCGCAAATTTTCATGGTTCTTTACTGGTATAAGACTTGTACTTCTATGAGGCGAAGTAAATAAATTTGTCGAGAGCTCGTGATGCATGTGTAATGATAGAATTCAACAAAAATTATTCTCATATACTAATAATAGCATCCCAATTGCAACTTTTTTATTCAATAAGATAACACATTTGCAAGAGTGCATCATTTATATTATGTTTTACTCTCTCCAGGGCCACCAAAATATACGGTATTTATAGGATGGCTATTGTCAATGGAGTAACAGTCGGGTTTAACTTGGCCAATTTGAAAATCATTATCTCGTTGTTTATATAGATTACCGCTATTGTTTGTAAATCGTATATTGCTTATATATGCTAAGCATCTGGTTGCAAAACGGCCGCTCTCCATTGGCGGACTCAGTTCACCATTGTTAAAGCTCACTACTCCAATATTGATACGGGTTACTCTCTTGAAGAGAGTTTTTGGCCAATATCCGTAACCCTAACCGAACCCTACCCCCAGCCCGAGCCCAGCCCCAGCCCCAGCCCCAGCCCCAGCCCAACCCAGCCCAGCCCCAACCCCAGTCCAGCCCCAACCCCAAACCCCAACCAAACCCCAGCCCCAGCCCCAACCCCAACCGAACCCCACAATCTAACCCTAACCCTAACCGACGCCGACCGATGCCGACGCCGACGCCGATGCCCTTACCCCTACCCGAACCTGGCCTGAACCCTAGAGTACAACGTCAAAATTAAAAATTATTTCAGATTTACTTACAACCGTGTGCGCGGTGGAGGAGACGGTAGAAATTGGTGGTCGCCGACGATCGGCGAAGGTGGCGACGAGGCGCGGGAAGTCGACGAAGGTGTGGGGAAGACCGACGAAGCTGGCGCAGGCTCGCGAGCGCGGTGGCGACGAAGCTCGGGAATGGACGACGAGAAGCGCGGGAGTGAGAGAGAGAAATTTGGGAACGATGAATATAATTTTTCTGTGCTTTTTTTTATTAATAATCTATGTTGATGCCCCTACGGACATAACCGTAGGTCCCCGGCTTGTGGCTCCATAAGGCCAAAGAAAAAATTAGAACGTAGGGCACCGTAGGGACAACGAGTTGTCCCTACGGATAAATCCGTAGGGGAAAGAAATATTTGCCCCTATGGATTTCTGAGTCCGTAGGGGCAACCCCATATTGTACGTAGTAGTGTATAGTGTCTTGTGTGTGTTCTTACTGTACTTAGATTATTACCCTACCACGGCTCTACTGAGTCGTGCAAACATGTTTTAGTTGGCCAAATTATCAAATTAATGGTTGATTTAATAATTAAACACATATATTTATATATTGATATATTTATATATTAACTAATGTTATACCCACTTTATTACTTTCTTTTCTTTATTAATATATATATTTAATATAAATATTGTGACAAGTATGTTGATACATTTGAGATGGATGCATAAGACTTATACCATTTTTATTCTTTTATTTATTTCAAAAAGAGAACGAAGTCATACGTTTCTAGAATTCATTGGATTTTTATTTGATGACCCATTTAGAATGATTGGTTTTCATTTTGAGCCTTATCATCTAATTATCATCATGGCTCTCTCTCTTGAAAATAATTCACGTGAGAAAGAAAAAAAGAAAAAAGAAGAATTTAGTGAGCTAAAATTCCATACATCTCATACTAATCATCCTTTGCAAGTTTAATCAGTGGGTTGTTTCATTTTGATATGATCATTTGAAGCTATAGCTTGTGTTGGAGTTATCTCGAGATGGATCATCTTCGGTAAGGAGATAACCGAGCAAGCTTGTTCCGGACTTCTTGGAGACTAGCCGAAGTCCAAGGAGAGGTGGCTAACGCGCTACAAAGTTTGTAATCCACCACACTTATCTTTATAGCTTACTAGTTTAGTTCAAGTTTAGTATTTTGGTTTGATTCTAGGGTTGAGGTTGCTATTGCTCTCTAGTTTTTTAAAATTACAGTTTCCGCCGCATTTTAAAACCCTACTAGGCGAGCCTAGCAGCCCAACAATGTCGTTTAAATCGAAATAAACCCATATGTCCAGAAAAATAGTGTTTATTTATGATAAACTTCCGGAGCTCATAACTTTTACTCCCTATATACCCTGTCTATGTCGGCATAACGAGATTAACCTACACCACTGCTAAGCCCGCTCTCTTGTTCTCTTGCTCTCAAGTCAGGGTAAATGTATTTTGCCTATGACAACCAGCATAAAACTTGGTTATTTCTCTAATTCACCTTACTAATCAAGCATGCAGTGATAATGCCATAAAAAAGAGACCAGTACTATCTTGTCATTGTGATGCTTTTATGGGATCCAAGGCACCATCCACCCTCACTTATGTGAAGCCAAGTTAGTTAAAAGACAAATAGAAGAGAACTTGTTTCAACATTGCAATGAAATTTGAGGGTGAGAATGAGACTTGACAAACTCTATTCCATTTCAGTCATTACTTAGATTCGTGGGTTTCCTAACTTACGTTAATTAGCCCTATAGTTAACCATGAACAAATTACAAGGCACATGTGTCTAATGATTTTTATTTTTTTTTGTCAAATCATGCCATCTGTTCAAATTTCATATGATTGGTTGCATGATTCTGGTTGGTTTAAGGCTTAGCACCCCCACAAGGTCTTAAAAAGAGCAACAAGGTTGGATTATAGAATCCTTTTTCTATGGACCCTACTATTTAAATAAAGAAATTGTACTGCTAACAATTAATAAGGTGGTCTAAGGTACATTTTCCTTTGTTAATTCTTGCTTCACCCGTCTATATGAAAAATGCCAAATCAATCAGAATTTTGCTCCGTCACCAGTATTTCTATTGGGTGCATGTCACTTTCAGTGATGTCATCCCCTGTTATGTCATTATTGAAAGTGACGTGCATCCAATAAAAAGACCGGTGGGAAATCAAAAAAACAACCAAACGGCATGTTGGGAAAAATATTACTCATTCTGTATATATATCTCCTTAATCTTGCCAAGGTAAAAGCTATAAATCATTGAATCTTCTCACAATGTCTCATCACATAAATTATATGCTCCTAGCTACATTACCACATCATTAATCATAAGCTCATTATGCTCAAAGCCAATAATTTGACACAGTTTCAAATTTTGCCTTCAATTTATATATACTATACTTACTGGAAAACTATGCAATAATTCAAAAGAATCTAATTTACATATCCTCATATCTTGAGTGGGCATTGATTTTGAATTTGAGCATCTTGTTCTCTCCAAAGGGGAAAAAAAAAGATAAGTTGGAGATCCCAGAATATGTCCCTTAAAAAAAAGCGAGCATGAATCTTTTTACGTGGAATTACGTGATAGATCGATGTTTTTTTGTAATTCTGTTTTTGTTGAGTTTACTTTTTGATAATTCAAATGCTTTTACTTTTTGTCTAATAACTTTTTATGCAAACATATACCACTTTATTCTACTCTATCTTGTTCTTTATTCTGCTTATCATCAATATTCAAAGGCCTTTATTTTCTTGGAATTTTTGCCTTTCTTTGTTTTGTTTTCATCTCCTTTATCTTCTAATTCTCTTTATCTCAAGGCTTGTATCATGCTTATTTTTTTCCCCTTCTTTTTATTCCTCGTAGGTTTGATGCCTTTAGAATTGGTAGCAATTGGCAGTGATCTCTGAAAGTTTTTCAGAGAGTTTGAATTCTTTTGATTCCTTAGAGCTAGTAGCAATTGCATGTTGCTGATTATCCCCTGTCCTAATTACTAACTGTTTTGTAAAAAACTACAGAAAATGACTGAGTTATGGTAAAGTCATAATTTTAACTTTTGTATTGGCAGTAATTTGAAGGTCTAAATATTAAATATTACATTCAAGGGGATGGGGTATACATTGGCACGGTAGGAAATTTTTTACTTTGGCCGGCGGGTATAAAAGTCAACCTCCGTTGATTTTTTTTTGATTTTTTTCCGACAATCGACATTGGCTAAATTGTTTTTCATTTCCTAAATCATGGATACATCAATTTTTATGTCTTTTGGATACATTTTGTCCATTCATCTTGAATTATGAAATGTTCTATTGTCGGAAACCCGTTAACTTTGCTATCATCTGATACAGGGATATATGAAAATTGATGTAAATATATTTTAGGACATAGGGGTCGGCATAAACAATGTTGATCAATGAAAATTAAGAAAAGGAAAAGGTATTCATTCATCAAGCAATGAAGTTCGTCATGTAGAAATTTTTTTTTCATGTCAATGTATTTTCTGTTTTTTTTCCTATTACATAAACTAACAGGACACAATAAATATAATACTTGATGAGTATTTCTCCAGCTTGACTTTTATAGAAAATATTAGCTCTTGTATGAGCATGAGCCATATCTCCTTTCTATATTTTATCATTTTATTGTATCTGTCTTCTAATCTTTCCCAATGACAAATGGAGCACAAATTCAATAATCTCAACTCTCCAATCAATCAACTCCCTTCTTTTGATCATCTTTTTTAAACATATTCACTGCACCTCTTACATTGTAACATGAGCCAGCAAAGGACTTTGGCATCACATTAACAGTACTTTTGTGGAGAGAGAGAGAGAGAGAGGAGAGGTATTTATCAAAAACCATCCTTTTGTTTGATTATTTTATAAGAAACCACATGTCTTTTTTGATAACAAAAATCTACTATGAAGTATTCAATGATAGCAAAAAACAAACCTGGAGGGGGTTTCTTGCAATAACTATTAAACCGTAAGACGATTTTTTGCTAAAACCATCATACTACAGGATCGTTTTCACTGAGTATTCCAAATCGGCGTAGTTAAAAATAAGGGATAGAAATATCATTTTATAATATACACATGGTGGTTTTTCACTAATATTGTATAGTTCGGAATGATTCTTCGTTAAAGAAAAAACAACATGCTAATTTTTCATAAAAGGGTCAAATCGGTTTTATGTAAATTCACAAGGGTTAGGAAAAACAAGTGGCGGTGAATTAAATTTTGGGGCCTGCAGGGAAATAGAGGCCAGTTGTGGTCAGGCAAAATTAAATGGTGTTTGATGACATAATAATAATAAGGGTATAATCACACATGCCAAGGACACTGCTACAGCTCTCAATTTCTTAGCCTAAAAGCCCTTCACATCACTCTCATTGGCAGAATAAATCTCTCTCTCTCTCTCTCTCTCTCTTCATTGTAGAATGACATTGTAGCATGGGGATGTTGGATTCCCTTAAATCCTTATCTCAATCTTCCATCTTTACCATTTTCCTTCACACATTTCAATAACAACAAATATCCCATTATCCTTAATTAAATACCCCTTCCTTGCAGGCCCTTCTAATGGTCGGTGCTGTTCGGTTTTTGACAAAAAATTTGGAACCGAAACCGAATCGAAACTTTCAGATCAGTTTATTCGACGGATCGGTTTCAGTTTACTCTTGATTTTTTCAATTGATATAAAAACTTATCAATTATTTTCCTAAATTTCAAATAAAAACACTTGATCAAAACTAATATAGAAATAAACAATTATTGCTAAAATTTGAGACAATAATTCTACAAATCAATTGATTAATAGTAACATAGACTAATGAAATACGGCTTTGGGTCAATTAAAAATAGATGCTTTATTTTCTAGGCCCGGTAGAATATAGAACCATATCTTTCAATTCTTATTCTAATCGTAATTTCGCAGTTTTGGAGAGGTAGTAATATCCCTCGTATGATTTGGATATCAAAAGGAGAAATATTGTAAATCAATAATAATTATTATAATAATAATGGTTTGGGTGGGCGCTAGCATTTTTTTCTTAAAGACGCGAGAAACACAAATTTTTATATATTAAAATTAAAAGAGAATAATAAAGAAAAGAGCTCTTAGGAAGCGTTTTTGTTAGGTGGTGTTAAAAATCTATATCCTCCATCTTTTTTTTGACGATCGACATTCATCATCTTCATATGTACCATCTAAGACGTGGATACACCAAATTCCATGTGATTCTACCACCCTTTCACCGTTGAATTAGCAATGTAAAAAGTTCTATTTTCGGTAAACCGTTAATTTTACACCCACTAAATCAATGGCGAAAAAGTGATGGAATCACGTGAAATTTGGTATATCCACGTCTTAGATGATAAAGATGGAGGTGACGGATGCCGATCGTTATAAAAATTACGGAGGGTGTATTTTTTCGATGCAATAAGAGAGAATTTCCTCCTATGATAACTTTCCTCCATTATTGTAACAACCTTAAATTTTCTGTACAAATTTTTCAAAAATACAGAAAAGGGTACTTTAGCCTGAGCAGAAGTTATAAATTTGATTTGCTTTTAAATAGTAAGGAGTTTGTAGCTCATTGGTAAGACCTTACACTGCTGAACCAAAACATCAAAGTTCAAATCCTATCAGCCACACATTTTTTTATAATTAAATTCTTTTAATCTTTTAGAAGCCCAAAGGTCTACACGTGCCCAGCACGTAAAACCAAGAGTCACACATAAAACAAACGAGTCCACTGCAGTAGACCAAACGTTAGGGACACGTGGCGAAGAGACGCGTCCCGACTCGTCCAACACGGGCCGGCGACTCGGCTGACTCGGCCGGCGCCGCCGGGTCAACTCGGTCCGATCCCACTTTTTCTTGAACCCCTTGCACCCTTTGGACTACCCCACTCCCCCTGCACTGTTTAAATTCTCTGCAATTAACCAGAGAATTAAAATACCCCTTTTAATCTTTTTTAAGGCAAATTTAAAAACAATTTTTATCACACCTTTTCACTTCTCTAAACCCTAGATTTTTCCCATAAATACCACCTCTCAAATCACCCCTCCTCACTCCCAAATCCTTGCCCAAACTCTCAAGAAAATTCCCAAGACTTTTTGTGTGCAAGTGGAGTTAGTAAAGGACGAAGCCCCGACGAACTTCCGACGACAATCCGAGAAAATTCTGACGACGAAACGACGCACCGGTACCTCCTACCTCTTCTTCTTTCTCTCCTCTATTCAAATAACCTGTAAGTCCCTAATTCTTCTTCTTTTCTCTACTCTAAAAACTTTCAAAACTAAAAGCCGACGGAAGTGGAGTTAGTCCGACTTCCGATTCGGTTTTCTTTAAAACCACACTTTTTTTTAACGAAATAAAACCATATTCTTATATGTTGACTAATAAACATTAAAAAGCTTAATAAAACAAGTTGCACATCAAACTAATCATTTTTGTAACTTTTATTATATTTTTTCAGAAAAATACCGTACAGTTTAGTTTCGACATAAACCATTATAATTCCTTATTATACTTTTAGATAACTCACGAGGTAATGACCTATCTCCTCACAACACTCATATCTAACACAGCACGATGGAATTTGGAAATAAAGATTCGGAAAATACGACTTTACATATAACTACTTTCAACTATTAAAACCCTTTTCTATAAGAAATGTATTTTAACAAATCTTTACAATTGCGTCTCTATAACCCATTTGGGGAACCCGTTCGGGATGGTGAGGATTATCGCACATCCTCGGGTTTAGTAGAGTGAGATGCAGACCTCCGCAAGGAACATACGATCTCGAAAGATTTAAAATACAATTTTCTTTAGAAAATGTGATTTCTATTATAAATAAAACTTATATTTTTAATAAATAAATATATGTGTAATTAATATCAAAATATCTATTTTTAATATTTATAATATTCCACATTTCCAAAATTCAAGAAAAACATCCCATTTACAGGAAAATACCATACAAGTCCAATATTACAAATAAATACCATATATTATGAAATTAGGTTTTATTTACTAGAAATGTCACATTGATAAAATATACATCCATGAAAACTCTGAAGACGATAATAAAATACTTAAGGTGTATTTTGAAATTATACAAAATTATTTTTATATAAAACCCCATCAAGTTATACTAAATTACAATAAAGACCCTAGTAAACATAGGTTTAAGCGGGACCGGTCTCTTGAGCCTCAGGGAGCCGGAGATATGGGTGCTTAACTATTTAAGGTAGACAACTTAACAAACGGTGTTATCAACACGGTAATCGTTTTTGAAAAAGACACAAATCCTGTCGTTCATGTGCAGCAGTTACCGATAGAACCAAAACATAATTCAGAACTTCAATTTCTTTTCTAATTGTATGACTCAGACCGAGTCTCAATATAATCAATCTGACTTGAATATAATTCAAGTATGAAATTATAAAACTACAATTCAATATGAATCCATGAATTCATATATTCAATCTATATTGACCGATCCGAACCATGGATATATATCCGTCTACATGATTCTCCAGTTATATCCATTTACTGATATCATGGTTTCGGCAAGTCATCCATCTATATACAATATACAAATCAAACAATACATTAATACAATCAAGACATCGCGGGATTTATAAGGGGTAGACTGGTACGGAAGGTGTTAGAAGTGGCACGAGACAGCAACCATAAAGACACCTAACATGAATTCAATTGCCGTTGTACCGTGGGTGAACGGTTCCTTGTACTCCGTATACCGTAGTCTCTGGTCTAGTGAGACTCTTCTCGTATACACTGGCATCTTCTGTACCAACCTACAAACAATAACGTTAACATTAAATACAACCTTATAACAATATACTCTCTATTCTGTCTATTCCATTCTTGCCTATTTACGGGACTTATTGAGCGATTTGTTCGCTGATGACATTCTCTTTCTTTTCTTTGAAATGTCGTCAGGTGATTCGGACCTTCAGGAGATCGAGCCCACCTTCGAGGACTTGGATCAGCTAGCCTTCGACCCGGAACTCTAGTTACTTGTACACATTTATATTCTGTATTTCCCATTTCTGTTATGTCACTGTTTAGGCATTGCTTTCCATTCCATGTATTTACTTTTCAGATGTATTGTAAAAAGAATGTTAATAAATAAAGTTGCTGTTCAATTATATCTATTGTTTTTGTCTCTTGTGTATTTTACTTATATTGCTTAGATACGCTTAGCGTGTTTACTTCTGAGTAAATACGTAGCGGTCCGCCGCGTCCTCTGCCCGTACACTGGAAAGCGGGACGCGACAATTATCCTAAAATTAAAAACATGATTATACTTAAAAAAAAATATAAAACAAGTAAACAAGATAAAAAAGTGTAAGTGCACGGCAGCGCCCCGACCGTCTGAACGAGGCCAAAATGCGGAAACGATACTTTTCTTTAACTTTTAAAACTGGCACTACCGCGTAATAAAAACCCGGATCGGGCCATTAACCTACTCCTAGTAAACTAGAGAATGGGTAGAGAGATATACCGAGCGATCCGTGTCCTTCGGTCTTTTCGTCGTCATCTCGATCTCCCCGCGGAATCTCCGGTCTTCACCTCCTCGTCGGAAGGGCACCACATCGCCGGGTTCTTTTACGGGCTCCCACCTCTGGACCGAGGCAACTCGGGTACGAAGTTGGCGAGTCGATGTGTCCAAGGATGTTGTAGGCTAAGTGTAGAGTGGTTTGTCTCAAGGGGTTATGTGAAGTTGCCTTTTTGAAGGTTGAGGGATATATGAACCTTTTGCAATGAACTAGGGAATTTTTGTAGCAAGAAGAGAAAAAAATTCCCACACACAAATTTTGGACAGCCCATATGCAAGTGTGGCCGGCCAAGCTCAAGAGAGGAGGAGAATCAATGAGTGAGCCCCAAAAATAAAGCAAGAAAGAGAAAAGGTTATCATAATGAATAATGATCACAACCAAGTCACATCTTCAACAACCATCACAACTCAAAAGTCAAACAATGATGAACAAATGAAGGTCAAAGGATGGTAGAATCATGAAGCAACAATTTACAAAGACCACCCTCCACAATGCCAATTTGCACATTTGCAAATAAGCCCTCCTCCACCAATTTTCAGCCAATGAAAAATACAAAGAAAAATGGCCGAAACGGAAAGCAAACTGGCAACTTCATAAAACTGATCCCGTAATAAATTACAGGAAAACCCCGCGACTGTATATACATACCCGTATTTGTATTCCGGCCGAATACAAATGCAATGAGACAAAATCTACACTGTACAATACTAGGATCCGGCTTAAACCAAAGCCCGCTAGTATTATCCGTCCGATCATGATCCGTGCAATACCGCACGTACATGATCGAACCCTGCTATATCTCCATACGGCCTCTACAGCGTTTCGCCCGAAACTTGAGAAACGGTCTGTGGGGGACTCTAAAGACTCGTCAACACTTTGGCTGTGGATTTAACCACTAGCAAGTCAGAGATATTAGCCATACGTAACCTGCTATCAGGTATTGACCAAAAGGGACGTCGATGAGCGAACTCATCCTGACACTCTACTGAGCCTGTCAGTGACAATATCCGTACAGTCCGGTCCGTTCGTCTATGAGCATCGCATGGCGGGCCTAGGGGGTTGGTAAAAGTCAGACCCCCAAAAGCGGTACAAGTCGTGTCGGAGTGTAGCCCAGAACACCCTGAGATACTACTGGAATACCTACCAGTAAATCTTCTGCCTTGGCCAAGGACTTCGTGTAATGGCTCTCCTATACACAGCGCGACCTCACCCCCAATACCGGGAGAAACGAACCCCTGAAGATCCGCTCACTGCCTCCATGTGGCTCGGGACTGTACCCAACTAAAACCTGTTTGCACGACTCCTTTGAGCCATGTTAGGGTAGTAATCAAAGTATAGTGGGAACTCACACGAGACAAATGACGATCTCAGGTCGATGAACTAACCTGTACACATGTCACCAGGGAACTGCTATCTGACGTCTGGTATAAGACTAACTAGCATGTTCCCGGCGAGTCCTGTCCGGTGTACTCATAACCCAATGAGCACATGTATACATCTTAGGTGAACCAACTGACACCAGTGGCTTGTGAGACCGGCCACCGCCCCTCGTCGGGGTCTCGACTGTATACACTAGTCTACTCTGGAGTATCGATGCCGTGTCTCGAAAACTCCCACGACTAGGGACCTTTTAAAGATGTGCTTATAGACTCCAGCTCCTACGTATATGCTCGCCATCATACTGCGGGCCGTCAAGCAAGAATCTTAAGGGCTATATCAAAGTGCAATAGTGACCTGTAAGGTCACCTGAAACAGTAGACGATGATAAAGGTAAACCAGATAGCATACTATCATCTTGAGTAAGACTGTTCTAACGGTATAGGTCCTCTCTCAATCATTGCAATCACGTGCCTGTGATCCAATAATTGACTCTGAGGGCACTATCTCTAACAATCTCCCACTTGCACTCAAGGCTAATTATTGCGATGTCGCATACTCACAGCCCGTGTGATACCGAACACCCAATTCCTCTACTAATCAGTCTCACAAAACCCGCTTGCGAAACTAATACGTTCGAGGAATAGCCTCAGTGAGTGGATCCGCTCTAATGTTTCTTTCTATGTCTCTCTTTATCTCAAGTTCGTGGAAAAAGCCATCTCCCGAAATGAGCAATACCTGTCTTCGAATATGTCTGGATATCTGATGGGACCTAGCTCATAAATAAACTCCAAATCCAAACTTCTTAGACTGTATCGTCAACTGAATTTAATCAGTATCCCGCGTCATGCCTCCCTCAGTATCTCCTTAGACCACCTGTCCAAAGTACTGCCTCTCGTCAGAAGGAAAACTATAACTCTGACAACCTCTCTGTCATCCATGTCACCTTGGAAGCCTGGAATGATAACTGTCTCCTAAAAGAGGCTGTTGTTATCATATCCCTAGAACATCCACTTATGTTCTAAAACTGCTTCCGTTCGTTTCTCCAGGATTGGATCACTATCAACATATTGCATCTACTGCAAAAAACAACATTTGGTGTGGTGCTTGACATCTCATGATTGACTCAATTGCCTAAGCAAGTGATCTGCCAATCATGCACATCCCTCTCCACTTTAGTCTGTAAGACACCTTTAGAGAGGGTGACTCCATCACCTGCAGGTACACTACCGTGCCAGGAGTCGTCCATTCTAAAACACCTTTAGAATGCTGTCTAAATACCCAGATTGGGAAACTACCCAAATCTAGATCTAAAACCATAGATCTAGTAACCAGAATGTCTGATGTTATATCTATATCCTTATGTGGAGAAACCACTGTGTGACAGCCAAAGTATAACCGACCGTAGTATAGGAATTTCACTTCCTACTCTGTGTATGTCATCCAAATACCAGGACATCACACCCTACTATCTTCTTAACAGATCCATCCCCTATTCTGATGAAGTCAAACCTATGACTGTCACATCAGAAATAGATGATCTATCTCCGCTATATCTGCTTTAGTCTATAAATAGACATAAGCTATTTGTCCACTATGCTTCCGCTGCTCCCACTGACTACGACAACCCTCTGGCAGAATCATATATACGTGCACTTCTAAAGCTAGTTCAGAACGACGCTATATTCATCTTCCCGCCGGGTCTCATAGTCTGGAACAACAGTAGTGTCAAGTCTGGGTAAACAAGAACCTCCCTGTCACCGTCCTTGAGGCTACCGGAGTACCTCTCGGGTGCTTGAGGTTACCCACCTTATCTGCGGAGTGGCCAATGGAATGTCAAACCAGATTGAATCTTTAGGTTCTTATCAAATTTTCAGTAATCGTTTGCGGTTCTGGAATCACTTCCAGTTCTACCATACTCCCACTTCTGTTTTCTGAAAAAATCCATTTTACTTAAAACTGTGGCGAGTTTAGAACAATATCACTATTGATCTTCCAGATGGTAGAAAGTCAACCCTCGTCATAGCCCGGGTCAACCCATAAACAGCCATTACAGAAACGTGCCTTGAGTTATCCAGAATCTGGTTTTAATCATAAGCCGGACAACTCCCCGTACCTTAACAATGTTAAGATATGAACTGTTCTATATCCAATACAGAAACAGAGGCACTGATTTAATTGAACCAGATTCAAATCATGCAACTGTCTCCAGTGCATGTCAACTAAATGGAAGGAGGCCGATCAGCGTTACTCAACTTAGGAATGCTTCCAATTATGAGTAACCTGAAAGAGAAGCAAGTTTTCTTAATCATTACCATCAACTGAATACCATACACAAGTATCTACATCTTCGATCATTTTGAAGAGTCCTGATACTTGCATTACCTGGTTCTCTACTTTATTCATATACCTATAACTTCTCAAAACTTGGACCCTGTGTTTCTACGAAACACCTGTCTAAAAACTAGAGAAGTCATAAGTAAACAGAATACAGTACGAGTACCTACCTCTCTGTCATAATGGACACTGGACAACATACAATACTCTGTAAAAGTTCCTTGAGTTTAATAACTCATTCCCTGTGTGTCGTAGGTTGAAAACTGTACTTATGGTTAAGAAGAATTACACTGCTGTTTAATGCTCCTTACCTAACCATCCACTGATATAGGTAAATGTCATGGACATAATTTCAAAAAGGTATATCTCACTCTATAAAAATAGACGTACAGATATATCAATTTGAAATTGGTGCATAACAGCGGATATTCAAAACCAAATATTTGCCGTCTGGCAAACAACCCGGGTGGTTTCCTCAAATATCACCAGTTACAACGAATTCCGATATAATGAGGACAATCATCCAATTCCCAATAACTTACTCCCACTCATCATCTGTAAAAGCATACAGATGTGAGAATCAAACCTGGTAAATACATACCCTGAAGCAAGGACTAATTAGGAAATCAGTTTTCCTTTAACAGTACACAGTGAAACTGAAACATTGAAATGTTTCGTAGGGGTATCCGGGTATTCCTAGTAATGCCTCTTCTATTATCCAGATTCACAACTGCAACCGTATATTTCTTTGCCATCTCTCCAAATCCCTTCATATGTCTTTAGTCATTACCTTCTGTACACCCTCTTAGGCTAAATGGTTTTCTTCCTTCTCTACCGTTCGACACCAGCCTATGGTTTGGAAGAAGACTATCCAATAAGCGTAATGGGTGTACTGTCCTAATCCTAGGAGCACTCGCAACGCGAGAGAAGGTGAAGATAAAAAACACCTGAATAAACCTTATTCCTATTTCTCCTGAACCAGAATACATCCCCGAACTGGAACAAGTTCCTTTCGAGTTCGTATATAACCATACGATGGAATATCCAATAAACTGTGGATCTTCGTAGTGATACGGAGTGTCCTGGAGAAATACAAAGGTGAAGTGGGAGTGGTAATGAAATACTTGGTTTGGTCGTGAATAGCAGTCGCAATTTACTTTGCCCTCCCTCTAATCCCTTTATTTGTCTTAACTTAATACCTTCTGTACACCACACTTAGGCTAATCGGCTTTCTTCATTCCCTACCGTTCGACACCAGCCTAAGGTTTGGAAGAAGACTATCCAATAGGCATAACGGGTGTACTATCCCCTAATCCAAGGAGCACTCAAAACCTGAGAGAAGGTAAAAGGAAAAGACAACTGAATAGTCCAATTCGTTTTCTCCAGAGCCGGAAACCATCCTCGAATAAATTCCTTCGAGTTCGTATATAACCATACGATGGTTTTATGCAATGGAAGTGGACGTTCGTAGTAATACGGGGTGTCCTGGAGAAAAGGGTAAAAGTAGGAGTGACAATGAGGTTTGCAACTCTGACAATCCAAAAGCCAGTGTTTAAGAAGGTTCGGTCAATTTTGGTCACTGAGTCATAGTCAAGGGTCGGGTCATGGTCGCTGCCAAAGAGAGAGAGAAAAGAAACACTCAGCGTGCACTCTAACCTAGATCAGAATGGTTGTCGCTTTATCTAATCAGGAAACCTCCCACTATAACGTCAAATTCTCCTCCAAACCTGAAAGAAGAATTAGTCGGGATCACCCGAGGAGTAAACCAACTCATCAGCGGGAATCGGGATCCAACTATCATCGCATGATAATGTGGTGGAATCCACTAACGTCATCACACTCCAGAAGGTATGCGCATATCTGGCAAGTTTCAGTTTCTTTGGAAACTCCCGATGTGATTTTTACCCCATGCTCTTATGACCTTGACGAAGGCCAACATATCATAAGTCACATGTCAAGTTCTACCCGTCATTATCCAGGTTAATTTGAACCCACCCGTACATACCCTTGACGAAGGCCAAAATAGTAGTACGACTGTCCCAAACCAACGCATCTATCTATGCTGCAGAAAAGTAACAAATAGCTATCATACACTATGCCTTGACGAAGGCCAACATACATAGCATGAATACTAAGTGCTACCTTTCTGAAATGACGGAGGGCTACGAATGGTTTTTGGCGAAAAACCTTTAACGTAATGAACTTGATATCGTTGAAGGAACCGGATAGCTTTATAAAAATATAGTGACGAAAACCTTTGCTAAAGAGGTCACTCCCGGTGAAGGGATCTCGGCTCTTTCCCCGTAGAATGAGGTGCAGGATATTCCAACTGAATACCACGATGCAAAGCAAAAGGCAATCGGCTATAGTGAAGTTATTGCCCTGACACAAACTTCTGTCCAATGGGTCACTCTCGGTGAAGGGATCTCGGCCCTTGCCTCGTCGACTGAGGTGCTGGATATTCATAACCGAATACCACTGTGCAAAACAAAAGAGAACGTCCTTGCAATAATAGCTTTTTGAAAAATGTTCCAACAACATCAGAACATGTTTGTTTAGCTTGCATTGATCCGAATCAACGCAGTCCCATCAATTGATCACACCACAAAAGAACGAAAATAATAATGTACGTATATGCCATCCGCATTCGCCACTGGGTCCCGTCATTACCCGTTAGGTTACTTAACTAACGACAGAGCGGGGATTGGACTAGCGCGGATGCAAAACATATACAACATCTACTAGTATATATATCAATATATAATATTCGCTCAAGGCGTGATAAAATGCAACATCACAGAAATGTAATAAGCATCACAGAACAATACAGATATCTGGGATCCCCGGGTTTCATAGAGCCGCTACTGAAACCCGACGTTCCCCTGGTCGTGTGGATAGCCTGTGCAATGAAATCCTAGACCCCTACGGGCGCGGAAAGTTACCCGCCAAAACCTGAAGCGAGGCAGCCCCCTTCAGCAACGTGAATGGATCACCCAGCACTTCACGGAATCCGGTAACTTGGGCACCCCTCCCTGGGTCAACCTGTACCCCCTACTAGTGCGGTGAATAGCCCGCCAATTCTAGAGTAAAGCCCCATCCGTCTCAACGCCATGAGATGCGGGCTCGTTGCCCTCTAGAACCCGGCTATCCGTGCACCCCTCCGCGGGGTAATCCTAGTACAGAAAGTAAAATATACATACAACGGGTACATCGACCTCAGCCCGGTCGTGCCCCAAAAGAATAATATACAAACAGGCAGTGACGGCAGTCCACATGTCGGACGCTCGCCCCGCAATATCAAATGTACATAAAAATACCAAAACTGTACTAACATTGCATCCAGGCTATCCACCACGACAATCCGCAACATCACAGCACAACACAGAATATCAACGTGAATGTCACGTTCGCAAATCCGTCTAAAAGGGCTATAGCAGTTAGACAGGATTTAGCGATCAAGTGACATTCACGGTCGCAGATATAATGTAAATACTGTGAACTAACATGTTTAAAATTTTCGATCGACTGAATTTTCCGAAGTGGGCCCCAAGCACAACTGTAGCACTCAAAAACATCTGGGCCCAAAAAGAATATACCAGAAACCCTATTTCCATATCAGAGAGCCACTGTAAAAATTTGATGCAGTGAAGCCAAAATTCGGCGGCGGATCCGCGGCCAAAACGTGGTTTTGGCCGCTGATCCGCCGCGATACAGTAACTTCAGCCTACCAAATTTTCACAGAATGCATAAAAAACCCTGCACGTATTTTTACAATGTACTAAATAATTTTTAAAGCACTGGAAAAATTCGACAGAAACTTGACATGGAAACGCGGTTTTTTTGAAAATCCGTTCGATTGAACTCGTAAACACGTTAGAGCAAGCTAGACTAGGTTAACGGCCTGGCTCTGATACCAGTATAAGTGCACGGCAGCGCCCCGGCCGTCTAAACGAGGCCAAAATGCGGAAACGATACTTTTCTTTAACTTTTAAAACCGGCGCTACCGCGTACTAAAAACCCGGATCGGGCCATTAACCTACTCCTAGCAAACTAGAGAATGGGTAGAGAGATATACCGAGCGATCCGTGTCCTTTGGTATTCTCCCCGTCATCCCGATCTTCCCGCGGAATCTCCGTTCTTCACCTCCTCGTCGGAAGGGCACTGGTCGCACGCTAAAAGCGTGTCGGATGTTCAAAATTCTAAAGTTATAACCGCGATCAGGACGGTGTCGCTTTGCAGCTAGCCGGTTGAGCACGGGTCGATCCACAGGGAGATGGTTGTATGTCCGTTCTTGTTTTAGAAGAGTCAATAAAGAATGTGTATATGTTTGTTCAATCTAACCTATGTGTATTATTTGCAAGTATAAAGTTGTTAAGAAAAGATACGAAAATGTAAGCTAAAGAAATCCGTACTAAAAACCTTTGAGCCGAGTCTTGACCAATTGAAGCTAGAGCAATCGGCAACAACGTGGATTAGGGGATTTAAGCGCGGTATTCATGGAATCCGTCTTATTTACCCATGTCATTCCGTTCTTGTCTCTTGCTTTCGCCTCCGGCCAAACCGAACGCAACCGGTCGCGGTTAGGAATCACCGTTACCTTGTTAGGGTAGGGTGCCTAACGGAGCGCTTGCGTATCGTTTGGGCGGAGTTCAATGGAAAATAACGGGAAAAGGAAATGAGCAAAGAAACGTTAACTTACAATATCGTATTGATTCTTAACAACAACAATAATTACAACCATTCACAAAAGAACCAAAAAGAGCAAAAGACAAGAAAAGATTACAAGTAAGTAAGGGCATAGAATTTAAGTGCATGAAAGTAAAGCAAGGTAATAAAAAGCAAGAAAGAAATAAGCAATAAAAAGAAATAGAAACTAGAACTCAAGACAAGCATGGGATCAATAGCCAACCCTTAAACTTGCAAGCTCAATCAAGAGGTTGCAAGATCAAGAGAAGGGTAAAGAACTCATGTAAAATGAAGCACTAATTCCATAAGAAGATACAACCCTTGAGATCAATAACAAACCCTTAAACTTTCAAGCTCAATGATGAGGTTGAAAGATCAAGAGAAAGCAAGATTCTTAAGTGGAAGCTAAACAAACAAGAATGATACAAAAACTCTCATTTTCATTTAATATCCACTCAATGCTCTCACTACATTTTCATGGAGGAAAGATGAAGAAGAAGAAGAAGAAGAAGAACAAAACTACACTAAAAGAGGCTAAAAAAATTAACACCTTGGCTTGGCTCAGAACTGGGGTATTTATAGGCAGGGAGCTGGAAATCTAGGGCAACATTCTGACCCTACAGAAAAAGACAAACCTACCCCTGAAAAATAATCATCTGAGGAGCCTATACGGCCGCGGTTCCGCGGCCTAAACGCGCTTATGCCGCGGAACCGCGGCCATTTAGATGATTTGACATGTCGTATTTTGTGGCTTTCCCTAGTTTTTAGTACTCTTCAGTGTGGTATATGACTTTTTCTCAGAAACTCTTCCCATTTCTTCCAGAATTTCAGTAGATCAAAAGGTGATGTGATGTGGATCTTTTGCCAAGATTTCCTCGAGCTCCGCGTAGATATGTTGGATCTTGTGTTGACATTGAGCTTTGTGCACGAAAATGACATCGATTTGCCATTTTTTCCCTTAAACTGGTGTGTGGCAACATACGGGTAGAGAGCGGAGACCCGTGTTTTATCTGTGTTGGCAGTAATCCGGAATTTGACGTACTTTTCCATGAATTTCACTGTTCAGAGCCGAGAACCTGTATTCTGCAAATATGTAGCAAACACTGATCAAAAGCACCTGCCTATAAACAAACGAGCGTAAGAATGGGCGGTATAAAATGCAATATTCTGGTATGAACAAATACCCCCAAACTTAACTTTTGCTCGTCCTGAGCAAAACCAATTATTCACAAAAATAAAATCCTAACCGCACTTTCGCAGGGAACGCGATTGCACTGAGCATGTGCAACAAGCCGTTAAACCTCTAGGTGTCCCTAGTAGGAGGAGTGTTGTCTCCTGAGGGTTTTCAGCGGATTACACCCACAAAATCCCGTCAAGCTAGTGTCATAAGTTAACGTTGATTCTACTCCTACAGTTTAGTATTTACGTTAGAAATTCTATCATCCTAAGTTAGAAATATCCAACCCTTATTTTTCACACCTCCTATCTATTTAACCTTGGATCTCCTGAGTTTTCCTTCTAAAGTGCGGCCTCAAATCAGGGATTTTTATCAACTTTACAGAAAACACAAGTCTTATTCTTTATTTCTATCTTTTATCCAAACATCGATTGTATACCCCTACGTGTGTGTATATTTGCACCCCTACACTCAAGAATTCAATTCAAGCTATAATACCCTTGCCCTAATACCTAATACTACTTCTTTTCATTAAGGATGGACGGATTTGCTCACACACCTTTCATGCGACTATTAATGCATCTTGAGGCACTAATGACCGATTACTGAATGTGTGAACTTTAAAGCGTAAATAGCCGTTTCCAGGTCTTGACTTTATTCTATTTTTTTTTCTTTTTCTTTGTCTTTTTCAAGACCGGATATATTTTTCAATATGCTCTTTTGGTGTTTAGCTTTAAATACCGTTTTTTCTTTCATACTAGGCTTTCAGGCAAGAGTATTTCTAGGTATCCTCTACTATCCCAAGTTTCAAGGTGCGTGTAAGTGCAGTTTGTAGGGTATATACTTTCTAAATTTGAACTCAAGAAAAGAAACTATTTTTCAGACTTATCCTCCAGTAAAGCTTCAATACTTTCCCTTCATCTTGACTTAACTCAAGAACTGAACTCAAAAAACTGTAAGGACGTATACTTACCAAAGTTAGACAGAATGAGGGTTATTTTAAGGATTTTCAATTCCTAAGTCTAGAATTTAGTTATTTCTAACATATCAACTAAACTTTCAGAATAAAAATCTAAGTTACCCTATTAGCTAACTTGACGACAAAGTTTTTATATTTTTTGTAAAATTTTCAATTTTTGTGGGTTTTTAATAAGGTATGCAAATGCAAAATATACAAATGAATGCGAAGGAAGAAAGCTTACCGAGCACACCCCCAAACTTAAACTTGACAGTGCCCTCACTGTCAGGCTACACCAAGAGGGTCAAAATTGTCGGCGCTCCCTAGAAACAAATTATATACAAAACAAAAAGGAAAACAAAAAATATATACAAAAAAGGAGTCCCCCCCAAACTTAAGTAAAACAGTGTTTTCACTGTTAAGCGTTGAAGTTCAGGATTAGGGGGGAAAGAGAATAGTATCAAGCTATACAAGGCCTTACAAAGGCCAAAAGTTAACACCAACCATTCAAAAATTCTATCTCTGTAAGATGCGGGTTGGTGAAAGAAGGTGAAGAGGAAAGAAATGGAAAATACGCGAGAACGTATGGAGATAGAAGCGGAATACGGTCTCGGTATATGAGAAGAAGAATGGCGGAAGGGAGAAGGAAGTGGAATACGAACTTGAGGGTGGAAATGGAGTGAATAGATTAGCACAATTTGTGATGACTGATGTGTAAGAAGCGTTTGTGCTAACCTATTAACCCATCGAGAAATGGGGTCAAATCCCTCAAGATTCGTAAGAAACCATGGGTACGCCGAACTCGGTAAACCAGACATATGAAATGAAAGTGATACGGTTTCTTGTAAGGTCGGAACGATGGAAATGATGGAGGTAGGTGATTGAGGAAGGTTATCGGTTAAAGGTTCAGGAGGGTTTACACAGTCAATGAAAGGAACAGGATGAATTGGAAAATCCGACTCATCAATTAAAACTGGTTCATCCTCAAAAATATCCTCAAAATTCATCTTATCCATGCAATTTTCATCAAAATCAAGACGCATATGGGGTTCGGGAAAAACAGTTAATGACTCGGGATGATGAATTGGAGAGAAAAACTCTGCCAAATCTACAGGTTCATCATCAAAAATATTCCCACCGTCGATATCCTCAATCAAGTGAAAATCAATATTCTCAGACACCTCAACAAAAGCATGGATATTAATCAATTCAGGTTCTAGAGTGGAGGTGTAGAGGTCAAAAGGATTGGGTGTGGTTTCATTCGAAAAGGATCCTTCACAATCGGGCAAATCAAACACTACAAAGTCACACAACTCATTATCTGTTCTATCTTTAATCAATGAATCGTTTTGAACACTAGATAGACATTCAAAACCGGAGTTGTGGGATTCAAGTTGAAACGGGTAGGCTTGATTCGGAAGGGGGTACATCTCACTCTCTCCACTCAAATTGTCAACCTGTCCTACCGCCTCTTCATACAGTGGAAAATTTGGAGCTAGTTGAAAACTAGCTACCGGGTCACTAGGTTGTATGAGGGCGGCCATGGACTCATTCAAATCCATCATCTGTTGGTACGACGCTATCCTAAAGTCTTCCAAAGACTGTTCCAGACTAGACATGGGTTGTGAAGGGGTTTCAGTAAAAGATTCAAAGTTGTTTGGATACTGAAAACTCCCAAATGGCGGTTCAGAAACAATGTCTAGGGAAGGTGCAAAAGTCGGGTAGGACTGGTAGGAATTGAATGGTTGGACAGGAACATGATCAACATTTGGATAATAAGATGAATGGAATTGTTGATCCCAAGAATCTGTAGTGGTGAAAGGAGTGAAAGATCGGCTACAGGATTGTTCAATATGTTCAGAGATGGACAAAGGACGACTTGCAAAAGGGGTATCAACATAAGAGGGTGGGGGAGGTTGAAAAGGTTGATACAAAGTGGATTGCGGAGGGCATGTGTTTGTCCTAGATGCGTCTATCCGATCTTTCAAAGAGATTTTGGGCATGGAGGGATCGTTTGACGTTCGGCCAAAGCAAGAACCGTAAGAAGTAATGTTTGGTTGTGGGTACCAAAGTTCGGCAAGAGTTTTGCGAGGTGGGGTACCCATGATATGAAGAGAGAAAGAAAGAAAGGCAGAGAAAAGGAGGGGGAAAAGAATGTGATTTTTTTTAGTTAGATATTAACAAAAGAATGAAATATACACACAAAAAGAAACTGGACAAAAACAATCACGACACAAAAATACCACACACCTAATCGTTCTAGGGTACTCCTAGGTCAACTAGACCTGCTCCAGAACTTGATTGTCGAAGTAAAACTGTGTCGAGAAACGGGCTCAAGATACACTGATCACGAGGCCAGGTAAGTGCAGAGATAAGGGGAGGTTTTCTAACGCTTTCGCGAAGTCCCTTAATTAAATAACCCTTTCTCTTTTGGCGGTTTCGCCGTTAACACTTTCCTAGACACCCCGTAAACAATGTACCGTTAAGCGAGGTTCTAAACACAGTTAACTTCTCCTAATGAGCGCAAAATCCTTAAGGCTTAAAGTCTAGTTTCTTTTAAATTTTGTGCGGGTAAACGTTATGCACAAGTTCGTGATTTGTGGGCCACGGAAAAGGTGATGAAATCCTTTACCGTATGTTGTGGGGTTCGCTTGCCCTTAAGTCCGTATTAATGTATGCAATGCGCAATTCAATAAAAATTCTATAAAGAATCAAACAATCGTTTTTTAGTTTAAGCATGGCACTGCAACAAATACGGGTTAGTCAATTTTTAGCGTTTGCTAGTGAACTTGCAAAGAATCCTGCAAAGAATAGTATATTGGATGCGTCGGATTTGAGAAGAAGGTGTTTAAGAAATACGTACCGTTAAGTTTTTGCGTATCGTTTGGGCGGAGTTCAATGGAAAATAACGGGAAAAGGAAATGAGCAAAGAAACGTTAACTTACAATATCGTATTGATTCTTAACAACAACAATAATTACAACCATTCACAAAAGAACCAAAAAGAGCAAAAGACAAGAAAAGATTACAAGTAAGTAAGGGCATGGAATTTAAGTGCATGAAAGTAAAGCAAGGTAATAAAAAGCAAGAAAGAAATAAGCAATAAAAAGAACTAGAAACTAGAACTCAAGACAAGCATGGGATCAATAGCCAACCCTTAAACTTGCAAGCTCAATCAAGAGGTTGCAAGATCAAGAGAAGGGTAAAGAACTCATGTGAAATGAAGCACTAATTCCATAAGAAGATACAACTCTTGAGATCAGTAACAAACCCTTAAACTTTCAAGCTCAATGAAGAGGTTGAAAGATCAAGAGAAAGTAAGAATCTCAAGGGGAAGCTAAACAAACAAGAATGATACAAAAACTCTCATCTTCATTTAATATCCACTCAATGCTCTCACTACATTTTCATGGAGGAAAGATGAAGAAGAAGAAGAAGAAGAACAAAACTAAACTAAAAGAGGCTAAAGAAATTAACACCTTGGCTTGGCTCAGAACTGGGGTATTTATAGGCAGGGAGCTGGAAATCTAGGGCAACATTCTGACCCTACAGGAAAAGACAAACCTACCCCTGAAAAATAATCATCTGAGGAGCCTATACGGCCGCGGTTCCGCGGCCTAAGCGCGCTTATGCCGCGGAACCGCGGCCATTTAGATGATTTGACATGTCGTATTTTGTGGCTTTCCCTAGTTTTTAGTACTCTTCAGTGTGGTATATGACTTTTTCTCAGAAACTCTTCCCATTTCTTCCAGAATTTCAGTAGATCAAAAGGTGATGTGATGTGGATCCTTTGCCAAGATTTCCTCGAGCTCCGCGTAGATATGTTGGATCTTGTGTTGACATTGAGCTTTGTGCACGAAAATGACATCGATTTGCCATTTTGTCCCTTAAACTGGTGTGTGGCAACATACGGGTAGAGAGCGGAGACCCGTGTTTTATCTGTGTTGGCAGTAATCCGGAATTTGACGTACTTTTCCATGAATTTCACTGTTCAGAGCCGAGAACCTGTATTCTGCAAATATGTAGCAAACACTGATCAAAAGCACCTGCCTATAAACAAAGGAGCGTAAGAATGGGCGTTATAAAATGCAATATTCTGGTATGAACAGGCACCACATCGCCGGGTTCTTTTACGGGCTCCCACCTCTGGACCGAGGCAACTCGGGCACGAAGTTTGCGAGTCGACGTGTCCAAGGATGCTGTAGGCTAAGTGTAGAGTGGTTTGTCTCAAGGGGTTATGTGAAGTTGCCTTTTTGAAGGTGGAGGGAGATATGAACCTTTTGCAATGAACTAGGGAATTTTTGTAGCAAGAAGAGAACAAAATTCCCACACACAAATTTTGGACAGCCCATATGCAAGTGTGGCCGGCCAAGCTCAAGAGAGAAGGAGAATCAATGAGTGAGCCCCAAAAATAAAGCAAGAAAGAGAAAAGGTTATCATAATGAATAATGATCACAACCAAGTCACATCTTCAACAACCATCACAACTCAAAAGTCATATAATGATGAACAAATGAAGGTCAAAGGATGGTAGAATCTTGAAGCAACAATTTACAAAGACCACCCTCCACAATGCCAATTTGCACATTTGCAAATAAGCCCTCCTCCACCAATTTTCAGCCAATGAAAGATACAAAGAAAAATGGCCGAAAAGGAAAGCAAACTGGCAACTTCATAAAACTGATCCCGTTAAAAATTACAGGAAAACCCCGCGACTGTATATACATACCCGCATTTGTATTCCGGCCGAATACAAATGCAATGAGACAAAATCTACACTGTACAATACTAGGATCCGGCTTAAACCAAAGCCCGCTAGTATTATCCGTCCGATCATGATCCGTGCAATACCGCACGTACATGATCGAACCCTGCCATATCTCCATACGGCCTCTACAGCGTTTCGCCCGAAACTTGAGAAACGGTCTGTGGGGGACTCTAAAGACTCGTCAACACTTTGTCTGTGGATTTAACCACTAGCAAGTCAGAGGTATTAGCCATACGTAACCTGCTACCAGGTATTGACCAAAAGGGACGTCGATGAGCTAACTCATCCTGACACCCTACTGAGCCTGTCAGTGACAATATCCGTACAGTCCGGTCCGTTCGTCTATGAGCATCGCATGGCGGGCCTAGGGGGTTGGTAAAAGTCAGACCCCCAAAAGCGGTACAAGTCGTGTCGGAGTGTAGCCCAGAATACCCTGAGATACTACTGGAATACCTACCAGTAAATCTCCTTCCTTGGCCAAGGACTTCGTGTAATGGATCTCCTAGACACAGCGCGACCTCACCCCCAATACCGGGAGAGACGAACCCCTGATGATCCGCTCACTGCCTCCATATGGCTCGGGACTGTACCCAACTAAAACCTGTTTGCACGACTCCTTTGAGCCGTGGTTGGGTAGTAATCAAAGTACAGTGGGAACTCACACGAGACAAATGACGATCTCCGGTCGATGAACTAACCTGTACACATGTCACCAGGGAACTGCTATCTGACGTATGGTATAAGACCAACTACCATGTTCCTGGCGAGTCCTGTTCGGTGTACTCATAACCTAATGAGTACTGTATACATCTTAGGTGAACCAACTGACACCAGTGGCTTGTGAGACCGGCCACCGCCCCTCGTCGGGGTCTCGACTGTTCACACTAGTCTACTCTGGAGTATCGATGCCCTGTCTCGAAAACTCCCACGACTAGGGACCTTTTAAGGATGTGCTTATAGACCCCAGCTCCCACGTATATGATCGCCATCATACTGCTGGCCGTCAAGCAAGAATCCTAAGGGCTCTATCAATGTGCAATAGTGACCTGTAAGGTCACCTGAAACAGTACACGATGATAAAGGTAAACCAGATAGCATACTATCATCTTGAGTAAGACTGTTCTAACGGTATAGGTCCTCTCTCAATCATTGCAATCACGTGCCTGTGATCCAATAATTGACTCTGAGGGCACTATCTCCAACAAAAATACTCATGAAACATCAAGCTTTTAAGTTATATATATCTACCTTTTTGAAAGTTTGATCTTTTCTCACAAAAAAATCAAACTTTCAAACAGATAGATAATGTATTCCAATTAGGAACAATTGATTAATGGCATCAAAAAGGTTTTTCCATCCCAACGGAAGTATAGAAAGTAACATCATGAAGAACTGTAATACCCGGTATCATGTATAAATTATGTATATATATTTTTAAGAACTTTATTTCCTATATTTTACCAAATATTTTCCTTATATTTCTCCTATTTCATTTTCCATTAAACCCTATTTTACCAAATTATTTTCCCACACTTTTATTTTGAACTCCTAATTAATTTTTATCTAATTCTTTCTAATTTTCCTAAAACCCCAACCCAAACTTAAACCCACACCCTAACATCCTGGTCCAAGGCCCATGAACCCTCACCTTAATCCTAACCCAGAGCCTCTCCTCTCTCCCTCCCTTTCTTTTTCTCTCTCCTCCCTCTTTCTTCTTCTTTCCCCACGATTCCTTCTTCCTTCTTCCTCGGCCTTTCGTCCTCATGACCCGCGCTCGCCATGACCAAGCCCCTCGCCTCAACTACCCCCGATTCCCGCGTCTGTTTCCCCCTCGAATCTCTCAACAACTCTCTTCTTCACTCTTTAACCCTCTCTCTCTCTCTCATTATCTCTGTCTCTCTCCTCCCTCTCTTCCCCGACCACCGCGCACCACCACTGCCTCACCTCGCCGACGAACATACTCGACCTCCTCTCTACGTCGAACCCCACCAGCAACTTCACCCATCCGAGCACCAACTCCATCCTCCTACACCATTACCGACCCCTTCACTGCAACTCACCACCGACCTCACTCATCGCCAGCTACTGCTGCAACCCATCACCGACGAACCCCTCGTCACCTACACCAACTATGAGCCCAGCCACCTTCTCCATTATCTCCTCCTATAGCCGAGCCCCTCCTCCACTTGCACCACCACCATCCCAAGCCAACTCTCTCTCTCTCTCTCTCCCTCCTTTGCCCAAGCCACCGCCCTCTCCTTTCCTTTTCGGCAACTGTCGCCTGCGCTACGGGCACTTCCGCCTCCTTCCTTGCTCACCCTACGCTATCACCGCCGGCGACTCCAGAGCAACTCCGACCTCCTCCACGACTCCCTGGCACCTTCGACAATCCACCGTACCCTCTTCCTCTGCAAACCCCCTCATCTAGACAAGAACCCCTTAACCCCCATGAGGCCACTGCTACCACCACCTCCACTTCCTTACCGACCGCCCCCTCAATCTCTCTCTAACCCTTTCAACCTGACCCACCGCAAACAGTCCTTTTAAGCTCCTCACCTCGCTGCAACCCATCGCTGGTAGTATCCTTGTTGCTGCTGCCTCCTTTCTGTTGCCACTGTGCCACGGCCGTATCAGCCTTGTACCACTGTAGCACTTGTACCGTACCACGATTGTGCCTCTGCTGTGCCAGGTCCCCATGCCCACTTCTCTGAATCACTGTGCCCACATCAAGTCACCCTCATGCTCACCTCCATGCCACACCGTGCCCTGCACCTGTATCACATCGTGCCCTTTTCGTGCCACGACAGCACTCACTCTGTGCCTAGTACCGTGTCACGCCCGCATCGTCACCACGCCCACTACCGTATCATGTCCGCGTCGCCACCGCGTCCCGTACCGGGTCACCACGCATCACGCACGCGCCACGCACCGTGTCCTGTATCGCACTGTCTCGTGTGTCGAGACGAGATCTGCACGTTCATCGCTTCTATATCAACGACCAAAGACAAGTGAAACCTTCACTTGTTTATCATGCTACTACAACCTTTATCCATGAAATTCACAGCAACTATATATATATAGTAGATTGTTGAAAATCGTGTAGTGAACCATAGTGCCGTCTTGTTGATTGGAGCCCGACTGAGGGTTATTATCATATTGGTATCATGTAGGAGTTATATGCTAATATCTAAAATCATTTGACTAAAGGAAACGTGTGTTTTGATCGATGACCGAACGTTACCCAAGATGTTCGATGAGAACCTTAAGCCGGAATCTAATTAAAATTGGTAGAACTTGTGATATTTAAACCCGTTTACTGTTCATAGATGTACAGTAGAAATTTTGTTGCAAATTAATATTGTTTCACCCATAATATGTTGCCCCCGATAACCTTTGCAAAATCAGAATTTCCCCGAACATGCTAGACCATTAAGTTCATAATAAATCATACAAAAATTGGATCATAATGTTCTTAGGCTCTCTGCGAAGAGGTCTGTATAACCTATAAACCTATGGTGGCTTTTACTGCATATCGTGTCTTTTAGATAGTGGAAACTGAAGGGAATTGTAGCTTTGGACTGCAGTCCTGAACCAAAATCCCTACGAATACCTAAAACAAACACCTGCAACTGGCCGTTTGAATTCGCAAATGCACGGAACCCTATATAGATACGTAGAAAATTGAGTTAGTTTTCTTACGCGACTAGTTCTACTGAATTATGTCGCTGTTAGATATTTTTAACATAATTTATTTTATCAGTGCATACGACTGATTTCTGCAGTCTTTCATGTTGGAATCTGAACTTAATCGCTTGTACATCCTTACATAAAACTGAAAATACACGGAATAAAATATAGTCGCGTATATAATTTAGTTATATAACTCATGGTTCTGGTCTCGTTCAGTTTTTCTGTCGTTTGATATTTTAATTATATTTTAGATTGTCGACGTGTCCTGCAGTTTTCTGCAGTGTCAGTTTTTAAATCTTGACACTAAAATGAACATATCTCCTAGTGAACAGGATCTATTACTGATCCGCTTGATGTGATAGAAACCTAACAGATAGATCTAGGTTTTGTTCAACTGGAGCAACACTTGAATCTAAACACAATATGTAGTAAATGGCGCGTGAAGTTGGACTTTCAGTTCTGAAACTGGAATTCCAGGAACTAAACGCTGATTTAAAATGATGATAAATCCTTAACCTGAATGCGTATTGATATAAAACTAATTTTATGGCTTGTTTAAAAAATATACTTCATATGCCTTTTATGTCGTTTTGCTAAATTCTGCACGTGTGATTTATAGTGAATTGTGAAGGTTATATGACACTGGCTGCCCATATTTTATTCGTATCGTACTTGATTGCATTCTTATTATATCATGTAACCGTTGTTAGGAATATGTATACTCTAAAAGCCATTATTGTATATTATAGTGGATGCTTGGACATATATATAGAGGACTTTCTTGCTCAGCATGATAGTATGCTATCTGGTTACTCTTTAACTTAACATATATATTTTCTCTAGTTTACTATTTCACCGATACATGTTAATAAAGCCCTTAAGATATTTGCTTGACTTCCAAGACTATGATGTAGATCATACTAGTGGGGCTTGTGTAGTCTATAAGCACATCCTTGAAGTGTTCCTAGTCGAGAGAGTATCGATATTCCAGAGTATACTAGTGTGTACGTTTCTTGATATGTATGGGGCGATGGTTGATCCCAAAACCATTGGTGTTTGACATCAAAGATTGTACACAGGCACTCATTGGAGAATGAGTACACTGAACGGACTCGCCGAGAACTCCTAGATGGTACTATATATATTGTCAGATAGCAGTTCTCTGGAGACACCTGTACAGGTTAGTCTGTAAACCTGAGATCGTCATAATGTCTTGTGTGGTTCCCACTGTGCTTTGATTACCTCCCTACCACTGCTCTACTGAGTCGTGCAAACAGGTGGTACTTGGGTACAGTCCCGAGTCACATGGAAGCAGTGAGCGATAGGAAAGGTTTCGTCTCTTCCGGTATTGGGAGTTGATATTGTGTTATGCTTGATTGGCTATAACAGCAAGTCCCTGGTCAGGGCTGATGAGATTTACTGATAAGTGTTATCAGTAGTTTCTCGATTTGTTATAGGTCACACATCGACATGACTTATCGAGTTATTGGGGTCTGACGGTTCCACCCCCAGACTCGATATGCAATATATCAGACGAAGAGATCGGACTATACGGTAAGTGTTTATTATAGGCTCTACGGAAGTTTGGACAAGTTTACTTGTTGATCTTCTATTCGTCCAATACCTGAATAGCAGTTACGTGCAGCTAGTACCGCTGACGGCTTGTGCGTGTTTGATGTGATCATTACCTACTGCCAACGTATTGACGTGTTTTTAGAGTCCCACATAAAGGTTTCCTAGCTCAAGTGAAATGAAATATGGCATGTATGGAGCTATGTGTATATGATACTGTATTCTAATCTAGTGTTATTTGATATTTGCCATATTATATATATGATATAACCAGATTATTGAATCAAGTGTTGATTTAATAATTTGATATGTATGTATATATATATATATATATATATATATATATATATATATATATATATATATATATATATAAACTAATATTGTGCTCACTTAAGATTTTCTTCTTTTTATATATTTATATATATGATTGTAACAACCCTAAATTTTTTGTACAAATTTTTTTAAAATACAGAAAGGGGTATTTGAGCTTGAGCACAAGTTATAAATTTTTTTTTTGCTTTTGAACAGCAAGAAAGAGCTTGTAGCTCACCGGTAAGACCTTGCACTGCTGTAACAAAGCACCAGAGTTCAAATCCCATTAACCACATCATCTTTTTATTTTGAATTCTTTTAATCTTTTTAGAATCCCAAGAGTATGCATGTGCATAACCCGTAAAACCAAGAGTCACACATAAAACAAACGACTCCACTGTAGTAACCAAGCGACGGGGACACGTGGCGGCGAGACCCGGCCCGGCCAACTCGGGCCGGCGACTCGGCCGAATCGGCTGGCGCCGCCGGCCTTACTCGGCCGAAACCTTATTTTCTTTGGTTTTTCTGGAAACCCTTGGACTTCTCATAACTCCTGAACTATTCATTTCCCTGCACATTTACAGAGCATTTTAAAACACACAACTAATCCATTTTTAATACAATTTTTATCACACCCTTTTATTTACCCTAAACCTTAATTTTTCCGATAAATACCACACCTAAGAACACCCCTCCTCACATCCAAATCTCTGTCCAAACTCTCAAGAAATTCCCTAGACTTTTTGTGTGCAAGTGGAGTTAGCAAAGGGCGAAGCTCCGATGAACTTCCGACGACGATCCAAGGAGATTCCGGCGACGAAACGACGCACCGGCACCTCCTAATTCTTCATTTTCCTCTCCTCTACACAATCAACCAGTAAGTGCTTTCTCCCCCTTCTCTTTACTATTCTAAAAACTTAGAATTCTAAAACCCGACGGAAGTGGAGTTAATCCGACTTCCGATTCGGTTTTTCCTTAAAAATCATATTTTTCTCAAACACAATAATACCAAACTCTCCCATAATGATCATTAAACATTAAAAAAACATCTTGACAACTTTCATATCAAAAAAATTCATATTTCAATTTTTATCGCACTTTTACAGAAAAATACCATATAGTTTAGTTCGACATAAATAATTATAATTCCTTGCTATACCTTTAGATAGTTCACGAGGTAATGACCCACCTCCTCACAACACTCATATCTATCATAGCAAGATGAATCTTGGGATAATAGAATACGGAAAATACGACTTTACAGTAAAATACCTTTAACTTATAAAACCTTTTTGTTTAAAAAAATGTATTAAACATTTCCATGCAAATGCGCATCGACAACCCATTTTGGGAAACCCCGTTCGGGATAGTGTGGATTATCGTACATTCTCGGGCTTAGTAAAGTGAGATGCAGACCTCCGCAAGGAGCATTCGGTCTCGATAGATTTTATACATTTTTCTTTAGAAAATGAGATTTTTACAAGAAAATTAATAAATTTATTTTCGTTAAATATGTATATATAAATATTACCAAAATACTTATTTTAAATATATATAATATTCCATGTTTCCAAAACTCAAGAAAAGAAGTCAAATATTATATGAAACTACCATGATAATTCAAACAATATTCATATTACAAATAAATACCATATATTATGAAATTAGGTTTTATTCACTAGAAATATCACATTGATAAAATATACATCAATTAAAACTCCGGAGACGATAATAAAATACTTGAGGCGTATTTTGAAAACTATACAAAATTATTTTTACATAAACCCCCCTCAAGTTATACTAAATTACAATAAGGACCCTAGTAAACATAGGTTTAAGCGGGACCAGTCTCTTGAGCCTCAGGGAGCCGGAGATATGGGTGCTTGCCTATTTAAGGTAGACAACTTAACAAACGGTGTTATCAACACGGTAATCGTCTTTGAAAAAGACACAAATCCTGCCGTCCATGTGCAGCGGTTACCGATAGCACCAAAACATAATTCAGGACCTCAATTTCTTTTCTAATTGTCTGACCCAGACCGATTCTCAATATAATCAATCTGACTTGAATATGATTCAAGTATATAACACAATTCAATATGAATCATATATTCAATCTGTTCAATCTATTCAATCTATATTGACTGAACCGAACCATTGATATACCTCTACATGATTCTCCAGTTACATCCATTTACTGATATCATGGTTTCGATAAGTCATCCATCTATACAATTTAATTTACAAGACAATACAATATAAATAATACAATCAAGACATCGCGCGGTTTATAAGGGGTAGACTGGTACGGAACATGTTAAAGGTGGCACGAGGTGGTCACTTAAGACGTAATTACATCCATGCCGTTGTTCTGTGGTATTATCGACGGAGCCTTGTACTCCTGATACCTTAGTCTCCGGGGAAAGTGAGACTCCTCTCTTATACACTGGTATCTTCTGTACCAAGCTACAAACAACAGCGTTAACAATATAATACAACTTTAAAAGTTACACACTCTCTCTCTGTCTATTCTACTTCTCCCTAATCTTTGGGACTTACCGAGCGATTTGTTCGCTGACGACATTCCGTTTCTTTCTTCTTTGGAATGTTGTCAGGTGGATCAGACCTTCTGGAGACAGAGCCCAGCAGCGAGGACTTGGACCGGCTAGTTTTCGACCCAGAGCTTTAGATTCCTTGTACACATTTACATTCTGTATTTTCCATTTCTGTTATGCCACTGTTTAGGCATTCTTTCATTACATGTATTTACTTTTCTGATGTATTGTAAAAAGAATGTTAATAAATAAAGTTGTTGTTCATATATATCTTGTCTCTTGTGGACATTACATTTTATATTGCTTAGATACGCTTAGCGTGTTTACTTCAGAGTAAATAAGTAGCAGCTTCGTCGCGTCCTCTGCCCGTACATTAGGAAGCGGGGCATGACAGGTTTTGTTGGTGGCCCATGCAGGTCGGAGCTGTATGGAACCCTACCATGCAGTTCAGCTATGCGTGGACAACCTAAGTAATATAACACAAGAACCAGCAACTGAAAACATTCTTTACAATTCACATTCCTTGAATCTTATCATTTCATATATTATGAATCTGTCCTAACCCAAAATTTTCTTTTAAGGTTATGGATTCCCCAAACAACACCAGCACCAATTTCAACAACACTCCACCTCCACTACCGATTACATCTACCATCGCTGCTCCGATCAACGAGCAGACAGTTCTGCTTGAGGCGATCCGCAGCCTCCTGGAAGGACAGCAGGAATAGACTGCTATTCTTTTGAACTGTCCAGAAGCGGAAGCACCCAGAGTGAAGCAATTCCGGGCATTGCACCCCAAGAAATTCTCAGGAAAAAAGAGCCCTCTGGAAGCTGAGGAATGGGCTCAGAGTATCGAGGACAACCTGGCAGCAGCACAAGTACCAGAGGTCACTTAGGTACGAGTTGCAAAGCTGCAGCTCACTGACAATGCACGGGTTTGGTGGAAGGCGGAAGAAAGCCGTCTTGATCAACCTATCGAATGGAAGACTTTCCGCAACATGTTCGATGCAAAGTACTTCCCTGAGACTACCAGCTTTGATATGGAGCAGCAGTTCATCTATCTTCAACAAGGTTCAATGTGGACCACATCGGTAGACGAGTATGATGCTGAATTCATCATGCTCAGCCGGTTTGTAGCCCATCTCATACCAACTGCTGAGATCAGGGCTAGAAGATTTCAGCAAGGGTTGAACGCGGAAATCCAAGCTGCATTAGCTACAGGGGATTTCCCAACCCATGATTTGGTTTTAAAGGCTGCCCGAAGATACGAGACAGTAGTGAAGAGGAAGGGCAGACCTCAATCTGCCGGAGTGAAGCGCCGTGCCAATCAGATGCAGGAGGAGCTTCTTCAAGGACGACTGTTGAAACCAGGATACCAGAAGAAGTCAATAACCAGCCAAGTCCTGACTTTTGCTTCTATTGCAAGAGGGAAGGACACTTGTGGAAGGACTGTAGGCGCGCAAAAGGCTTGTGCCTAGTTTGTGGCGCGTTTAATAACGGAATTGGAAACTGTCCTTATAGACGCATCCCAGATCACACACCCACCAACTACCCGCAGCGGCCAGCTATTCAGGCTCCTGGACCTCGTCTTGCACTCCCAGCTCCACCACCTGCACAGTCTACTCGCCAATTCCATCAGGCACTGAGGAACATTCCTCGAGGGCAGAGAAACATGCCCCAAGGACAGAGGAATGTGCCTCCAGCTAGGAGGAATGTACCACATCGTCAGACTTTCACATTAGCAGCCGTAGAAGCCGAGGCTGTAGGTCAAGGTAACACCGGTAATTCTCTTTCACATTCTCAAATCCTTGTATCACCTTGTTATTCTTTATACACTACCAAATTTTCCTTGAATCTGTTACACTTTCCTTTTACAAATTTCGAGGACGAAATTTTTATAAGGAGGGTAGAATGTAAAAACCATAAACTTTCTGTACAATTTTTTTTAAAATACAGAAAGGGGTATTTGAGCCTGAGCACAAGTTATAAATTTGTTTTGCTTTTGAACAGCAAGAAAGAGCTTGTAGCTCACTGGTAAGACCTTGCACTGCTGTTATAAAGCACCAGAGTTCAAATCCCATCAGCCACATTATATTTTTATTTTGAATTCTTTTAATATTTTTAGAATCCCAAGAGTCTACACGTGCATAACCCTTAAAACCAAGAGTCACACATAAAACAAACGACTCCACTGTAGTAACCAAACAACGGGGGACACGTGGCGGCGAGACCCGGCCGACTCAGGCCGGCGACTCGGCCGAATCGGCCGGCGCCACCGGCCTGACACGGCCGAAACCTTATTTTCTTTGGTTTTTCTGGCAACTCTTGGACTTCTCATAACTCCTGAACTATTCATTTCCCTACACATTTACAGAGCATTTTAAAACACACAATTAATCCATTTTTAATACAATTTTTATCCCATCCTTTCATTTACCCTAAACCCTAATTTTTTCTATAAATATCACACCTAAGAACACCACTCTTCACTTCCAAATTTCTGTCCAAACTCTCAAGAAAATTCCCTAGACTTTTTGTGTGCAAGTGGAGTTAGCAAAGGGTGAAGCTCCGACAAACTTCCGACGACGATCCGAGAAGATTCTGGTGACGAAACGACGCACCGGCACCTCCTACTTCTTCCTTTTCCTTTCCTCTACACAATCAACTAATAAGTCCTTTCTCCCCTTTCTCTTTACTATTCTAGAAACTTAGAATTCTAAAGCCCGACGGAAGTGGAGTTAATCCGACTTCCGATTCGGTTTTTCCTTAAAAATCATATTTTTCTTAAACACAATAATACCAAAATCTCCTATAATGATCATTAAACATTAACAAAATATCTTGACAAGTTTCATATCAAAAAAATTCATATTTCAATTTTTATCGCACTTTTACAGAAAAATACCATATAGCTTAGTTCGACATAAATCGTTATACTTTATTGCTATACCTTTAGATAGTTCACGAGGTAATGACCTACCTCCTCACAACACTCATATCTATCACAGCACGATGAATCTTGGGACAATAGAATACGGGAAATACGACTTTACAGTAAAATACCTTTAACTTATAAAACCTTTTTCAAAAAAAAAATGTATTAAACATTTCCATGCAAATGCACCTTTACAACCCATTTTGGGGAACCCCGTTTGGGATGGTGCGGATTATCGCACATCCTCGGGCTTAATAGAGTGAGATGCAGACCTCCGCAAGGAGCATTCGGTCTCGATGGATTTTATACATTTTTCTTTAGAAAATGAGATTTTTATAAGAGAATTAATAAATTTATTTTCGTTAAATATGTATATATAAATATTACCAAAATACTTATTTTAAATATATATAATATTCCATATTTCCAAAACTCAAGAAAAGAAGTCAAATATTACATGAAACTACCATGATAATTCAAACAATATTCATATTACAAATAAATACCATATATTATGAAATTAGGTTTTATTCACTAGAAATGTCACATTGATAAAATATACAACAATGAAAACTCTGAAGACGATAATAAAATTCTTGAGGTGTATTTTGAAAACTATACAAAATTATTTTTACATAAACCCCCCTCAAGTTATACTAAATTACAATAAGGGCCCTAGTAAATATAGGTTTAAGCGGGACCAGTCTCTTGAGCCTCAGGGAGCCGGAGATATGGGTGCTTGCCTATTTAAGGTAGACAACTTACAAACGGTGTTATCAACACGGTAATCGTCTTTGAAAAAGATACAAATCCTGCCGTCCATGTGCAGCGGTTACCGATAACACCAAAACATAATTCAGAACTTCAATTTCTTTTTTAATTGTCTGACCCAGACCGAGTCTCAATATAATCAATCTGACTTGAATATGATTCAAGTATATAACACTGTTCAATATGAATCATATATTCAATCTGTTCAATCTATTCAATCTATATTGACTGAACCGAACTATGGATATACCTCTACATGATTCTCCAGTTACATCCATTTACTGATATCATGGCTTCGACAAGTCATCCATCTATACAATTTAATTTACAAGACAATATAATAAAAATCATACAATCAAGATATCGCGGGGTTTATAAGGGATAGATTGGTACGGAACATGTTAAAGGTGGCACGAGGTGGTCACTTAAGACGTAATTACATCCATGTCGTTGTTCCGTGGTATTATCGACGGAGTCTTGTACTCCTGATACCTTAGTCTTCGGTGAAAGTGAGACTCCTCTCGTATACACTGGTATCTTCTGTATCAAGCTACAAAGAACAGCGTTAACAATATAATACAACTTTAAAAGTTACACTCTCTCTCTCTGTCTATTCTACTTCTCCCTCATGTTTGGGACTTACCGAGCGATTTGTTCGCTGACGACATTCCGTTTCTTTCTTCTTTGGAATGTTGTCAGGTGGATCGGACCTTCTGGAGACAGAGCCCAGCAGCGAGGACTTGGATCGGCTAGCTTTCGACCCAGAGCTTTAGATTCCTTGTACACATTTACATTCTGTATTTTCCATTTCTGTTATGCCACTGTTTAGGCATTGCTTTCATTACATGTATTTACTTTTCCGATGTATTGTAAAAAAATGTTAATAAATAAAGTTGTTGTTTATCTATATCTTGTCTCTTGTGTACATTACATTTTATATTACTTAGATTCGCTTAGCGTGTTTACTTCAGAGTAAATACGTAGCGGTTTCGTCGCGTCCTCTGTCCGTATACTAGGAAGTGGGGCATGACAATGATATAAATATATATAATCATATTGTATCATGGTTGATGATATATGGTTGATGGATGTATAAGAGAATTACATGGATGATTGGATAAGAGGATAATCATTCATTATATGAATTAAAGAAAAGAAACAATAAGTTATTAGTTGTGCTCTTTGTAGTATGCATGACTCATTTTCTTCTTTTATTTTTGTGATATAAGTATATGATTTTCACTTATCCAAACCATGCTAGCTCATTTTTATCTCCATCTCCATCTTCTTCACTTCTTCTCAAGTGACATTATTCACTCAAGAGGAAGAAGAAAAGAAAAGTTTTTTTGTGAGCATAAACACTACTTCTTCAACCTAAACCCATCTAGTAAATAAGTTTAGGTTGTTCTTTTCACTAATACTTTAATTAGTAAAGTGTGAGCTTGAGTATGAGTTGCCTCAAGGTGGATCATCTTTGACGAAGAAGACTTCCAACAAGCTCGTTCCTTTTTTCAAGTGGAGCCCTAGAAGGAATTCAAGGGACTACTACTACAAAGAGCTATTGAAGTAAAGGACTATGCTACAAAGCTTGTAGCTTCTTTTCACTTAATTTAGAACTCTAGTTTGCTTACTTTGTAACCCTAATCCTTTAGTTCGATCTTGATAGTAGACTTAGCCCTTTAGAAATTTTAAAATTGCATTCTTGATATTCTTAAAACCCTAGTAGAGATGCTAAGATCTACTTTCATGGTATCATAGCCAAACTAGATGCTTAGGTGATGTTTAGATGAAGTTAAAGTGTTCGATCGACGTTTTGAATCCGAACTATTCTATTTTCTGTCCATTTTTTCAAACTTTGAGATTTTTCAAATTAAAAATGCTCAGAAAATTATGCAGGATTTTCTAAGGCTCCAGAACAAAACGGAGCCCCTAACGCTCATAAGTGGCCGTGGATCCGCCGCTTAGGTAGTGCTTTGGCCGTGGATCCGCCGCCCACTTAGGGCTTTAGAACTTCGATTTTCTTATGCTGCTTCATCTTTTGAATTTGGAATTTCTGGGTATTCTAGTTGAGGCTCAACTGGTTGAGATCTCTGTTAATTGTTGTTAATTAGAACGTCGATCAAAATGTTAAGATCGTCTAAATGTTTTGGTTATGTGATACAATTTTTAGAATTCATATTAATTCGTTTTGCGAAAACTGGTTATCGATATATAAATCTCACGTTTTAGCCTTGTTTAATGGATTTCCACGGAGTTTAGATTTGGATCAAAACTCCGTCGTAATTTCGTATCGTACGCAAAGAGTCGCCAGGAGATACTAGTGGAGAGCCACGCCCCATTGCCCCGACAAAGTGACCATGGAAGAACCCCATGGCTAAGAGCATCCACTTGGGTGCTCGCGGCCATGATGTTCCACCATAGGCCACTTCGTCGACGGCCTCGGGAGGTGCGGCCATCCACTAACGTTCCCGAGGAGCCTTCGAATCATTCATCGAGAATCTTGTTGAATTGCCCTGCTTCATCCTTGAAAATGGTTTTCAATTCGAGCCTTAAATATAAGGTTTATGTAGTTAGGCATGAAATTCAGACTATGAGATAATCCAGGTTTATGATGTTTACAGTTGCAGATTCTAATTATTATAGTTTTCATTTCTTTTCTGCGACCATAAGTGTAATATGTGGAGATATCCCCGATCTCGTTGTTATACGTCAACGACATTAGGGGTACATATATTTACTTACGTTGATGACATGTGATATTATTGTGTTGCTGTATTGAAATGATTTATTGGATCGTCGTGATTGAATAGCCGGGGGGTTTATGAGAGATGAGAGTTTTCCATTTTCATTCATGTAAATTATTGTATGTAATATTCTTTAATTGGGGCACATCCGGGAGTAAGGATATGTCACCTTGATGTATATTATTTACTTTTCCGCATTAGGATAGACCCAAGGCGGAGAGCACAAGTAAGCGGGTTCTAGAGTCCAGTGGGTGGCCATCTCGAGGAGTCGAGACCGGTCGCCTAACTCTAGAATTGGCAGGGTTGTTTACCGGTCTCATAGGGGTTTAGGGGTGTGGGTTTGGCTATTCATCACAACCGTGGAATCCGTATTTTTCTTTAATGGCTTAATTTAAAACACGGAACTCCTAATATATCATATATTTCATATACCTGCTTCTGCTGTGCTGTGCTGTGATCATATAACTGCATGAGACGAATGCTACATATATATATGATATATTAGTAGACACTATATATATTTTGCATCCGCGCTAGTTCTGACCCCGTCCTGCCGTAAGTTAAGTTACCTTACGGTGAAGACCCGGGTCCCTGTGGCGAATGCGCATAACATATATATGTATTTTATTTTCGTTTCTTCTGTGATATTTAGGAAACATAAATGATGGGATTTCATTAATAAAATTAATGAAAAGAAAAGAAACCTAAAAAATATTGTAGAATCAAAATTTTCAAAAAGGTAGCTCTACTTCTTACTTTGCATAGTGGTATTCCATTATGAATATCCAGCATCTCATTCGATGAGGAAAGAGCCTAGATCCCTTCACCGGGAATGATCTCTTTAGCAAAAACTAGCATATGCTACAACCCATTCGGTTTGGTTTGAAAACTACTCGATTTTAAAGCGGAGCTTAAACCACTCCTTTTCAAATCACTAGGTTCTACAACAATATCAAGTTCATTACATTAAATATTTTAGTCAAAACCAACCGTAGCCCTTCATCATTTCAGATAAGTATCACTCAGTATTCGTGCTACGTTTGTTGACTTCATTAAGGCGTAGTGTTCAGTAGCTAATGGATGCTTTTCTGCAGCATGTGATGAGATTAGTTAGGGCAGTCGCTGAAAGTGTGTCTTAGCATCTCTACTAAATTTCTACATGCATCAAATATGCAATTTTAAAAAATCTAGAGGTCTAAACTACATTAACTTAGATTCGAACTAGAGAATTAGGGTTTCTATGCATGTAAACAAACTTTACACTAAGTGAATAGAGAGTACAACCTTTGTAGACCGGTCCTTCACTTCTAAAGCTTCAAGCAGTGGTCCCTTAGCTCCAAGTAGTGATCCCTAGAACTCTTCTTAGGCTCCACTTGGTGAAAGAAACGATCTTGCTCCGCCGTCTTCGAGGTCGAAGATGATCCATCTTGAAGTTACTCTAACTCAAGCTACCTCTTCACTAATTAAGGAATTAGTGAAGCAAACAACCTAATCTTATGGGCTAGATGAGAGTAGGTTGATGACGTAGAAATTTTGCTCACTATAGAATTTCTTTTCTCTTTTTCTTTTTCACTCAAGGAAAAACAAGAGAGGAAGAAGATCAACTAGTGAAGAACTAGAACTCATTTTGAACCAAGGGTGAAATAAATATCTCATAGATATTTGTAGAGAGTTAACCATGGCTAAAGATAATGGTTGAGTTTAAAAATATTTAGAGTAAAACAAAATTAGTGGAAAGAGTCATGGCTTCTACATGCTTCATGGAGTATCTTAAGCCATGCTCATTTTCCACTAATTTCCTTTTCTCTTAATAAATAATAACCCCAATTATCTTTAGGTTTGGTGTGAGTCCCATACACCCATGTCCAATGTATCATCCACCATGACATAATAGTATGTATAATACACACACACACACACATTAAATATATATATATCACATAATTATATATATCAACATATATATATATATATATATCCAAGAGAAGAAAATCTTTAGTGAGCATTATATTAGTTAACATATATTTATATATCAAATATATTAATATATATCAAATTATTAAATCAACACTTGATTTAATAATCCGGTTATATCACATATAACCAACTAATATCATTTATATGTATATCACATTATCGAATCAACACTTGATTCAACAATACGGTCATATCACATATAACCGACCGATATAATATATCGCGAGATTAAAATACGGTATCACATACACGTATTTAATCAAGGTCCCGCACATATCACATATGTGCCCTACTTCGTTTCGCTTGAGCTAGGAAACCTCTGTGTGGGACTCTAAAGACTCGTCAATACGCCAGCAGTAGATAATGATCATATCAGTCGCCCACAAGCTGTCAGCGGTACTAGCTGGACGTAACGGCTACCCAGGTATTGAGCGAATAGAAGATCAACAAGCAAGCTTGTCCAAACTCCTGCAAAGCCTATAAGCAACACTTACCGTACAGTCCGGTCTCTTCATGTCACACCCCGCTTCCCAGTATACGGGCAGAGGACGCGACGGGGCCGCTACGTATTTACTTTGAAGTAAACACGCTAAGCGTATCTAAGCAATATAAGTAAAATGCACAAGAGACAGTGACAATAGATATAATTGAACAGCAACTTTATTTATTAACATTCTTTTTACAATACAACTGAAATGAAAATACATGGAATGAAAGCAATGCCTAAACAGTGGCATAACAGAAATGTAAAGGAAATGGAATAAGTACAAGTGGCTACAGCTCTGGGTCTTCGGTGTACTGCTCAGGGGCCTGCTCCAAATGCTCCTGACTAGTCTCGTACTCCTCAGTGTCGGGTCCTCCTGACAATATTCCAAAGAAGAAGAGAAATAGGAATGTCGTCAGCGAACAATCGCTCGGTAAGTCCCAAATTATGAGAGAGAAGTAGAATAGACAAAGAGGGAGTAGTTTTATAATGTTTTATTATAATGTTAGCTCAGTTGTTTGTAGCTTGGTACAGAAAATGCCAGTGTATATGAGAGAAGTCCCACTTACACCGGAGACTTTGGTAACCCGTAGTACAAGGCTCCGTCGATAATACCACGGAACAATGGTATGGATGCAATTACGTCTTAAGTGACCACCTCGTGCCACCTTTAACATGTTCCTTACCAGTCTACCACTTTATAACCCCGTAGTGTTTATGTATTGATTGTATGGATTGTATTGTATTGTATTGTATTATAAATTGTATAGATGGATGACTTGCCGAAACCATGATATCAGTAATGGGACAGATATAATGGAGGAACATGTAAATGGAATATATCCATGGTTCGGTTCAGTCCATACAGATTGATTTGGATTGAATAGATAGGTTCATATTGAATCATGTTGTATTGTAGTTTGTACTTGAATCACAATTCAAGTCAGATTGAGTATATTGAGACTCAGTCCGAGTCAGACAATTAGAAAAGAAATTGAAGTCCTGAATTATGTTTTGGTGCTATCGGTAACTGCTGCACATGGACGGCAGGATTTGTGTCTTTTTCAAAGACAATTACCGTGTTGATAACACCGTTTGTCAAGTTGTCTATCTTAAATAGGCAAGAACCCATATCTCCGGCTCCCTGAGGCTCAAAAGACCGGTCTCGCTTAAACCTATGTTTACTAGGGTCCTTATTGTAATTTAGTATAACTTGAGGGGGGTTTATGTAAAAATAATTTTGTATAATTTTCAAAATACACCCCAAGCATTTAATTATCGTCTTTAGGGTTTTCATTGATGTATATTTTATAAATATGACTTTTCTAGTGAATAAAACATAATTTCATAATATATGGTATTTATTTGTAATATGAATATTGTTTTGAATTATCATGGTAGTTTCATGTAATATTTGAATTCTTTTCTTGAGTTTTGGAAACATAGAATAATATATATATTTAAAATAAGTATTTTGGTAATATTTATATATACATATTTAATAAAAATAAATTTATTTATTTTCTTGTAAAAATCTCATTTTCTAAAGAAAATTGTATAAAAATTCCATCGAGATCGAATGCTCCTTGCGGAGGTCTGCATCCCGCTCTACTAAGCCTAAGGATGTGCGATAATCCGCACCATCCCAAACGGGTTCCCCAAAATGGGTTGTAGAGGCTCAATTGCATGGAAATATTTTAATACATCTTTTAAAGAAAACGGTTTTATAAGTTAAAGGTATTTTACTATAAAGTCGTATTTTCCCGAATCTATATTCCCGAATATAATCATGCTATATTAAAGAAGTGTGTTGTGATGAGATAGGTCACTACCTCGTGAGTTTTTCTAAGGTAATACTGTTATAAAGTATAAGCATGTCGAAATGAAACATGAAAGTATTTTAATGTAAAAGTGGAATAAAACTTGTTACAGTTATTATTTTGATGTCAAACTTGTTCTATTGTCTTTGTTAATAATTACTAAACAAGATATCAAAATTTGTAGATTTATTTTTAAGGAAAAGTTGTATTTTTTTAAAAGAAAAGAGAATCGGAAACCGGATAACTCCACTTCGGACACGTTTTGAGAATGTAAAGTTTGAGAATAGCAAGAGAGGGAAAGAAGGGGGACTTACTGGCTTGGGGGCAAGAGAGGAGAGGGGGGGGGGGTCCTAAAGAGAGCTTCGGGACGTCGTTTCGTCGCCGGAATCTCCTCGGATGTTCGTCGGAGCTTCGTCCTTTGTTAACTCCACTTGCACACAAATAGAACTTGGATTTTTTTGTGGAATTTTTGTAGGAAATTTCAGTGTGAAGTGGTGTAAAAATAGAGTGGGTATTTATAGGGAAAATTAGGGTTAGGATGTGATAAATTTGAGAATTAAAATGCATTAAAACATGGAGTAATGCAAAGTTTTAATTCTCTGGAAAATGCAGGAAAACAAACAGTCAGGGGTTAACAGGGGGAGTCCAAGGGGTATGGGGTAAAATTTTTGTGGCATTTGCCATGGTTAGGACCAACAGCGCCGGCCCCAAGAGGATCTTGGCTGGTCGGTTTGTAGAGGAGGGGGCTCGGATAGAGGCTACGTGTCCCTGACGGTCTGAATGCTAATTTGCACATGTTTGTTTAGGCTGTGTCTCTTCAATTTACGTGTAGTGCACGTGTAGTCTCTTGGGTTTCTATAAGATTAAAAGAATTTTAAATAAAAAGAATGTGTGGCTGATGGGATTTGAACTCTGGTGCTTTGGTTCAGCAGTGCAAGGTCTTACCAATGAGCTACAAGCTCTTTCTTGCTGTTCAAAAGCAAATCAAATTTATAACTTGTGCTCAGGCTTAAGTACCCCTTTCTGTATTTTTTGAAAAAAATTGTAAAAAAGTTTAGGGTTGTTACACTTCATATGATATGTCACATATCAAGTCTATGGGTGGAATCGTCATACCCCAGTAACTTGATAAGTCATGCCGATGTGTGGCCTTTAAACATTCGAGAAATTACTGAAAACACTTACCAGTAAATCTCATCAGCCATGATCAGGAACTTACTGTTATATCCAATCGAGCATAGCGCAACATCAACCCCCAATACCGGGAGAGAAGAAACCCCTCCTATCGCTCATTGCCTCCATGTGACTCGGGACTGTACCCAAAATCCACCTGTTTGCACGACTCCTTTGAGCCATGGTATGGAGGAAATCAAAGCACAGTAGGAACCACACAAGACTCTATGACGATCTCGGGTCTACAGACTAACTTGTACAAGTGTCACCAGAGAACTATTATCTGACGATAGGTACAATACCAACTAGGAGTTCTCGGCCAGTCCTGTTCGGTATACCTATTCTCTAATGAGCACCTGTGTACAATTTTTGATGTCAAACACCAATGGATATGGGATCAACCATCGCCCCATACAGGGTCAAGAAACGTACACACTAGTCTACTCTGGAATATCGATGCCCCGTCTTGATATCCCCTCGACTAGGAACTGTTAAAGGATGTGCTTGCGAACTACACAAGCCCCACTAGTATGATCTACATCATAGTCCTGGTAGTCAAGCTAACATCCTAAGGGCTTTATCAACATGAATCAGAGATACATAATAATAATAAGTGTGCATGTTAAGATAAAGTGCAACCAGATAGCATACTATCATGTCGAGCAAGAAAGTCCTATATATATATATGTCCTAGCATCCACTATAATATACAATAATGTACAATAATGGCCTTTAGGGCATACATATGACTAACAATCTCCCACTTGCACTAAGGCCAGTTGTGTATCGCATACCCAACATCCCGAAAAGTCTTTCAAATTGAGCCCGGGGAAGGGCCTTCATGAATGGATCCGCTGTGTTATCCTTCGTGTCAACTCTCCTGAGCTTGATCTCCCGGTGATCAACTATCTCTCGGATCAGGTGATACCGCCTAAGAATATGTCTGGATCGCTGATGGGACCGGGGTTTCTTGGCTAAAACCACAACTTCATTGTTATCACAATACAAAGGTATTGGATGCTCAATAGATGGAACCACACCAAGTTCATCTATGAACTTCTTCATCCAGACAGCTTCTTTGGTAGCATTGTTGGCAGCGATGTATTCAACCTCCATCGTCGAGTCTGCCACGGTATCTTGCTTGGAACTCTTCAAACATACCGCCTGTCACGCCCCGCTTCCCAGTGTATGGTGAAGGGGACACGAGGGGCCGCTACGTATTTACTCAGAAGTAAACACGTTAAGCGTATCTAAGCAATATAAAATGAAATGTACACAAGAGACAAGATGTAAATAAACAACAACTTTATTTATTAACATTCTTTTTACAATACATCTGAAAAGTAAATACATGAAATGGAAAGCAATGCCTAAACAGTGGCATAACAGAAATAAATACAGAAATGTAAATATGTACAAGGAATCTAAAGCTCTGGGTCGAAAGCTAGCTGGTCCAAATCCTCGCTGGTGGGGTCGATCTCCTGAAGGTCCGATCCACCTGAAAACATTCCAAAGAAGAAAGAAAAGGAATGTCGTCAGCGAAAAATCGCTCGGTAAGTCCCAAAGATGAGGGAGAAATAGAATAAACAGAGAGATATGCAACTTTTAAAGTTGTATTATATTGTTAACGCTGTTGTTTGTAGCTTGGTACAGAAGATGCCAGTGTATACGAGAGGAGTCTCACTATACCAGAGACTACGGTATACGGAGCACAAGGAACCGTTCAGCCACGGTACAACGGCAATGGAGATTCAGGTTAGGTGTCTTATGGTTGCAGTCTCGTGCCACTTCTAACACCTTCCGTACCAATCTACCCCTTATAAAACCCCGCGATGTCTTGGTTGTATTGTTTGTATTGTATCGTTTTGTCTTGTTAAATATAGATGGATGACTTGCCGAAACCATGATATCAGTAATGGAACAGATATAATGGATGATCATGTAAATGGAATATATCCATGGTTCGGTTCAGTCAATATAGATTGATTCGATTGAATAGATGGATTCATATTGAATTATAGTTTTATACTTGAATCACATTCAAGTCATATTGTTTATATTGAGACTCAGTCTGAGTCAGACACTTTTAAAAGAACTTGAAATCCTGATTGTTTTAGCGTTATCGGTAACTGCTGCACATGGACGTCAGGATTTGTGTCTTTTTAAAAGACAATTACCGTGTTGATAACACCGTTTGTTATATTGTCTACCTTAAATAGGCAAGCATCTATATCTCCGGCTCCCTGAGGCTCAAGAGACTGGTTCCGCTTAAAGCAATGTTTACTAGGGTCCTTATTGTAATTTAGTATAACGTGAGGTTTTTTTTTATGTAAAATAGTTTTTGTTATACTTTCAAAATATACCTCAAGTATTTAATTATTGTCTTTAGAGTTTTCATAGATGTTTCTTTTATTAAATGTGAAATTTCTAGTGAATATGACCTAGTTTTAAAGTATAAGGTATTTATTTGAAATATTAGAATTGCATGGTATTTTCTTGTAAATGGAATGTTTTTCTTGAATTTTGGAAATGTGGAATATTATAAATATTAAAAATAGATATTTTGATATTAATTACATATATGTTTATTTATTAATAATATCTGTTTTATTTATAATAGAAATTACATTTTCTAAAGAAAAATGTTTTAAAAATCTTTCGAGATCGTATGCTCCTTGCGGAGGTCTGCATCTCACTCTACTAGGCCCGAGGATGTGCGATAATCCGAACCATACCGAACGAGTTCCCCAAAATGGGTTGTATAGGCATAATTGCAAAGATTTGTTAAATACACTTCTTGCAGAAAAATATTTTATAAGTTAAAGGTAGTTATATGTAAAGTTGTATTTTCCCAAATCTATATTCCCAAATTCCATCGTGCTATATTAGATATGTGTGTTGTGAAGAGGTAGGTCATTATCTCATGAGTTTTCTAAGGTAATACGGTTTAAAAAGTTTAAGCATGTCGAAATGAAACATGAAGGTATTTTAATGTAAAAGTGGAATAAAACTTGCTAAGCTTATTATTTTAATGTCAAACTTGTTCTATTGTCTTAGTTAATGATTACTAAACAATATATCAAAAGTCGTAGATTTGTTATTAAGAAAAAAATGTATTTTTAAAAGAAAAGAGAATCGGAAGCCGGATAACTCCGCTTCCGACACGTTTTAAGAATGAAGAGTTTGAGAATAGCAAAAGTGAGAGAGAGAGAGAAAGGGGACTTACTGGCTTGGAGTCAAGAGGGGAAAGAGGGGGTCCTAAAGAGAGCTTCGGGGCGTCATTTCGTCGCCGGAATCTCCTCGGAAGTTTGTCGAAACTTCGCTCTTTGTTAACTCCCCTTGCACATAAATAGAACTTGGAATTTTTTATAGAGTTTTTGTAGGAAATTTCAGTGTGAAGGGGGTGTAAAAATAGAGTGAGTATTTATAGGGAAAATTAGAGTTTGGGTGTGATAAATTTGAGAATTAAAATGCATTAAAATATGGAGTAATGCAAAGTTTTAATTCTCTGGAAATTGCAGGAAAACAAATAGTCAGGGGTTAACAGGGGGAGTCCAAGGGTTGCTAGGGTTAAAGAAAAATAGGGTTAGGGTCAAGTAGAACCGGCGGCGCCGGCCCCTGAATGATTTTCGCCGATCGGATCTCAGGGTTGGGGGCTCGGATTCTCGTCACGTGTCTAGGTCGGTCTGAATACTAATTTGCACATGTTTGTTTAGGCTGTGGCTCTTGGTTTTACGTGTTGTGCACGTGTAGACTTTTGGTCTTCTAAAAGATTAATAAAATTTTAAATAAAAAGAATGTGTAGCTGATGGGATTTGAACTTTGGTGCTTTGGTTCAGCAGTGTAAGGTCTTACCAGTGAGTTACAAGCTCCTTCTTGTTGTTCAAAATTGAATTAAATACTTATAGTACTCACAGAAATTGTAAATACAATTGGGGTACATTAAGTTTGAATGAATTTTATGTACACTAAAATTGGAGTTGTTACAGCCTACCCTCCTTACAAAAATTTCGTTCTCGAAATTTATAATTTATTTTAAGGACTAGTTTACAAATAAGTGAGGATGTCTTGCACGCATCTCGTCTTCTCTTTCCCATGTTGATTCTCCTGGAGTGTCTCTCCTCCACATCACTCGAACCAAGTTGACTTCCTTATTCCGAAGTGATTTCACTTTTCTATCCAAGATCTCAACAGGTTGCTGCTTACAAGATAAGTCGGGCTGTACAGTGAGCTCGGAGTGATCAAGAATATGGATGAGGTCACTTACATACCTTCTGAGTTGGGATATGTGGAACACATTGTGCACTCCTTCCAATGAAGGTGGAAGTGCCAAGCGATAAGCCACTCCACCGACTCGTTCAAGTATGTCGAACGGTCCAATATATTCCGGACTTAGTTTACCCTGTCTTCCAAAATGAATTACTCCGCGGTTTGGAGATATCTTCAGAAATACATGATCTCCCGGCTGGAACTCCAAATGACGGCGCTTTGCATCAGCCCAGTGTTTCTGTCGATCTTGCGCTATGCGCATCCTTTTCCTGAAAGTACGGACCACATCTATGGTTGCTACTATCATCTCTGGTTCTAAGAGTTCTCTATCTCCGATGTCGTCCCAACTTAATGGTGATTGACACTTCCTTCCATAAAGTGTTGCTAAAGGTGCCATTCCTATGCATGCTTGGTAACTGTTGTTGTACGAAAACTCCACAAGATGTAGGTGATCTTCCCATGATCCTCCGAAGTCTAGCATACACGCTCTTAGTATATCCTCCAAGATCTAAATAGTTCACTCAGACTGACCATCTGTTTGTGGATGATAAGCCGTGCTAAAGTTCAGACTTGTTCCTAAGCTCGCTTGCAGACTTTGCCAAAATTGTGATCAGACCTTGGTGTCACGATCGGAGACAATGCAGACCGGTACTCCATGAAGTCTCACGATTTCCTGTATGAGTTCATGGGTATCAGAGATAGTACATTTTGAAGAGTTTAAATCTTACTTAGATTCTTACCTCCATATACTTCTTTGCTAGTGTCTCAGTAGATTGGCCAACTCGAAATGGGATGAAGTGGGCCGACTTTGTGAGTCAATCCATAATAACCCATACCGCATCGTTACCCTTTGTGCTGCGAGGGAGTGCAGTCACAAAATCCATTGTGATGTGTTGCCACTTCCATTCTGGGATCGGTAATGGTTGAAGTAATCCAGCAGTCCTGTGATGTTTAGTCTTTACTTGCCGACACACCAAGCATTTAGCGACGCTTCTGGCTACTTCACACTTCATTCCATGCCACCAGTAATTTTGACGCAGATCTTTGTACATTTTTGTACCTCCAGGGTGTACTGAATAAGGAGAGTTGTGAGCTTCCTTCATCAACTCTTCTCGCACAGAACCTTTTAGTACACACAATCTGCTGCCGTATCTCAAAGATTCGTCTTCATGGATGATGAAGTATGTTCTGAGTCCATTCTCCACTTGTTCTATAATCTTTTGCAACTTATCATCACTTGCTTGAGCTGCTTTGATCTGATTTACAATGGTAGATTGAACTTGTAATTTCATCAAACTTGAAGCGTTACCTGGCATGACCACTTCAATCTCCATCTGATGCAAGTCTTGTTGAAGCTTCCACTGTGCGGTGAGATCCATTGCTAATGGTTGGCGACTAAGGGCATCAGGTACTACATTCACCTTCCCTGGGTGATATTACAAGCTGATGTCGAAGTCCGCCATGAGTTCTAACCATCATCTTTGCCGCATATTAAGCTCCTTCTGAGTAAACACATATTTCAGACTCTTGTGATCTGTGTATATGTTCAGTCGCTCACCAAGAAGATAATGACACCAAATCTTAAGAGCAAAGATTATGGCCGCCAACTCCAAATCATGCGTCGGATAATTGCGCTCATGAATTTTCAGCCGTCTTGAAGCATAAGCCACAACCTTACTGTGCTGATGTAGAAAACATCCTAATCCCTTACCGGATGCATCACAATGTACTTCGAAACCTCCAGATTGATCCGGTATAACGAGAATAGGCGCTGATGTCAACCTTGACTTGAGTTCTACAAAAGCTTGTTCGCATGCTTCTGACCACACGAATTCTTCATCTTTACGTGTGAGCTTGGTCAGGGGTGTTGCTATCTTCGAAAATCCTTCAATGAACCTTCTATAATATCCAGCTAGACCCAAGAAATTTCAAATGTCCTTCACTGACTTTGGTGTCGGCCATTCGCTTATTGCTGAAACGTTTGCTGGATCCACAGAGATTCCTTCACCTGATACAATATGTCCGAGGAAACCAACTTGATCTAGCAAAAACTCGCATTTGCTATACTTGTCATAGAGTTGATGTTGTCGTAGAGTTTCCAGGACAATTCGTAGGTGCTCGGCATGTTCTTTCCGACTCTTAGAATACACCAGGATGTCTTCGATGAAGATGACAACAAACATGTCTAAGTACTCCCGGAAAACTTGATTCATTAGGTTCATGAATATCGCCGGTATGTTGGTCACTCCAAATGGCATCACAAGAAATTCGTAATGTCCATAACAAGTTCTGAAAGTCGTTTTGTGGATATCAGGTTCCTTGACCTTCACCTGATGATAACCTGAACAAAGATCTAATTTGGAGAAAACACAATATCCATTTAGCCGATCGAATAAATCGTCGATACGCGGTAGCAGATACTTGGTCTTTATCGTTACTTCGTTCAAGGCTCTATAATCAATGCACATTCGATATGAACCTTCCTTCTTCTTCACAAGCAGTACTGGTGATCCCCAATATGAAGTGCTGGGACGAATCCATCCTTTCGTCAATAATTCGTCCAACTGAGTTCAGACTTCCTTCAAACCTTCCGAACTTAATCGATACGGTGCTTTGATCACCGGTTGTGCTCCTGGTACTAAATCAATGCTGAATTCAAGAGCTCGATCGGGAGGCAAACCTGATATATCATCAGGAAACACATCGTCGAATTCTCGAACTAATTCTGGCTTTGATCCTTCCTCCGCTTGAATTGCTGCAATCACCGCCTTTCTTGGTTTCGCCTTGTAAGTACTTGGCTCAAGGGTACGGTCTTCACTTTTGAAATAAAAGACCGAATGGTCTGAAATCTCGAATACTACCCTCCTTTGACGACAGACAATGGTAGCATAAAATGTTCCGAGCCAATCCATACCCAAGGCCATATCGAATTCGGTATGTCCAGCACCTTGAAGTCAGCATAGAATTCTCTGCTGCAGATGACCATTGGACACAAGATGTATCCCACTGTTGCCTTTAGAACGCCGTTCCCTGAACTGACATTCCAACTGGATACAAGTGGTGTGACTAGAATCGCATGAGTTCGGACGAACCGTTGCGACATAAAGAAATGAGATGCTCCAGTATCGAATAGTGGGAGTGCAAGAAGTGAGGATACTAAGATTGTACCTAAGGTATGTGGGATATGTTTTAGGTATACGGGAAAAGATTGTCTATGAATTAAAAGAGAATTTGAAAGGGAAGTGTTACCAGTGATGACTTGGCCGGTGGCTTCAGCCTCTTCCACAGTCATCGTGAAAGCCTGTCGCCTCGGCACATTCCTCCTTGCTGGAGGAGCATTCCTTTGTCCGTTCCTTGGTCCTTGAGGTGGGTTCCTTTGAGCTTGATGGAACTGATGCGGAAGAGGTGCAGTCGGTCCTCGAGGAGGTGGAGCAGGTAGTGCACGTCTCGGAGCAGGTGCTGAATGGCTGGGCGCTGCGGTATGTGATTGCTGGCCTCAGTGCAGCACATGGGTTTTATCTACGAGGACAAGACCCAATATCGTGAGTAGCTGAGCCGCAGACTAAGCAAAGGCGATTTGCATGCGGCAGTCTTTCATCAGATGTCCATCTCTCTTGCAGTATGTGCAAAATGCTGGGCTGGGCCGGTTGATTGGTACTCCCGATCTCCTGGGCACAAATGGTGGCCTTGAAGAGACTCCTCCTGCCATCTGGTTGGCAGGGCGCTTCATTCCGGCAGACTGAGATCTGCCCCTCATCTTTACCACTGCCTCATAACGGCGGGCAGCTTTCAGAGCCGATTCGTGGGTCGGAAAATCTCCTGTGGCTAAGGTAGCCTGGATCTCTGGATCTAACCCTTGTTGAAATCGACGGGCTCTGATCTCATCCGTCGGTATCAAGTGTGCCGCAAATCTGTTAAGGTATTGTGTTAGCTGTGTAGTATGTGATATTTCAAAATCTAAGTATTGAGACGTATCTTACCGATTGAGCATGGTGAACTCAGCGTCATATTCATCTACTGACTTGGTCCACATTGAACCTTGTTGCAGATGGATGAACTGCTGTTCAATATCAAAGCGGGCAGTCTCAGGGAAGTACTTTGCATCGAACATGTCACGGAAAGTCTTCCATTCGATGGGTTGATCAAGACGGCTTTCTTCCGCCTTCCACCAAACCCGTGTATTGTCTGTGAGCTGTAACCTCGCAACACGAACCCAAGCTATCTCTGGCACTTGTGCCGCTGCCAGGTCATCTTCAATGTTTTGAACCCATTCCTCAGCTTCTAGAGGGCTCTCTTTTCCTGCGAAATGTTTGGGGAGCAAGGCCCTGAATTACTTCACCCCAGGTGCTTCTGTCTCTGGTCGGTTCATCTGGATAGCAGTCTGCTGCTGCTGTCCTTCCTGGAGGCTGCAGATTTCCTCAAGCTGAACCGACTGCTCGTTGATCGGAGTAGCGGCGGCAGGTGTGAGTGGTAGTGGTGGGGGAGTGTTGTTGACATTCGTGCTGGTGTTGTTTGGGGAATCCATAACCTTGAAAGAAAATTTTGGGTTAGGACAGATTCAAAGTATATGAAATTGTAAGATTCAAGGAATATGAATTGTAAAGGATGTTTTTAGTTGCTGGTTCTTGTGTTATATTGCTTAGGTTGTCCATACAGTGCGGACCTGCATGGGTCACCAACAAAACCTGTCACGCCCCGCTTCCCGGTGTACGGTGAAGGGGACACGAGATGCCGCTAAGTATTTACTCAGAAGTAAACACGCTAAGCGTATCTAAGCAATATAAAATGAAATGTACACAAGAGACAAGATGTAAATAAACAACAACTTTATTTATTAACATTCCTTTTACAATACATCTGAAAAGTAAATACATGGAATGGAAAGCAATGCCTAAACAGTGGCATAACAGAAATAAATACAGAAATGTAAATATGTACAAGGAATCTAAAGCTTTGGGCCGAAAGCTTGCTGGTCCAAATCCTCGCTGGTGGGCTCGATCTCCTGAAGGTCCGATCCACCTGAAAACATTCCAAAGAAGAAAGAAAATGAATGTCGTCAGTGAACAATCGCTCGGTAAGTCCCAAAGATGAGGGAGAAATAGAATAAACAGAGAGAGAGTGCAACTTTTAAAGTTGTATTATATTGTTAACGCTGTTGTTTGTAGCTTGGTACAGAAGTGGCCAGTGTATACGAGAGGAGTCTCACTATACCAGAGACTACGGTATATGGAGCACAAGGAACCGCTCAGCCACGGTACAATGATAATAGAGATTCAGGTTAGGTGTCTTATGGTTGCAGTCTCGTGCCACTTCTAACACCTTCCGTACCAATCTACCCCTTATAAAACCCCGTGATGTCTTGGTTGTATTGTTTGTATTGTATTGTTTTGTCTTGTTAAATATAGATGGATGACTTGCTGAAACCATGATATCAGCAATGGAACGGATATAATGGATGATCATGTAAATGGAATATATCCATGGTTCGGTTCAGTCAATATAGATTGATTAGATTGAATAGATGGATTCATATTGAATTGTGGTTTTATACTTGAATCACATTCAAGTCGTATTGTTTATATTGAGACTCAGTCTGAGTCAGACACTTTTAAAAGAACTTGAAATCCTGATTGTTTTAGCGTTATCGGTAACTGCTGCACATGGACGGCAGGATTTGTGTCTTTTTCATAGACAATTACCGTGTTGATAACACCATTTGTTATATTGTCTACCTTAAATAGGCAAGCACCCATATCTACGGCTCCCTGAGGCTCAAAAGACTGGTTCCGCTTAAAGCTAAGTTTACTAGGGTCGTTATTGTAATTTAGTATAACTTGAGGGGGTTTTATGTAAAATAGTTTTTGTTATACTTTCAAAATATACCTCAAGTATTTAATTATCGTCTTTAGAGTTTTCATAGATGTTTCTTTTATTAAATGTGAAATTTCTAGTGAATATGACCTAGTTTTAAAGTATAAGGTATTTATTTGAGATATTGGAATTGTATGGTATTTTCTTGTAAATGGAATGTTTTTCTTGAATTTTGGAAATGTGGAATATTATAAATATTAAAAATAGATATTTTGATATTAATTACATATATGTTTATTTATTAAAAATATATGTTTTATTTATAATAGAAATCACATTTTCTAAAGAAAAATGTTTTAAAAATCTTTCGAGATCGTATGCTCCTTGCGGAGGTCTGCATCTCACTCTACCAGGCCCGAGGATGTGCGATAATCCGCACCATACCGAACGGGTTCCCCAAAATGGGTTGTGGAGGCATAATTGCAAAGATTTGTTAAATACACTTCTTGTAGAAAAATGTTTTATAAGTTGAAGGTAGTTATATGTAAAGTCGTATTTTCCCAAATCTATGTTCCCAAATCCCATCGTGCTATGTTAGATATGTGTGTTTTGAGGAGGTAGGTCATTACCTCGTGAGTTTTCTGTGGTAATACGGTTTACAAAGTTTAAGCATGTCAAAATGAAATATGAAGGTATTTTAATGTAAAAGTGGAATAAAACTTGCTACGGTTATCATTTTATTGTCAAACTTGTTCTATTGTCCTAGTTAATAATTACTAAATAGTATATCAAAAGTTGTAGGTTTGTCATTAAGAAAAAGTTGTATTTTTAAAAGAAAAGAGAATCGGAAGCTGGATAACTCCGCTTCCGACACGTTTTAAGAATGAAGTGTTTGGGAATAGCAAAAGAGAGAGAGAAGGGGGACTTACTGGCTTGGAGTCAAGAGGGGAAAGAGGGGGTCCTAAAGAGAGCTTCGGGGCCTCGTTTCGTTGCCGGAATCTCCTCGGAAGTTCGTCGGAGCTTCGCCCTTTGTTAACTTCACTTGCACACAAATAGAACTTGGAATTTTTTTGTAAAGCTTTTGTAGGAAATTTCAGTGTGAAGGGGTGTAAAAATAGAGTGGGTATTTATAGGGAAAATTAGAGTTAGGGTGTGATAAATTTGAGAATTAAAATGCATTAAAACATGGAGTAATGCAAAGTTTTAATTCTCTGGAAAATGCAGGAAAACAAACTGTCAGGGGTTAACAGGGGGAGTCCAAGGGTTGCTAGGGTTAAAGAAAATTAGGGTTAGGGTCAAGTAGAACAGGCGGCGCCGACCCCTGAATGATTCTCATCGGTCGGATCTCGAGGTCAGGGGCTCGGATTCTCGCCACGTGTCTAGGTCGGTCTGAATACTAATTTGCACATGTTTGTTTAGGCTGTGGCTCTTGGTTTTATGTGTTGTGCACGTGTAGAATTTTGGGCTTCTAAAAGATTAAAAGAATTTTAAATAAAAAGAATGTGTGGCTGATGGGATTTGAACTCTGGTGCTTTGGTTCAGCAGTGCAAGGTCTTACCAGTGAGCTACAAGCTCCTTCTTGCTGTTCAAAATTGAATCAAATACTTATAGTACTCATAGAAATTGTAAATACCCCAATTGTACATTAACTTTGAATGAATTTTATGTACACTAAAATTGGAGTTGTTACACCGCCCCTCCATTGAGCGTAAAGACAAAACCCGAGACCGACTTACTGTCGTCCTTATCACTCTGGAAGCTCGAATCGGTAAAGGAATCCACCCGGAGTTCTCCATTACCATACACCAGGAACATTTCTTTAGTCCTTCTCAAGTACTTAAGAATGTTCTTCACAGCTGTCCCGTGCATCTCCCCGGGATCTGATTGATACCTACTTACCACATGTTTCCCCAATCAGAGCAAAGCTCTGTTTGAATTTCAAAAATTCAAAAAATTGAAGCAACGCTTCAGATTCCTTGCGCTGCGCGCAACGCGCCACGTGTCAAAAGATGACAAGCCAGCGCTGCGCCCAAGGCAGCGCACCCAATCAGAGCAAGGCTCTATTTAAAATAAAAATAAAGGAAGCAACGCTTCAGATGCTTTGCGGTCTGCGCTGCGCGACACGTGGCAACGCAGTAGCGCTAGCGCAGTTGCGCTGCGCGACACGTGGCAGCGCAGTTGCGCTGCGCTGCGCGACACGTGGCAGCGCAGTTGCGCTGCGCTGCGCGACACGTGTTAAGCGCAGGTGCGCTTGCGCCAACTGCGCCAGCACTAAAACAGAATTAAAATTCCAGAAAGATCTTTCTGATCTTGTTAAAACAAGAAGATTATCTTCTGTAAAACAGAAGCCCTTGGATCGAAGATCCAACGGTGGGGAAAAATCTCTAAATCACTCAGAGAAAGATCTTTTTAACTGATTGAACAAATCAATTGGCACTATATAAAGGCCCCTAGACTCCAAGTCTAAAAGAGATTGACACAGAGAGAACTCACAGAAATCTTCTGAAAACTTTTGAGAAAGAACTCAGAAAAAGAAAAAGGTAAACCTTTGAAAAGAAGAATTTCTTCTAAAAAGATCAATAATCTAAAAATAAGATCAAGATCTTAAATAAAAAAGAAAAGAAAAGATCAAATAATAAGAATAAAAAAAGAAGTAATATACTTCTTTATTAGATCTTTTGATCTACATATAAAGGCACAGCCTTTTGATGAACCATTGGTTCTTTAAATCATGAGGTAAAACCTCTTGAAACATTCTTTGACCTAAATTTGATCAAGAAATTAAACAGTGCCCTGCACTTGTAAAATTTGCACTGTTGCGCTCTTGGGTTGGCGCAAGCCACCAGAGAGCGCCACGTGTCAGCCCCAGAACAAACTGCGCCTTGCGCTTTAAAAAATGAGCATCGCGTTCTTGGATTGGCGCAAGCCATCAGCGCGCGCCATGTGTCAGCCCCAGAACAAACTGCGCCTTACGCTTTAAAAAATGAGCATTGCGTTCTTGGATTGGCGCAAGCCATCAGAGCGCGCTACGTGTCAGCAGCGCAACAGCGCAGCGCACTGCGCTTGCGCTCACCAGAATGTGACACGTGTCACCTCCACATGAGTTTGCGCCTTGCGCTGGCGCAAAGCGCCTGACAGGCCACGTGGCGCACTGTCAGAATATTAAATGCAGCGCATTATTAAAGGGCAGAGCTCAATTAAGAGATCCAATGGACCAAAACAAATGCTCTGCGTTATAAAAAGTTGGTAGAGCCCAAAAAAAGGTCTGTCAGACCAAAACAGATGTTGTGCATCATTTAAAAAAGGGCAGAGCCCAATTAAAAGGGCCTAATAGGCCAGAAAAAATGCACTGCATTAGTAAACAAGGGGCAGAGCCCTAATAAAGGCCTAACAGGCCAAATACAAATAAAATGTTGAACATTTTCTACTGGACTTAGCCCAATTCTGGCCGTAAGTCCTCAAATTAAATTGAACCGAGCATAAATGCTCTCTCAAATCAATTTACACCCGGTTCAGGGGTATATCTCCGAACTCCTATGATATTTGTCGTTGTAATCCTTCAACGTCGTCAGAGAGGTGATGGGTCCCGACAACAACACATCGATACGGACTGTGGGGTCCTTAAACTCATGGACTAATGCGTCCTTAAACTAACAATACGGACTGTGGGGTCCTTAAACTCATGGACTAATGCGTCCTTAAACCAACAATACGGACTGTGGGGTCCTTAAACTCATGAACTAATGCGTCCTTAAACCAACATTCGTCCCCAAAACGGGAACGATGGACCACCATGTCCCTAAACTGGAGATGGACTACTATGTCCCTAAACTGGCAATCGACCACTATGTCCCTAAACTGGAACAATAGAGCCCAAATGCTCTTTTGTCGGATCTAAACAATCCCGTTAAGTTGATCTTAGTCTCAAATTGGGCTAACGCATTCTTAACAAACGTTTAAGTTGATCTTAGCCTCAAATATGGTTAACGTATCCTTAAACCAAAACCCCAAACCCAAATCTAAGAAAATACGGATTTGGACTAATCCACGTCCTACGGGCGACAACATAAATTAGTCTCCGTATACAATCCACGGACAACCACAAACAAAACAAACACCCATGACACGAAGTGAACATCTGGAGAAGGAGAAAGTTGTTACCGCGATGCGGTAGCGTAATTAACTGCAGGGGCTTGCACCTGCAGGGAAGAGCGTTCCCACAATCAAAAACCCCTCAATCGAGGGGGAGTCTGACGAAGTCTGCTACATCGGCCGCATCCGTCTAAACCTTCGATACACGGTGCCATAAATCAACTTGGCATCTTCGGAGAGGTGGACGGATAAAACCAAATAGCATCTGCCGTAAATCTCAGGCAAGACGTCTCTGCGTCGCGCCGCCATTCGGAGGGGAACAGATTCTGGCACGCTCGGTGGGACCTTTTCCTCTTTCCACTCCACACTTCGTGTGTCGTCTTCGCGAATGAATCGCGGTTTGTTAATGGTTGCCCTAGGGTTTCAAGTTACTAACATTTGGTCTCTTTCTTGGTGCAGAAATCAAACAGCAATGGCGTCCAACTGCTCCAAATGCAAATGCAACCGACGCTTCGCCTCACCTGGAGGTGTAGCTTATGGACCGCAGGCTGCTTCCCTGTTCACTATGCATGTGGAGCAAGTGACTCAGGCTACCACAGGTTTGTTCTTTGGGACCATGCTCGCGTCAGTGAACATTAACATCCCAGTTCCCGTATCGGAAGCTTCAAAGAAGTCGATCTTCGATCGACTTACTACTCCCACGGCCTCTTTCAACGGGTCGTCCAATTCTTCAGTCTTCACCAGGCTGAGCTCGAGCACCAAAGGGCCTATCAAGAAGCCCATAACACCTGAAGTGGCCATCCCAAAAAAGATAGCTGCTCCTGAAGTCATCAAGGCGGCTTCTCCTCCCAGAAGGTCGGTCTTCGCGAGACTGACTGCTCCCGTTCCCGCTCCCGCTCAGAAATCTGTTTTTGACCGGTTGGACGTAGCTTCTCAACGAACGTCAGTCTTTAAGAGGCTGACTCCGGTAGCAGTCCATCCCTAGAACAAGGGGCAAGACGAAGCCATCGCTGAACCAATCCCAACAACCCGTCACGCCCGACGTCGCCACTGGCGCCGGATAAGGAAGACTGGGGAAACTCCCCCTCTGGGCTAACGCCACCAGCTCCAACGGTGAAAGTTAATGCTGCTGTTCCAACTGGGAACAGCTTTGAGCTGCTGAACAGGGTATGCAGAAATTCGCCAACTGCGGTGCTCAAAAGATCTCCTCCGCCGGTAGAGACCGTCGTAGAAGCAAAATCAGAAAAGCCGGAGCAGTCTCCTCAACGGCTATCTTTCAGGATCTACAAGACTTGGCGACGAGTCCGAGAATCGGTGAATGATCCGAATTTCTCTCACCAGCATAAGAATTCGAAGGTCCGACAGGAGGAAGACCGCCCCGTTAAGCAACAGAAGACGACGGCCACCTGGGTGCCCAAAGCAACGGCCCCCCCAACTTCGACGGCCCACAAGAGAAGAAGGCCGGAGAAAGTCCCCACGCCTGCGGCGAATGTCAAAGGTAGTGAGCCCAAACGCCCTAAGTCTGGGGGCATTGTGGTACACACCGTCTACATGGCGTCTGGGAAAGAGGACAGCCGTATATCCACAGGTCATAGACCGCTTACGCGATCGGTGACTAAAGCTCAGGAGCAGCAGCAGAAGCTCCAAGAAATGATGACTGCGATGGCCGCACTCACTGGGCCAAAAGAAAGCCTAGAAGCATCCTCGGATCAGCGCCAGGAGCAAGAAACCGACGCTGAATTCCTTCGCAGGATACTGGAAAAGAAGGACAAAGAGACTGCAGAACAAGCAGCCAATATAAAACGAATGGCCCTTCTGTTCCAGGACATGGTGGGTATTATGATCCAGCAAGATCCTCCTGCCGAAGATCCTCCGATCGTCCTTGAAGATGACAGAGGTGAAACGTCAAATCCTCCACCGGCTCTTTCAATAGCCAAGGAGGAGAAAATTTCCAAAGCTGACCTGGATGAATATATAGCTCAGCAGATACGGGTTCACCAGGCAACTGAGGCAGCCGGTCAAGTTGTCAGAATGGGGCGATCGTATCCGAGCTGGTATGATCATATCAAGTACCCGCCGGGCTATACAATACCGAAATTCGATGTCTATAAGGGGACTGGCAATCCCCATCAACATGTTGCCCAGTTCAGGGCTCTTTGTGGCAATACTGGCGGTGATAATAAATTGTTGCTTCGCCAGTTCGTCGGTAGCTTATCGGAGACGGCGTTTGAATGGTACTCCGAGCTTCCGAATGACTCCATCAAAACCTTCGCTGAAATGGAGTTGTTGTTTACTCAGCGATTCGCGAGCGACAGCGAACGTACCCCAATCACAGCATTGATCAATGCCAGAGTAAAGCCGGGCGAAACCTGGGTTCAATATGCGATCCGGTGGCGGAACTTGTCGTTGAAGTGCGAACAGCGCATCGAAGAAGCACCAGCGGTGGGCATGTTCGTGGGCACCTTAGATCCTCATGCAAATATTTCACAGTTCATGATGTTCTTTAAACCAACCACGTTCCAGGCCCTGATCGACAAGATAGCTCAAATGGACCAGATGGGCCATAGACCGTCTCCTCCAAAGCCGGACTCTCGAAATGAGAAGGGGAAAGGAAAAGCGATTGTCGTCGCCAATGCTCAACAACAGCCGAGCAACTTGAAGCCGGTTGTCCGTCAAAACAATATGCGTCCACGCGTACCCCTTGAGGAGAGGTTAGCACGTCCTTACTCGTTTCCTCAAGATAAAACGAGAAGACTGTTCGAGCTGGCATTGCGCAACAGACTTATCAATCTGCCGGATTCAAGACGCCCATTGCAGCCAAACGACGTTAATGATCCCAATTACTGTCCCTACCACCAAGTGTTGGGTCATCCGATCGAAGATTGCTACGTCTTCAAAAACTGGATTGAAGATCAATATCAGCAAGGCAAGTTCGCGTTATCCGAAAGATGGAAGGTGAACCCGCCGCAACCTCATACCCTGAAAAGGGTGAATACGCCGGGGGCAACGTGCTCCCTGGTTGAAGAAGCTCCGTGGGAGGTTGTGCTATCAGCCAAAACCAAGAGAATACTTAATGATCTCCAGACATGCCCGGCGATCAGGTGGAAGAGCCCACTAGAACCCCAGATCATCGAAGGGATGCTGAAGCCGCACCCGACTCCAAAGATCGGTGGTGATGGCCCAAGCACTCACACCCAGCCGTCGAAATCTTCAAAGAAGAAGAAGAAGAGATCCAAAAAGCCCGTGAAGCCTGGCGACATGCACACGGACATACAAAAACAGATTGACGCGCTGGAGGAATATAATCAGAAGGCACGGACTCCCATCACGGTTCAAGAGTTCCTCAGCCACGTCTTTCAGGAGGAAGATGATGGAGAAAGCTCGTCGGATGAATCTGAGGGTTATGTGGCGAGTTGTCATATGATCTCCCACTCGTTTAAAGACGATGAGAAAACTCCTTGCACTGAGAAGCTGGGGGCAGATCCTAAATCGGAACTTCTGGGGCCATCGGATGAAACAATTGACGCATTCCTCAACGAAGCTCGTTTGAAAAGTAAAGCTGATCGGGAACGCGAGATGGTCATATTTGAAGGGGCCAAGCGCCGGCGACTAGACGAAAGAGTTGAGGCACTCCCGTCAAATCAAAAGACATCCATTGCGGATAAAAACAAATTCAAGACGAGGAAAAGGTTTGCTAAAGCCATATCAATGGGGATGAAGCTACCACCCTCTGAAGGAAACATTGCTGGCAAAGCAGAAATGCACCCTTCCTACTGCTTATATCATCGAAAGATTTCGCACCCCACCGAAGACTGCAAAGCTTTCAATAGTTGGTGGCAGGGGTATGTTGTTCACCGACAACATTTTAAGCGGGAGAAGCGCAAAACTCGTCGGGAGCGGAAAAGTACGGCCGAGGAGCTTATAAGAACTACCGGCGATTGTCGCATGGTTAACGCCGGGGAAGCGCAAATTCTCACATTCGGAAGCGACTCTGACGAGGAAATGGCTCATAGCCCTCTCTTTAAAGGGTCTATCTCGGGAAAAGAGGAAGAGCCGAAGGCCTGCGAAAATATCCGGCTGTGTAATCGTACGCTACCCGAAAAGAATCTCGGACATTCAAATAAAAAAGATAAGGGAAAAGAAAAGGTCTCTGAGGATATCGCCCTAGATGACCAAGTCACGGAAGAGCTAACCGCCAATGACCCGCCAAAGAAAAATAAGGTGTACTACAACGTTCTGGCACACTTGAGAAAGTTACCCTCACAACTTAGTATTCTCGATGCCCTCTTACTATCAAAAGAAGTAAGGGATTCATTAATCATGGCGCTGCAAGAACCCGAGCAATTCCAAGCCTTCCTCGCCGAAGAAAAGATAAAGGACGAGCTGGAAGAAGTGCATACAGCCGATGTCACTTTCGGTGATGAAGAACCCCTCCTTGGGACATGCGAACACAATCGGCCCCTCTATGTCTCAGGGTATTGCCACGATATAAAGATATGCAAGATCTTGGTTGACAATGGGTCCTCCGTCAATCTCTTCAATGTACGGGTATTGAAGGAAATCTGCATGAGCATCCAGCACCTCGCTCGGGACAAGACCACTATCTCCGGGTTCGACTCTCAATCATCACGGACTCTCGGGTCTGTGATACTGACGTTACGCTTTGGGCTACTTATCACGGACATCAAATTCCACGTTATAAACGCCAAGACATGCTATAATGCTTTGCTCGGCCGACCCTGGTTACACGAGTACAACATCATCCCTTCTACACAGCATCAGTGTATGAAATATTTTAAGGATGGTCTCGAGTATACCGTAACAGGAGAGTTGAACCCATTCTCCGTGAACGAAGTCCGCAAATATGAAGATGCAAAATACTTCTTACCAGATTTCGAAGATACGGAGAGGTGTCACAAGCCGGAGAACAAAGCTAACGCCACCATTCCGGTCTTCGGGAGTGATACCGAGGAGGAAGAAGAGATAGTCTATTCCGGGCCACCCCAATACAACAAGCCGGGACCATCCGCTCCCATGTTAATCTTCGGCAGTGACTCAGAAGATGAAGTCCATGCTATATTCTCTGCTCGGCCTTCAATATAAACATTCGCGGATGAAAAGCAAAGTCTGCAAGTCGCCATGGTTCCACCCAAACATCAAAAAGAACTGGACGCGCTTGACACCTACAGTGTAGAAGAGCTGGCACGGTGATTTTATTCTACCGCTCTGGGGAAACCAAAGTAGAGAAAGAAATCTGGCACGGTGCGAATCCTACACTTAATAGGCTCCAACCCATCCGTTTACCCAGATACTACACGGACGGACTAAAAAGACTCTTAAAGTGCCAAGGGATACCCTTCAAACAGACCGCTCGAAAAGCCAAATTCTATGACAGGGTCTGGAACGTTCCCGGAACTCAGCACAAATTGCCTAACGGGAGAATGGAAGCAATCGGGCTTGGATATGTTCGGTCCAAGAAACGGGAGCTACTCCGCGACTGCTATGTTGTGCATGACTTCAATGAAGAAGGGGATGCTCAATGGGAAGATGCTAATCCTGAGCCAGAAAAAGTCCCCGATGCAAAAATGCCCAGTCCTTCGTTCGAAGAACAAATGAACAAACTTATAAGGGAAGCTGGTCAAAAAGTTCGAGACGACCACAACCGCGAAATGGCCATCTACGAGAAAGCCAGGACGCATCGCCTCCTTCAACAGGCTGAGAAAGATGAAAATGTCGCTCCCTGTCAACCTGTTGTAAAAAAGGCCCGACGTAGAGGCAGAAACAAGTCAAAAAGCGGAAAAGGCATTCAGCAACGACAAAACGGGACCAAGAAGCCTCGCAGTCGGGAATCAAGCGGTCCAGATCTATCCCTTAGGAAGAAGATGAGTCGAGCATACTCTTTTCCTCAAGACAAGACAAAGAAGATACTTGACCTAGCTATAAAACACCAAATGCTTACACTTCCGGAGTCCAGGCACCCCGAACAAGCAGGCGATGTCTCACACCCGAACTATTGCTCTTATCACAGGGTAATAGGACACCCTCTCGAAGATTGCTTCACCTTCAAGAATTGGGTCGAAGATCAGTATCATCTCGGCAAGTTCGCTCTATCTGACAGCTGGAGGGTAACGCTGCCACAGAAGCACGAACCCAAAGCCACGAGAGCAGAACCAGATCCACATCAGTCTCGGAAACGAGCTCGTACTTGTCATATAATAACGATATCAAAAGAAGAGCCCGAGGATATGGATGACCTTCCCTGGTGCTTCGAATATAGCGATGACGGGGTGATATCAGAATTCCCATCAGCGCCGAAAGAGCTGGAAGATGGAATACATACCATTGCAGATAACCTCAAGAAAATTGAGTTGGGGACGGCGAACGACCCGCGACCGACATTCGTTAGTGAATTGTTGTCTGAAGGAAGCGTGGCTTCATTAAAAGACATGCTTGTGCAGTATAAAGATTGCTTCGCATGGAACTATTCCGAAATTCCAGGACTAGATCCAGAGATTGCTGTCCACAGGTTGGCGATTTCCCCGGACGTTAAGCCAATCAAACAAGCACCGAGAAGAATGCGGCTCGAGCTTGAGATGAGCATTAACGTCGAGGTCAAGAAGCTGATTGACTCTGGCTTCATCCAAGAAGTTCAGTATCCTGATTGGATCGCCAACATCGTCCCAGTGATGAAGAAGAATGGGACGATACGCATATGTGTAGACTTTCGGGATCTCAACAAAGCCTGCCCGAAGGACGATTTCCCAGTGCTAGTCACCGAGTTGATGATAGATAACACGTCCACTCACGAGGTTTTCTCCTTCATGGACGGCTCATCAGGATATAATCAGATAAAGATGCATCCCGAAGACCAGAAGCACACCGCTTTCCGGACCGCTTTGGGTATATTCTGCTATAAGGTGATGCCCTTTGATTTAAAGAACGCTGGTGCCACCTATCAAAGGGCCATGACAAAGATCTTCGATGACGTTATACATGAAATCGTCGAATGCTATATCGACGACCTCGTGGTTAAAAGCAAATCGTACGAGGAACATCTCGAGCATCTGAAGATCGTGTTTCAACGTCTTCGGCAATACAACTTGAAGATGAACCCTCTCAAGTGCGCATTCGGAGTTTCCTTGGGCAAATTCCTAGGATTCATCGTCCGACACCGAGGTATTAAGATAGATCCGTCAAAGATCAAGGCGATCAGGGAAATGCCTCCGCCCAGGGCTCTCAAGCAATTGCGGTCTCTCCAAGGGAAGCCCGCGTACATCCGGCGATTTATAGCCTGTTAGTGTTTATGCCCTAGAAGGCCATTACTGTATCATACTAGCTTGTATATTACTTAATGGAAGCTTGGGATATTCACATGTATATAACAGTCTTGCTAAACATGGTAGTATGCTACTTGGTTTTTCTATCTTAATATGTGAGTGTACGTATTGATAGAGCTCTTAGGATCTTGCTTGTCTACCAGCGTTGTGATGGCAGTCACACTAGTGGGGGCTGGGTAGTCTACAAGCACATCCTTATTCAGGTCCCCGGTCGTTGGATTATCGAGACAGAGCATCGATACTCCGGAGTAGACTGGTGTGTACGCTTCTCATCCCAGTTGGGGAGATGGTCTGTCCCACAGCCGTCAGTACGTCGTACTGGAGATAGTATACAGGTGCTCGTTAGGTTACGGGTACACCGGACAGGACTCACAGGGAACTGTTGGTTGGTTTGATACCAGTCGTCAGTGAACAGTTCCCAGGTGACATGAGTACAGCGTAGTCCGCAGACTTGACACTGCTACTTCGCCTCGAGTGTGTCCCACTGTTCTTAGATTGCTACCCTACCACGGCTCTATGGAGTCGTGCAAACAGGTAGCAGTTGGGTGCAGTCCCGAGCACTTGGAGGCAGTGGCGGTTAGACAGGATTCGTCCCTCCCGGTATTGGGAGTAGATATCGTGCTGTGTCAGAGAGCCATTACGCAAAGTCCCTGGCCAGGGCAAGCGAGATTTGCTGGTAGGTTCCAGCAGTTTCTCAGGGTGTAATGGGCTTCACTCCGACACGACTTATACCGCTATTAGGGGACTGACGCTTGCCGCCCCCCTAGGCCCGATATGCGATAGTCTTGGACGAACGGACCGGACTGTATGGAGATTGTCACATCAGACTCAGTAGGAGTTCGGATGGGTTTACTCATCGGCCTTCTTATCGACAACTACCTGGGGACCGTTACGTACAGCTAGTGCCGCTTGCGGTCTGTGGTTAAACCCACTGCCAGCGTAGTAGTCGAGTCTCTAGAGTCCCACACAGAGAGTTTCTTACTCCAGGCGAAACGATATAGAGGTTGCATGGTTTTGCGACAAAGGGTTCGGACGCATACGTGCGTTTACGCGCGTACGACTTTCGGACAGATTTTACCAGTCGGCTTTGGTTTAAGCCAGTTACTGGTATTCGGTTATTGGATTTTTACAGTCTAAAGTTTTTCCGTATTTTTTACGGATCGGAGGGGCGTTCTCGTAATTACTCGAGAAGCTTCTAGAAGATGTGACTAAGGAGGTTTGTTTTGGAAAGAGAGTGAGTCATAGTGGTGATTCATTCACTTCATTAATGCACATTTATTGCTTAATGACTCATGTTAATGAATCATCACAAGATATTTTGTGAAGCATGCTTATTCATTTCTTTTATTCATTTGTTGAAAATAAGAATGCTTCATAATATTATGATACACTCTCTCTCTTCTCTCATTATCATATCTCACATTCTCTCTCCTCAAGCTCTCATCTTCAAACCCTAATCCTTAATCCTCATGTGTTGAGATCAAAGGATTAGTTAGACTAAACAATCCATAACCTTCACTCTTTATCATCCTATCATCTTTGATTAGCAATCAAAGTTGATTAGTTACCTCAAGTTAGAGGTTTAGCTTGGAGTTTCGCTCTCGGGTGGATCGTCTACTACCTAGAGAAGGCCGAGGAGAACCAAGGAGGACATAAAGAAGAAGGACCGGTTCATTAGGTATAATCCCTAATCACTTATGTAAAGAAACTCATAGAATACGGTTTTTTAGGGTTTAGCTTCGATTCAAGCGGTTAGTCGATGTTCGTTGTTTAAACTTGATAGTTTTTGTAAATTCCGCCTCCCCACAAGTACTGGGGTGTACTACATCGACTTACATAGCCAACCTTTCAAACAAATGCCGCCCTTACAGTCATCTGATGAAGAAGGGAACCCCTTTCGTTTGGGATCACAAATGCCACAGCGCACTGGACGAAATCAAACAATTCCTGCAGAATCCGCCAGTGTTGGCCGCTCCGGTCAAGGGAAAGCCTCTCATTCTTTATACAACCGCCCTCGAAGGTTCCTTAGGCGCATTATGGGCACAAGAGAACGACCAAGGGAAAGAACGAGCCCTCTACTATTTGAGCCGAGTTTTACTGGGGGCAGAAAGCAACTACTCCCCCATCGAAAAACACTGCATGGCGTTGATCTTCGCGATAACAAAGCTCAGGCACTATGCGTTGGCGCATGAAGTCCGTCTCATTTCGAAGGTGGACCCCCTTAAATATTTAATGTCGAAGGCCATATTGACAGGGAGACTCGCTAAATGGGACCTACTCTTGATGGAGTTTTCAATAACTTATCAACCTCTTAAGGCAGTGAAAGGCCAGGCCATCGCCGATTTCCTCGTTGAGCACCCGATACCGGCCGATTCCCTTCTGAACTGCGAGCTGCCAGACGAACATGCGTTTGATGCGATCGACGGTAGTGATACTCGATGGGAACTTTATTTTGATGGAGCGTCTTCCATGAAGAAGCGCAAACAGAACACCCCTATAATCAAATCGGGGGTAGGCCTTATCTTCGCGACCCTATAAGGAGGGATAATGAGCTTTGCTTTCTCCTTAACAGAGCCGAGGATGAACAATGAAGCTGAATACGAAGCTTTGATAGCAGGCCTCGAGATCGCCATCGACATGGGAATTGAAAACCTCCTCATATATGGAGATTCTCAACTGGTCGTCAGGCAAGTAAATGGCGACTACCAAACGTGCAAACCCGAACTGGTGAAATATGGCGAGAGAGTACAGCAATTACTGACTCAAATCCCCTCCTACATCCTGGAAAGCATACCGCGTGCGGAAAATAGCAAAGCAAATGCACTAGCTAAGCTCGCTAAAGAACTGGCCGACGAGAACCTTGATGACATAAGAATCGTGGTACAAATCCGTCGGGTGCTTGCCCTAGCAGAAATATCTCCGGAATCATCAGAAGAAAAGGGAGTGACTGAGCAAATGGCTATGCAAATAAAAGTCCAGGAAAAGGCTGAGGATTGGAGAGAAGTCTTTATAGACTACTTCAAATCCCGTCGGACGCCTGAAGATGCGTCCTCAAGACATCGGCTCATGAAACGAGCTCTGTCTTTCGCCTTCGTCAATGATACTCTGTACAAGAGGTCGTTTGATTCTCTGTGGTTGAGATGTCTGGGACCTGAAGAGGCGAAAAGAGTCATCCAGGAAGTTCACGACGGACTCTGCGATTCTCATCAAGCAGGCTCGAAGATGAAGTTGAAGATTAAACGGACGGGCTACTATTGGCCCACGATGATTCAGGACTGCCTTGAATATGCGAAGCAATGCCACTCATGCCAGATTCATGGGGATTTTATCCATCAACACCCAAATCCTCTACATCCAACAGTGGCCAGCTGGCTATTCGAAATGTGGGGAACTGACATAATCGGCCCCATCGAACCAGCATTGTCTAGGGGACATCGATTCATTTTGGCGACGACTGACTACTTCTCTAAATGGGCAGAAACAGTACCGTTGAGGGAAGTGAAGACGGAGAATATCCTCCATTTCTTCAAGACGCACGTCATTTATCGGTTTGGAACTCCGCGACGGATCATCTCCGATAACGGGCCAGCCTACAGAAGCCACAGGATCAGCCGCTTCGCGCAACAACACAATATAGACTGGAGATATTCCTCAGTTTATAATCCCCGAGCTAACGGTCTAGCTGAGGCTTTCAACAAGACCTTGACAAAAATCGTGAAGAAGACGGTGTCCTGAAATAAGAAGGACTGGCATGAGAGACTGCAAGAAGCTCTCTGGGCGTATCGAACTACGTTCAAGACAGCCACGAACACAATGCCGTACGCGTTGGTATTCGGTACAGAAGCAATACTTCCCCTAGAAATAGAGTTACCCTCTCTACGAGTGGCAGTCCACTACAAGCTGACGGACGAAGAAAATGCTCACCTTCGGCTTGAAGAGCTTGATGCCCTTGATGAAACCCGGCTCATAGCGCAACAAAATCTGGAGGCTTATAAAGCAAAGATGACGCGCTCATATGAAAGATTGACCAGGCCGAGGACATTCCGCCAAGGCGAACTCGTGCTAGTGGTCAAAAGACCTATGATCCCCAATCGCGCCAAGCGGGAAAAATTCGAGCCGAACTATGAAGGCCCGTACATCATAGACAAGGTCTACCAGGGTAGAGCCTATCTACTCATGGATATGCACGGTGAAAGGCCTTTCAGGCCAATAAACGGTCGCTTCCTAAAGAAATACTACGCTTAATGAGTCACAGCCTAGGTCAATGATAGATGACGACGACTATGTCCGCTCGCTATCTTCCTAAGCTCAAAACTCCATAAGTAGTAGCTGGCCTTCTTCAATGACGGACCGAAACGTCCTTAAAACTAATGACGAACCACTACGTCCTAAAACTAGCTGCCGACCGAAACGTCTTTAAACTACTACCGCAACATCCTCAGGCTGACGAGATAAAAAAAAGAATAAAAAATAATAATAATAAAAAAAGAAGATAATAAAGACGGTATGTACATAAGCGAAATGGGCACGGATGAAAACCTGAAAGGGCTCCATGAGTAAAAACAGCAGGGCTACCGGCGAGTGTTTGTGAAAACCCGAAAGGGCGCAACCTCGTTAAAAGACACTTACAAGGTCCTCTCAACCTTGTAAGGAGAAACCACCCGCGTTAGATCCTTACGACTCATAGGGAAGCAACACACTTATGAATCCTCACGATTCCTAAGGAGAAATTACACTTGCGAGATCCTCACGACTCGTAAGGAGAACTCTCTTATGGGACCCTCACGGCTCATAAGATTTGAGAGTCTTGAGTTACAGAGACCTGAACCTGTTCTTAAGCAACCCCCACAACCTTCGATAGTGCCCTACAAGTGGCTCAGTACTGACCTTTGTATACAATCCATGGGCGCGAATAAACATTTCCCTAACCAAGTCCCACCCGTGGCTAGGGATATGTCCATATAGTGAACAACCCTTATAAGTCCTCTCGACTTATAAGGAGAAAACCCTTTTGTAAGATCCTTACGACTTACAGGGGAATATACACTTAGGAATCCTCACGAGCCCTAAGGAGAAAATGCACCTACGAGATCCTCACGACTTGTAGGGAGAAATACCTTTGTGGGACCCTTACGGCTCATGAAATCAAAAGCCTTAGTCGACGGGATCCTAACCCTGTTCGCTAAGTCACCTTTGTTCGACATCGACAGAGGCAAATGATGATTCGCTCCTGGCAATACCCAGTTGTGGCGATGCTGATGCCTAAACCGGTATCAAATTCTAAGCCCGTTCATGGCAAATGATGATTCGCTTCTGGCAATATTCCAGTTGTAGCGATGCTGATGCTGAGATTGGCACTAGATTCCAAGTTCTACACCCGCGATAAAAATCAGCGAGCTAAAAATGCATACGAAATAGCCGAAATGATGGGACAACTTGCAACAAAATCAGCAAGTAAAAAAATGTATGCATGCAAAATAGCCTAAATGATGGGGCAACTCGCAATAAAAAGCAGCGAGTGAAAATAAAATAAATAGCCGAAATGATTGGGCACCGCGAAAAATAGCCGAAATGATTGGGCAATCGCGATTTTCGCGATATAAAAGCTGAAATGATAGAGCATCACGGAAAGAAATAAAATAAAAAATATATATATAATGAAATTTATGCCCTACAGGCGATATCATAGCAATCCCTGTATACAATCCAGGGGCACAAACAAGGAAGGAAACACATCTTTCCTCGCCATGCTCCATCAGAGAACGGAGCCAAGTCTTGATGGTAACTCATATAAAACTCGAAAGACACACCACCTCGATTCAGGGAAACTAGCATCCTTGATGAGAGCTTCTTGATTCGCGTCGACCCGCAGAGAAATCGGTGTCTTTGCAGGAATGCCCCGATTCGTTTCAACTCCGAGGAAATCAGTGTCCTCGGCAAAATACTTCGACTCAGGGAAACTAGCGTCCTTGATGAGAGCTTCTTGATTCGCGTCGGCCCGCAGAGAAACCAGTGTCTTTGCAGGAATACCCCGATTCGTTTCAACTCCGAGGAAATCAGTGTCCTCGGCAAAATACTTCGACTCAGGGAAACTAGCGTCCTTGATGAGAGCTTCTTGATTCGCGTCGGCCCGCAGAGAAACCAGTGTCTTTGCAGGAATACCCCGATTCGTTTCAACTCCGAGGAAATCAGTGTCCTCGGCAAAATACTTCGACTCAGGGAAACTAGCGTCCTTGATGAGAGCTTCTTGATTCGCGTCGGCCCGCAGAGAAACCAGTGTCTTTGCAGGAATACCCCGATTCGTTTCAACTCCGAGGAAATCAGTGTCCTGGGCAAATACCTCGATTCAGGGAAACCAGTGTCCTTGACGAGAGCACCTCGATTCGCGTCGACCTGCAGAGAAATCAGTGTCTTTGCAGGAATACCTGGACTCGTCTCAACCCCAGGGAAATCAGTGTCCTTGGCAACCTCCTCGATTCAGGGAAACTAGTGTCCTTGACGAGAGCATCTCAATTCGCGTCAACCCGCAGAGAAATCAGTGTCTTTGCAGGAATACCTCGACTCGTCTCAACCCCAGGGAAATCAGTGTCCTTGGCAACCTCCTCGATTCAGGAAAATCAGCGTCCTTGACGAGAGCATCTCAATTCGCGCCGATCCGCAGAGAAATCAGTGTCTCTGCAGGAATATACGACACCAGCAAAGCGGAGTCACGGCAAATTTCCCAGTTCCATGACTCGACAGTACATCAATGACCGAGAGTCAAACCCCTGATCCCGTGAAAGGCGGATAAGGGCAACTTTACCCATCACTTGTGAGTCCTCACGACTCGTAAGGGAGTAAATTCTCTTGTGAGATCCTTACGACTCTCAAGAGAAAACGCACTTAGGAATCCTCACGATTCCTAAGGAGAAAATACACTTATGAGATCCTCTCGATCCGTAGAGAGAAAAGTCTTTATGAGACCCTCACGGCTCATAAAGTTGAAAAGACTTAGGCAACAGATCTGAACCTGCGGCCTAAGCCGTCACTACCTCTTGAAGAAGCCAAGACAGGATGTTCGCTCTATCATCTGTCAACCATGTTTGCTAAAGTAACATGCTGATAATAAAAGAAAGAAAAAAGCGGAGAAATGACGCAAGACATTACAAAGAATGTATATCTTTTATTCATAAATTTGATTGAGTACAAGATACATTGTGTTAAAGAATAAAAGAAGCAAATACATTTTATTTACAATTGCCAATGGTACAAAATGTTCAAGGAGAAGGAAGCGTCTTAAATAGCCCCATCAATTGCTCGCGCACTTCCTTTAGTGCTTTCTCCTGATCGGCTGCCACCGCCAATTCTGCTTCCACTTGAGCCTGCTACTGCAGGAAGGATGAGAGCTGCTCCTCAACTGCTTGTTGAGCTGCGTTGCGATCTTGGGCATCACACTCAGCGGCATCGAGCTTCTGCTTTAGTGCTAGCCCATCAGAAATACTTTGCAGAAGGTCCTCGAAGATAGCCTTCACCTGGGCAGCGTTCGCCTCAACCTCAGCACGCAGGCGAGCAGTTTCGCTTGAGGTCTCTTGGCATTCTCTCAGCCTTAAAGCCACTTCTTGTTCCAAATGGAGGAAGTAAGAAGCGCTTTGCTCGATCCATGCCACTCGTTGAGTGCTTGCGGCTAAGGTCTCGGGGGCAGGATGCATAAACTCCAGTTGATGCAGGCGGGTCTCGATTTCCCTGCAGTGATTAACCCAAAACTCGACGACGCTTTCATTATAAAAATTTACAAGCGCCGCCAACATCGGGTTAACCTCCGCAGCGAAATCTGCGACAGATGGGGGAGCGTCTGCGTCAAGCTCTTCGACATATCCGCTCAGCATGCCCAAGCTCATCGCGACACCCTTTGAAGATGGATGTCTCAAGAAGGGGCCTGCCGGCATCATGATGCGAGGCTCAAAGAGGGTCGGAACCGGAACGACAGCTGAAAAGACAAAACACAATCAGATGACGGTTCAAGAAATATAGGAAAGTCATCAATGAGGGAGTTTACTATACCAGCCGCAACAGGCGGTAAGGCCGGGAGGACCGGTGGCGCGGCTGATCCCTTATCTCCTCCTTCGATCTGTAGCACTGCAGTCAAGGCAATGAAGAATCAGAAATAATTCCATTACTGAAAAAAGGAAGGATATTAATTGAAAACCATACTCACCGGCGCCACTGGAGGAAGCACGCTTCGACGGGAAGGAGCAGTGTGGGTGCAACACCTGGTAAAGGTGATCAAAAAGCACGCCTGCAAAGATGCAGTAGTACAACATCAGTATATGAATTATGCAGCCTAAAGATGAAACTGATGGGTTATAAATCCATACCTTCCAACATTTGCGATGGTGCGAGAGAAGGTAGAGAGGTAGCCACCGTCAAGGCAGTAACTGACGGCGCTCCCTCGAGCAATGGAGCATCGGCACTGGCCGCACCTGCATTAGAAACAAGATAAGCCCTGTCAGGAAAGGTTGCGGAATAAAAAGAAGGACAGTAACCCAAAATTTACCTGATGATGATCCGGCCGAAACGGCGGCATCTCCCTCCATTGACATGAGACCACCTCCCGACGCCTCATCGCCAGACTCTACGGGAGCCGTCGTCGTACTCGCGAGGCCAGGAGACGGCGGAGGACCGTAGACGGGGAGAGCAATGATCAGACCATTGCTAGACTCTTGAGAAAGAGCGGCCGGCTCTTCTTCGGGAATCATTCCCGTCTCACCCGCTACCCCCTCGGGCTCGGCGGTCGCAGCCGTCTCATCCGTCGTTGCCATAGGGTCGTCAGTCTTAGCCGCTCCCTCCGCTGCTGCCTCAGACTCGGCCGTAGCAGCCGTCTCATCTGCCGCTACCTCGGGTTCGGCATCGGCGGCCTTCTCAGGCATAGTAGGCGTGACCGTTTCGTCAGCCACTAGCTCGGGTCCAGCAACCCCGGCTACGTCACCCACCGTTGGCTCGGGTTCAGCCAGTTCCTCCCCCACTGTCCCCTCAGGCTCGACGGTTTCCGCCGCTCCCTCAGTTGGACTTGGCCCTGCAAGACAAGATGTATCAGAAATGATAGTTTTACAACTCTTACAATAAAGCCTTGAAAAACACGTTACCTGAGGTGGATTGATCGTTGGTCCCCCGAGCTGCACGCACCGCCCGCCTATGAGCAGTGCACAGGGCGACCAGAGACTCTTCCGAAGGAGTAGCAGCACGAGGAACGGCGCTTGAGCTCGCTCCCACGGCCAAAGCAGCTCTGCGCTCCTTCGCCTCGCGCCTCAAGCGCTTTCTCTCCTCCCGGGCCGTCACGATGGACCTCTTCGACGCTTCCTTCATCAAGGCGTCTTCATCCTCGTTTAGAGTTGCCTCTAGAGCCTTCAAGGTATCCCTCATCGGCTTTTCGATTCGGCTTTCTCGCGGCAGCCCCGAGGAGGCCGGGACTTCAGCAGCTGGCCCAGAAAGAGTTCCCGCATCGGCTTGCACGGCCCCTGCAAAGAGACAAAGAAAAGATTAGATTGACCATAAATAGGAGAATAAAAAAAAACTCGGTGAGTCGAGACATACCAACGCCCGGCAGAGCGCGTTTCCTTTCCTCCTCCTGGAAAGTTTGGAGGGAAGCAGCGATAGCTTCTTCAGTGGTGACGCCTGTTAAAAAGGGGGAAAAGCATTAGTCAAAAACAATAATAAAGGTACAATGAAATGACGAAGAGTGCAACCAATGATTACCTGACTGAGCAAGTTTAGCCAACCACGCTTCGAGCCTGGCCGATCGCTCAGAAGCCTCAATGGCGGCAGCCAAGTCGGTGTCTTCTGGCTTTACCAAGAAACCCTCGTTGCTCCCGTATTCGATTAAGCCTTCGGTGAGAGGGGCCTGAGGTTCTAAGCCGAGGACGGCATCCATAGAAAGAACAGACTTCTTCTTCCTCTTTTGCGTGCGGGCCCCGGTCGTCGACAAAATCATCTTACGCTTTGCGGGCACCTTAGGGCGGCGGGTTCCGATGTCCGAGCCCATGCCAGACTCGGGCGAAATTACGTTCACCGTCTCCACTGGAGCATGAGGCACTGGGGGCGCGTCCACGGTATCACGAGGTGGCAATCCGTGCGGAGGGCTCAGCACGCGCGGTGGCCCAGCTCCAGCATCTTTTAACGGAGGAACGACCGGGGTCCTTGGCTTTAGAGGAGCTTTGCGGTCGCTGCCGGGAGGAGCACCCTTGCGGTCGACCAAAATGCGCTTCTCTTCGCGGATGATTGCACCCATGGCATGCCCATACCAAGCCACGTACACGTTAAGTACCCGTGGGACGCAGCTCGGCTCGCTGATAAAGAAATGGGAGCCCATATTCAGCCGCATAAAATGGTGCAGCGCATTCCGTATCCCCTCCTTGGTGGCCGCGGGCTCTTCCAAAAACACCTCTAGCGGGATCCCCTGGTTGTAGCTTGATTGTTAGGCGAACCGATGGGGGTTGTACCTCATGAAGAGCACCTTATCATCCTGCCTGGATACCACGTACACTTTAACCTTCCGAGCTTTTAATACGGAGGCCCCGTCCTTGAAGCTATCGCGCATTGCCAACACCGTTTTGGAGGTATCCGGGCCAATGGTCATCACCTTGTCCTGGAAAGAAATTTTCGCGCCGACCATATGCGGACGGAGAAGCAACCCCCTGGCCTCCCGCGGAGATGGATTCACAATAGAAGCGCCGACTAACCGCATGACTCTCGGGAGTCTGCACTTCTCATAAAAGGAGGGGCTCTTATGAATCCCGAATACTCCGAGCACATGCAGTTCCATCCATGAAGTAAAATAGTGCATCGGGAAATTGGCGGGTTGCACCCCGGGTTCATTCGCGTCCGCCGCCACGCTTAATCCACGATACAGGTGAGATAACCCGGCGATTCCGATCGACAATTGTATACCAGCCACCATCTGGTGCGCTGGGTAGAAGACGGACGGCCTAATGTAGCGTGGGTGCATGGGAAGCGCGAAACAGGACAGCCATAATCCCAGAAAGCCGAGGAAGAAGGTCTCTTCGTCAATGCCCGGGGCGGCAATTTCCGATAAGGGCATGATGGCAGCGTCCGGAAAATAAAAACCCTGTTGGTCATTCTCCAATGCCGGTAGGCGATCTAAGCCAAAGCTGAAGGGGTCTTCGAGCTTGGCGAACTTTTCATTCCGCTGTGAAAGAATCTCCGGTCGAAGAAAGCGGGCAATAAAATCTGCAATACTGACGCCCCGGATTCCTGATTCCAGGTAGAGACCCTCATATATATTCAGCACCCTCATCAGACTCGGAAACTGGTGCTGAATAGCATTCTCCGGCATCAAATCAAATACCAGCGGCTTGGTGGCGAAGACGTACTCATCTGGAGGAAGTAACTCCTCATAATGCTCCCCCCTCACCGGCAGACCAGATATCTCAGCAAATTCTTCCAGAGGGATGGAGACTTCCCTATCCGTCAAGACAAAAGTGTGAGTGAGGATGTTCCATTGGTCCACGAACGCCTTAACCCACCACGTTGGAGGAGCAGGATACTCAAAAAGCGAGGCGTAAACGGCAGGGTACAGACCGATCTTCATCAGATGCGTTTTCTTCGCCGACAAGATATACCTCGCCCACCGCAAATATCCGGCCGATTGTCGAGGGGTCAATCCGAGGTTATAGGCCTGTCCCCAAGGGTGCGCCTCACCCTGGCATATGCGTCGCCCTAGAATATCCACGGCCGGCGGCGGCTGCACGGGAATAGCACCAATCGAAGGCCGGAGAAGATCCTCCGAGTTCCAATCCACAACCTCCACGGCATAGTTCACCGGGGGTGCATCCGCATACGGGATCGACGAGATTGGCTCTGAAAGCGTCGCACAGGAGAAGCTTCGGCGACCCTTAATGATTTCGTTATACCATTTGCCCCACAGGTGAAGGTTCTTGTGCTCGGGGTCATGGTCCTTAATGTGAGCGAACACCTCCCGGTCTACCGGCGCCTCGGGAAATCCTCCCTCTGAGCGAACGAATGGGAAAGGCAGATCAGCAGACATGATTGCCTGCAAAGAAAAATGAGATTTAGCCGTCAGTGTCTTAATTTAATTTTAAAAAGAGGCCTGACACTTTGAACTTCAAGATTTGTACCACACTGCAATACAGTGGATAGGGGACCAAAGGGGGACCCACAGAATCTAGATGACGATGTGTCAGTTAATAAGACAGCCCCATCATTGGATGAGACTGTCAATTAATGAGGAGATCCCCAAAAGATTATTCTCATCAATGAGAGATCCCTAGAGACAAGGAGAAAATATCCTCTTTCAGAGCAAAGCTCTGTCACAGAGTGACACTTGTCAAACTCTGGTCTCAAGGGAATAAAATTTCTCAAAAGATTAAAATAGCTTAGCTCTGTGATAATGATGGAAATATCCATCAAAGGAAAATTAATTCTTAAAAATTAAAAATTAAATTTTTTTGGGATTTTAAAGATCCATGAAAACTCTCAAGAGTTCTTCATTTTTAGATCAAAAGATCTATGTTTTGCCAAAGAGCAAAGCCCTGTTCATGGGTTAAGAAACCCTGAAACAGATTCTTGAGAGCAAGGCTCTGTTAGTGAAACCCCAAAGGGGTTTTCTTTAGATCAAAGATCTATGAGAGCTGTTAGTTATATGTATGCCCTAGAGGCCATTACTGTACATTGGATGTATATTGTAGTGGATGCTGGGACATATATAGGGAGGACTTTCTTGCTCGACATGATAGTATGCTATCTGGTTGCTCTTTACCTTAACGTGTATACTGATTGTCTCTCTGTTACATGTTGGTAAAGCCCTTAGGATGTGTACTTGACTACCTGGACTATGATGCGGATCATACTAGTGGGGACATGGTAGTCCATAAGTACATCCTTCAAAGTCCCTAGTCGTGGGTGTATCGAGACGGGGCATCGATATACCAGAGTAGACTAGCGTGTACCTTCTCGACCCATACAGATGGGCGATGGATGATCGCATATCCATCGGTGTTTGACATCAGAGATGATATACGGGTGCTCAGTAGAGACTGGGTACACTGGACGGACTCGTCGAGAACTCCCAGATGGTATTATACCTTACGTCAGATGGCAGTTCTCTGGTGACACTGGTACAGAGTAGTCTGTTGACCCGAGATCGTCATAGAGTCTTGTGTGGTTCCCACTGTACTTTGATTTCCATCTTACCACGTTCAAGAGGGCGTGCAAAACGGTGGTTTTTGGGTACAGTCCCGAGTCACATGGAGGCAATGAGCGATAGGAGGGGATTCGTCTCTCCCGGTATAGGGGTTGATGTTGCGCTGTGTTCGATTGGCTATAACAGGAAATCCCTGGCCAGGGTTGCTGAGATTTACTGGTAAGTGTTACCAGTAGTTTCTCGAATTGTTATAGACCTCATATCGACATGACTTATCGAGCTATTGGGGTCTGACGTTTACCACCCCTAGGCGAGATATGCGACATATCAGACGATCAGACCGGACTGTACGGTAGTGTTACTGGTTGGATTCACTGGAGTGTGAGCGGGCTTGCTCGTCGATCTTCTGATCGCTCAATACCCGGGTGGCCGTTACGTTTAGCAGACCGCTTGCGGCTTGTGGGTGATTGATATGATCATCATCTGCTGCCGGCGTATTGACGAGTCTTTAGAGTCCTACACAGAGGTTTCCTGGCTCAAGCGAAACGAAATAGGAGCACGTATGAGATATGTGCGGGACCGAGAATGATACCAGTATGTGATACTGTATTCGATTCTCGCGATTTGTGACATTGATCGGTTATATGCGATATAGCCGGGATATCGGATCAAGTGTTGATTCGATAAGTTGTTACTGTTTATATTAGTCGGTTATATGCGATATGACCGGATCATTAAATCAAGTGTTGATTTAATGATTTAATGCATAATTATATATTTGATATATTACTTTGCATTAACTAGTATTGGTTCACTTTAAATGGATTTTCTCACTTGGATTGTGCACATTGTATATGTGATATACTTTTGTACACAAGATTGTATCATGTTTGATGATACATGCTTTTTGGGTTAAGTGTAAAGAATTAAACCATGGTTAAGTTGTTGATTAGGGTTTTTACTTATTCATTTATCTTATTTATTTATTCATTTTGAATAAATTGAAAGATAAATGAATGGTGGCTTCATTTGTTTTTAGTTGAAGCTTCATGAAGCTTTGACTAATTGACCTTTTTGTTCTCATCCTTAACCCTAACCATTCAACCTAACCTTAGTCAATTCTCTACACTTAACTAAGGTTAAGATTATGATAAGTATTCATTTTATTATCTATTTTAAATAACTTATCATATCTTCTTCTTCTTCTTCTTCTTCATCTTCTTCTTCCATGAAGAAACCTTGCCTCATCAATGGCAAGTGAAGAAAATGAGTGAGAAATCCAATTCTAAAGTCTACCCACTTCCTATTTCTTCATCCTCTACCTCTTTCCAAGTAGTGGAGTGTGTTTTCTTCACAAGTTTCATGACTTGGTGAAATGGGAGCTTGATCTTGTGATGCCTCGACGTAGATCATCTTCGGCACGAAGCCGACGACCTTGCCCGCCCATTTCTCCGATGAAGCCGACGCAAGAGCCCGGATTTCGATTTGGACAGCGAGGAGACTTCATTGCGGAGCTATGGAGGTGGAGGACCGGATCTACAAAGGTTGTATTTCCGTTCCTTTAGTTTAGTTGTAAACTAGTTTCATGTTTCGCCTAGAATTCTAGCCAACGATCCGTAGTCTAGGGTTTCTCGGCACCGTAATTTTTGAAATTGGCATGGTTGATGCCTTGTGAGACCTCTTGAGAGTGCCTAGGAACCCTACAGTGGTATCAGAGCCTAGCTAGAGCCTTAGGCGAAGTCTAGACGACGTTTGAATCCCGATCGAACCCGAAACCCCATTTTTCCCATGCTCTCTGTACTTTTTTCAAAACTGTGCATTTTTCCACATTAATAATATGCAGAAAATTAAGCAGGGTATTATATGAATTACTGTGAAATACGGGGGCCTAATTCAATTAAACCACCGCGGAACCGCGGCACGAGCTTGCCATGTGCGGCGGTTCCGCGGCCGTATGGTCTCCTCTTGCGTTGAATTTTGCACAGTAATTCCTATTTAACAGTGATGAGTTCTCTGGGTATTTTTAATATTTATTCAAGAGTTGAATAATCTGGGATGTTTTGGAGCTTCGATGATTCGATCGGGTTTATCAGACTTTGTCTATTTGGCTTTCCGGATAATTTTAGAATATGTTAAAAAGTTCGACCGGATATAAATACCCAATTTTTCCCCTGTCGGGAAATTTCCAAGTGTTGGATTTTTCCGTAGTTTAACGACGTTCTAAGTAGTGCAAGTAACTCGATGGACCCTCTAGAAGACAACAAACCTTAACTCGATTATGTGACCGTCTTGAACTGCCCTTTGAACCTTAGGGTTTGGGGCAGTACGGCGTGCCACATGTGAGGCGTTGGCTTGACCCTTCTACGGCTGGACCGTTGGTACTGAGGCATGAACTGAATGTTTTTAGACTTGTTTCATGTGTTGATCTGTATCGGGAAAACTTGGGTGTTTGAATGTTCGATTGGAAAGTTTAACATTTTCTAATTATCTGGAATGAGATACAATAATTGGAATTCACAAGAAGTTATGAGATAACTAAATGAATGTTATAAACATAGCAGTTTAGTCTCACTTGATTGGTTGCCACGGAATTTTGATGTGATCAAAAGTCCGTCGCAATCACGTAGCGTACGCGGATACTCGCCGGATAAACTTAATAGACAGCCTCACCCCATAGCCCCGACCAAGTGACTGTAGGAGAACCCCGTCGCCGAAAGCATCCGTTCGGGTGCTCGCGGTAGCGGTGTTCCGCCTTGGTGCACTTTGTCGACGGCGTCGGGGGTGCGGCCGCCTACTGAAGTTTGCGATGAGCATTCGATCAGGATGTCAGGAATCTTGTTGAATTGCCCGACTTGATATTGAAAAGTGTTTTCGATAATGAGACTAAAATGCGGGGTTTATAATTGTTAGGCATGCGATGTCTAAGTATTTCATTTGATTAGGCATGCGATGTCTAAAGAGATTGCGGATTCCAACTGTTGTAGTTTTACACTTTCTTTTCTGTGACCGTAAGTGTAATATGTGATATCGCCGGTTTCGTTGCTATATGTCAACGACAATTGGGATGCGCATATTTACTTACGTTGATGACATGTGATGTTATGTGTTGCTGGATATGTTATATTGGATCGTCGTGTTTGAATAGCCGGGGGTTTTTTATGTGAGATGAGTGTTTTCATTTTCATTCATGTAAAAACTTGTATGTAATATTCTTTTATTGGGGCACTTCCAGGTTGCGGAAGTTTTCACCGTTTGTATATTATTTACTTTTCCGCACTAGGATAGACCCAAGGAGGGGAGCACAAGTAACCGGGTTCTGGGGTCCAGTGGGAGACCAACTCGAGGAGTCGAGTCCGGGTCTCCTAACTCTAGAATTGGTAGGGTTGCTTGCCGCTCTCGTAGGGGTCTAGGGGTGTGGGTTTGGCTATTCATCACGACCGTGGAATCCGTGTTTTATACTGGCTCGTATTGAAAACACGGACGTCCTAGTATATCCAATATTTCATATGTTTCTTCTGCTGCGATATCTGTGATGTGATCATGTGATGTTCTGTGATAGATACAGTATATAGTATATATGATATATTATATAGGCGTTACTTATGTTTTACACCCGCGCTAGCCCTGCCCCGCTCTGCCGTTAGTTACCTAACCTAACGGTGCACGAGGGGACATCGAGGCGAATGCGGATGGCATAAGTGTACGTCGTATTTATCTGTGATGTTTAGGTACTTAAATGATGGGACTTCATTAATGTGATTAATGAAATAAAAGAAACCTAAGATGTTGTAGAATCGAATTTCAAAATAAAATAGGTAGCTACAGTTCTTGCTTTGCACAGCGGTATATATGATATATCCTGCACCTTATTCGATGAGGAAAGGACCGAGATCCCTTCACCGGGAGTGACTCCTTTAGCAATAACTGGCAGATGCTACACACTCGGTTTGTCTTTTGATTTCTTTTTATAGTTCTGCTTTGCACAGTGATATATATGATATATCCCGCACCTCATTCGACGAGGAAAGGACCGACGATCCCTTCACCGGGAGTGACTCCTTTAGCAAAACTAGAAAAGCCTCAAAAACACTCCATTTCAAAATTCATTCGATCCTACAACGATATCAAGTTCATTACGCAATAGGTTTTCAGAAAAACCTGTCGTAGCCCTCCGTCATTTCAGATAAGTACTAGTTAGTATTCGTGCTACGTTTGTTGACTATGTTAAGGCGTAGTGTGCGGTAGCTAATTAGTGCTTATTTGTATAAGCATATGATGCGATTGGATTAGGGTAGTCGTGCGACTTTGTTGACTATGTTAAGGGTCGTGCGGGTGGGTTTAATTCAATCAGGAAATGACGGGTTGAACTTGACTAGCACTTATGATTTGTTGACTATGTTAAGGTCATATAGCTGCTAGGGGCAAAATATTATCGGGAATTTCAAGTGTTGAAATTTGCAATGAGATTGCATACCTTCTATGAGATAGTTGGATCCCGATTCCCGCTGCGAGTAAGAGTTACTCCTGGGAGAGTTTTACACATTACAATTAGCCGATCAAGTAGGTGTCTAGAAAGGTGTTAACGAGGTTACGCCTCTGGAAAAACGAGGTTTACATTAATTAGGTTCGTGCGAAAGCACGGGGGACCTCCCTCAAAGTACCGACACTGGCCTGGCTGAAAGATTGGAGAACTTGTAGTGTGTAATTAATCCCGGCTAGTCTTTCCTTTTAGGTTTTGAAGGAAGATTTGATAAAAAGCAGTGGGAGCCATCCTGATTAGATAAAATAATAACCAATCTATTCTTGCAAGAGCGCATGCTGAGTGTTTTCTTCTCTCTCTCTCCTGGTAGCGACCATATCACGCCTTAATCAAGATAATAATACAGATAATTGACCGAACCCGCTTGTTATACTGAGCTGGGGAACGTTGGTCCCGCTCCAACTTATAATTGTTATAAGACAGAGCAGGAAATTGGGGAATACCAGATTTCCCGTGCCGCCCAAATGAAGAGAGTGCATGATGATGCATCATCTTCGGGTGTGTTCATTACAAAGAACTGTTTCTCAGTATCCTCCGTATCCTGGGTATTTGATACCGGATCAGGATCCCAGATATGTAAGATGTTACATAGGGCTACAAAAGGGTAGAAAAATTGAGAACGGGTGATAAGTTTCATGAGGCAGAAAACGGGGCAAGTGTTGCAGCCAAGTCTGTTGGTCACTGTCACCCTGTATTGTATTACATTGATTCTGAACGAATGTTATTAGATACCGAACCTGATATACAAAATCATATCAGTCTCTTTATAAGTAAAGAAATGATAAAATTTTGTATTGCTGAATAATGTTTTGAACATTTCCTATATCAAAAGTTGATCGGTTCAGGCTCGTTATCTAAAAGCATTAATGTTCTAAATCAAACTACAGTTCCTTGTATATTGAACACACACAAGAGGAATAGTTCAGAAATGAACGAATCCTTCTTGAGGCATTGTAGACTAGGTCATATCAATGCGACCCGACTAGCTGAAGTTACATGTAGATGCATATTTAAATCAGTTTGAATTTACATCTTGTGAAACTTGCCAGTCGTGTCACAGAGATAAGATGACCATAGCCCTGTTTAATGGTAACAGAGAAAGAGTTAATGAACTCTTGGGATGATACATGTTGATGTATGATAGGTCCCCTGTCTACACATGCCAAGACTGGTTCTTTATACTTCATTACGTTCTCTGATGATCTCTCATGATTCAGACATATGTTCCTGTTGAAACACAAGTCCGAACCTTTTGAGATATTCACAGAATATAAGTTAGAAGTAGAGAACCAAAATACGGGTATAAGTATTATGTCCTATGATGTGATCAAGGAGGAGAATACTTGAGCACGGAAATCCTGGACTATTCTAAAGGAGAATGAGATTCTCTCTCAGCATTACTCCTCTGAATACACCATAGCACGATGGTATATCGGGACGGAGCAATCACACCCTATATGATAAGGTGTGCTCTATGATGAGTACTACTGAGTTACCTATTTCCTTTTTGGGAGTTATGCACTTGAGAAGTTACATACCTATTGAATAGGGTTCCAATCAAATCAGTTGCCTACCGCTTCATATGTGATATGGAATGGGAAGAGCCCATGTCTTAAGTTAGTTAAGATTTGGGGTTGTCCGGCCTATGTCTAAAAGCAAAATCCGGACACGCTCGAGGCAAGGTCTGTAATGTAGAACTGGAAAGGTTCCAGCTATACAAAATACAGCAGATGATTTGGTACAACCAAAGGATTCAGTAGATACCAACGAACCTCAGCCTCTCCGCCGATCTAGTAGGGTTCCTCACCCACCTGAGAGATACTTCGGTTTCTCTATGACAGTGGGAGCGAGGATTGCATCATGAGATGATGACCCAATTAGTTTCGAGCTGGCCATCAGGAGTGAGACTCTGTAAGAATGGCTGGATGCTTAGCGATCTGAGATGGAATCCTTATACACCAACAAAGTATGGACTTTAGTTGCTATATCTGAAGGGTTAAATCCCCATCAGGAGCAAGTATATCTTGAGAAGATTACTTGGTGTAGATGGAAAAGTTGAGACTTTCAAAGCTAGACTTGTTAAAGGTTTTCGTCATTGACCAGGCGTGGATAATGATGAAACCTTTTCAAGTAGCTATGCTTAAGTCCGTCCAGATCCTACTTGCCACGGCTACATACCATGACTACGATATCTGGTGGTTGGGTGTCATGACAGCTCTTCTAAAATGATGTTTTGGAAGAGAGCGTCTATAAGTACACAGCCAGAGGGTTTTGTAAACAGTGGGAGCAGCGGAAACGCGTGCAAGATGCTTTATAGGATAAAGCAGGTATCGCGGAGTTGGAACGTCTGTTTTGATGTGTTAGTCAAAGAGTTTGACATCATCAAAATGGTAGATGAACCTTGTATTAACAAAAAGGTAGTAGAGAGTATGGTAGCGATCCTCGTAGAATACGTGGATGACATACTCTTGATAAGAAAGGAGTTTCTTATGCTACGCTCGATCAATCTCCGTTTATCACAAAGATTCTCTGTGTAGGATCAAAATGATACCTCCTAAATCCTGAGTTTTGGATCTATGAGATAGATCTAATTGGATGTTAGGATACTCACTAGTTGTAGTGAGATGGTATCGATTGATCCTGGGGAGAATCACTGGAAGTGTTCCAGGGTGATAAAGACGACTGAATGTCAGTCACAGGCATTGTCTTTACCCTCAGTAAAGGGACGGTATGTTGGAAGAGTTCCAAGCTAGATACCGTGGCATACTAGACGATAAAGGCAGGATACATTGCTACTTAAGATGCTACCAAAGAGGCTGTTTGGGTGTATATTGGTTCATGAGATGAACTATATTCCTCCCATTGTGTGACAATGGTGTTGCGGCTTATGCTAAGGAACGCAGGTCCCATCAGTGATCCAGACATATTCTAAGGCAGTATCACTTGATCATGGAGATGGTTGATCTCTAAGGGATCGAGGTTAGGAGAGTAGACTCAGAGGACAACACGGCGGATCCACTTACGAAGGCCTATTCCCAGAGAGAGACTTTTATGGGATGGTTGAGTATGAGATACTACAACCACTGCTACAGATGGCCCTAGTGCAAGTGGGAGATTGTTAGTTATATGTATGCCCTAGAGGCCATTACTGTACATTGGATGTATATTGTAGTGGATGCTGGGACATATATAGGGAGGACTTTCTTGCTCGACATGATAGTATGCTATCTGGTTGCTCTTTACCTTAACGTGTATACTGATTATCTCTCTGTTACATGTTGGTAAAGCCCTTAGGATGTGTACTTGACTACCTAGACTATGATGCGGATCATACTAGTGGGGACATGGTAGTCCATAAGTACATCCTTCAAAGTCCCTAGTCGTGGGTGTATCGAGACGGGGCATCGATATACCAGAGTAGACTAGCGTGTACCTTCTCGACCCATACAGATGGGCGATGGATGATCGCATATCCATCGGTGTTTGACATCAGAGATGATATACGGGTGCTCAGTAGAGACTGGGTACACTGGACGGACTCGCCGAGAACTCCCAGATGGTATTATACCTTACGTCAGATGGCAGTTCTCTGGTGACACTGGTACAGAGTAGTCTGTTGACCCGAGATCGTCATAGAGTCTTGTGTGGTTCCCACTGTGCTTTGATTTCCATCTTACCACGTTCAAGAGGGCGTGCAAAACGGTGGTTTTTGGGTACAGTCCCGAGTCACATGGAGGCAATGAGCGATAGGAGGGGATTCGTCTCTCCCGGTATAGGGGGTTGATGTTGCGCTGTGTTCGATTGGCTATAACAGGAAATCCCTGGCCAGGGTTGCTGAGATTTACTGGTAAGTGTTACCAGTAGTTTCTCGAATTGTTATAGACCTCATATCGACATGACTTATCGAGCTATTGGGGTCTGACGTTTACCACCCCTAGGCGAGATATGCGACATATCAGACGATCAGACCGGACTGTACGGTAGTGTTACTGGTTGGATTCACTGGAGTGTGAGCGGGCTTGCTCGTCGATCTTCTGATCGCTCAATACCCGGGTGGCCGTTACGTTTAGCAGACCGCTTGCGGCTTGTGGGTGATTGATATGATCATCATCTGCTGCCGGCGTATTGACGAGTCTTTAGAGTCCTACACAGAGGTTTCCTGGCTCAAGCGAAACGAAATAGGAGCACGTATGAGATATGTGCGGGACCGAGAATGATACCAGTATGTGATACTGTATTCGATTCTCGCGATTTGTGACATTGATCGGTTATATGCGATATAGCCGGGATATCGGATCAAGTGTTGATTCGATAAGTTGTTACTGTTTATATTAGTCGGTTATATGCGATATGACCGGATCATTAAATCAAGTGTTGATTTAATGATTTAATGCATAATTATATATTTGATATATTACTTTGCATTAACTAGTATTGGTTCACTTTAAATGGATTTTCTCACTTGGATTGTGCACATTGTATATGTGATATACTTTTGTACACAAGATTGTATCATGTTTGATGATACATGCTTTTTGGGTTAAGTGTAAAGAATTAAACCATGGTTAAGTTGTTGATTAGGGTTTTTACTTATTCATTTATCTTATTTATTTATTCATTTTGAATAAATTGAAAGATAAATGAATGGTGGCTTCATTTGTTTTTAGTTGAAGCTTCATGAAGTTTTGACTAATTGACCTTTTTGTTCTCATCCTTAACCCTAACCATTCAACCTAACCTTAGTCAATTCTCTACACTTAACTAAGGTTAAGATTATGATAAGTATTCATTTTATTATCTATTTTAAATAACTTATCATATCTTCTTCTTCTTCTTCTTCATCTTCTTCTTCCATGAAGAAAGCTTGCCTCATCAATGGCAAGTGAAGAAAATGAGTGAGAAATCCAATTCTAAAGTCTACCCACTTCCTATTTCTTCATCCTCTACCTCTTGCCAAGTAGTAGAGTGTGTTTTCTTCACAAGTTTCATGACTTGGTGAAGTGGGAGCTTGATCTTGTGATGCCTCGACGTAGAACATCTTCGGCACGAAGCCGACGACCTTGCCCGCCCATTTCTCCGATGAAGCCAACGCAAGAGCTCGGATTTCGATTTGGACAGCGAGGAGACTTCATTGCGGAGCTATGGAGGTGGAGGACCGGATCTACAAAGGTTGTATTTCCGTTCCTTTAGTTTAGTTGTAAACTAGTTTCATGTTTCGCCTAGAATTCTAGCCAACGATCCGTAGTCTAGGGTTTCTCGGCACCGTAATTTTTGAAATTGGCATGGTTGATGTCTTGTGAGACCTCTTGAGAGTGCCTAGGAACCCTACAAGAGCAAGGCTCTGTCAATTAAAATTAATTAAAAAATTTTACTTAAAAGTTTTAAGAGTTTAAATTTCTTGGAGTTCTTGAAAATAGAGAGCAAGGCTCTGGAGTTCTGAGATTAAAAATCTTGAGGATGATAATCATCTGTTGAGGGCCAGGGGTCCTATTTATAGGCGCTTGCGTCCCTTCAACTCTTGAATTGATCCGACGGTTGGGATCTTGCCACCGTTGCACTCACGTGTGCGCCACGTGAGCGCAACGGTGGGGGGGGCATTTGTTTCCCCAATCAGAGCAAAACTCTGTTTGAATTTCAAAAATTCAAAAAATTGAAGCAACGCTTCAGATTCCTTACGCTGCGCGCAACGCGCCACGTGTCAAAAGCTGACACGCCCGCGCTGAGCCCAAGGCAGCGCACCCAATTAGAGCAAGGCTCTATTTAAAATAAAAATAAAGGAAGCAACGCTTCAGATGCTTTGCGCTCTGCGCTGCGCGACACGTGGCAGCGCAGTAGCGCTAGCGTAGTTACGCTGCGCGACACGTGGCAGCGCAGTTGCGCTGCGTTATGCGCTGTGCGACACGTGTTAAGCGCAGGTGCGCTTGCGCCAACTGTGCCATCACTAAAACAGAATTAAAATTCCAGAAAGATCTTTCTGATCTTGTTAAAATAAGAAGATTATCTTCTGTAAAACAGAAGCCCTTGGATCGAAGATCCAACGGTGGGAAAAATCCCTAAATCACTCAGAGAAAGATCTTTTTAACTGATTGATCAAATCAATTGGCACTATATAAAGGCCCCTAGACTCCAAGTCTAAAAGAGATTGACACAGAGAGAACTCACAGAAATCTTCTGAAAACTTTGAGAAAGAACTCAGAAAAAGAAAAAGGTAAACCTTTGAAAAGAAGAATTTCTTCTAAAAAGATCAATGATCTAAAAACAAGATCAAGATCTTAAATAAAAAAGAAAAGAAAAGATCAAATAATAAGAATAAAAAAAAGTAATATACTTCTTTATTAGATCTTTTGATCTACATATAAAGGCACAGCCTTTTGATGAACCATTGGTTCTTTAAATCATGAGGTAAAACCTCTTGAAACATTCTTTGATCTAAATTTGATCAAGAAATTAAACAGTGCCCTGCACTTGTAAAATTTGCACTGTTGCGCTCTTGGGTTGGCGCAAGCCACCAGAGAGCGCCACGTGTCAGTCCCAGAACAAACTGCGCCTTGCGCTTTAAAAAATGAGCATTGCGTTCTTGGATTGGCGCAAGCCATCAGAGCGCGCCACGTGTCAGCCCCAGAACAAACTGCGCCTTGTGCTTTAAAAAATGAGCATTGCGTTCTTGGATTGGCGCAAGCCATTAGAGCGCGCCACGTGTTAGCAGCGCAACAGCGCAACGCACTGCGCTTGCGCTCACCAGAGCGTGACACGTGTCACCTCCACATGAGTTTGCGCCTTGCGCTGGCGCAAAGCGCCTGACAGGCCACGTGGCGCACTGTCAGAATATTAAATGCAGCGCATTATTAAAGGGCAGAGCTCAATTAAGAGGTCCAATGGACTAAAACAAATGCTCTGCATTATAAAAAATGGGTAGAGCCCAAACAAAGGTCTGTCAGACCAAAACAGATGCTGTGCATCATTTAAAAAAGGGCAGAGCCCAATTAAAAGGGCCTAATAGGCCAGAAAAAATGCACTGCATTATTAAACAAGGGGCAGAGACCTAATAAAGGCCTAACAGGTCAAATACAAATAAAATGTTGAACATTTTCAACTGGACTTAGCCCAATTCTGGCCGTAAGTCCTCAAATTAAATTGAACTGAGCATAAATGCTCTCTCAAATCAATTTACACCCGGTTCAAGGGTACATCTCCGAACTCCTCTGATATTTGTCGTTGTAATCCTTCAACGTCGTCAGAGAGATGACGGGTCCCGACAACCACACATCGATACGGACTGTGGGGTCCTTAAACTCATGGACTAATGCATCCTTAAACCAACAATACGGACTGTGGGGTCCTTAAACTCATGGGCTAATGCGTCCTTAAACCAACAATACGGATTGTGGGGTCCTTAAACTCATGGACTAATGCGTCCTTAAACCAACATTCGTCCCCAAAACGGGAACGATGGACCACCATGTCCCTAAACTGGAGATAGACCACTATGTCCCTAAACTGGCAATTGACCACTATGTCCCTAAACTGGAACAATAGAGCCCAAATGCTCTTTTGTCGGAGCTAAACGATCCCGTTAAGTTGATATTAGTCTCAAATTGGACAAACGTATCCTTAACAAACGTTTAAGTTGATCTTAGCCTCAAATATGGCTAACGTATCCTTAAACCAAAACCCCAAACCCAAATCTAAGAAAATACGGATTTGGACTAATCCACGTCCTACGGGCGACAACATAAATTAGTCTTCGTATACAATCCACGGGAAACCACAAACAAAACAAACACCCACGACACGAAGTGAACATCTGGAGAAGGAGAAAGTTGTTACCGCGATGCGGTAGCGTAATTAACTGCAGGGGCTTGTGCCTGCAGGGAAGAGCGTCCCCACAATCAAAACCCCCTCAAGTTAGGGGGAATCTGACGAAGTCTGCTACATCGGCCGCATCCGTCTAAACCTTCGATACACGGTGCCATAAATCAACTTGGCATCTTCGGAGAGGTGGACGGATAAAACCAAATAGCATCTGCCCCGAATCTCAGGCAAGATGTCTCTGTGTCGCGCCGCCATTCGGAGGGAAACAGATTCTGGCATGCCTGGTGGGACCTTTTCCTCTTTCCACTCCACACTTTGTGTGTCGTCTTCGCGAACGAATCGCGGTTTGTTAATAGTTGCCCTCGGGTTTCAAGTTACTAAGATTTGGTCTCTTGCTTGGCGCAGAAATCAAACAGCAATGACGTCCAACTGCTCAAACTGCTCCAAATGCAAATGCAACCGACGCTCCGCCTCACCTGGAGGTGTAGCTTATGGACCGCAGGCTGCTTCCCTGTTCACTATGCCTGTGGAGCAAGTGACTCAGGCTACCAAAAGTCTGTTCTTTGGGACCATGCTCCCGCCAGTGAACATTAACATCCCAGTGCCCGTACCAGAAGCTTCAAAGAAGTCGGTTTTCGATCGACTTGCTACTCCCACGGCCCCTATCAACGAGTCGTCCAATTCTTCAGTCTTCACCAGGCTGAGCTCGAGCACCAAAGGGCCTATTAAGAAGCCCATAACACCTGAAGTGGCCATCCCAAAAAAGATAGCTGCTCCTGAAGTCGTCAAGGTGGCTTCTCCTCCCAGAAGATCGGTCTTCGCGAGACTGACTGCTCCCGTTCCCGCTCCTGCTCAGAAATCTGTTTTTGACCGGTTGGACGTAGCTTCTCAACGAACGTCGGTCTTCAAGTGGCTGACACCGACAGCAGCCCATCCCCAGAACAAGGGGCAAGACGAAGCCGTCGCTGAACCAATCCCAACAACCCGTCACGCCCGACGTCGCCACTGGCGCCATATAAGGAAGACTGGGGGCAACTCCCCCTCTGGGCTAACGCTACCAGCTCCAACGGTGGAAGTTAATGCTGCTGTTCCAACTGGGAACAGCTTTGAGCTGCTGAACAGGGTATGCAGAAATTCGCCAACTGCGGTGCTCAAAAGATCTCCTCCGCCGGTAGAGACCGTCGTAGAAGCAAAATCAGAAAAGCCGGAGCAGTCTCCTCAACGGCTGTCTTCCAAGATCTACAAGACTTGGTGACGAGTCCGAGAATCGGTGATTGATCCGAATTTCTCTCACCAGCATAAGAAGTCGAAGGTCCGACAGGAGGAATACCGCCCCGTTAAGCAACAGAAGATGACGACCACCCGGGTGCCCAAAGCAACGCCCCCCTCAACTTCGACGGCCCACAAGAGAAGTAGGCCGGAGAAAGTCCCCATGCCTGCGGCGAATGTCAAAGGTAGTGAGCCCAAACGCCCTAAGTCTGGGGGCATTGTGGTACACACCGTCTACATGGTGTCTGGGAAAGAGGACAGCCGTATATCCACAGGTCATAGACCGCTTACGCGATCGGTGACTAAAGCTCAGGAGCAGCAGCAGAAGCTCCAAGAAATGATGACTGCGATGGCCGCACTCACTGGGCCAAAAGAAAGCCTAGAAGCATCCTCGGATCAGCGCCAGGAGCAAGAAACCGACGCTGAATTCCTTCGCAGGATACTGGAAAAGAAGGACAAAGAGGCTGCAGGACAAGCAGCCAATATAAAACGAATGGCCCTTCTGTTCCAGGACATGGTGGGTATGATGATCCAGCAAGATCCTCCTGCCGAAGATCCTCCGATCGTCCTTGAAGATGACAGAGGAGAAACGTCAAATCCTCCACCGGCTCTTTCAATTGCCAAGGAGGAGACAATTTCCAAAGCTGACCTAGATGAATATATAGCTCAGCAGATACGGGTTCACCAGGCAACTGAGGCAGCCGGTCAAGTTGTCAGAAAGGGGCGACCGTATCCGAGCTGGTATGATCAGATCAAGTACCCGCCGGGCTATACAATACCGAAATTCCATGTCTATAAAGGGACTGGCAATCCCCATCAACATGTTGCCCAGTTCAGGGCTCTTTGTGGCAATACCGGCGGTGATGATAAATTGTTGCTTCGCCAGTTCGTCGGTAGCTTATCGGAGACGGCGTTTGAATGGTACTCCGAGCTTCCGAACGACTCCATCAAAACCTTCGCTGAAATGGAGTTGTTGTTTACTCAGCGATTCGCGAGCGCCAGCGAACATACCCAAATCACAGCATTGATCAATGCCAGAGTAAAGCCGGGTGAAACCTGGGTTCAATATACGATCCAGTGGCGGAACTTGTGGTCGAAGTGCGAACAGCGCATCGAATAAGCGCCAGCGGTGGGCATGTTCGTGGGCACCTTAGATCCTCATGCAACTATTTCACAGTTCATGATGTTCTTTAAACCAACCACGTTCCAGGCCCTGATCGACAAGCTAGCTCAAATGGACCAGATGGGCCATAGACCGTCTCCTCCAAAGCCAGACTCTCGAAATGAGAAGGGGAAAGGAAAAGCGATTGTCGTCGCCAATGCTCAACAACAGCCGAGCAACTTGAAGCCGGTTGTCCGTCAAAACAATATGCGTCCACTCGTACCCCTTGAGGAGAGGCTAGCACGTCCTTACTCGTTTCCTCAAGATAAAACGAGAAGACTGTTCGAGCTGGCATTGCGCAACAGACTTATCAATCTGCCGGATTCAAGACGCCCATTGCAGCCAAACGACGTTAATGATCCCAATTACTGTCCCTACCACCGAGTGTTCGGTCATCCGATCGAAGATTGCTACGTCTTCAAAAACTGGATTGAAGATCAATATCAGCAAGGCAAGTTCGCGTTATCCGAAAGATGGAAGGTGAACCCGCCGCAACCTCATACCCCGAAAAGGGTGAATACGCCGGGGGCAACGTGCTCCCTTGTTGAAGAAGCTCCGTGGGAGGTTGTACTATCAGCCAAAACCAAGAGAATTCTTAATGATCTCCAGACATGCCCGGCGATCAGGTGGAAGAGCCCACTAGAACCCCAGATCATCGAAGGGATGCTGAAGCCGCGCCTAACTCCAAAGATCGGTGGTGTGGCCCAAGCACTCACACCCAGCCGTCGAAATCTTCAAAGAAGAAGAAGAAGAGATCCAAAAAGCCCGTGAAGCCTGGCGACAAGCTCACGGACTTACAGAAACAGATTGACGTGCTGGAGGAATATAATCAGAAGGCACGGACTCCCATTACGCTTCAAGAGTTCCTCAGCCATGTCTTTCAGGAGGAAGATGATGGAGAAAGCTCGTCGGATGAATCTGAGGGTTACGTGGCGAGTTTTCATATGATCTCCCACTCGTTTAAAGACGATGAGAAAACTCCTTGCACTGAGAAGCTGGGGGCAGATCCTAAATCGGAACTTCTGGGGCCATCGGATGAAACAATTGACGCATTCCTCAACGAAGCTCGTTTGAAAAGTAAAGCTGACCGGGAACGCGAGACGGTCATATTTGAAAGGGCCAAGCGCCGGCGACTAAACGAAAGAGTTGAGGCACTCCCATCAAATCAAAAGACATCCGTTGCGGATAAAAATAAATTCAAGACGAGGAAAAGGTTTGCTAAAGCCATATCAATGGGGATGAAGCTACCACCCTCTGAAGGAAATATTGCCGGCAAAGCAGAAATGCACCCTTCCTACTGCTTATATCATCGAAAGATTTCGCACCCCACCGAAGAGTGCAAAGCTTTCAATAGATAGTGGCAGGGGTATGTTGTTCACCGGCAACATTTTAAGCGGGGGAAGCGCAAAACTCGTCGGGAGCGGAAAACACCGCACACTACATCTTGACTATAGTCAACAAACGCAGCACGAATACTAAATAGCACTTATCTGAAATGGCGGAGGGCTATGACAGGTTTTTGAGAAAACCTTTTTTGTAATGAACTTGATACCGTTGTAGAATCAAGTGATTTGAAAAGGAGTAGTTTAAGCTCCGCTTTTAAAATCTAGTTTTCAAAACAAACCGAGTGGGTTGTAGGATTTTCTAGCTTTTGCTAAAGAGGTCATTCCCGGTGAAGGGATCTCGGCTCTTTCCTCATCGAATGAGGTGCAGGATATCCAACAAAGAATACCACTATGCAAAGCAATAACTAGAGCTGCCTTTTAAAAAAATTTGATTCTACAACATTTTTAAGTTTCTTTTCTTGCATTAATCTCATTAATGAAGTCCCATCATTTATGTTTCCTAAACATCATAGAAGAAACGAAAATAGAACGTACGCTTATGCCATTCGCATTCGCCACGGGGCCCCGTCATGCACCGTTAGGTTACTTAACTAACGACCGAGCGGGGGCTGGACTAGTGCGGGTGCAAAACATAAGCAACGATTATTATATATAGCATTCTTCTCAGGAAGTTATATGATCACATCACAGAACTCAGGCAACATATGAAATATTGGATATATTAAGAGGTCCGTGTTTTAAATTCAGCCGGTAATGAAAAACACGGATTTCACGGTCGTGATGAATAGCCAAACCCACATCTCTAGACCCCTACAAGAGCGAAAAGTGACCCTGCTAATTCTAGAGTTGGAGACCCGGTCTCGACTCTTCGAGATGGTCTCCCACTAGACTCTAGAACCCGGTTACTTATGCTTCCCGTCTTGGGTCTATCCTAATGCGGAAAAGTAAATAATATACATCAATGGTGACATCATCCTCCACCGGGAAGTGTCCCAATAAAAGAATATTACATACAATTTTTACATGAACGAAAATAGAAAAACTCCCATCTCACGCAAAAAACCCCGGCTATTCATTCACGACTATCCAATATAACATATCACAACAACACATAACATCACATGTGATCAACGTAAGTAAATATGCGTATCCCGAAAGTCGTTGACATATAGAAACGAGATCGGCGATACACCACATATTACACTTACGGTCGCAGAAAATAAATGAAAACATATAATAATTAGAATCTGCATATCCTTAGACATCATAAACCCGCCATTTCGTGATTGAATTAAACCACATGTACGACCCTTGGCTATGGTCAACAAAGCCGTACGACTACCCTAATCCAATCGTATCACATGCAGCAGATAAGCACTAATCAGCTACCGCGCACTACGTCTTGACTATGGTCAACAAATGCAACACGAATACTAAATATCACTTATCTGAAATGACGGAGGGCTACGACAGGTTTTTGAGAAAACCTTTAGCGTAATGAACTTGATATCGTTGTAGAATCGAGTGATTTGAAAAAGGGTGTAACAACTCTAAACTTTCTATACAATTTTTTTCAAAAAAATACAGAAAGAGGTACTTGAGCCTGAGCACAAGTTATAAGTTTGATTTGCTTTTGAACAGCAAGAAGGAGCTTGTAACTCATTGGTAAGACCTTGCACTGCTGAACCATAGCACCAGAGTTCAAATCCCATCAGCCACATTATCTTTTTATTTTGATTTCTTTTAATCTTTTTAGAATCCCAAGAATCTACACGTGCATAACCCGTAAAACCAAGAGTCACACATAAAAAAAACGACTCTACTGTAGTAACCAAGCGACAGGGGACACGTGGCGGCGAGACCCGGCCCGACTCGGCAGACTCGGGCTGGCGCCGCCGGCTTGACTCGGCCGAAACCTTATTTTCTTTGGTTTTTCTGGAAACTCTTGGACTTCTCATAACTCCTGAACTATTCATTTCTCTACACATTTACAGAGCATTTTAAAACACACAATTAATCCATTTTTAATACACCTTTTCACATCCCTAAACCCTAATTTTTCCTATAAATACCACACCTAAAATCACCCATCCTCACTCACAAATCACTGCCCAAACTCTCAAGAAAATTCCCTAGACTTTTTGTGTGCAAGTGGAGTTATTAAAGGGCGAAACTCCGACGAACTTCCGACGACGATCCGAGGAGATTCCGGCGACGAAACGACGTACCGGCACCTCCTACTTCTTCCTTTTCCTCTCCTATACACAATAAACCTGTAAGTCCCTATTTCTCTTCTCTTCTATATTCTAAACAATATTCAAAACTAAAACCCGACGGAAGCGGAGTTAATCCGACTTCCGATTCGGGTTTTCCTTAAAAAGTCTATTCTTCTTAAACACAATATTACCAAACTCTTATATTATGACCATTAAATATTAACAAAGACAATAGAACAAGTTTGACAATGAAATGATAATCGTAGTAAGTTTTATTCCATTTTTACATTAAAATACCTTTATATTTCATATCGACATGTTAAAACCTTTTAACCATGCTAGCTATAGAAAATTCAGGAGGTAATGACTTACCTCCTCACAATACTCATATGTAACATAGCACGATGAAATTTGGGAACATAGAATTAGGGAAATACGATTTTATACAAAACTACCTCCAACTTATAAAAACCTTTTTCTATAAGATGTGTATTTTTTACAAATCTTTGCAAGGTGCCGCTACAACCCATTTTGAGGAACCTGTTCGGGATGGTGCGAATTATCGCACATCCTCGAGCTTATTAGTGCGAGATGCAGACCTCCGCAAGGAGATACGGCCTCGAAAGATTTAAAAATACAATTTTCTTTAGAAAATGTGATTTCTATTATAAATAAAACTTATATTTTTAATAAATATATATATATGTAATTAATATCAAAATATATTTTTTAAATATTTATAATATTCCACAATTCCAAAATTCAAGAAAAACATCTCATTTACAAGAAAATACCATACAAATCCAATATTACAAATAAATACCATATATTATCAAAATAGGTTTTATTCACTAGAAATGTCACAATGATAAACTATACATCAATGAAATCTTTAAAGACGATAATAAAATACTTGAGGTGTATTTTGAAAATTATACAAAATTATTTTTACATAAAACCCCCTCAAGTTATACTAAATTACAATAAGGACCCTAGTAAACATAGGTTTAAGAGGGACCGGTCTTTTGAGCCTCAGGGAGCCGGAGATATGGGTGCTTGTTTATTTAAGGTAGACAACTTAACAAACGGTGTTATCAATACGGTAATCGTCTTTGAAAAAGACACAAATCCTGCCATCCATGTGCAGCGGTTACCGATAGCATCAAAACATAATTCAGGATTCAATTTCTTTTCAAATTGTCTGACTCAGACCGAGTCTCAATATAATCAATCTGACTTGAATATGATTCAAGTATCCAAACCACAATTTAACATGAATCCATGAATCTATATATTCAATCTGTTCAATCTATTCAATCTATATTGACCGAACCGAACCATGGATATACCTCCATCTATATGATTCTCCAGTTACATCCATTTACTGATATCATGGTTTCGGCAAGTCATCCATCTATACAATTCAATTTACAAGACAATACAATACAAACAATACAATCAAGACATCGCAGGGTTTATAAGGGGTAGATTGGTACGGAAGGTGTTAGAAGTGGCACGAGACTGCAACCATAATGCACCTAACCTGAATTCAATCGCCGTTGTTTCGGGTATTATTGACGGAGCCTTGTACTCTATATACCATAGTCTCTGGTCTAATGAGACTCCTCTCGTATACACTGGCCTCTTCTGTACCAAGCTACAAACAACAGCGTTAACGATATAATACAACTTTAAAAGCTACACTCTCTCTCTGTCTATTCTACTTCTCCCTTATCTTTGGGACTTACCGAGCGATTTTTCGCTGACGACATTCATTCTCTTTCTTCTTTGGAATGTTGTCAGGTGGATCGGACCTTCAGAAGATCGAGCCCACCAGCGAGGATTTGGACCAACTAGCTTTCGACCCAGAGCTCTAGTTACTTGTACATTTTATTTCAGTACTTTCTATTTATGTTATACCACTGTTTAGGCATTGCTTTTCATTCGATGTATTTACTTTTCAGATGTATTGTAAAAAGAATGTTTAATAAATAAAGTTGCTGTTCATTTACATCACGTCTCTTGTGTACATTACATTTTATATTGCTTAGATACGCTTAGTGTGTTTACTTCTGAGTAAATACATAGCGGCCTTGTCGCGTCCTCTGCTCGTATACTGGGAAGCGGGGCGTGACAAGGGGTGGTTTAAGCTCCGCTTTTAAAATCTAGTTTTCAAAACAAACCGAGTGGGTTGTAGCATTTGCTAGATTTTGCTAAAAAGGTCATTCCCGGTGAAGGGATCTCGGCTCTTTCCTCATCGAATGAGGTGCAGGATATCCAGCAAGGAATACCACTATGCAAAGCGATAACTAGAGCTACCTTTTTGAAAAATTTGATTCTACAACATCTTTAAGTTTATTTTCTTTCATTAATCTCATTAATGAAATCCCATCATTTATGTTTCCTAAACATCATAGAAGAAACGAAAATAGAACGTACGCTTATGCCATCCGCATTCGCCACGGGGCCCCGTCATGCACCGTTAGGTTACTTAACTAACGACAGGGCAGGGGCTGGACTAGTACGGGTGTAAAACATAAGTAACGTTTATTATATATATCATATATATATAGCATTCGTCTCAGGAAGTTATATAATCGCATCACAGAACTCAGGCAACATATGAAATATTGGATATACTAGGAGGTCCGTGTTTTAAATTCAGCCAGTAATGAAAAACACGGATTCCACGGTCGTGATGAATAGCCCAATCCATATCCCTAGACCCCTACGAGAGCGGCAGGTGACCCTGCCAATTCTAGAGTCAGGAGACCCGGTCTCGACTCTTCGAAATGGTCTCCCACTGGACTCTAGAACCGGGTTACTTATGCTCCCCGCCTTGGGTCTATCCTAATGCAGAAAAGTAAATAATATAGATCATTGGTGGCATCATCCTCAACCGGGAAGTGTCCCAATAAAAGAATATTACATACAATTTTTACATGAATGAAAATAGAAAAACTCCCATCTCACACAAAAAACCCTGGCTATTCATTCACGACGATCCAATATAATATATCACAACAACACATAACATCACATGTCATCAACGTAAGTAAATATGCGAATCCCGAAAGTGGTTGACATCTAGCAACGAGATCACATATTACACTTACGGTCGCAGAAAATAAATGAAAACATATAATATTTAGAATCCACATATCCTTAGACATCATAAACCCGGAATATCTCATATTTTGGATTTCTTGCCTAATATCTTTAAATCTTGCATTTACTTCTCGTATTGAAAACACTTTTCAATATCAGTCGGGTAATTCAACAGGATTCCCGATTAAATGATCGAATGGTCGTCGGCAATTTTAGTAGATTGCCGCACCCCCGATACCGTTAACAAAGTGCACTTAGGCGGAACACAATGACCGCGAGCACCCGACTGGATGCTTTTGGCCTCGAGGTTCTCCTACAGTCACTTGGTCAGGGCTATGGGGCATGGCTATCTAGTAGTATTTCCCGGCGACAATCCGCGTACAATACGAGATTGCGACGGAGTTTTGATCCGAATCGAAACTCCATAGCAATCGATCAAAAGAGACTAAAACACGAGATTTACAAAACACAAACTAATTTTCACAAAACTAATTAATGTGGATTCCAAATATTGTATCACATATAATATATATCTAGACGATGTTAAACATTTGATCGATTTCTCAAACACCCATAAATCACAGAGACCTCAACACTTGAGTCTCATTAAAAATACCCAGAATGTGCCTAATGACCAAATGGAGCAGCACAAGAAAATGGAACCCACAATTCCCTAATCATGCGGCGGAACCGCGACCAAACAAGGGTTTATGCTGCGGTTCCGCGGCGCATTAGTGGAGATGGGACCTCGAATTTCTTGAGGCTCCATCAAATACCATGCACGATTTTCTGACTATTTTTAATCTGCAAAATATCAACTTTTGAAAAAATGGACAGAAACATGTAAAAAATATGTTTTTGAACTTTGATCGAACACTTTAACGTCGTCAAGACCTTACCTAATACTCTAGCTTGGCTCTGATACCATGAAAGTATGTCTTAGAACCTCTACTAGGTTTCCACATGCATCAAGTATGCAATTTTAAGAAATCTAGAGCTCTAAGCTACACTAACCTAGAGTCGAACTAGAGAACTAGGGTTTCTATGCATGTAAACAAACTTTACACTAAGTGAATATAGAGTACAACCTTTGTAGATCACCGGTCCTTCACTTCTAAAGCTCCAAGTAGTAGTCCTTTAGCTCCAAGTAGTGATCCCTAGAACTCTTCTTAGGCTTCACTTGGTGAAAGGAACGAGCTTGCTTCGTCTTCTTCGAGACCGAAGATGATCCACCTTGAAGTTACTCTAACTCAAGCTACCTCTTCACTAATCAAAGAATTAGTGAAGCAAACAACCTAATCTTATGGGCTAGATGAGAATAGGTTGATGAAGTAGGAATTTTGCTCACTATAGAATTTCTTTTCTCTTTTTCTTTTTCACTCAAGGAAAAACAAGAGAGGAAGAAGATCAACTAATGAAGAACTAGAACTCATTTTGAACCAAGGGTGAAATAAATATCTCATAGATATTTGTAGAGAGTTAACCATGGTTAAAAATAATGGTTGGGTTTAAAAATATCTAGAGTAAAACAAAATTAGTGGAACGAGTCATGGCTTCTACATGCTTCATGAAGTATCTTAAGCCATGCTCATTTTCCACTAATTTTCTTTTCTCTTAATAAATAATAACCCCAATTATCTTTAGGTTTGGTGTGAGTCCCATACACCCATGTCCAATGTATCATCCACCATGACACAATAGTATGTATAATACATTTATATATAAATATATATACATATCACATAATTATATATATCAACTTATATATATATATATATATATATATCCAAGAGAAGAAAATCTTTAGTGAGCATTATATTAGTTAACATCTATTTATATATCAAATATATTAATATATATCAAATTATTAAATTGACACTTGATTTAATAATCCGGTTATATCACATATAACCGACTAATATCATTTATATGTATATCATATTATCGAATCAACACTTGATTCAATAACCCGGTCATATTACATAAAACCGACCGATATAATATATCGCGAGATTAGAATACGGTATCACATACACGTATTTAATCAAGATCCCGCAAATATCACATATGCGCCCTATTTCGTTTCGCTTGAGCTAGGAAACCTCTGTGTGGGACTTTAAAGACTCGTCAATATGCCAGCAGTAGGTGATGATCACATCCGTCGCTCACAAGCCGTCAGTGGTGCTAGCTGGACGTAACGTCTATCCAGGTATTGAGCTAATAGAAGATCAACAAGCAAGCTTGTCCAAACTCCCGCAAAGCCTATAAGCAACACTTACCGTACAGTCCGGTCTTTTCATCTGAAATGTCGCATATCAAGTCTAGGGGTGGAATTGTCATACCCCAGTAACTTGGTAAGTCATGCCGATGTGTGGCCTATAAGCGTTCGAGAAACTACTGATAACACTTACCAGTAAATCTCATCAGCCCTGTCCAGGGACTTGCTGTTATAGCCAATCAAGCATAGCGCAACATCAATCCCCAATACCCGGAGAGACGAAATCCCTCCTATTGCTCATTGCCTCCATGTGACTCGCGACTGTACCCAAAATCCACCTGTTTGCACGACTCCTTTGAGACGTGGTAGGGAGGAAATCAAAGCACAGTGGGAACCACACAAGACTCTATGACGATCTTGGGTCTACAGACTAACCTGTATAAGTGTTACCAGAGAACTGCTATCGGACGATAGGTATAGTACCAACTAGGATTTCTCGGCAAGTCTTATTCGGTGTACCCATTCTCTAATGCGCACCTGTGTACAATCTTTGATGTCAAACACCAATGGATGTGGGATCAACCATCGCCCCATATAAGGTCAAGAAACGTACACACTAGTCTACTCTGGAATATCGATGCCCTGTCTTGATAACCCCTCGACTAGGAACTGTTAAAGGATGTGCTTGCGGACTACACGAGCCCCACCAGTATGATCTGCATCATAGTCTTGGTAGTCAAGCTAATATCCTATGGGCTTTATCAACATGAATAAGAGATACATAATAATAATATGTGTACATGTTAAGATAAAGTGAAACCAGATAGCATACTATCATGTTGAGAAAGAAAGTGCTATATATATATATATGTTCAAGCATCCACTATAATATACAATAATGTATAATAATGGCCTCTAGGGCATACATATGACTAAGAGTCGTATTGCTTTGTTGACTTCGTTAAAGGCTTATGCGGGTGGGTCTAACTTAATCAAGAAATGATGGGTTGAACTTGACTAGCGACTTATGATTTGTTGACTTTGTTAAGGTCATAAGCTTTTAGGGGTAAAAACCATTATCGGGAATTTCAAGTGTTGAAATTTTCAATGAGATTGCGTACCTTCTATATGATAGTTGGATCTCGATACTCACTACGAGTAAGCGCTACTCCTGGGAGAGTTTTTCATTTTACAATTAGCTAATCCAGTAGGTGTCTAGAAAGGTGTTAAACGGGTTATGCCTCTACGGAAACAAGATTATTTAATTAGTTCCATGCGAAAGCACATGGAGACTCCTTCGAAATACCAACACTAACCTGACTGACCAATTAGTGAACTTGTAGAGTGTAATTAATTTTGGCTAATCTTACCTTGTAGGGTTTGAAGGAAGATTTGATAAAAACAGTGAGAGCCATCCTGATTAGATAAGATAATAACCGTTCTAATCTTGCAAGAGCGCATGCTAAAGTGTTTTTTCTCTCTCTCTCCAAGTAGCGACGATGTCACGCCTTAATCAAGATAATAATATGTATGTATTGACCGAACTCGCTTATTTTACTGGGCTGGGGAACGTTGGTTCCGCTCTAACTTATGACAATTGTCATGAGTCTGGGCAAGAGATAAGGGAATAAAAGGTTTTCCACCCAACCTTAATAAAGAAGGAGCATTCTGATGTATCTTCTTCGGGTGTGTTAGTTATTAAGAACTGTTTCTCAGTTTGCTCTACATCCTCAGTATTGGATACCGGATCAGGATCTCATATTTGTAATATGTTATAAGGGTTAAAGAGAAGTAGAGAACTGAGAAAATGTGATATGTCTCTCAGAGTAGGGAACGGAGCAATTGTTAATACCGAAGCTGTCGGTGAATATCACCTTGTATTGCCAACTCGTAATACATTGATTTTGAACGACTGTTATTTCGTACTATCTATGTTGTGCAATATAATATCCATTTGTTTATTAGATAAAGATGGATATAACTTTGCATTAGAGAAAAATGTTATGAACATTTTCCTAAATTAAATGTTATGAACATTTTTCTAAATTAAATGTTGATTGGGTTTGGTACGTTGTGTAATGGTTTACACGTACTAAATCAACATACAGTTTTAACCATCCAGAACACATGCAAGAGGAAAAGTTCAGATATGAACGAAGTATTCTTGTGGTATTGTAGATTTGGTCATATCAATGCGGCCAGACTAGCTAAGTTACATAAGAATGGATATTTGAATCCGTTTGAATTTACATCTTATGAAACTTGTCAGTCTTGTCTCAAAGGAAAGATGACCAAAACTCCGTTTACATGACATGGAACAAGAGCTACTGAACTCTTGGGACTGATACATAGTGATGTATGTGGTCTTATGTTTTTACATGTAAGAAATGGTTTCTTGTACTTCATTACATTCACTGATGATTTCTAAAGATTCGAACATGTGTTCCTATTGAAACACAAATATGATGTTTTTGAGAAATTCAAGAAATATAAGAGCGAAATAGAGAACCAAACAGGTAAAAATATCAAAATCTTTCGATCAGATCGAGGAGGAGAATACTTGAGCACGGAATTCCGAGATTATCTAAAAGAGAATGGGATTCTCTCTCAGCTTACTCCTCCACATACACCACAACACAACGGTGTGTCAGAGCGGAGGAATCGCACCCTATTAGATATGGTGCGCTCTATGATGAGTACCGCTGAGTTAGTTCTATCGTTCTGTGGTTATGCACTTGAGACAGCTGCATACCTATTGAATTATACTCCATCAAAATCTGTGCCAAAAACTCCATATGAGATATAGAGTGGAAATAAACCATATCTTAAACGAGTTAAAATATGGGGTTGTCCTGCTTATGTCTAAAGGCAAAACCCAGACAAACTCAAAATACGATCAATACTTTGCAAGTTTGTGGGATATCTAAAGAATTCTCTAGGATATCTATTCTACCACACAGAGGAACAAAAAGTGTTTGTTTCTCAATATGCGACCTTTTTGAAAAAGGAATTTCTTGTAAAAGAAATTAGTGGTAGTGCAGTAAAACTGTATGAAATTCCAGAAATACAAACTACAACCGAGGATTTGATAGAACCGGAAGATTCAATATTCTTCGACGAATCTCAGCTACTCCGCAGATCTAGTAGGGTTTCTCACCCACCTGAGAGATACCACGGTTTTCTCATAGACGGTGGAAGCGAGGATTGCATCACGGAAGATAATGACCCGACCAGTTTCGAGCAAGTCATCACAAGTGGAGACTCTATGAGATGGCTGGATGCTATGTGATCTGAGATGGAATCCATGTACACCAACAAAGTATGGACTTTGGAGGTTGCTCCTAAAGGGGTAAAACCCATTGGGAGCAAATGGATCTTCAAAAATAAGATCGGTGTAGATGGAAATGTTGAGACCTACAAAGCTATATTTGTAGCAAAAGGTTTTCGTCAATGACCAGGTGTCGACTATGACGAGACCTTTTCTCCAATGGCTATGCTTAATTCCATCAGGATCCTAATTGCCATTGCTGCATACCATGATTATGAAATCTGGAAGATGGATGTCAATACCGCTTTTCTAAATGGCGATTTAGATGAGAGCGTGTATATGACATAGCCAGAAGGTTTCGTAGACAGTGGGAGCAGCGCAAAAGTTTTGCAAGCTGCTTAAATTAATTTACGAATTAAAGCAGACGTCATGGATCTGGAACATTTATTTTGATGTAGCAGTCAAAGAGTTTGACTTCATCAAATATATAGATGAACCCTATATATATATATATATATATATATATATATATATATAAAGATAGTAGTGAGTAAGGCCGTTTTCCTCGTATTATACTTAGAAGACATACTCTTGATAGTAAATGATATTCCTATACTGCACTCGGTCAAACTCTTCTTATTACAAAAGTTCTTCATGAAAGATCTGGGTGATACCTCTTACACCCCGGGGATAAAAATCTGTAGGGATAGATCTAAAAGGATGTTAGGATTATCCTAATTCAGGTACATAAACACCATACTAAAGAGATTTAGTATGGAAGATTTCAAGCGTGGTAACTTACCCGCTTGCTCAGAAATCACCCTCTCCAAAGAGATTTCTCCAAGATTGATGAGGTGAGGGCTCACATGAACATGACACCCTATGCTTCAGCAGTCGGATTTATCATATACGCGATGTTGTGTATCAGACCGGATGTAGCTTACGCACTTAATGTGGTAAGTAGGTATCAATCAGACCCAGAGAAGAAGTATTGGATAGTTGCGAAGAATATTCTTAAGTACATGCGAAGGACTAAAGAAATGATCTTGGTGTATGGTAACGGAGAACTCCAAATGGAGTTTTTTACCTATTCGATCTTTCAGAATGAAAAAGATGACATCAAGTCTGTCTCGGGTTTCGTCTTCACCCCTAATGGAAAGACAATATGTTGGAAGGGTTCCAAGCAAGATATCGTTGCAGACTCGACGACGGAGGATAAATGCATCGCTGCTAACGATGTTGCCAAAGAGGCTGTCTTGATGAAGAAGTTCATCACTGAACTTGGCGTGGTTCCATCCATTGTTAATCCAATACTCTTGTATTGTGATAACAATGGAGCCGTGGTTTTGGCCATGGAAACTTGGTCCCATTAGTGCTCTAGACATATTCTGAGGCAGTATCACCTGATCCGGGAGATAGTTGATCCCCGCGAGATCAAGGTCAAAAGAGAGTTGACATGAAGGACAACACGACGGATCTGCTTACAAAGGCCTTTCCCCAGACCCAGTTCGAGAGACTTTTTGGGATGTTGGGTATGGGATACTACAACAACTGGCCTTAGTGTAAGTGGGAGATTGTTAGGAATATGTATGCCCTAGAGACCATTATTATATATTACAGTGGATGCTTGGACATATATATAAAGGACTTTCTTGCCCAGCATGATAGTATGCTATCTAGTTACTCTTTATCTTAACATATACATTTGCTCTAATTTACTATTTCACTGATACATGTTGATAAAGCTGATTAGTCTAAAATATTGCACATTTGTATAAACATTTTCCCTATTATTATTAACTACTAAAATGTGTTAATTGTAAATAAAGAACATATGTGGGTTTATTTGTAAAAAGATTATTATCATATGTTTTTTCATTTATAATTAATATAATTGGGGAAAATATATGCATATAATATTTAAATGAAATATTAGTAAATAAAATATGCATATCATATCAAATATTCTTAATCAATATTCTTAAGATATTGTATCATGTAAATGGTTTAAATAATATCTCAAAAATACCAAATGCTACTAACAATTTGCTTTGAGATATTGTGCAGGTATTAGCTCAGGTCTGAAATCTATGTAGGAGATCCAAGTCAAATCGGAATATCGAAACCGAATCTGCCAAATTTTAGAAGCAAATCGAGGAACCTAGCAACGACAGAGACTCAAAGCAATATTTTCAGAATCTATATATCAGGAGGATCTCTAAATATCAAGAAGAAAAGCTAGAAAAAATCCCAAGACCTAAACCATCAATATGGCGGTGGAACCGCGGTCAGACGTGGCAATGGGCGGCGGTTCCTCAGTCCTTTAGTGGCCGTTGGATCTGGGATTTTGGGGGCATGATCGTAACTACATCTACTCCCATATGGCATATAGGGTTTCTAGTTTTGGAGACTATATAAAAGACCGAGAGCTGTGTATTTGAAAATCGTCCAATTCCACATCTAATCATCTCATTGTCTATTCATCTACCTTCATAAAGAGAGAAATCTACGAGAGAAACTAGGGTTCTTGTAATTTACCCTTTTAAGGAGAAAAATTGTAATGCAATTGTTGATTAATAAAGGCAGTTTTTGTTTTAATTCTTTTCGCATTTTACTTTACGCATTTCTTTTCCGCATTAATTTTCCGCATTGCTTTTCTGCACTTTTAATTATGGTTTCATTCATCTTCAACCTCTCTTTTAAATTGCTACTAACCATGAGCGAGTAATTTCTTACTTACTAGGGTTTGTAGGATATGGTAGAATAATGGATGAAATATCGCGCAACTTCTTTTGACATATTAATGTTTACAAATTTTAGCAAAATAAATATTAACTCTCTTATCGGACGTGCTATCAATTAATAATAGTCACAACCACGATTTGTGCTCCACCAGATGTGAGTGAAAGAAGGGCTTTGCTCTAGATCTATCTTAGTTAATAATTGTTTTGTTAAGGGTTTGAGATAAATAGAGATCAATAGAAGGACAAGGGACAGTAGTGGGAAACCCTAATTCCCTCCAAGAACCCTAATCCACATTCATCGCTATCTCTATAGTTTTAAACAATTAAAAGATAAAAAGAATTATATTTTTATTTCATCCATTAACTACTAAGTCCTATAAACCTTACAAGCCTTTCTAATATAAAATTTTCTAAACATCTCAGTTTAAAACGACAACAATCCCTCATTTCTTCTATCAACGCGTCTAAAATAAGAAAAGAAATTCACGTTTCCCTGCGGACGACCCGTACTCATCACGGCTAGCTATTTGCGACACCGTATTAATTGCGGTTATTTACAAAACACATACACACACCTTTTCGAATCCAATCAAAAGCCCTTAGATGTTTGCTTGACTACCAAGACTATGATGTAGATCATACTAGTGGGACCTGTGTAGTCTACAAGCACATCCTTGAAGTGTTCCTAGTCGAGAGAGTATCGAGACAAGGCATCGATATTCCAGAGTAGACTAGTGTGTACGTTTCTTGACCCTGTATGGGGCGATGGTTGATCCCACAACCATTATTGTTTGACATCAAAGATTGTACATAGGTGCTCATTGGAGAATGAGTACACCGAGCGGACTCGCCGAGAACTCTTAGATGATACCATACCTATCGCCAGATAGCAGTTCTCTGGTGACAGTTGTACAGGTTAGTCTGTAAACCAAAGATCGTCATAGTGTCTTGTGTGGTTCCCACTGTATTTTGATTACCTCCCTACCACGGCTCTACCGAGTCGTGTAAACATGTGGTAGTTGGGTACAGTCCCAAGTCACATGGAGGCGGTGAGTGATAGGAGGGGTTTCGTCTCTTCCAGTATTGGGAGTTCATATTGTGCTATGCTCGATTGGCTATAATAGTAAGTCCCTGGCCAGGGATGGGATGATCAGATTTACTGATAAGTGTTATCAGTAGTTTCTTAATTTGTTATAGGTTATTGGGGTCTGACGATTCCACCCCCGAGACAATATATCAGACGAAGCGACCGGACTGTACAGTAAGTGTTGCTTATAAGCTCTACTAGAGTTTGGACATGTTTACTTGTAAATTTTCTATTCGTTCAATACTTGGGTAGCCGTTACGTGCAGCTAATACCGCTGACGGCTTGCAGGTGTTTGATGTGCTCATTACCTACTGCCAGCGTATTGGCGAGTCTTTCGATTCTTACATCAATATTTCCTAGCTCAAGCGAAATGAAGTAGGGCATGTATGGAGATATATGCGGGAGCTTGATTAAATACAGTATATGATACCGTATTCCAATCAAGCGTTATTTGATATTAGCCGGGTTATATATTATATAACCGAATTATTGAATCAAGTGTTGATTTAATAATTTGAAATATATTTATATATATGATATATATTAACTAATATTGTGCTCACTTAAGATTTTCTTTTCTTTATATATTTATATATATGATATAAATATATATAATCATATTGTATCATGGTTGATGATACATGGTTGATGGATGTATAAGAGAATTACATGGATGATTGGATAAGAGGATAATCATTCATTATATGAATTAAAGAAAAGAAGCAATGAGTCATTAGTTATGATCTTTGTAGTATGCATGACTCATTTTCTTCTTTTCTTTTTGTGATATAAGTATATGATTTGCACTTATCCAAACCATGCTAGCTCATCCTCATCTCCATCTTCATCTTCTTCACTCCTTCTCAAGTGACACTATTCACTCAAGAGGAAGAAGAAAAGAAAAGATTTTTTATGATTATAAACCCTACTTCATCAACCTAAACCCATCTAGCAAATAAATTTAGGTTGTTTACTTCACTAATACCTTGATTAGTGAAGTGTGAGCTTGAGCTTGAGTGTGTGGGTTGCCTCAAGGTGGATCATCTTCGACGAAGAAGACTTCCAGCAAGCTCGTTCCTTTCTTCAAGTGGAGCTCTAGAAGGAGTTCAAGGGAGTACGACAAGGAGCTATTGAAGTGAAGGACTTGGCTACAAAGGTTGTACCTTCTCTTCACTTAGTTTAGAACTCTAGTTTGCTAACTTTGTAACCCTAAACCTTTAGTTCGATCTTGATAGTAGATTTAGCCCTTTAGAAATTTTGAAATTGCATACTTGATGTTCTTAAAACTCTAGTATAGGTGCTAGGATCTACTTTCAACTGTTATACCCTCATTACTAGTGACCACATACATTGATGTTCTAGTGACTGTTTTACATTACCAATTAGTGATTGGATTGTGGCGTATGATAAAAGCGTGTCTGAATAGTGGAAGTGACACGTACTTCTACACAATCAACAGAACCATTTAGTTATTGCATTGTCGACGCCTATGAGGCATATATAAGTGTAATTATAACTGGTATGGGACGGGTATGGAAGCATTTATATTAGTGTCATAGGTAAGATATTAAGGACTGTCCACTTATCTTGAATATTGGTCGAGATATTTTTGATGGAGACCATGTCTCCAATTCTCATGTGAACTTGTCATAGAGCGACTAATATTTAGATTCGTGATCGGTGTTTGATGTAGACCGCGGGGTGTGGGGTAGTTTGAGTGTGAGTTCGATCAATTGAATCTTAGGAGTCCCATTGTCGACATATTTTATGATTTCATGATATTGTTACTGATTGGTTACTGATCGTGATTCGGGCCCGTATTTCCCTGCCCCTGGGGCTTACCCTTAGGTTGGGAATGCTCCTGCGGTGGTCGACACTCACACTCGGACCGATGATATGTTTAATGATATGGACCTTGAGACTTAGAAACTAATAGGTTTAGTGATATGTATATTACATTGATTACAGATTCGATACACATGCTTTACTGTTTACCTGTACCGGTTATTTCATACTCACGTCATTACTCTATGCTTACTGCTTCATGGTTATCATCATTGCACATATTACAGACACGCATATTGCTATTGTGTCGCTCTGACGACTTGAGTATACATGCTCAGAGTGAGAAGTGGATTTAGCTCAGACCAAGACCCACCCTCTTTGAGGATATTCGAGGAAATTGCGGAGATCTAGATCAGCGACGTCAGAGACATCTTTCCTCTGTCACGATCTGGTTAGTTATATCTTTTGCTTGTATCCGTTCCACTTCGATTTGTTTAGTGACTGTACATCTCGTTATCTGTGTTAGATTACTGCTTACCATATACTGCTAGAACCCGAAATGTGATTACGGCAGGATTTTTCCTTAACCGTAGGAGTATGGCTGGACTAGTCATCCATCGTATTCCGTATTTTGGGAAGCAGGACATGACAAGAACAATCTCTTTACTACGCAGGACCATAGGTGGAAATGGGTTTTGTTCAGGATTAAACGGATCGGGTCTAAACAAACTTAGTCTACCATCGCAATCAAAATGGAAACAAAGTAGTCAGGTGTTTGATTCAATTAGGAAGGACCATTAAGGATAAGATCCAACATATAATACAAAACCATCTATTTTCTACACCCACCGGTTGATTAATATGCATGCACCAACTTGCTCCAGTCTTGGGACCACTTGAGGTGTGTGCCCACAGCCTTATCATTGTGAAAAGGTCATACACGGCGCAAGCAAGCAAGATTTGACCCCATATTTTCTTAGTCACTTATTTTTAATAACTATGTGTAAAAAGGGAAAAAGGGGAAAAAAACAATTTTTTTTTATTGAAAGCGTGGTTTGATTGGCGTCATTTTATTGCAGTGGTTGAATTTATATACTGAAAATTTCAGCTTACCTCCATTCACTTTTGGTTTGGTTTGTAGATTATCATCTTCTATTTAAAATCTGCACTTTGTTCGCTATTTTAAGCTTTGCTAATTTGTTTTTTAGAAAATCACTAGTAAAAGTATCAATTATGAATTTAATGAAACTGTCATAGAAATACGGATTTAAATCAGAGTTATTCTAGAAAAAGAAATTAAAACGAACAAATACAAAGAGTGGAGAATAATTTTTTATTCTTTAAAACAAAAGGTTATAAAGTAAAGGGGTTTTACAGCTTATTATGCAAAAATAAGGGTGTTTCTATGATTATTTCAACTCCCAAGTAAAACTTCCTGGTCCCTCTGCTACTAAATTCAGTACAGCTCAATTTAATAATTTAAAATGAATGAGCTCTTGGGTAAGATTTTTTTGTGTTTGTTTTATGCCAAAAAGGCTAAATTTTTATATATTAAAATAAAATATAGTTGCATGTATAAAATTTGATAGCTTAAAAATGGAACTTTTTAAAAAGGAAGGTAATGCATTTCAATTTCAAGCAATTGTTTCACTGCCAAAATCCTTAGCATAAAAAAACTTAACCATCCTGATTGAAATATCAAAAATCATATCTTGAAGAACAATCTCTGATGATGCTCTATATTGGCGACCTTCCAGATCAGGACACGTGACAGATGACGTGTCCCAGAACTCAGAAGAGAGGGCCTACAAGGGCCGATCAGGCCACCCCTGTACCCGACCTACAAGCACAATGCTGGCTCACCTCAGAGCCCCCTGCAAATTGGCCTCCTCGGCCTCTCAGCTCGCCTCCGAGCTACTGCAGGACCAAGATACCTCGGCCCTCTCGCTCGTTCCCGATCTCTCCCGCCGAGGTCATCTTCCTTGGTCCCTCCGACCGACCAACTCCACCACTCACAGACGTAACCGCCGCTCCACAAGTTTCGCCATATGCAGATTCTCCGCCAGCAACATCCCACGTTCCACGCCATCACGATCCCCATTAATGGGCGATTCGCACTTTACGCGGGCGTGACGTCGGGAGCGTAACCGCCGCCGATATTCTCGCGCCTTCTACCGCGTGCTGCCGCCACTATAAAAACCCCATCACAAAGGGGTCAAGTAAGCCATTCTTTACTCTTTTAAGCCGTTACTCTGCTCGGATCTCACCATTAACTTGATCGTCAGAGGGTCCTTGGTGGTACCAAACCACCCCGGGACTTCTTTGCAGGTACTCAGCACCAAACTCCTCATACCACCTCTTCCATCAAAAACCCATTGAGACCTACATGCAACAGAAGGTAACCGTCTAAGCCCATCAGGACATCAGTGGAAGACAACATCTGACGGAGACCCGAAAAGGACCTCTATCAGTTGGCGCCGTTTGTGGGAATCGAAACTTCAGAAAAAACAAAGTTGGCCTTCCGATCTCCATCCCCATGGCAAGCGATCGCCCTGAAGATCCAAATACCGGCCGCCGCCTCCCTCTCACCGGAGGCGCGGATGAACCTCCTCCGACGACTGTCATCAACGCCCTCGCCGGCCGAATAGACCGACACCCCCTCCCTTGACGGGGTTGTAAGTCCATGTTACCTCTCCCGGTACTTACGGGCTTGCGGAAAGGGTGAAAAAAGATTTTTCAAGATGTGGTAACATGGACTCAAAATACGGATCTTTGTTAAACAACTAACTAACAAACCTAACAAGAGTTTTACCTACTCGGTTAGGGGGTTATACCTTTTCTTGAACTCCTTCGTCTTCAATTCTTTCCGGTGTACGGATCGGCCTCACCTCGTCGTCTCCTTGCGCCGAAGATGGATCCACCTGAAAGCTTATACCTTTGGCTTCTTCTTCGAACTTGAAGAAACTAGAACACTTGGTTTGCTAAACCTTGTGAACTAGGATGAGTAGAGAAGTGATATGGGTTTTCTTTTATCTCTAAGGCAATGTTTCTCAACTCATGAGAGGGTGTTGCCTTGAGCTAGAGAGAGAGCAAGAGGAAGAGCAAGAGGGAGAGCAAGAGGGAGAGCTCAAGCAAGAGAGAGAAAGCAAATGAGAGAATGAGAGAGTCTTTTGCCATCCAAGCTCTCATAATCCAAAACCATCATAACAAAATAGTAATCAAGTATTATGTGATGGTTCAAGTCAAAATGGCTATATCATTTCATGCACTCATTTTGCAAAAAGAAACAAGCAAGCAAAAGTCTTTGCCATGAAATGATAGCCATTGTCATGATGATGGTCAACTAGTCCAACCTAGTCAACCGGTCAACAAAGTCAACAAGTCAACAAAGTCAACCCCTCAACAACCATGTTACTATATTACTTAATTAATATTATTGTTAATTATATTTCTTATTCTCATTAGGGTTTAGCAAAAAGTCAATAGTCAACAGTCAACAGTCAACAGCCCCAATGAGAATCCTTTGCCTCTGTCTCTCTGTCAACTGTGCATACACACCCGTATCCGCGTTTCAAGGAACACGAATACAAACGAGATAAAACCAATCCCAAAATGTACACAAGAATCTAGCTAAAACCAAAGCCCGCTAGTGTTAACTGTCCGGACACAAAACGTGCACAAGTGCACGGATGTGACCGAACCCTGTCGCAAAACCATGCGACCTCTACTCTTTTGCCTAAAGGCGAATAGCTTTCTTTGTGGGACTCTAAAGACTCGACACTACGCTGGCAGTGGGTTTAACCACAGACCGCAAGCGGCACTAGCTGTACGTAACGGTCCCCAGGTAGATGCCGATAAGAAGACTGACGAGGTGAAACCCATCTGAACTCCTACTGAGTCTGAATGTGACAATCTCTGTATAGTCCGGTCTATTCGTCTGATACATCGCATGGTGGGCCTGGGGGGCGGTAAACGTCAGTCCCCTAATAGCGGTACAAGTCGTGTCGGAGTGTAGCCCAGAACACCCTGAGATAGCATTGGAAACCTACCAGTATATCTCGCTTGCCCTGGCCAGGGACTACTTGTGTAATGGCTATCCTAGACACAGCGCGATGTCAACCCCCAATACCGGAAGAGATGAATCCTGTCTAACCGTCACTGCCTCCAAGTGCTTCGGGACTGCACCCAACTACTACCTGTTTGCACGACTCCTTTGAGCCGTGGTAGGGTAGTAATCTAAGTACAGTGAGAACACACTCGAGGCGAAGTGACAGTGTCAAGTCAGCGGACTAAGCTGTACTCATGTCACCTGGGAACTGATAACTAACGATAGGTATAGTACCAACCAACAGTTCCCGACGAGTCCTGTCCAGTGTACTCGTAACCTAACGAGCACCCGCATACTATCTCAAGTACGACGTACTGACGGCTGTGGGACAGACCGTCTCCCACACTGGGATGAGAAGCGCATACGCTAGTCTACTCCGGAGTATCGATACCCTGTCTCGATAGTCCTACGACTAGGGACCTGCATAAGGATGTGCTTGTAGATTACCCAGCCCCCACGAGTGTGACTGCCATCACAACGCTGGTAATCAAGCAAAAATCCTAAGGGCTCCACTAATGTGTATAGGTGATATACTAAAATAAACACATGTACATATTAAAGTAGAAACAAACCAAGTAGCATACTACTATATTGAGCAAGATTGTCTATACAAGGTGAATATCCCAAGCTTCCATTAAGTAATATACAAACTAGTATGATACAGTAATGGCCTCTAGGGCATATACACTAACAATCTCCCACTTGCACTAAGGCCATGTACTGGCGTATCGAAAACCTATCATCTCGATCAGCCGCTCGAACTGAGTCTGGGGTAAGGCCTTTGTGAGTGGATCAGCAGTGTTATCTTCCGTAGGAACTCTCCGAACCTCGATCTCCCTGATCAGGTGATACCGCCTCAAGATGTGTCTGGACTTCTGATGGGACCTGGGTTCCTTCGCTAAAGCTATAGCCCCGTTGTTGTCTCAATACAGCGGTATTGGATCAACAATGGACGGAACCACCTGAAGTTCCGTTAAGAACTTCCTTATCCAGACAGCTTCTTTTGCGGCATCTGCAGTAGCGATATATTCCGCTTCCATCGTCGAGTCAGCAACGGCTTCCTGTTTGGAACTATTCCAACACACCGCCCCTCCATTGAGGGTAAAGACATAACCCGACATGGACTTGGAATCATCCTTTTCACTCTGGAAGCCGGAGTCAGCAAAGGCCTCGATCTGGAGGTCTTTTCCGCCATACACCAAGAATATCTCCTTAGTCCTTCTCAGGTACTTGAGAATGTTCTTTACTGCTATCCTGTGTTTCTCCCCAGGGTTTGACTGATACCGGCTTACCACACTCAGTGCATAAGCTACATCTGGTCTGGTACACAACATCGCATACATTATAGCGCCTACCGCAGAAGCGTAGGGTATAATAGACATGCGATCCTTTTCCAAATCAGTCTTCGGAGACATCTCTTTGGAATGAGTGATCCCGTGACAAGACGGTAGATTACCGCGCTTGGAATCTTCCATACTGAATCTTTTCAGTATGGTGTCGATGTACCTGGACTGTGAGAGTCCCAGTATCCTCTTGGATCTGTCACGATAGATCCGGATCCCCAGAATGTATGAGGCATCACCCAGGTCTTTCATGGAGAACCTGTGTGACAAGAACCCTTTGACATATTGTAGCATAGGAATGTCATTTCCTATTAAGAGAATGTCATCCACGTATAAAACGATGAATACTACAGTTCTCGCTACAAATCTACTATAGATGCATGGTTCATCTGGATTTTTGATAAAGCCAAATTCTTTGACCGTCTCATCAAAACAGATGTTCCAACTCCGCGATGCCTGCTTTAGTCCATAGATGGACTTAAGCAACTTGCACACCTTTCCGCTGCTCCCACTCTGAATGAAACCCTCTGGCTGGTCCATATAAACACACTCCTCTAAATTTCCATTTAGAAAAGCGGTATTTACGTCCATCTGCCAAATCTCATAATCGTGGAAGGCAGCAATGGCAAGAAGGATCCGAATGGATTTCAGCATAGCTACTGGAGAAAAGGTCTCGTCATAGTCCAAACCAGGTCTTTGACGAAAACCCTTTACAATCAGTCTAGCTTTATAGGTCTCAACCTGTCCATCTACACCAATCTTCCTTTTGAAGATCCACTTGCATCCTACGGGTTTTACCCCATCTGGAGCAACGTCCAACGTCCATACTTTGTTGGTGTACATGGACTCCATTTCGGTCCGCATTGCATCCAGCCATTTTACCGAGTCAACGCTCTGAATGGCCTGCTGGAAGCTAGTCGGCTCATCACTATCAATGATGCAATCTTCTTTATCCCCGTCTATGAGAAAACCGTAGTATCTCTCGGGCGGATGAGACTGCCTACTACTCCTGCGGAGCGGCGTAGGAATGTCATGATCTTTCGAACCCTCTGGTTCTACTAAGCTTTCAGTAATAGCTTGTGGTTCTGGAATTTCTTCCAGTTCTATTGCGCTCCCACTTATCTGATTTTCCAAAAACTCAGTTTCCAAGAAGTGGGCATGACGAGAAACATAAATCTTTTGTTCCTCTTCGCAATAGAAGAAATATCCCTTGGAGTTCTTTGGATATCCCACAAACTTGCACTGTACTGAGCGTGCATCGAGTTTGTCCGCATGCTGCTTTTTGACAAAAGCTGGACATCCCCATATCTTAATGTGATTAAGATAGGGTCTCTTCCCACACCACATCTGATATGGTGTAGTAGGCACAGTCTTAGTTGGAACTCGGTTCAAAAGGTATGCAGCTGATTCTAGTGCATATCCCCAAAATGATCGCGGTAACTCAGCGTTACTCATCATGGACCGTACCATATTCAATAGGGTTCGGTTCCGTCTCTCCGATACACCGTTATGTTGCGGAGTGTATGGAGGAGTAAGCTGAGAGAGAATTCCATTCTCTTTTAAGTAATCCAGGAACTCGGCACTCAAGTATTCACCACCTCGATCCGATCTCAGTGTTTTGATACTTTTGCCGGTTTGTTTTTCTACTTCATTCTTATATTCCTGGAATTTTCCAAAGGCTTCGGATTTATGTTTCATTAAGAAGACATAACCGTACCTTGAAAAGTCATCCGTAAAAGTAATGAAGTAAGAATAACCGCTTCGCGCATGCGTAGACAATGGACCGCACAAGTCGCTGTGTACGAGTCCCAAGAGCTCGCTCGCTCTTACTCCGTGTCCAGTGAACGGAGTCTTTGTCATCTTTCCTTTGAGACATGATTGACAAGTGGCATACGATTGATATTCGAACGGATCCAAATATCCTTCTGTATGTACCTTCGTCAACCTTCTCTCATTGATGTGACCCAGTCTACAATGCCATAAGAAAGTCTCATTTATTTCCGGAGACTTTCTTTTGTGTGTATTCTGGACATTGAAAATCTGTGGTTGGTTTAATACGTATATACCATTGCTTAATGTACCTGACCCAATCAGAACTTGATTAAGGTGAATGTTTACAACATTACTTACAAACGCAAATTCATAACCTTCTTTAGAAATCAAAGATACAGAAATGATATTACAAGTTGCGCTGGGTACAAAAAAGCAATTACGTAAAACCAAAACATGTCCATCTGACATTCCCAGGTGATAGTCCCCCACGGCCTTAGCATCCATGCTAGCTCCGTTTGCAACTTTGAGGGTCATGTCACCTGCCTTCAAAAACCTACGGTTTCTCAACGCCTGCAAAGAATTACAGATATGAAATCCTGATCCGGTATCCAATACCCAGGAAGTAGAGTTTATTGATAGACAGTTTTCAATAACATACACACCTGAAGCTGAAGCAGCAACTTGCTTCAGATCCTGTGTTCTGGCTTTCCAAGCCCTGCAATCTTTCTTCCAGTGCCCACTCTTATGACAGTAAAAGCACTCTTCCTTCCCCATAAGTTTCCCCGCTATCTTTGTTGCTTTTGCCTTTTCCTTCGTATCCACTTTACTAACACCGCCCCTTGGTTTGGCGGGGGTTTTCTTCTTCTTTCCCTTTGCTTTCGCCTTGGACCTAGAAGAGGAAGATCCTCCTACAAACAAAGTGGATGTTTCCTTACCTTTCTGTAGGGTGCCCTCTGCACTCCTCAGCATGTTGAGGAGTTCTGAAAGTTCAACTTCTTTTTCTTGCAAGTTGAAGTTCAGGATAAACTGGGCGTAAGTGGAAGGAAGGGACTGAAGAATCAAGTCCGCATAGAGCTCATTCTCCAACGTGGTCCCAAGGTCCACGAGCTCCTCTATGAAGCCAATCATCTTAAGCACATGTTCCGCTACCGATGATCCGACGGCCAACCTTGCCGAAAACAGCTTTTTCGACACTTCGTATCTTGCGATACGAGATTGCTCTCCATACAGTTCTTTTGTATGGAGAAATATGGATTCGAGGTCCATATTCTCGTGCCTCCTCTGATGTTCGTTGTCCATAGAGGCAAGCACGAGGCACTTGGCCTTCGCGCAATCGATTTCCTAGGTCTTATGGATTTCCCTATCCGCGACGCTGGTTTTGGGACCTGGGACAGGGGGAGCTTTGGTGGTAAGGAGATATTCCAACTTGTCATAAGTGATTGCCATTTTGACATTCCTGAGCCAATCTTTGTAGTTTGGCCCTGTCAGTATATTTTTATCTAGTAGTAACTTAAGTCCGGTCATGATATTTGGTCGCTGCAATTAAGAGAGAGAGAAGAAACACTTTAGCATGATGCTTTTGCAAGTTTAGAGTGGTTTTTAATTTGTCTAAACAGGATGGCTCCCACTGTCTCTCGAATCCCTCCTCAAACCAAAAAGTCTTTATCAATCTCACCGTACAATTCTTGCGTAACCGTTCGGCCAGGCTGGTGTTGGTACTTCGAGGGAGGTTTTCCAACGCTTTCGCGAAGTTCCTTAATTAAATAACCTCTTTTCCCTGGGGGCGTAGCCCCGCTAACACCTTTCTAGACACCTACTTGGTTTATAGCATTGATCGTTAAGTGAGATATTTCCCGAGGAGTAGCATATACTCATAGTAGGATCGGGATCCAAATATCATTGCGTGACAAAACTTAAGGAATCCTACCAGAATCATCACACTCCAAATGGTATGCAGCGCTAGCAAGTTTCAGTTCTTTTGAAACTCCGGATGTGGATTTTTGCCCCATGCTCTTATGACCTTGACTTTGGCCAACAAATCATAAGTCACATGTCAAGTTCTACCCGTCATTCTCCAGGTTAATTTGAGCCCACCCGCACATACCCTTGACTTTGGCCAACAAGGTAGAACGACTGCCCCAAACCAACACATCTATCTATGCTGCACATGAATACCCAATAGCTACCAATCACTATGCCTTGACTTTGGCCAACAAACATAGCTTGAATACTTATTGACCATTCATGTGAAACGACGGAGGGCTATGAATGGTTTTGGCGAAACCGTGAACGTAGTGAACTTGATATAATCGAAGGAACGAGATAGCTTTTAAAAGGAGTGGCTTAAGCTCCGCGTTTAAAAGTTATTTTGAAAAGAAACCGAGTGGTTTTGAAAGTGTTCCAACGACTTTTACTTGGTTTATTTTTTCTTGCATTAATTCCAATGCGTCCCATCATTTAATCCCACCATTGCAGAAAACAATGAAAATATGACGTACGCTTATGCCATCTGCATTCGCCACGGGGCCCCGTCATTACCCGTTAGGTTACTTAACTAACGACAGTGCAGGGGCTGGACTAGCGCGGATGCAAAACATAAGCAACCCCTAAATAATATCATACTTAGATATATTGCAATGATAGCCATTTCAGATCACAGATGAACACATTGGATATACTAGGAACCCGCAATTCGTACGAGCCTGTAAAGAAAAGCGGATTACACGGTCGCGATGAATAGCCAATACCCCACCCTAGACCCCTACGGGTGCGGCAAACTACCCGCCAAATATCCGAAGCGGAGCAACCTCCCTCAACGACGTGAGTAGGCCACTCGGCACTTCGAGATACCCGGTAGTTTGTGCACCCCACCTTGGGTCTATCCTAGGAGCAAAAACAGTAAAAAGAAATTATACAATGACGGCTAAAACCCGGACCCGGTTGTGCGGCCAAAAATAATATTACATCAATTTACATATTACATGAATTGAAAGATAAAAGGAAAAACTCTCATCTCACAACCCCCGGCTATTCATCCGCGACAATCCAATGAATTCATATACACATACCATCAACATTACAGATCACAGATATGTATAACCCCCACTAATCGACGTATAGCAATTAGCGGACGTTCAATACATATAACACATCACAGATAAATACCCGTCAGCTTAAGTCTTTAGAAGTTCGATCAAAATACGGATTTTCAAGCCCCAAAAACTAATTTTGCTTTCTGGAAAATCTGGGCAGAAAAATCATATTCCAAAAATCCCAAAACACCCAAATAAACAAACTGTGAGAAAAATCGCCCACGGCCGAGTCAACTCGGCCGCGGATCCGCGGCGGGAGCAAGCTCCCACCGCGGTTCCGCGGAGCGTTGATCGGTTCAGTGGACCATTTTTCCACAGTTGCTTCTAAAAACCCTGAGCCGAATTTTAAGATAAGATTTATCATTTTTTGGACAGAAAAATAATTCGGCAGAAAGTATACTTTTCAGGCGTATTTCGCGAATTTTTCTCCGATCGAATTTCTAGTTACTTTGCTAACATGTTAGATAGTGTTTAACCTGGCTCTGATACAACTGTAAGTCCACGTTACCTCTCCCGGTACTTACGGGCTTACGGAAAGGGTGAAAAACGATTTTTCAAGAGGTGGTAACATGGACTCAAAATACGGATCTTTGTTAAACAACTAACTAACAAACCTAACAAGAGTTTTACCTACTCGGTTAGGGGGTTATACCTTTTCTTGAACTCCTTCGTCTTCAACTCTTTCCGGTGTACGGATCGGTCTCATCTCGTCGTCTCCTTGCGCCGAAGATGGATCCACCTGAAAGCTTATACCTTTGGCTTCTTCTTCGAACTTGAAGAAATTAGAACACTTGGTTTGCTAAACCTTGTGAACTAGGATGAGTAGAGAAGTGATATGGGTTTTCTTTTATCTCTAAGGAAATGTTTTTCAACTCATTAGAGGGTGTTGCCTTGAGCTAGAGAGAGAGCAAGAGGAAGAGCAAGAGGGAGAGCTCAAGCAAGAGAGAGAAAGAAAATGAGAGAATGAGAGAGTCTTTTGCCATCCAAGCTCTCATAATCCAAAACCATCATAACAAAATAGTAATCAAGTATTATGTGATGGTTCAAGTCAAAATGGCTATATCATTTCATGCACTCATTTTGCAAAAAGAAACAAGCAAACAAAAGTCTTTGCCATGAAATGATAGCCATTGCCATGATGATGGTCAACTAGTCCAACCTAGTCAACCGGTCAACAAAGTCAACAAGTCAACAAAGTCAACCCCTCAACAACCATGTTACTATAATACTTAATTAATATTATTGTTAATTATATTTCTTATTCTCATTAGGGTTTAGCAAAAAGTCAATAGTCAACAGTCAACAGCCCCAATGAGAATCCTCTGCCTCTGTCTCTCTGTCAACTGTGCATACACACCCGCATCCGCGTTCCGAGGAACACGAATACAAACGAGATAAAACCAATCCCAAAATGTACACTAGGATCTGGCTTAAACCAAAGCCCGCTAGTGTTAATTGTCCGGACACCAAACGTGCACAAGTGCACGGATGTGACCGAACCCTGTCGCAAAACCATGCGACCTCTACTCTTTTGCCTAAAGGCGAATAGCTTTCTGTGTGGGACTCTAAAGACTCGACACTACGCTGGCAGTGAGTTTAACCACAGACCGCAAGCGGCACTACCTGTGCGTAACGGTCCCCAGGTAGATGCCGACAAGAAGACTGACGAGGTGAAACCCATATGAACTCCTACCGAGTCTGAATGTGATAATCTCTGTACAGTCCGGTCTGTTCGTCTGATACATCGCATGGCGGGCCTGGGGGGTGGTAAACGTCAGTCCCCTAATAGCGGTACAAGTCGTGTCGGAGTGTAGCCCAGAACACCCTGAGATAGCACTGGAAACCTACCAGTATATCTCGCTTGCCCTGGCCAGGGACTACTTGTGTAATGGCTCTCCTAGACACAGCGCGATGTCAACCCCCAATACCGGGAGAGACGAATCCTGTCTAACCGTCACTGCCTCCAAGTGCTTCGGGACTGCACCCAACTACTACCTGTTTGCACGACTCCTTTGAGCCGTGGTAGGGTAGTAATCTAAGTACAGTGGGAACACACTCGAGGCGAATTGACAGTGTCAAGTCAGCGGACTAAGCTGTACTCATGTCACCTGGGAACTGATAACTGACGATAGGTATAGTACCAACCAACAGTTCCCGACGAGTCCTGTCCAGTGTACTCGTAACTTAACGAGCACCCGCATACTATCTCAAGTACGACGTACAGACGGCTGTGGGACAGACCGTCTCCCACACTGGGATGAGAAGCGCATACGCTAGTCTACTCCGGAGTATCGATGCCCTGTCTCGATAGTCCTACGACTAGGGACCTGCATAAGGATGTGCTTGTAGATTACCCAGCCCCCACGAGTGTGACTGCCATCACAACGCTGGTAATCAAGCAAAGATCCTAAGGGCTCCACTAATGTGTATAGGTGATATACTAAAATAAACACATGTACACATTAAACTAGAAACAAACCAAGTAGCATACTACTATATTGAGCAAGATTGTCTATACAAGGTGAATATCCCAAGCTTCCATTAAGTAATATACAAACTAGTATGATACAGTAATGGCCTCTAGGGCATATACACTAACAGGGGTCGCACAGAGGGGGCTCGCAACGGCGGCTCGAGGGCCACCTCGTCAAAGAATCTAAGCCCTCACTAAGAGGCAGCCCAGCAGCTACCCTGCTCGGTTATCCCTGGCGGGTAGCTTCCCTACCGCAACGTCAGGGATCAGAAAGCCCTTCCAGAGGCAGTCGAGCCCGACCCTCGCTCGGCTATCCCTGGCGGGTAGCTTCCCTACCGTAACGCCAGGGATCAGAAAGTCCTCCCAGAGGCAGTCGAGCACGAGGATCCCTCGCTCGGCTATCCCTGGCGGGTAGCTTCCCTACCGCAACGCCAGGGATCAGAAAGCTCTCCCAGAGGCAGTCGAGCCCGACCCTCGCTTGGCTATCCCTGGCAGGTAGCTTCCCTACCGCAACGCCAGGGATCAGAAAGTCCTCCCAGAGGCAGTCGAGCTCGAGGATCCCTCGCTCGGCAATCCCTGGCGGGTAGCTTCCCTATCGCAACGCCAGGGATCAGAAAGTCCTCCCAGAGGCAGTCGAGCCCGAGGATCCCTCGCTCGGCTATCCGTGGCGGGTAGCTTCCCTACCGCAACGCCAGGGATCAGAAAGTCCTCCCACAGGCAGTCGAGCCCAAGGATCCCTCCCTCGGCTATCCGTGGCGGGTAGCTTCCCTACCGCAACGCCAGGGATCAGAAAGCCCTCCCAGAGGCAGTCGAGCCCGAGGATCCCTCGCTCGGCTATCCTTCAGGACAAAAGCCCTCGCCAAGAGGCACTGGGCAGTAATCCTGCCCAGCCAAGGGTCCTTGGTAGGCTTCTTACAGCCCCTCCCGCGCTAAGGACCAAAGTCCTCCCAGAGGCAGTCGAGTCCTTGCTCGGCTATCCCCGGCTGGTAGCTTCCTACCACAACCGACATGGATCAAAGTCCTCGCCAAGAGGCACTGGGCAGTAACCCTGCTCGGTCCCTGTCCTGAAGGATCAAAATCCCTCGCAAGAGGCAACCGAGCCCGACCCTTGCTCGGTCATCTCCGGATGGTATCTCCCTACCCACGACGTCAGGGATCAAAGCACTCACAAGAGGCATCCGAACGGCTACCCCGCTCGATCATCCCAGGATGGTAGTTGCCTACCCACGACGCCAGAGATCAAAGCCCTCGCCAAGAGGCAACCGCGCAGCTTCACTGCCCGGTTATCCTTCGCAGGCCTCTTAGGGCCCCTCCAGCGTCAAGGATCAAAGCCCTCGCCAAGAGGCACCGAGCAGCTTGTAGGGTTACTAGGCACACACAAGAGGTTCCACAAGGCATCAACCATGCCAAATTCAAAATTTTCGGTGCCGAGAAACCCTAAACTAGATCGTTAACTATAGATTAGGCGAAACTACAAGCAAACAAACTACTTTGCTAACAAGTGAAAGGGATGACAACCTTTGTAGATCCGGTCCTCCACTTCTAAAGCTCCGTGTTGACGTCCCTCTGCTGCGATCATCGGATTCCGGACTCTAGCGATGGTTTCGTCGGAGAAATGATCGGGCTAGGTCATTGACTTCGAGGCTGAAGATGATCTACGTCGGGGAGACTCAAACTCAAGCTATTCCTTCACTTGGTCAAAACATTTGTGAAGAGAACACCCTATACTACATGGCAAGTAGTAGAGGATGAAGAAATAGGAAGTGGGTTCACTTTAGAATTGGAGTTCTCACTCTTTTTCTCATGGCACCATTGGAGCTAGCAATCTTTTGTGAGCTTGATGAAGGAGAAGAAGAAGAAGAAGAAGAAGAAGAAGAAAAGAATTAAAAGAATAATATGAAACTTATCCTTTTAATTATGGCACCATGGTTGAGTTAAGCCCTCATGCTTAACTCATGTAGAGAATTGACCAAGGCATTAGGTTAAGGGTTAGGTTAAAGAATTATCAAGAGAAATGACAAAAGAGTGGACTTTGTCAAAGTTTCTCCAAGCTTCTTCAAGCTTGACAACTTTGACCAAGTTCATTTCTTTTGTTAATTCTTTTGATAAAACAATACCCTAATCTTAAACTTAATCTTGATATAATTCTCATACACACATCTTGTATGTATCATCAAACATGATACAAATATATGTACACAAATATATATCATATATACACTTATGCACATACTAGTGAGAAAACAAATCTTAAGTGAACCAATACTAGTTAATGTAAAGTAATATATCAAATATATAATTATACATTAAATCATTAAATCAACACTTGATTTAACGATCCGGTCATATTGCATATAACCGACTAATATCAATAGTAACAACTTATCGAATCAATACTTGATCCGATAACCCGGCTATATCGCATACAACCGATTAATGTCATAAATCGCGAGAATAAAATACAGTATCACATACTGGTATTATTCTCGGTCCCGCACATATCTCATATGCGCTCCTATTTCGTTTCGCTTGAGCCAGGAAACCCCTGTGTAGGACTCTAAAGACTCGTCAATACGCCGGTAGTAGGTGATGATCATATCAAACACCCACACGCCGCAAGCGGTCTGCTAAACGTAACAGCCACCCGGGTATTGAGCGATCAGAAGATCAACGAGCAAGCCCGCTCACACTCCTGTGAATCCAACCAGTAACACTACCGTACAGTCCGGTCTGTTCGTCTGATATGTCGCATATCTCGTCTAAGGGTGGTAAACGTCAGACCCCAATAAATCGATAAGTCGTGTCGATATGAGGCTCATAACGGGTCGAGAAACTACTGGTAACACTTACCAGTAAATCCCTAAAGCAGCCTTGGCCAAGGACTTCCTGTTATAGCCAATCGAGCACAACACAACATCAACTCCCTATACCGGGAGAGACGAAACCCCTCCTATCGCTCATTGCCTCCATGTGATTCGGGACTGTACCCAAAAACCACCGTTTTGCATGCCCTCTTGGACGTGGTAAGGTGGAAATCAAAGCACAGTGGGAATCACACAAGACTCTATGACGATCTCGGGTCTACAGACTAACCTGCACCAGTGTCACCAGAGAACTGCCATCTGACGTAAGGTATAATACCAGCTGAGAGTTCTCGGCGAGTCCGTCCAGTGTACCCAGTCTCCACTGAGCACCCGTATATCATCTCTGATGTCAAACACCAATGGATATGGGATAATCCATCGCCCATCTGTATGGGTCGAGAAGGTATACGCTAGTCTACTCTGGTATATCGATGCCCCGTCTCGATACACCCACGACTAGGGACTTTGAAGGATGTACTTATGGACTACCATGTCCCCACTAGTATGATCCGCATCATAGTCCAGGTAGTCAAGTACACATCCTAAGGGCTTTACCAACATGTAACTGAGAGACAATCAGTGTACACGTTAAAGTAAAGAGTAACCAAATAGCATACTATCATATCGAGCAAGAAAGTCATCCCTATATATGTCCAAGTATCCACTACAATATACATCCTATGTATAGTAATGGCCTCTAGGGCATACATATAACTAACAATCTCCCACTTGCACCAGGGCCAACTGATAGCAGTGGTAGTAGCATCTCATACTCAACCATCCCATAAAAGTCTATCTCTGGGAAAAGGCCTTTGTGAGTGGATCCTTCGTGTTGTCCTCTGAGTCTGGTCTCCTAATCTCGATCCCCTGGAGATCAACCATCTCCACGATCAGGTGACACTGCCTCAGAATATTTCTGGATCACTGATGGGACGGGCGTTCCTTGGCATAAGCCACAACTCCATTGTCACACAATGGGAGGAATGAAGTTCATCTCATAAACTAATATACACCCAGACTGCCTCTTTGGTAGCATCTTTGGTAGCGATGTATCCAGCCTTTATCGTCTAGTATGCTACGGTATCTAGCTTGGAACTCTTCCAACATACCGTCCCTCCACTGAGGGTAAAGAAAATGCCTGCGACTGACATTCAGTCGTCCTTATCACCCTGTAACCTTTCCAGTGATTCTCCCCAGGATCGATTGATACCAACTCACTACAACTAGTGAGTATCCTAACATCCAATTAGATCTATCTCATAGATCTAAAACCCAGGATTTAGTAGGTATCACTTTAATCCTATATGAAGAATCCTTGTGATAAGCGGAGATTGACTGAGCGTAGCATAGGAAACTCCTTCCCTATCAAGAGTATGCCATCCACGTACTCTACGAGGATGACCAGCATACTCCCTACTACTTTTTTGTATATACAAGGTTCATCTACCATTTTGATGATGTCAAACTCTTTGACTAACTCATCAAAACAGATGTTCCAACTCCGCGATGCCTGCTTTATCACATAAAACATCTTGCACACGTTTCCGCTGCTCCCACTGTTTACGAAGCCCTCTGACTGTGTTCTTATAGACTCTCTCTTCTAAAACATCATTTAGAAAAGCAGTCATGACACCCAACCGCCAGATATCGTAGTCATGGTATGTAGCCGTGGCAAGTAGGATCTGGATGGATTTAAGCATAGTTACTTAGAAAAGGTTTCATTATAATCCATACCTGTTCAATGATGCAAATCCTTTAACAAGTCTAGCTTTGAAAGTCTTAACTTTTCCATGTACACCAAGTAATCTTCTCAAGATATACTTGCTCCTGATGGGGATTTAACCCTTCAGATAAAGCAACCAAAGTCCATACTTTGTTGGTGTATAAGGATTCCATCTCAGATCGATAAGCATCCAGCCATTCTTACAGAGTCCTACTCCTGATGGCCAGCCCGAAACTAGTTGGGTCATCATCTCATGATGCAATCCTTGCTCCCACTGTCATAGAGAAACCGAAGTATCTCTCAGGTGGGTGAGGAACCCTACTAGATCGGCGGAGAGGCTGAGGTTCGTTGGTTGCTATTGAATCCTTTGGTTCTACCAAATCATCAGCTGCAGTTTGTATAGCTGGAACTCTTTCCAGTTCTACCTCATGTCCACTAATTTCTTCATAAGAAATTCCCTTTCACAAAGGCGGCATGCTGAGTAACAAAACATATTTTGTTCCTCGGTTAGGTAAAAGATATTCCCTTGCGTATGCTTGGGATTCCAACAAACTTCTACAGTACTGACTTTGCTTCGAGCTTGTCCGGATTTTGCCTTTTAGACATAGGCCGGACAACCCCAAATCTTAACTGACTTAAGAGATGGGCTCTTCCCTTTCCATATCTCATATGAAATGGTAGGCATCTGATTTGATCGGAACCCTATTCAATAGGTATGCAACTTCATAAGTGCATCACTCCCTAAAAGGAAATAGGAAACTCAGTAGTACTCATCATAGATCACACCATATCACATAGGGTGCTATTGCTCTGCCCCGATATACCATCGTGCTATGGTGTATACGGAGGAGTAATGCTGAGAGAGAATCTTATTCTTAGAATAGTCCAGGAATCCCGTGCTCAAGTATTCTCCTCCCTGATCACATCAAAGGACATAATACTTATACCCGTTGTTGGTTCTCTACTTCTAACTTATATTATGTGAATATCTCAAAAGCTTCGGACTTGTGTTTCAACAGGAACATATGTCCGAATCTTGAAAGATCATCACAGAAGGTAATGAAGTACAAAGAACCGGTCTTGGCATGTGTAGACAGGGGACCTTCATACATCAGCATTTATCAATCCCAAGAGTTTACTAACTCTTTCTCTGTTTTTAATAAACAGAGCTATGGTCATCTTATCTCTGTGACATGACTGGCAAGTTTCACAAGATGTAAATTCAAACTAATTTAAATATGCATCTTAATGTAACTTCAGCTAGTCGGGTCGCATTGATATGACCTAGTCTACAATGCCTCAAGAAGGATTTGTTCATTTCTGAACTCTTCTTCTTGTGTGTGTTCTGTATACTAAGAACTGTAGTTTGATTTAGAACGTCAATGCTTTTAGATAACGTGCCTGAACCGATCAACTCTTGATTTAGGAAATGTTCAAAATATTATCCAACAATACAAAATTATATCCTTTCTTTACTAATAAAGATACTGATATGATTTTGTATATCAGGTTCGGTATCTAATAACATTTGTTCAGAATCAATGTATTCTGGTAATACAGGGTGACAGTGACCAATAGACTTGGCTGCAACACTTGCACCGTTTTCTGCCTCATGAAACTTATCACCCGTTCTCAGTTCTCTACCTTTCTGTAGCCCATGTAATATATTACATATGTGGGATCCTGATCCTGTATCAAATACCCAGGACGTAAAGGACACTGAGAAACAATTCTCGGTAATGAATACACCCGAAGATGATGCATCAGTATGCACTTTCTTCGTTTGGGCGGCACGGGAATTCTGGTAATCCCCAATTTCCTGCTCTGTCTTATAACAATTATAAGTTGGAGCGGGACCAACGTTCCCCGGCTCAGTATAACAAGCGGGTTCGGTCAATATATCCGTTTTATTATCTTGATTAAGGCGTGACATGGTCGCTACCTGAAGAGAGAGAGAAGAAAACACTCTGCGTGCGCTCTTGCAAGATCAGATTGGTTATTATTTTATCTAATCAGGATGGCTGCCACTGTTTTTCTCAAATCTTCCTTCAAACTCTAAAAGGAAAGACTAGCCGGGATTAATTACACGCTACAAGTTCGCCAATCTTTCAGCCAGGCCAGTGTCGGTACTTTGAGGGAGGTTCCCCGTGCTTTCGCATGGACCTAATTAAAGTAAACCTCATTTTCCCAGAGGCATAACCCTGTTGACATCTTTCTAGACACCTACTTGATCGGCTAATTGTAATGTGTAAAACTCTCCCAGGAGTAACAATTACTCGCAGTGGGTATCGGGATCCAACTATCTCATAGAAGCTATGCAATCTCATTGCAAATTTCAACACTTGAAATTCCCGATAATTTTTCTCCTAACCTCCTATGACCTTGACAAAGGCCAACAAACCATAGGATGCTAGTCAAGTTCAACCCGTCATTTCCTGATTGAATTAAACCCATCCGCATGACCCTTGAAAAAGGCCAACAAGGTCGCACGACTATCCTAACCAAATCTGCATCATATGCATAAGCAGATAAGCACCAGTCAGCTACCGCACACTACGCCTTGACAAAGGCCAACAAACGCAGCACGAATACTAACTACTACTTATCTGAAATGACGGAGGGCTACGACAGGTTTTTTCTGAAAACCTATTGCGTAATGAACTTGATATCGTTGTAGAATCAAATAATTTTAAAATGGAGTGTTTTTGAGGCTTTTCTAGTTTTGCTAAAGGGGTCACTCCCGGTGAAGGGATCGTCGGCCCTTTCCTCATCGAATAAGGTGCAGGATATATCATATATACCGCTGTGCAAAGCAAGAACTATAGGAGCAATCAAAAGACAAACCGAGGGGTGTAGCATCTGCCAGTCATTGCTAAAGGGGTCACTCCCGGTGAAGGGATCTCGGCCCTTTCCTTATCGAATAAGGTGCAGGATGTTCTACAAGGAACACCACGATGCAAAGCAAGAACTGTAGCTACCTGTTTTTGAAAATCCGATTCCGCAACATCTTTTAGGTTTCTTTTATTTCATTAATCATATTAATGAAGTCCTATCATTTAAATCACCTAAACATCACAGATAAATACGACGTACACTTATGCCATCCGCATTCGCCTCGATGTCCCCTCGTGCACCGTTAGGTTAGGTAACTAACGGCAGAGCGGGGCAGGGCTAGCGCGGGTGTAAAACATAAGTAACGTCTATATAATATATCGTATATACTATATACAGTATCTATCATAATATATCAAATGATCACATCACAGATATCGCAACAGAAGAAACATATGAAACATTGGATATCCTAGGACGTCCGTGTTTTCAATACGAGCCTGTATAAAACACGGATTCCATGGTTGCGATGAATAGCCAAACCCACACCCCTAGACCCCTACGAGAGCGGCAAGCAACCTTACCAATTCTAGAGTTAGGAGACCCGGACTCGACTCCTCGAGTTGGTCTCCCACTGGACTCCAGAACCCGGTTACTTGTGCCCTCCTCCTTGGGTCTATCCTAGTGCGGAAAAGTAAATAATATACAAATGGTGACATCAAGCTCAACCCGGAAGTGCCCCAATAAAAGAATATTACATACAATTTATTTTTACATGAATGAAAAATAAAAACTCTTATCTCACATAAAACCCCCACGGCTATTCAAAACGCGACGATCCAATATAACATATCCAGCAACACATAACATCACATGTCATCAACGTAAGTAAACATGAGTATCCCAATTGTCGTTGACATATCGCAACGAAACCGGCGATATCACATATTACACTTACGGTTATAGAAAAGAAAGTGTAAAACTACAACAGTTGGAATCCGCAACCCCTTTAGACATCGTATGCCTAACCAAATGAATTCCTTAGACATCGCTTGCCTAACAATTATAAACCCCACATTTTAGTATCATTATCGAAAACTCTTTTCAATATCAAGTCGGGCAATTCAGCAAGATTCCCGACATCCTGATCGAATGCTCGTCGCAAACTTTAGTAGACGGCCGCATTCCCGGTTGCCGTCGACGAAGTGCACCAAGGCAGAACACCGCTGCCGCGAGCACCCGAACGGATGCTTTTGGCGACGGGGTTCTCCTACAGTCACTTGGTCGGGGCTATGGGGCGTGGCTGTCTATTAAGTTTACCCGGAGAGTATCCGCGTACGCAACGTGATTGCGACGGACTTTTGATCACATCAAAATTCCGTGGCAACCGATCAAGTGAGACTAAAGTGCTAGATTTATAACATTCATTCAGTTATCTCATAACTATCTGTGGATTCCAAATATTGTATCACATTCCAGATAAATAGAAAATGTTAAACTTTCCGATCGAACAATCAAACACCCAAGTTTTCCCAAAACAGCTCAACACATGAAATAAGTTTAAAAACATCCAGTTTATGCCTCAGTACCAACGGTCCAGCCGTAGAAGGGTCAAGCCAACGCCTCACATGTGGCACGCCGTACTGCCCCAAACCCGAAGGTTCAAAAGGCAGTTCAAGACGGTCACATAATCGATTGTTGTCTTCTAGAGGGTCCATCGCGTTACTTGCACTACTTAGAACGTTCTCAAACTACGGAAAAAATCCAACACTTGTAAATTTTCCGGCAGGGGAAAAATTGGGTATTTATATCCGGTCGAACTTTTTAACATATTCAAAAATTATCCGGAAAACACATAGACGAAGTTAAATAAACCGATCGAATCATTGAATCCCCAAAACAACCCAGAAAATTTAACTGTTGAATATAAGTTAAAATTACCCAGAAAACACAGGAATCAATATAGGATATTACTGTGCAAAGCACGTGCCAAGAATCACCTTTATGGCCGCGGAACCGCCGCACATGCTAGGGTGGGGCCGCGGTTCCGCGGCGCTTTGGTTGACTTGGGCTCACGTGCTTCACAGTAAATCTTATAATACCCTGCTGTATTTTTTTGGATATTTTTAATTTGGAAAAATCCACATTTTCAGAAAATGTACAGAGAAGGGTTTGAGTTAGGGTTTCGGGGTTCGATCGGATTTCTAACATCGTCTACACTTCACCTAAAACTCTAGCTAGGCTCTAATACCACTGTAGGGTTACTAGGCACACACAAGAGGTTCCACAAGGCATCAACCATGGCAAATTCAAATTTTCCGGTGCCGAGAAACCCTAAACTAGATCGTTAACTAGAGATTAGGCGAAACTACAAGCAAACAAACTACTTTGCTAACAAGTGAAAGGGATTACAACCTTTGTAGATCCGGTCCTCCACTTCTAAAGCTCCGTGTTGACGTCCCTCCGCTGCGATCATCGGATTCCGGACTCTATCGATGGTTTCGTCGGAGAAATGATCGGGCTAGGTCATTGACTTCGAGGCCGAAGATGATCTACGTCGGGGAGACTCAAACTCAAGCTATTCCTTCACTTGGTCAAAAACTTTGTGAAGAGAACACCCTATACTACATGGCAAGTAGTAGAGGATGAAGAAATAGGAAGTGGGTTCACTTTAGAATTGGATTTCTCACTTTTTTTCTCATGGCACCATTGGAGCTAGCAAGCTTTTGTGAGCTTGATGAAGGAGAAGAAGAAGAAAAGAATTAAAAGAATAATATGAAACTTATCCTTTTAATTATGGCACCATGGTTGAGTTAAGCCCTCATGCTTAACTCATGTAGAGAATTGACCAAGGCATTAGGTTAAGGTTAGGTTAAAGAATTATCAAGAGAAATGACAAAAGAGTGGACTTTGTCAAAGTTTCTCCAAGCTTCTTCAAGCTTGACAACTTTGACCAAGTTCATTTCTTTTGTTAATTCTCTTGATAAAACAATACCCTAATCTTAAACTTAATCTTGATATAATTCTCATACACACATCTTGTATGTATCATCAAACATGATACAAACATATGTACACAAATATATATCATATATACACTTATGCACATACTAGTGAGAAAACAAATCTTAAGTGAACCAATACTAGTTAATGTAAAGTAATATATCAAATATATAATTATACATTAAATCATTAAATCAACACTTGATTTAACGATCCGGTCATATTGCATATAACCGACTAATATCAATAGTAACAACTTATCGAATCAACACTTGATCCGATAACCCGGCTATATCGCATACAACCGATTAATGTCATAAATCGCGAGAATAAAATACAGTATCACATACTGGTATTATTCTTGGTCCCGCACATATCTCATATACGCTCCTATTTCGTTTCGCTTGAGCCAGGAAACCCCTGTGTAGGACTCTAAAGACTCGTCAATACGCCGGCAGTAGGTGATGATCATATCAAACACCCACACGCCGCAAGCGGTCTGCTAAACGTAACAGCCACCCGGGTATTGAGCGATCAGAAGATCAACGAGCAAGCCCGCTCACACTCTTGTGAATCCAACCAGTAACACTACCGTACAGTCCGGTCTGTTCGTCTGATATGTCGCATATCTCGTCTAGGGGTGGTAAACGTCAGACCCCAATAACTCGATAAGTCATGTCGATATGAGGCTCATAACGGGTCGAGAAACTACTGATAACACTTACCAGTAAATCCCTAAAGTAGCCTTGGCCAAGGACTTTCTGTTATAGCCAATCGAGCACAGCGCAACATCAACTCCCTATACCGGGAGAGACGAAACCCCTCCTATCGCTCATTGCCTCCATGTGATTCGGGACTGTACCCAAAAACCACCGTTTTGCACGCCCTCTTGGACGTGGTAAGGTGGAAATCAAAGCACAATGGGAATCACACAAGACTCTATGACGATCTCGGGTCTACAGACTAACCTGCACCAGTGTCACCAGAGAACTGCCATCTGACGTAAGGTATAATACCAGCTGGGATTTCTCGGCGAGTCCGTCCAGTGTACCCAGTCTCCACTGAGCACTCGTATATCATCTCTGATGTCAAACACCAATGGATATGGGATCATCCGTCGCCCATCTGTATGGGTCGAGAAGGTATACGCTAGTCTACTCTGGTATATCGATGCCCCGTCTCGATACACCCACGACTAGGGACTTTGAAGGATGTACTTATGGACTACCATGTCTCCACTAGTATGATCCGCATCATAGTCCAGGTAGTCAAGTACACATCCTAAGGGCTTTACCAACATGTAACAGAGAGACAATCAGTGTACACGTTAAAGTAAAGAGTAACCAGATAGCATACTATCATATCGAGCAAGAAAGTCATCCCTATATATGTCCAAGCATCCACTACAATATACATCCTATGTATAGTAATGGCCTCTAGGGAATACATATAACTAACATAGCTACCCTGCTCGGCCATCCTTTGCAGGCCTCTCACGGCCCCTACAGCTTCAAGGATCAAAGCACTCTCCAAGAGGCACCGAGCAGCTACCTTGCTCGGCCATCCTTTGCAGGCCTCAAACGACATCTCCAGTGCCAAGGATCAAAGCCCTCACGAAGGGGCAGCCCTGCAGCTACCCTGCTCGACTATCCCTGGCTGGTAGCTTCCCTACCCCACAACGCCAGGGATCAAGTCCTCATCGTGAGGCCGCCGAGTTCCTTCCTGCTCGGCGCATCCCCAGCGGGCATCCTCCTGCCCATCAGATGCTGAGGATCTCAAGCCCTCATTATGAGGCCGCCGAGTTCCTTCCTGCTCGGCGCATCCCCAGCGGGCATCCTCCTGCCCATCAGATGCTGAGGATCTCAAGCCCTCATCGTGAGGTCGCCGAGTTCCTTCCTGCTCGGCGCATCCCCAACGGGCATCCTCCTGCCCATCAGACACTAATGGTCTGAAGCCTTCATCGTGAGGCTGCCGAGTTCCATCCTGCTCGGCGCATCACCAGCGGGCATCCTCCTGCCCATCAGACGCTGATGGTCTGAAGCCCTCATCACGAGGTCGCCGAGTTCCTTCCTGCTCGGCGCATCCCCAGCGGGCATCCTCCTACCTATCAGATGTTGAGGATCTCAAGCCCTCATCGTGAGGCCGCCGAGTTCCTTCCCGCTCGGCGCATCCCCAGCGGGCATCCTCCTGCCCATCCGATGCTGAGGATCTCAAGCCCTCATCATGAGGCCGCCGGGTTCCTTCCTGCTCGGCACATCCCCAGTGGGAATCCTCCTGCCCATCAGACACTGATGGTCTGAAGCCCTTATCGCGAGGCCACCGAGTTCCTTCCTGCTCGGCGCATCCCCAGTGGGCGTCCTCCTGCCCATCAGACGCTGAGGATCTGAAGCCCTCTTCGCGAGGCCGCCGAGCCCCTTCCTACTCGGCGCATCCCGGCGGGTAGCTTCCTACCCAACAAAGACAAGGATCAAAGTCCTCCTTAGAAGCAGCCGAGCGGCTTCCCTGCTCGGTCGTCCCAGGCTGGCGGTTGCCTACCCACGACGCCAGAGATCAAAACCCTCGCCAAGAGGCAACCGCGCAGCTTCACTGCCCGGTCATCCTTAGTGGGCTTCTTACAACCCCTCCAACACTAAGGATCAAAGTACTCCTAGAGGCAGCCGAGCGGCTTCCCTGCTCGGCTATCCCTGGCCGGTAGCTTCCCTACTCGCAACGCCACGGATCAAGGCCCTCGCCAAGATCAACCGAGCAGCTTCCTTGCTCGGTCATCCCCAGCAGGCATCCTCCTGCCCAATAGACGCTGCAGGTTTGTAGCCCTCATAACGAGGCTACTGAGCCCATCACATGCAGCGGACCCGAAGCCCCGACAAAAGACATCAGGTGATCAAAGTCAACTCGACGACCGATTGCTCCACTTGTCGTTCCCGCACGGGACCGCGCCCTATCAGACGCCACAGGTATGCGCACGTCGCGTCGGTCAACCGACGCTTGACACGCAGACAGTCGCTTTAGTGAAAGGATGCACAAACCGGCGACCTTCCTTAAATGCAGAGATTTCGCCCTGATTCGTTGGCAGGAAAGGCAGCTGACAGCCCGGGGAAGCGTCCTGATGAAATCTTAGGAGGGAGCTCTCCCCGGGCGGCCCGGCAGTCCACTCTTGGCCCGACCCGCCAGCTTGTCGGGACAAGAGTTGGGGGCTAATGATGATGCTCTATATTGGCGACCTTCCAGATCAGGACACGCGGCAGATGACGTGTCCCAGAACTCAGAAGAGAGGGCCCACAGGGGCCGATCAGGCCACCCCTGTACCCGACCTACAAGCACAATGCTGGCTCACCTCAGATCCCCCTGCAAATTGGCCTTCTCGGCCTCTCAGCTCGCCTCCGAGCTACCGCAGGACCAAGATACCTCGGCCCTCTCGCTCGTTCTCGAGCTCTCCCGCCAAGGCCATCTTCCTCGGTTCCTCTGACCGACTAACTCCACCACTCACAGGCGTAACCGCCGCTCCGCAAATCTCGCCATGCGCAGATTCTCCGCCAGCAACATCCCACGTTCCACGCCATCACGATCCCCATTAATGGGCGATCCGCTCTTTACACGGGCGTGACGTCGGGAGTGTAACCGCCGGCGAGATTCTCACGCCTTCTACTGCGTGCTGCCGCCACTATAAAAACACCCATCACAAAGGGGTCAAGTAAGCCATTCTTTACTCTTTTAAGCCGTTACTCTGCTCGGATCTCACCACTAACTTGATCGTCGGAGGGTCCTTGGTGGTACCAAACCACCCCGGGACTTCTTTGCAGGTACTCGGCACCAAACTCCTCATACCACCTCTTCCATCAAAAACCCATTGAGACCCACATACAACAGAAGGTAACCGTCTAAGCCCACCAGGAGATCAGCGGAAGACAACATCTGACGGAGACCCGAAAAGGACCTCTATCAATCTCTTTAGGCCTATATTAGGACCTAAAAATTATGTAGTTCTGTCTTTTCCAAACATAACAAACAATATTTACAACCACTATATGGGGGAGTGTTCCGATTGATTTTTTACTTGAGAACTTCAATTGGATGAAATCTATGTTGTCATGAAAATTAGAAGGTATTGCAAATGCTACAACGTGCAAAAGATACTTGTATCACCCAATTAGAAAATTCACATCATGTTTATGACACTCGTATTGAGTTTTGAAGAGAATGCATTGTCCTTCTTGACCAATGCCTCTTGCTTAAAATACATCAAGGGTTTTCAATTTTTCAAGTGTTGCTTCCCATAAACAAAAAGAATTCTTCAGAATGGATTTATAGAACCAAACAAATTAGGCCAAGAATATATGAAGGAAGGTTGTGTTAGGCGTGATAACTTCGCCGATTTTGTTCTGAATTTTCCCATATGAGAAGGCTTCCAAAATAAACTGTCGCTGGTGATAGATCTATCAATAATAATCGATCTAATCAACTTCAAAGTCTTTATTATACTCGGTGAAGTAAATTGAGGTAGTAACCATTCTCCATCATGAATAAAGACCGAAAGTTCAGCGTCATGTGGGATCCGAAGTCATATGCTCGTTGCTCTCCAAAAATATCAAAAAGAGAATTTCCCTCAATCCAAGGATCAAGAAATAGATAAGTTGAAGCCCCATCATGAATCCAATATTCGAATTTCTCTTTGAATAGATCTCTTATATGAAGAATATTTCTCATATTTGAAGATTTTCATGATGACGAAGTGATCCAAAAAGTTCAAAAATTATTTCTCCTTAAAGGTGCAACAGATATCGAATTGGTCCATAAAGCCCAACGACCTTCTTTATGAAAAAGTTTTCGACAAAACTTTAGACACGATGCAAGAATGCAATCATGTGGACTAAAGATACCCAAACCATCTTGCTCTTTCGGCTTGCAAATATCACTCCATTTAATTATAGAAAGATTTGAGTTTCCCCACAAAAACCTTGCCAAATGGATTCAACTTTTTCTAAAACTCTTTTTGGAAGATTGAAAGCTTATGACCAATACATTTGGTACGTGAGAAGAGTCGATCGGAGAAACTCAAAACGTCCGGCCATTGAGAGAAACTTGAATTTCCATCCGCTAAGTCGAGTCATCATCTTATCTATGAGAGGTTGATACATGGTAGCATTAAGATTTTTTGAAGAAAGTGGAAGACCAAGACATGTAAAAAGAAGCGTCCCCTTCTCAATACCAAGTATTTGAAGAATCGACAATTTACAACTCAATACCACCGTAGAAGAAAAAAAGATATGGCTCTTATCTTTATATGCTTTAAGATTGGAGATGTAATGAAAGGTATTAAATACTTTATTTAAAGCCGTGGCGGATATCGTATCACTTTTTCCAAGAACAAGAATGTCGTTGGCAAAAAGAATGTGAGAGATACCTAGAGAATTCTTATCAATAGTTTCAAATTCACCAGAATCCACTTTTTCTTGTAAAAGTTATGAGAAAGAAACCATCATCAAGGTGAATAGGTAAAGCGAAAGAGGATCAACTTGTCGTATACCGAAAGTGGAACTAAATTAACTATGAGGTATGCCACTCAAGTTAACCGAGAACATCGGTTTATATATGCAAGTACGGATCCATTTGAACCACATTGAAGGAAAACTCTTTTGATCCATAATATGCAAAAGAAAATCTCTATTAACGGAATCAAATATTTTATGCAAATCAATTTTTGCACAAAATCCTTTTTTTGCATTCGGCCGGTGAAAATTATGAATTAATCGGAAGCAAGAAGAATATTATCTTCAATAATTCCACTATGAACAAAAGCACTTTGAGCGGAGGGAATGAGATGTGGCATGATAGACTTGAGTCTAAATGCAAGAATTTTGGCAATGTATCTATAAAACAATTACAAAGAGAAACATACCTAAATTCGGAGAATGAAATCGGATTTTTTTGTTTTCGGGATAAGAGAAATCAAAGTGGAGTTGGCACATTTCGGTAACTTAGCCATATTAAAAAAAATAAAGAATAGCTTTCATTACCAATTTTCCAACGATAGACCGAGCTTTTTGAAAGAAAAGATTATTGAATTCATCCGGTCCTGGAGACTTTGTAGTATTAGTATTGAAATCCACATTTTTAATTTCATCATCAGTAATGGGTTTGGAAATGCCATGAATGTGTACTTTCTCAAGTTTTGGCCCATTATCAACCAAAGAATATGAACATCGATGAGATGAGTTGAGGAGTTTTTGATAAAAATGCACGTCTTTAAAAGCAATGGTAGAAGGATCGAAAGTGAATGAACCATTCTCAAGTTGGATAAAATTGATGTGATTGGAGCATCCTCTTTTACACATCGTTACATAGAAAAATTTATTATTTCCATCGCTCAAAAGAAGCCAATTGACCCTTAATTTTTGTTTGAGAATAGATTCCTCAAGTTTAAAAAGATGACTGGACATGCTTGAGGATTCTCGATCTAGGAATCATAGAGGATTAGCATCAATATTAGCTTTGATATTGAATAAGTCTCTTCTCATATCAATGATTTTTAATTAGATATCTCCAATGCATTGTTTGATCCAAATTTTCAATGCAATCTTAACATCTTTAAGTTTTTTTTGTAAAGGATAGAAATTGGATCGTCGGGATAGTATCCCTTTCATGCATTTTCGACTACGCTTAGAAACTCTGGATGATTGGCCCAAACGTTAAGAAACTTGAAACATTTAAGTGAAGGAGCAATAACGGAACTTGTGACATGTATAGGAGAATGGTCGGAAACACCCGCTTCTAGAAAGTTAGCGATGGAATTCGGATAAGTTTCCGTCCAAAGAATATTGCAAAGAGCTCGATCAAATTTTTCCATAATGTGATCAATAGGATTGTGGTTGCTCCAGGTGAAGTTGAAACCCATGGATGCCATATCATCAATTTCATAAGAAAAGAGACATTCATTGAAGGAATTCATATCGGAGAGATTTGCTGGCTTACCACCAATTTTTTCATGTGCAAAACAGACAATGTTATAGTCTCCAACAACTAATCATATTTGTCGATAGAAGACGAAGTAAATTCAAGTTCATTACAAATTATATTCCAATGGTACATATCATTTTGTCCATAAACCGCGGCAAAAAAAGAAATCATGAAAACCATCTCGAACATGAAAATGAAGAAGTTGATCCGTTGAAGAAAGGAACTTAATAAAATATCTTTCTTTATTAAATTTGATCCAAATTCTTCCACGTGCACATTGGAAATTGTTGAAAGAACCTTCATTTTCGAAAGAGGTTAATTTATATAGATTGGCCGAAGTCATTTTGACTTTAGTTTCAATTAGGCAAAGGATTTCGATTGATTTTTCTTTTACAATGTGCCGACATTCTGTCATCTTATTGGGGTCAACATTGAAATCCCTTATATTCCAACACAACACACTTGGGGGAGCTAGTATCTTTTGTTATCAATTGGTCATTTGTTGCATTGGCATTTGCGGGGGCATTCACGATGGCATCATGATTAGATATTTGGATTTCATGAGCCATCACTGGTTCAACATCAATAACGTTGGAGGTTTCTCCAAGTACTAGGAATCGGTTAGATAAAAATACCCCGCTTGCGGTATGACTTCGTCCTTAAAATTTTTTACGGTTTATAACTTTTCAAAACCTTTCATGATGTAAATAGAGGAATGCGATACGGTGGCATTTGAGGATGGATGAATGATATTTGAAGGCACTTTAAATGGGTTGGTAGCAGAGTTGGTTTTTGTGAGGTTGGTGAAATGATTTCTATTCATAGATTTGGAGGTTAAAAGATTAGAATTATGATTGATAGGCTTAATGTTTGAGAGTGAAATGGAGTTTTCAGTTAAATTGTTTGATGAATCATGAGAAAGTGGGCATAACATATCAGAATGTGCGACAGTCTTGCACACAAAATATTGAGGCGGTTTCCAATCATAAATGATTGGTTGAAGGGAGATATTGTTTTTGTGATGGAGTGTAATTTCTTTCAGAAGTATTTTATCCGGTTTCACTTCAACACAAACATGAGCAAGTTCCATACGTGTTTCTTCAGATGTAAGCTTGTCCATGAATAGAGTAGATCCAATAAAACTATCAAGTTTAGCGAGACCGCGGTCGGTATACAACTCTGGGGAGAGATTGGGAAATTTAACGCAAATAGGTATTGTGGTGAAATTCGCTTTGGTGATTTTCGTACCCGGATCCATTCATTGAGAATCAATAGGCGCCCACCAAAAACCCAAGAAGCGGTATCTCTAACGAGAATCATATCTTCACGATTAAAAAATTTAAAGAAGAAAAAGCCTTCCTTTAAAGAGGATACTTACACACTACCACACCATATCCATTGTTTTTTTTTAAAAATTCAACAAGATGACGGTAATATGGATGTTTTCCAAGACAATAACCCACAAGAGAGAAGGGCTTCACTTCTCTTTTGCCAATTGGTCATCTTCGTCAATAAGCTCAATGCCGTCATCTTCACTTAGAAGAATGAAGTTAAGAGATTGTTTTTCATTGGAGTTTGTGGTGGTAAGCATAGCTTTCCTATTTTTTTTGAAATGTTGGTTTTGGGATTGGTGAAACATATCGTTCAAAGAATTTATGTGTTGGTTATGATGAAATAGTGGAGATTACTCCAGGTCCGACGTCTGTCCTAGAGAACGGCATACGTCTAGAGATACAAACAAGGCATATTAGAACACTAGAGCAACCACAGTCGGTTGCAGTTCAGCGAGACAGACGTCTGCACAAGAACAGAAGCCTAATCTAGAGCTCAGGCAGATGTCTGCCTAAGTGAGGATCAGACGTATGCCTTTAGGAGATGGTGACTTACAGAGTCAGGGCTGACTTTTGCCCAAGTGTGAGTCAGACGTCTGCCGACTTGATAACCGAAACGAACAGACTTTCCATAATTCGGGTTTATCTCCTATTTTTTGTATGATTAAGATTTGCCTATAAATAGGGACCCCTCATATGTATTTTATATAGCCAATATTTGAGAGATCATTGTATAAGAGGGTTGCTTAGTGTAACTTGATTCAAGGATTGATTAGTAGACGTTGGCAGATTCCGCTCTGCCGGGGACTATCCACACGGTAGGTGAATCCCGTTAACAAATCCTTGTGCCTCTTTGTGTTTGATTTCTTATTTATTCTCGCACCTATTTATTATATTTTCTTTCGCTGTTAATCGTGCGATTGTGTTATTTGCGTGATTTTGGTTTTGTCGCGAATATTGTTCCGTGGATCGGTTGGTGTCCCATCCCCAACAGGTTGGACAAAAAGAAGTCCATACATACACAAATAAGGCGTTAGTTTTATAGTCAATTTTCGCAATAATTACTAATTTGGACATCAGAACGACTGTTATTATATAGTTTCGGAAATGGTTTCGAAAGCTTCATAACTTGACAATGGGTAAATTTTGTTTGCATCCGATTCAATCGGTCATTTAAGAGGTCTACGGAGGCTTCAAAGTTTTTTGTAGCTTATTTATTTTCCGTTTTCCTTTCCGTGAATTTTGAATTTAGGACATTTTTTACTTTTTGTTAATAGGTATGCTAGGGTTTGAAGGGCGTTTTGCATCCTTTTTGTATTCAGTTGATGATTTTATGTAAATTCGGGTTGTAATCCCCATCTCCAAAAACCTTCAGGTCTACATCTTATGTACCAGATCGACACCTGTTCTTGTGTAGAGAGTAATATGTTGTAGTTTCTAGTGTCCTTTCCGCTTCAACCGTGGTCTTTGTGGAATGAAAAATTTTGATTTAAAAAATTTTGGTGCTAGAAATATAAACCTAAATTCTATCCAAATACTAAACTAGTAAATTACCAAAAGTTTAACTACTCGAATAGAATGTTATACCTAAAAACACATGTCCTTCGGTCTTCTATCCTCTTCCTTAGTTCCTCGAGGCACCTGGATCAAGCTTGGAAGCCGGTCCTTCTTTGTCGAAGATGATCAACCTGAGAAATATGGTTTAAGGCTCTAGTTTCACACAAATAAGCAAGTGAAGCAACTAAAGATCCTAGGTTACTATTCTAGAGTGTTTAGAGAAGTAGTGAAGTTTTCTAGTATGCTTCTATCTCTTTCAACCCTTAATTCTCAACTCAAAAGAGTGTAGGGAAGAAGACGAAGGAGGTGCTCAAGAATTAGAGCTAGTGATGAGAGAGAAAGAAAAATGGTGAAATGAATCATCTCATATCAAATGAAAATGGTTAGCATTGTTTTGTTCAAAGCATTTTCCAAATAGAAAATGTCAACCATGCTTGAATAGTGCATATAAATGTAATAAACAAATCTAAAACCATTTCCATCACCATTCTTTCTCCATGCCTCACCTTTACACCTCGTTTCTATTTTTAACAAAAATAGAAAATCCATGATGAGGTGTCCACCTTCTAGAATGTGTTTTGTATAAATACAAAATACATTCCCCGTATATACATACCCGTATTCGTATAAAAAAACGAATACCCAAAGAGATAGAATAATACAATAAACATAATACTAGAATATACATATCGAAATACATATATGTAAATTTTTAAATCGATACTTGATTTAATAATCCGGGTTAATCCTAAACCGGCCAGTATTATCATCCGTCTGATTAAAGTCCGTATAGCCAGTACACGTATTTAATCGGAGCCCTACACGTATCAAAATACAACCACCATATCATTTTGCCTGAACCAAGAAAACCCTATGTGTGGGACTCTAAAAACTCGACAGTACGCCGATAATGAGTTACTGGATAAATCCATAATCCTAAGCACGTCAACGACACTAGCTGTACGTAACGGCTTCTCGGGTATCTGTTGAAAGGAAGGACGAAGGGCAAGCTTATCCAAACCTCTACTGAGCCTATTTGTGACAATTTCCGTATAGTTTGGTCTTTTCGTCTAAGAGTATCACATACCCGGTCTAGGAGTGGTAAACGTCAGACCCCGATAACCCGATAATTCGTGCCGATATGGTTCAGGACCAATCCGAGAAACTACTGATCTAATTATTAGTAAATATCAACTGTCTTGGCAAAGGTCTTATGGTGCTGGCTAACCGAATACAATGCGATATCGACTCGCTATACTAGGAGAGACGAATCCCCAACAATCACTCACTGTCTCCATGTGGCTTAGGACTATACCTAACTAAAATCCGTTTGCACGACTCAGTAGAGCCGTGGTAGGGTAGTAATCTAAGTACAGTGGGAACTCACATGAGACAAATGATAATCTCAGGTCTAAAAACTAACCTGTACTCATGTCACCTGAGAACTGCTATCTGACTATAGGAAGTACTATCTAGAAGTTCTCGGCGAGTCAGTCTAGTGTACTCATCCACAGTGAGCACGTGTATATGATCTTAGGTGCCAAAGACCAATGGCTGTGGGACCAACCATCGTCCCTCATCAGGGTTTAGAAACGTATACACCAGTCTACTCTAGGGCATACTTATCCAACAATCTCCCACTTGCACTAAGGCCATATATTGGCGTACCGAGTACCCAACGTCTGCTCCAGGGCCAGTTGTTGGCGTATCGCATACCCAACATCTCAAATAGTCTCTCAAACTGTGCTTGAGGGAGGGCCTTGGTTTATGGATCCACCGTGTTCTCTTTTGTGTCTACTCTCCGCACCTCGATCTCCTGGCGATCTACGATCTCCCTGATCAGGTGATACCGCCTCAAGATATATCTGGATTTTTGATGGGACCGTGGTTCCTTCGCTAAAACCATAACCCTATTGTTATCGCAATACAAAGGTATTGGATCAACAATGGACGTGTTCTCCACTGAAAGACTGGACCGAGACGATGGAACGTCTGACCTAAATTTGGGGGAAAATTCTATTTGGATATATCCACCCACCTCTCCAAAGATACCAAGTTGATTTATGGTACTGTATATCGGAGGTTTGGATAGATGCGACCGATGTAGCAGACTTTGTCGGATTCCCCCTCATTTGTGAGGGTTTTTTTGATTGTGGGGACGCTCTTCCCTGCAGGCGCAAGCCCCTGCAGTTAATTACGTTATCGCATTGCGATAACCACTTTCTCCTTCTCTAGCAGTTCATCTCCTGTCGTGTGTATTTTTGTTTATTTTGGTTGCCCGTGGATTGTATATGTAGACTAATTTATGTCGTCACCCGTAGGGTCCGGATTAGTCCAAATTCGTATATTTTAGATTTGGGGTTTAGGTCAAGAATTTTGCTTGACGGGGTCCATGTTGGTAGCTTGGTTTGCCAACGGGAATGAATTTAGGACGCCGATCTCATATAAATGAGGTTTATTGGTTCATGGGATATTTGGGTTTGATCTGAGGATCATTAGCCATATGAGACTTTGGTCAACTTAGGAACAAATGAGCATATGGGCTTAATCACTTTAGTTTAGGGACATTACGGTCCAACATTCCCTGTTTGGGACGAATGTTAGTTTAAGTACATTTTGGTCCATCATTCATCTTGTGCGCATGTGTATTTGTTACGTGGCGGAGTGAACGATGGTGACATGGAATGCGTCTAATTTGGGGTGCGATCCGATTTGAGGTGTGCACGTTAATTTGGAAGTGCATCAATGTGGGATGTATCATTTTCTGTCTTGATGAAATTTTACATCAAGTTGAGATGAAAAAAGAGTTGTTGGTTGTCGGGACCCGCCACCTCTCTGAAGACGTTGAGGAATTACAACGACATATATTTGAGGTGTGGAAAGATGTACCGTTTAGCCAAATCCCGTATTTGAGGGAAAAGATCATGTTGGATTATCTAAGAATCGTTAGTCTTATATGAGACTAAGATTAACTTAGAAGGCATGTGATGAAGATCAATAGTCATGTAAGGGACTAAGATCGATTTGGATATCGGTTTGGATATCACGAATATAAGTTTAGCCAATTTGGGCTAAGATTGGGTTTTTGTAACACCCAGCAGTTTATATCACGTGAGGCGCTATAATAGTTTTAAGCACTAATCTTTTTTGGCGCTCATATATATTTCACGTGAGGCGCTGAGCTTCTGGTGCTCACGTGTGTTTCACGTGAGGCGCTAAGCTTTTAGTTTCTTTTGAGCGCTCACGTTTATTTCACGTGAGGCTCTACGTTTTGGCGCTCACGTGTATTTGACGTGAGGCGCTAAGTTTTGTTTTGGAGATTTAATCTCTGTTGATATTTTTAGAGAACATAAATCTATGTTAATAATATTTTGACCATTAACGATCACCAAGATCACTATTTTGAGGATCTTAGATCGGGTTCTTTAAGTGCTATGGATCAGGTTCTTTAAGAACTAAGTTCTTGATTTGAAGAAACTAAGTTCCTGGAGTATTATAGACTCCATCTTCTCCATGTTCTTTTATCCATGTTCTCTTGTTCATGTTTAAAGAGGTTAAACCTCTGTTAATGGTATTTTGACCATTTCCGATCACCAAGATCACTATTTTGAGGATCTGGAATCAGGTTCTTTAAGAACTAAGTTCTTGATTTGAAGGAACTAAGTTACTGAAGTCTAAACTCCATCTTCTTTCTTTTCAACTTTTTTCTTCCCTGAATCTTTGATTCTCAAGAACAAGATCTTTCCGATGAGAATTTTATTCTCAACTTGTTAGAGACTTGTCTTGTGGATCACAGATCCAGAGAAAAAACTAAGTTCTTTTAAAAGGGTTAAACCCTTCAATAGGTAAATGAGATTTTTGATCTCTGTTTTTTTTCCTTTACCTATGGTTTTGAGGAGGAAGACGATCTTTAAGAATTAAATTCTCTGTTATTTTGTGGAACCTTTTGGAGAGCTTTTTATATTTTTACAGAATCTTATGGGGTGGTCACTTCCTTATTTGGAAAGAGAGATCATTGGTCGTTGGGACCCACCACCTCTCCGACGACGCTGAGGGATTACATCGCTATATATCGAAGGTTTGGAGGGATGTACCCTTTGAACCATATCCCACTCATCAGGAGGAAGAACAGGTTGGAGCTTAAACTCCTAACTGCTGAAAAAGGCTTTTTTGCATTCGCGCACGTGCGTCGCACTTGTTAAGCATACGTACGTCGCACGTGCGTCACACGTGTTGGGCACGACGTGCGCGCACGTGCTCCGCGCATGTTGCGCACTTGGCGGGCACACGTGCGTCACATGTGTTGCGCATGGCATGGGCGCACGTGCATCGTGCATGTTGCGCACTTGGCGGGCGCACGTGCGTTGTTCAGTCGAAAATATTGCAATCTTTAACATAACAATTTCTTCACTTTTCTAATCATCTAATGATGTTTTTTTTAAATATAACACGTATTACAAGTTCTTCTGGAAAATATCAAATACCACGTGTTATACATTATAATCAACATTCTTGAAGGCAATTGTGTGTTTATTATTTCATGCATGATATTGTATATCTCAACATTCTTCATTAAGATTTTTGTGCAGAAAATTATCTCAGGACAGATATCGGAATTGCAAATTCGCCGACAAAATACAGGAAATCAAAGATTTAAAATCTGGCAGAGATTCAGAAGAGATAAGAAGATTCCAGATATCACCTGAGTACATATAGACCAACACCAGAGGACATAAGAAAAATAAAGGATCAATCCCACCAAACGGCCGCGGATCCGCGGCCGAGTTAGGCCGATCCGCGACGGATCCACGGCCGAGTTAGGGCATCGGGTGACGATACTTTTCCAGAAGCTTCCCTACATCCTCTTAGCTTGTTGAAGATGCTCCATTGTAATAACATTGTTCTGGAAACTTCCTTACAACAGCCTAACTTCTTGAGGAAGCTTGATAACTACCTTATTCTAGAAGTTTCCCTACAACTACCTAGCTTCTTGGGGAAAATTGACTTAGCTTCTAGTAGAAGATTGGTGAAGGGCTATAAGAAGGGACCTAAACCTACACTAAAAAGGTTGTTGATGGTAGTTGATTTCTAGTACACAATCCAAAACTAAATCCAATTCAATTCCAAATCAAGATCCAAATCAAGAATCATTGAGAACAACATCGAGCGATGACATTCAAGATCCTTTATGCGAAGCCGATCGTCATCAAAGAGCATGTGATCCGTGATAGATCCAAGACTCACGGTGATCGAGCAAAGAGAAATTCGACAGAATAGTTTCTTCAAGGGAGCGATCGAGAGCAATTCTTGTAACCTCGGATAGAAGGAAAGTGTAATTAGAAGTTGATTAATAAAGGTAATCTTTACTTTTAATCTCGCTTTCTTTAAATTCTCGCATTACAAAATCTTTTTTTGTTAATTCTTCAAAGTGCATGATGCGTGAGTAAATCTCCGCTGGCTAAGGATTCGAAGGAATTCGGTAGATCAAATGGTGAGAAAATCCTAAACTCATCTTAAGTCTTATGAGAATTATGAACTTTAGGAAAAAGAATTGTGAACGACCAAATTTGGAGCGAGACCACCGTTCTTGATAATTTCGTTGCAATTTGGGATTAAATGATTGATGATTCTCTTTGTTAAAGGCTAGATTTGAATGGTGATCAATGAAAAGACAAGAGATAGTGAAGGAGAAACCCTAGTTTCTTCAAAAGATCCCTAATTTTCATTCATCGCCATCGTTCTAGGTATAATTCATCAATAGATAAGATGAGTCTTTCTTAGTATTCATCATTGCTACTAATTCCTATCGAATCCTACAAGCTATTCTTCAATTTTCTTGATAACTAAAATTGATCTTGGACACTTTCTTGATTACTAAATCTTAAACTCTTTCTTGCTTTTCTTGAAATGATAAACTCAATTAAATCTTGAAAACTTTTTCTTGAATTTTCTTTACTATTTTCTTTCGGCTCAACTAACCAAGAACAAATAAATACACGAATCTCAGTTGACGACCCGTGCTCATTAACGAACTACATCGACACTGTTATTGGTTGTGGTTATAAATTCTTTGATTGTGATTATACTTTTCATTCAATCGGACAATCGAAACTAATCAAATCTAAGACCAATCAAATGGCGCCGTTGCCGGGGATGCGTGCGTAATTTGTTCATTCTTGCAATTTGAGTTGAAATATTATTATTCCATCAAAATTTGATTCAAAATCGCATCGTGTGCTTAACGATTAGTGTGCGAATTTTGCAAGGAAATCTAGAATCAGTGCAGCAGGGAGAAAATTATTCAGATCATTTGATATGGGACAGAGGAGCAAAGAGAGCAGCAGTACAAAATTTCGTTCAAAGAACGGTTCATACGATCGCGGAACCGCGGCAGTTTGCAGGTATTGGCGGCAGAAACGCGACCGTTTTGACGATTTAGGGCTCCATAATTCTCTGGTATATTCTATACTTTCTTATCTTGTCTCTTCTCTGTCCAATAACAACTTTTCTGCAGGATTCTTTGCAAAAATTCGCCGTGCTTAAAAAATCTTGTTGCGTGTTTTGATATTGGTTGTTTTTACATATTTTTAATACAGAAATTAAGGGGCAAAGACCAAATTCTGATTAGGTGGGGATTTCATTACTCTTCCTAAGCCCCAAAAATCATAAAACTAGTATCCGCATCACCCTTCATTAACTAAAAAATATCTAGACAAGACTCTAAGGACCGTCGCGCTCAATTAGAATAGAGAAAGGTCGTGGGTAATCTATTGCTTATCTGCATTTCTTTTGTGGTGTCTAAAGCAAGTGTGTCTAAGGTAAGTGGTTACTTAATTAGGCCCGCTACTTACGTAGCGGATACCTCCCACTTATCTGGCACTTACCTGGCCACAGGATGGATAAAGAGGTAGTAGAGGATTTTGTTAGTTGTATGTATGCCCTAGAGGCCATTATTGTACATATGATGTATATTATAGTGGATGCTTGGACATATATAAAGAGGACTTTCTTGCTCGACATGATAGTATGCTATCTGGTTGCTCTTTATCTTAACATGTATACTCGTCTCTTACTGTATTATGGTTACATGTTGGTAAAGCCCTTAGGATGTGTACTTGACTACCTGGATTATGATGTAGATCATATTAGTGGGGCCATGGTAGTCTATAAGTTCATCCTTTAATGTTCCTAGTCGTGGGTGTATCGAGACGGGGCATCGATATACCAGAGTAGACTAGCTTATACGCCTCTCGACCTATTTGATGGGCGATGGATGATCCTATATCCATTGGTGTTTGACATCAGAGATGGTATACGGGTGCTCAGTGGAGACTGGGTACACTGGACGGACTCACCGAGAACTTCTAGATGGTATTATGCCTAACGTCAGATGACAGTTCTCTGATGACACCGGTACAGGTTAGTCTATAGATCCGAGATCGTCATAGAGTCTTGTGTGGTTCCCACTGTGCTTTGATTTTCACCTTACCACGTTAAAGAGGACGTGCAAAACAGTGGTTTTTGGGTACATTCCCGAGTCACATTGAGGTAATGAGCGATAGGAGGGGATTTCGTCTCTCCCGGTATTGGGGGTAGATGTCGTGCTGTGCTCGATTGGCCATGATAGGGAAGTCTCTGGTCAGGGCTGATTTAGAGATTTACTGATAAGTGTTATCAGTAGTTTCTCGACCCGTTATGAGCCTCGTATCGGCATGACTTATCGATTTATTGGGGTTTGACGTTTACCACCCCTAGACTTGATATGCGACATCTTAGACGAGAAGACAAGACTGTACGGTAGTGTTACTGACATGCTTTAGAGCGGACTTGCTTGTTGATCTTCGGATCGCTCAATACCCGGGTAGCCGTTACGTCCAGCTAGTATCGCTGACGGTTTGTGGGTGTTTGATGTGATCATCACCTACTGCCGGCGTATTGACGAGTATTTAGAGTCCTACATAGAGGTTTTACTGGCTCAGGCGAAACGAAGTAGGAGCACATATGTGATATGTGCAAGACCGAGAATAATACGAGTATGTGATACCGTATTCTATTCTCGCGATATTTGTATCGGTCGGTTATATGTGATATAGCCGGGTTATCGAATCTAGTGATGATTCGATAAGTTGGTACATATAATATTAGTCGGTTATATATGATATAGCCGGATTATTAAATCAAGTGTTGATTTGATAATTTAGTGTATAATTGTATATTTGTTATACTAGTTTACATTAACTAATATTAGCTCACTTAAGCATTTATTTTCTCACATGTACACACTTAATATATATGTGATATATATTAATTGTGTTTTCTATTGTGTCATGGTTGTTGATACACACTGCATGGGTGTATGAGACTTACACCATACTTATTATAATGCGGGGTTTAATATTTAAAGTAAATCCAAATTAGTGGATAATTGCTCACATGCATGAAGCTTGTAGAAGCTTGTGGATGCATTGACTTAGTCTACTCATTTTGTTTTACTTAAGATATTTATTAACTTAACCATTATAATTTAGCTATGGTTATCTCTCTACATGAGTTAGTAAATGATACAAACTCACCCATGGTTGATTCTCTCATCTCAATTAGTTCATTCTCTTCTCTTGATCATCTTCTTCATCCTTTGAAAAAAAGCTTTCTAGGTTTTACCAAAGTGAGAAAATATTGTGAGAAAAATAAAACTAAAGTGAGCCCACTTCCCGCTTCATCATCCTCTACTAGATAAGCACTTTAGTGTCGGGTGTTAGCCTCACTAATCTCTCATTAGTGAAGTAGTAGCTTGAGTTAGTGTCTCCTCGACGTAGATCATCTTCGGCCTCGAAAACTTCAAGCAAGATCGCTCTTTTCACCTTGAGAAGCCATGCAAGAGTCCGGGAGTTCCATGATCGCAGCGAAGAGACCACTACAAGGAGCCATTGAAGTGAAGGACCGGTCTACAAAGGTTGTATTCCGTTATCACTTAGAAGTAAAGTAGTTTACTTTCTAGTTTAGCTCCTAAAACTCTAGTTAGATCCTTGGTTAGGGTTGTTTGGCACATTAAATTTTTTAAATACAGCATGTTTGATGCCCTGCGAAATCTTGTGGTTGTGCCTAAGAACCCTACAGATTTATCCTGCAATTTGTCTTCTGGAAGTATAGGAGCAGTCTAGTGACTTGATCTAGGTGACCGTTGATCTAGGGTTGATTGTGCATTTTTTTTGTGATTTTTTCTAAATCCTTCTTTTTTCAAAACAAACCGAAAACTAAAACAAATCACTTTTCTCTAATTATCACATACGCTGCCACTTGCTCTAAACCCACTTAGTGCATGCTCGGCTGTACACGGGATTCTAGTGCCCGTCTTTTCCGCGTTCCTCCTATCGACTCCGAAGTCGGTAATTCTACTTCTTCTTTTTCCTCACCACTCACCACATCCACCAAGATGGATGGATCTCCATCAAATTTTAACACCACTCTGCCACCACCCGCAGGTGCGTAGAATCTACCACACATCTCTCTCCAAGAGAGATGCTACCCTATTCGAGGTCCCCTCTCTACTTGTCTTTCCATTCCACCAGCCAATGGGGAAAATTTCGAAATCAAACTACACTATATCAATCTTTTACCTAAATTTCACGGTCTTGAGTCTGAAAACGCATACGTTTTTATCACCAAATTCGAAAACGTATGTGCTATGCTGGGCACTTCACAACTTTCTGTGGATGCTATGCGCTTACGTCTTCTCCCGTTCACTTTGTGCGATTTAGCCGAAAAATGGCTTTATAACATAGCTGCACACTCTATTTCAAACTGGGATGAATTCGTCATAGCATTCCTTAAGAAATTTTATCCCAATCATAAGACTGCCCATGTTCGTAGCGAAATCAATCAGTTTACCCAGCTTCCCAATGAATAATTTTGGAAGTGTTTTGAACGGTTCAAGGATCTGCTTGTCTAATGTCCTCATCATGGAATCCATAGATGGGATCTGTGCCGAATCATCTATGAAGGCATTAATCGAACAACAAAGCAGATGCTTGAATCCATGTGTCAAGGCAATTTCATGTCTAAAGACGATGGTGAAGCTTGGAAATTTTTAGAATATTTTGCTAAAAAAACCTTGCAATGGGAGAGTGTTAGTCAACCATTATCTAGGGGTGGTATCCATCAACTTGATATTTCCATAACAGTAAAAGCTGAAATGGCAGCAATGCAAAAGAAAGTTGAAGCTATGGAATACAAATTTTTATTAGCCTCCCTAAACTAGGTCACACTACCTAAAACCGTGTGTGAATGCTGTTCCGATCCATCACATTTGACGGAAGAATGTCCTTTGATCCGTTTTAAGGTCAAGAACATACTAATGCTGCTTTTCAGCAACGACCTAGAAACGATCCTTATACTTCCATTTATAATCAAGGTCGGAGGAATCACCCTAATTTTGCTTGGAACTAACACCAAACTCAAAATACGGTTCCAAACCAAAATAACTTTCAAACGGTCCCTCCACAACAACAGCAACCACTACAACTGAGTCAGCACCCCTTTCAATCACAAAATTTTCAAAATCCGGCCAACACTTCTGCACCGTATAATAATTCTTTACAATTGGCCGGCACCGATAACTCTTCTTCACTCGAATGAACCTTGGATTTGTTTATGAAACATTCCATCCAAGTGTCGGCTGATATAAGGTCTTCTATTGATGATATAAAGAAGAACTCCGCCTCCCACGGTTAGAGTATTAAATCGATAGAAGCACAAATTACATGATTAAATGCTGAAATGAGTGCTAGAGAGAAAGGGAAATTTCCATCTCAACCTCTACCGAATCCTGGGCATTCAGAGCACTACAATGTGAGTGTCATTACAACGTTGAGATCCGGAAGAGTGCTGAATAATCAAGTCGGTGAACAGATTGATATTGATAATGATGAATCTATCAATGAAACCCCGGCCTCCACTTCCACTTCCACTTGTGATCCTAGTTCATCTTCTTCCGAGCCTAATCTCCGTTTTCCTCAAGGCTCGAACGCTCAGCCCACTTCTTCTAATCAACCAAAGACGATCCCAACTCCAATTCTGGGATCTGTTCCATCCACACGCCCATCTCCAATGTTGGTGTCACGCCCCGCTTCCCAGAGTGCGCTAAGATCGGCACGTGACAGAGCCAACCATGCTACCTGTGGCTAGGAAAGATCCTTCCACAGTCACATTACGGCTGTCTAGAGATATCAAGAACAGTAGAAATAATAAAAAACTATCTAATGCACCTCCATAAGCCAGAATAAATGAGTCATGAAATAAAATAATGCGGAAGCAAAATATCCAATACAATAATAATCTGGAATGTACGTCCCATAATACGGGCTCACATCAGGAATGAAAAAATGCTGAAAGGAAAACTAAACTAAACTAATAACAGATCTTCACTGCTCGGCCTGTTGATCAAAATATTCTTGAGCAGCCTATGATAAGGATAAGGGATCTGGGCCATGCAAAACCCAGACGTCAGTGCGTCATAATATCAATAATTCTAAGCAAGCAGGGTGTAATGAAATATGCAGGCATGAACAATAACAAGTTATCAGGAAATAAGCAGTAACATGAATATAGATCAGTGAACATGATATATTATAGGTGAGGTACAGTGAGTAGTCTAAACCGTGCTATAGGGTTATCTACTCTAAAGTTATTCGAAATTAATTAATGTAATTCTCAGCGTAACCCATCGGTCTATGCCCCGTTCATTCCCCACGGGACCACGGTAAAATGATATAATAGACCGTGAGTCTATGTCCCGTTCATTCCCCACGGGACCACGGTAAAATGATATAATAGCCATTTGAGTTATGTTCAGCTACATTCTTGATTTCCCCATACCCCCAAGTTATGTGTAAGTCAGGTATTGATAAATCTGGAGCTAATGCCAACACATGATCAAGCAGGTACAGGTTTGTCTGTAGAGACAACAGGATATGTCCATAGGGACAACATGTCAAGATTTGTCGGCATTAGTAACATGATCAGGTATCAAGTCAAGTAGTGATATATCAGGTCCTGTTAGGTAGTATACAAGTATCAAGTCATGTCAAATAGTGTATCATGTCGTGCCAAGTTGTGTACAGGTATCAAGTGGGTGTTCATAATCAAACTGTAGTAAGCACGGGCGCACAAAATCAAGGATGGAGTACTAATATAACAATAAAATGAGATAATATGACATGGTATGCAAATAGATATAAGATCAATGATATGGATGCACAATTGTCAATTAGGGTTACATTTATAGTTCCAATACTAATTAGGATGCACTTTATTAAACATGGGGTGTTAATATCATAGTATTATGTATTAATGTGATCTATAGATGCAGTTATATGCAGTCTATATGATATGGATGCAAACGGATATCGTATAACCGTAAAATGATAGACTGGTAAATACGGAATGTACAATTTAAACAATATGTAAGGTTATATTCAATTGGATGTAGTAGATGGTAGTATAGTATGTAACAAAATAGGTTTTCATGCACTAGATCTGAAATGATATATACGGATATATGCAGATGTCGAATAAACCGATAAAACTGAAAAACAATAATGTGGATTGCAAAATTAATCATTTTGAAGTATTATAATTCAAATAAATATAGATTATAGTATTATAGCATGTAGCAAGATTAACTTGCCTAGACGGGACACGAAACAGATATGTACGGTACGTCCGATGTCGGCAAAACGTCCCGACGCACACACGGCATACGGAACGGGTCCAAAAATGCAAGAGAGTGATCACGTCGGTAAGGCACGTTCACTGGGTCGTCTGGATCGTCGGCGTCGATCCCGGCTTCGGCGAACTATGTAAAACAGATTTCACAAAAGAATAAAGAAAAGAGAAAGAAAAAGAAGAGGATGAAGAAGGAAAAAGAAGAAGAGAGGGATGAGGCTTACTGGGTTGTGGTTGCAGAGAGGTCAGAAGAGGAGGTGATGGTGTTGTGGGGATTATCGGAGCTCCGGCGATGAGGCTATGGTATTAGGGTTTTGTTTGCTGGGGTGTAAGGTGACGGGAATGGAGGAAGAAGAAGTAGGAGAAGAGAGAAGAAGGCTGGGGTCTCTGGGTTCAGAGAAGAAGGTGTCGACGAGGGTGGTGGCGACAGAGAGGTCGAGGGATGGTCGGCGATGGGTTCTGTGGGTGGTTGCAGGGTTCTGTGTAGGGGAGAGAGGCTCGGGAAGGAGGAAAGCAAAGGAGAGGGAGAGGTGGAGATGCTGATACGAGAAGAAGATGATGACGACAAGGTTGGGATCGTCGGCGACGAGGAGATGGGTTTTTTGGGTTTCCTCGCAGAGGGTGTTCGGGTTTTAAATAGGAGAAGAGGGAGAGAAAGAAGGAGTTGTGAAGGGAGGTGACCACATCGATTCGAGCGGTGATCACACTCGAGGAGTGCACAGTGATCGCGAGAGGAGTGAGAGAGGCCCGAGAGGAGTGAGAGAGTGGCTGCGAGGGGAGAGAGAAAGAGGGAAGAAAGAGAAAGAAAGAAAGAAGAGAGAGGAGAGAGAAAAGAGAAATAGAAAGAGAAAGAGAAAGAGAGAGACTGGGCGAGAGAGGTGAGTGGGGTCCATATGAAAGAGAGAGAGAAAGTTGTTATAATTGTTTAGTTGAAATAGTTAGGATTTTATTTATAAAATTTCGTTAGTTTATAAATCTTTAAAAACTGTTAACTAAATTTTAAACACAAATATTATATTAAATAAATTTGATTTTCTGGTAAATACAAATTTAGTCCAAAACACGCCCGGGTCGGGTCTAAAAATGCAGTTTTAAAATACGAAAAATATATGCGACGACCAAAATTAAAAATGAATGTCCGTGTAACGAAAATGCATACCCCCATGAACGGATGCACGTACGTGTGCGTAGACATCCAAACAAGTCCGTTTCACTGAACGGGACAGGAACAAGATGCGCGGATGCTACCACGGGGCTAGGGGTGTCATGCAGGTCATGCAATGTATTTTCAAAATATTTTATGTAACTTAAAATGTTATATTGTAAAAATGCAAATGCCAGATAAAATGCCAGTATGCAGTATTCATGAAAGTGAACAAGTTTATGTAATAAGTCAGGATAATCATAAACATGAACCAAGACAGGTTTCAAGCAAGTGGGTCGGATCGGATGCAATACTAATGTGAAATACCATTCGCACCCAAAACACGATAAATCAAGAAAATATCATAAATAAGCAAATACGAGAACTGGTATAAATGAACTAGGGTGTTACATTATACCCAATTACAAAAGAATTACGTCCTCGAAATTCCAAGAACAAGGAAAGATAAACAATCAAGAAACTACAAGAATAGGTATGGAAACTTCTGTTGAATCTCGTCGTCGCGTTCCCAAGTCGGTTCTCCGTGCGAGCGATTTCCCCAAGAAACAAGTACGAGAGGGATAACCTTGTTCTTAAGGATCTTTCTCTTCGATCAACAATCGACATCGGTCGTTCCTCAAATGTCAAATCCTCTCTTACAGTCAGCTCCGAATGATCTAGCACGTGTGTTTCATCTCGAACATATTTACGGAGTTGAGATACGTGAAACACGTCATGAACATTCGCCAAAGATTATGGTAAAGCCAATCGATAAGCCACTTCTCCAACACGCTCCAAAATTTCGAAAGGCCCCACAAATCGAGGACTAAGCTTGCCTCGACTCCCAAAACGAATCATTCCTCTGGTCGGTGATATCTTCAAGAATACCAGATCACCAACAGCGAACTCTAGAGGTCTTCTCGATATATCAGCCCAACTCTTCTGCCGATCTTGGGCTGCCTTCATATGATTCCGGATAGTATTAACCTTCTCAACGGTTTGCACGATCAAATCCGGTCCCAACAATCTTCGTTTTCCAATATCGTCCCAACAAACAGGTGAACAACACTTGCGACCTTACAATGCTTCGATGGAGCCATCTGAATAGTCTCCTGAAAGCTGTTATTGTAAGAAAACTCTACCAAGTGTAGATGATCCTTCCACGAACCCTTGAAGTCTAACATACAAGCTCTTTACATGTCTTCAAGAGTTTGGATCGTTCTCTCCGACTGGCCATCTGTCTGAGGATGATAAGCTGTGCTAAAGTTCAATCGCGTCCCCAAACTTTCCTGTAAGCTCCTCCAGAAGTGCGAAAAGAATCGGGTGTCACGATCGGACACGATGCTCACAGGTACTCCATGCAATCTCACAATCTCCTGCATGTACCGTTCTGCTAACGTTTCCTTTGACTGACCAACTCGAAATGGTATAAAATGAGCTGCCTTGGTCAATCAACAATCGTCCAAACTGCATTGTTGCCCTTTGGAATCCTCGGTAAAGCTGTCACGAAATCCATGGTTATATGTTCCCACTTCCATTGAGTAATCGGAAGTGGTTGCAATAAACCAGCAACCCTTTGGTGTTCAGCCTTAACTTGCTGACACACCAAGCACTTCGCTACAAAACGGGTGATCTCTCGTTTCATGCCTTCCCACCAGAAATGCTGTCTTAGATCGCGGTACATCTTCGTGCCTCCAGGATGTACGGAATACGCGGAACTGTGTGCCTCTTTCATAACCTCTTCACGAATGTCTCCTTTTGGCATACAAACGGCTACCATATCGCAACGAACCATCTTTATAAATCAACAAGTCCGTTCGAAGTCCAGCTTCAAATTGTATCAACTTCCATCGACGAAAAAACATTGTTTGTCAGCCTAGCCCTAAACTCGACTGGCCTGACAGAACAGCTTCTTCTAACAAAACAAACTCCGAATGTCCGGGAATCTGGAAAATCACTTTCTTTGCCCTACAATCAATGTGAGCGTGGAAAGTGAGACCATCCATATCCAAGACAACTTCATAACTTCCGGTTATCAAACACCAAGAAATCTGTGAATAACTCCCGTCCGCAAGTAACTACAGAACAATCCTTATATTCTTTACTAGCTATGATCTTCCCATTCCCAGTGTGTATGTCCCAACAACTAGACAGGGTCATGCAAGTAATCGAGTGTGTAGAAGTAATCTTGGACGACACAAAACAATGGGATGCACTAGAATCGAATAATGCTAATGCGGGAAAAATCACGAACAAGTAGGATACCTGAAACGACTTCCTCTGAAGCCTTGGACTCTTCAGCCGTCAGGGTAAAACCGCGAGCTTGATTAGATCCATGAGTTAACTGCTCCTGCTCCCGAAACTGCTTCTGCGGTGGCCTCTGAACATCATCTTTCATGCAAAGCTTCGACGGACAAGTATCAGTGGTATGATCAGCTGATCCACTAATAAGACAAAGTCCAAGTCTCCTTCGATAATCTCTCCTGAAATGACCCGGTCGTTGGCAGTAATCGCACAACACCCTTCCTTTTTGCTCGGGCAAAACTGGCTTATTCATTGGTGTAACGCCACGTGATTGTTAGAGTTTTTACGTGCTTAGTTAATTACCGCAATCAAGACGGTTTCGCTTGGTAGCTAGCCAGTTGAGTACGGGTCGTCCGTAGGGAGATGGGAATCTTTTTCTATGTGCTTTAACGAGTTAAGTCCAAATGTCCAGGTTTGTTTGAGATTAACTATGTGCTAAAATGTATATAAAGAGAGCTTGTTAGGGTTAGGATTAGGTTAGTTTGAGATAGAAGCCGCTCCTTCTTTCGTTGCCCCTCTTAATATCGGTGTTACGGTAATCGGCAATAACGGGGATTAGCACGACTAGGAAGGAACTTACGAGTATAAGCTAGGCTTTCCAACGCTTAGTTCATTCCTTTTGGTCATTGTCCGTCCGTTCTTGGCTCTTAGCCTTAACCTCCGGTTAATTCAATCACAACCGGTCTCACTAAGGAATCACCGCTATCATGTAGGATAGGGTGCCATAGGGAGCGGATTGTGGTTCAATTAACGGGAGTCCGAATTAAGATGTTGGGCAAGAAAAGAGTGAGAGAGATTTCCTTCTCTCAAACTTTCCTTATCCTACCCCAACAAGTGAGAAAACTACTCACCCATTACAAAAAAGGAAAATAAAACAAAAGGAGGAAGATAGAAAGAAAGAGGTTAGAAGATTACAACTAGCTATTTGAGACCTCACTTTGGCAAGGATAAAGCTTAAGCATCATTGTTGTTAAGGATAAAGAAAAATAGAAGAAGAAAGAAACAAACAACAAATAACAACAACTAGATTAGCAAATGAAAATTACAAGCAATTATAATTAACAAAATAACAAGACAAACATGATAAAGAAAAGAACTCTTTTATTCATCACTTCACTCATACAAGCTCACTACAAGGTTTTAATGGAGAAAAGATGAAAAGAAGAAGAAGAACAACAAAATATATCCTAGAATCTAACACAAGAATTAAGCACCCTCACTTGGCATTGTTCTAGGCAATTTATAGGCAGGAAACAGAAACCCTAGGGTAACATTCTGGCCCCATATGAAGTTACTAAAATGCCCCCAAAAAATCATCAATTGCCGAGTCAACTCGGCCGCGGATCCGCGGCCGAGTCGCCATGTTGGCCGCGGATACACGGCCAAAAAGTTGAATTGATGGCTCATTTTTTCTGGGGATCTCTACGTTGCCTATGAGCAATGTGATAAAAAATGGGCGGTATAAAAATGCAAAAATCTGATATGAACACCACGCCTGTCCACCGAAATACCTCTATGTATAAGCGCTCGATTCGGCGTAAACGCCGGCTTCCGTACCGCAACTATTGGCTGTTGCGTACTTCCAGTCTTCATTGATAGGCTCTGCTGCTCTCGAGCCGCTTTAAGTACTTATGAGAAAGTGGTCAAACCCAGAGATATAATATGCCTCTAGATGTCCACATCCAAACTGCGCATGAACCTCCTTTCCATATCAGCATCGTTGGCATCCAAAGGTCCAGCGAATCTACTGAGCCGTGTCCACTCAGCCGCATGTACATCCACGGGTACGCCGTTCTGCTTCAAACTGATAAACTTTTCTTCCATTTCCCCCCGTGCAGTCCGCGGGAAGAACTTCTCCAAGAAACTCTTCGAAAAATCTGCCCAACTGATCGGCTTGGGCAAGGGGGTCTCTTCCACAAGCCACCATTCATGGGCATAGTCTACCAATTGGATGCGTACTACATCTACTCTCTTTTCCTCTGGAATCTGTGCTGCAATGAGAAAATTCTCCGTATCGACTAGCCACTGCTCTGCCGGCAACGACTCCTCCAGACCAGTGAAAACAGATGGACCAAGTCTCCTGAAATCCGCCACGGTACCCACACGCTCTATTGGTTTGGCCATAACATTGTTTACGGACTGCTGGACGGTCCGCAAACCTTCCTGAAAAGCTTCGGCTTGCCGCTGGTTCGGCTCAGTTTGCCGTTTCTGGTTCTCTAGCAAGCCATGAATTACTCAAAGTAAGGCGGCGTCATCAACACGCCTCTGGTACGTCTTCAGACTTCTGTCCGCCATGATTCTGCAACCAATACACCAAAAAGGATTAGTATGATGAACAAGATTCAAAACTTGCGATGAATGATGACCATGAATCAAGGATATGAATCAAGACTAGAACTCCAAGTTACTTAAATAGAGTACCGCATTGTAACCATGCCACGGTACATAGTTACAATCACATAACTCCACTCAAGTCGCCCAAATCCTAGGGATAAACAATAGGGAAACAAAAGTTTCAAGTCGAGATGCAAAGAGGTTTGTATACTCTCAAGGTAAGGATTAGGAGGAAGTTAATGTTAGTTATATGTATGCCCTAGAGGCCATTACTGTATATATATGATGTATATTGTAGTGGATGCTGGGACATATATAGGGAGGACTTTCTTGCTCGACATGATAGTATGCTATCTGGTTGATCTTTACCTTAACGTGTACACAGATTGTCTCTCTATTACATGTTGGTAAAGCCCTTAGGATGTGTACTTGACTGCCTGGACTATGATGCGGATCATACTAGTGGGGACATGGTAGTCTATAAGTACATCCTTCAAGGTCCCTAGTCGTGGGTGTATCGAGACGGGGCATCGATATACCTGAGTAGACTAGCGTATACCTTCTCGACCCATACAGATGGGCGATGGATGATCCCATATCCATTGGTGTTTGACATCGGAGATGATATACGGGTGCTCAGTGGAGACTGGGTACACTGGACGGACTCGTCGAGAACTCCCAGATGGTATTATACCTTACGTCAGATGGCAGTTCTCTGGTGACACTGGTACAGAGTAGTCTGTTGACCCGAGATCGTCATAGAGTCTTGTGTTGTTCCCACTGTGCTTTGATTTCCATCTTACCACGTCCAAGAGGGCGTGCAAAACGGTGGTTTTTGGGTACAGTCCCGAGTCACATGGAGGCAATGAGCGATAGGAGGGGATTCGTCTCTCCCGGTATAGGGAGTTGATGTTGCACTGTGTTCGATTGGCTATAACCGGAAATCCCTGGCCAGGGTTGCTGAGATTTACTGGTAAGTGTTACCAGTAGTTTCTCGAACTGTTATAGACCTCATATCGACACGACTTATCGAGCTATTGGGGTCTGACGTTTACCACCCCTAGGCGAGATATGCGACATATCAGACGAACAGACCGGACTGTACGGTAGTGTTACTGGTTGGATTCACTGGAGTGTGAGCGGGCTTGCTCGTCGATCTTCTGATTGCTCAATACCCGGATGGCCGTTACGTTTAGCAGACCGCTTGCGGCTTGTGGGTGTTTGATATGATCATCACCTGCTGCCGGCGTATTGACGAGTCTTTAGAGTCCTACACAGAGGTTTCCTGGCTCAAGCGAAACGAAATTGGAGCGCATATGAGATATGTGCGGGACCGAGAATAATGCGTGTATGTGATACCGTATTCCATTCTCGCGATTTGTAACATTGATCGGTTATATGCGTTATAGCCGGGTTATCGGATCAAGTGTTGATTCGATAAGTTGTTACTATTGATATTAGTCGGTTATATGCGATATGACCGGGTCGTTAAATCAAGTGTTGATTTAATGATTTAATGTATAATTATATATTTGATATATCACTTTACATTAACTAATATAGGTTCACTTAAAAAGGATTTTCTCACTTGATGTGCACATTGTATATATGATATACTTTTGTGCATTTGATTGTATCATGTTTGATGATACATGATAGTTTGGTGCACGGTTTAAACCATGGTTGGTCAATGGTTAGGGTTTCTTTTGCTTCATTTACTTGTTTATTTATTCATTTATTTATCCATTTTGTTTATTTTAGCAAAAGAAAATGATGAAGAGAAAATGGTGGCTTTCTTTGTTTGTTTTTGAAGCTTCTTGAAGCTTTGACCTAGTGACCATTTTGTCTTCATGTTTAACCCTAACCCTTCCAATTAACCATGGTCTATTCTCTACACCTAATCATGGTTGCCATTTGATAAGTATTGATTTGATTATTCTTTTTTAATATACTTATCATAATATCTTCATCATCTTCTTCTTCAAAAAAGATGAAGAAAGCTTACTTCATCAATGGTAACTCTTGCAAATGAGTGAGAAATCCAATTCTAAAGTGAACCCACCTCCTATTTCTTCATCCTCTACCTCTTGCCAAGTAGTAGAGTGTGTTTTCTTCACAAGTTTCATGACTTGGTGAAGTGGGAGCTTGATCTTGTGATGCCTCGACGTAGATCATCTTCGGCATCGTCGTCGATGACCTAGCCCGTCCATTCTCCGATGAAGCCGACGCTAGAGCCCGGGGTTCGACTTGGACAGCGAGGAGACATCATCACGGAGCTATGGAGGTGGAGCACCGGATCTACAAAGGTTGTATTTCCGTTTACTTTTAGTTAAGATGTTAACTTGCTTAGTTATTCGCCTAAACATCTAGCCAACGATCTTGTTAGGGTTTCTCGGCACCGTTAAAATTCGAAATTGGCATGGTTGATGCCTTGTGAGACCTCATTAGTGTGCCAAGGAACCCTACAGTGGTATCAGAGCCTAGCTAGAGCCTTAGGCGATGTGTAGACGAAGTTTGAAACCCGAACGAACCCGAAACCCTAAAAATTCACCCTCTCTGGACTTTTTTCAAAAACTGGGTTTTTTCCAGATTAAAAATTGCTAAAAAATTCAGCAGGAATATCTAAGAGTTATGGTGCAAGACGAGATCCTAATTCATCTAAACCGCCGCGGTTCCGCGGCATGAGCATGGCTCATGCGGCGGTTCCGCGGCCGTACGGTCGACTCTCACAGTAAGTGTTGCACAGTAATTCCTCTTTTCTGATGCTGGATTTTATGGGAATTTTTAAATATCATTCAAGAGTTGAATTTTCTGTGGTTGTTTTGGGGTTTCGATGATTCGATCAGATTATCAGACTTTGTTTATGTGGCTTTCTGGATATTTTTAGAATATGTTAAAAGTTTTGACTGGAAATAAATACCCAATTTTTCCCCTGTCGGGAAATTTCCAATTGTTGGACTTTTCCGTAGTTTAACGACGTTCTAAGTAGTGTAAGTAACGCGATGGTCCCTCTAGAAGGCAACAAACCTTAACTCGATTATGTGACCGTCTTGAACTGCCCTTTGAACCTTCGGGTTTGGGGCTGTACGGCGTGCCACATGTGAGGCGTTGGCTTGACCCTTCTACGGCTGGACCGTTGGTACTGAGGCACGAACTGAATGTAGTTAGACCTATTTCATGTGTTGATCTGTTTCGGGAAAACTTGGGTGTTCGATTGTTCGATCGGAAAGTTTAACATTTTCTATTTATCCGGAATGTGATACAATAATTGGAATTCACAAGAAGTTATGAGATAACTGAATGAATGTTATAAACATAGCAGTTTAGTCTCACTTAATCGGTTGCCACGGAATTTTGATGTGATCAAAAGTCCGTCGCAATCACGTAGCGTACGCGGATACTCGCCGGGTAAACTTAATAGACAACCTCACCCCATAGCCCCGACCAAGTGACTGTAGGAGAACCCCGTCGCCGAAAGCATCCGTAAGGGTGCTCGCGGTAGCGGTGTTCCGCCTTGGTGCACTTAGTCGACGGTATCGGGGGTGCAGCCGCCTATTGAAGTTTGCGAAGAGCATTCGATCAGGATGTCGGGAATCTTGTTGAATTGCCCGACTTGATGTTGAAAAGAGTTTTCGATAATGAGACTAAAATGCGGGGTTTATAATTGTTAGGCATGTGATGTCTAAGTATTTTATTTGATTAGGCATGCGATGTCTAAAGAGGTTGCGGATTCCAACTGTTGTAGTTTTACACTTTCTTTTCTGTGACCGTAAGTGTAATATGTCATATCGCCGGTTTCGTTGCTGTATGTCAACGACAATTGGGATGTGCATATTTACTTACGTTGATGACATGTGATGTTATGTGTTGTTGGATATGTTATATTGGATCGTCGAGTTTGAATAGCCGGGTTTTTTTTATGTGAGATGAGTGTTTTTCATTTTCATTCATTTAAAACTTGTATGTAATATTCTTTTATTTGGGGCGCTTCCAGGTAGCGGAAGATGTCACCCTTTGTATATTATTTACTTTTCCGCACTAGGATAGACCAAAGGAGGAGGGCACAAGTAACCGGGTTCTAGAGTCCAGTGGGAGACCAACTCGAGGAGTCGAGTCCGGGTCTCCTAACTCTAGAATTGGTAGGGTTGCTTGCCGCTCTCGTAGGGGTCTAGGGGTGTGGGTTTGGCTATTCATCGCGACCGTGGAATCCGTGTTTTATACTGGCTCGTATTAAAAATACGGACGTCCTAGTATATCCAATATTTCATATGTTTCTTCTGCTGCGATATCTGTGATGTGATCATGTGATGTTCTGTGATGGATACAGTATATAATATATATGATATATTATATAGACGTTACTTATGTTTTACACCCGCGCTAGCCCTGCCCCGCTCTGCCGTTAGTTACCTAACCTAACGGTGCACGTGGGGACATCGAGGAAAATGCGGATGGCATAAGTGTACGTCGTATTTATCTGCGATGTTTAGGTACTTAAATGATGGGACTTCATTAATGTGATTAATGAAATAAAAGAAACCTAAGATGTTGTAGAATCGAATTTCAAAACAAAACAGGTAGCTACAGTTCTTGCTTTGCACAGCGGTATATATGATATATCCTGCACCTTATTCGATAAGGAAAGGACCGAGATCTCTTCACCGGGAGTGACTCCTTTAGCAATAACTGGCAGATGCTACATACTCGGTTTATCTTTTGATTGCTTTTAAGAGTTTATGCTTTGCTCAGTGATATATATGATATATCCCGCACCTCATTCGATGAGGAAAAGGACCGACGATCCCTTCACCGGGAGTGACTCCTTTAGCAAAACTAGAAAAGCCTAAAAAACACTCCATTTCAAAATTCATTCGATCCTACAACGATATCAAGTTCATTACGCAATAGGTTTTTAGAAAAACCTAGCGTAGCCCTCCGTCATTTCAGATAAGTACTAGTTAGTATTCGTGCTGCGGTAGTTTGGCATTCGTCAAGGCGTAGTGTACAGTAGCTAAGTAGTATTTATCTGCTTATGCATATGATGCAGATTGGATTAGGGTATTCGTACGGCGTTGTTTGGCATTCGTCAAGGGTCGTGCGGGTGGGTTTAATTCGATCAAGAAATGTACGGGTTGAACTTGACTAGTGGACTATGGGTTGTTTGGCATTCGTCAAGGTCATAGGACACTAGGGGTAAAAATATTATCGGGAATTTCAAGTGTTGAAATTTGCAATGAGATTGCATACCTTCTATGAGATAGTTGGATCCCGATACCCGCTGCGAGTAATTGTTACTCCTGGGAGAGTTTTACACATTACAATTAGCCGATCAAGTAGGTGTCTAGAAAGGTGTCAACGGGGTTACGCCTCTGGGAAAATGAGGTTTACAGTAATTAGGTTCGTGCGAAAGCACGGGGGACCTCCCTCAAAGTACCGACACTGGCCTGGCTGAAAGATTGGCGAACTTGTAGTGTGTAATTAATCCCGGCTAGTCTTTCCTTTTAGGGTTTGAAAGAAAATTTGATAAAAAGCAGTGGGAGCCATCCTGATTAGATAAAATAACAACCAATCTATTCTTGCAAGAGCGCACGCTGAGTGTTTTCTTCTCTCTCTCTCCTGGTAGCGACCATTTCACGCCTTAATCAAGATAATAAAACGGATAATTGACCGAACCCGCTTGTTATACTGAGCTGGGGAACGTTGGTCCCGCTCCAACATATAATTGTTATAAGACAGAGCAGGAAATTGGGGAATACCAGATTTCCCATGCCGCCCAAACGAAGAAAGTGCATATGATGCATCTTCTTCGGGTGTGTTCGTTACAGAGAACTGTTTCTCAAATGTCCTTTACGTCCTGGGTATATGATACCGGATCAGGATCCCGCATATGTAATCTGTTACATGGGCTACAGATAGGTAAAGAACTGAGAACGGGTGATAAGTTTCATGAGGCAGAAAACGGGGCAAGTGTTGCAGCCAAGTCTGTTGGTCACTGTCACCCTGTATTACAAATACATTGATTCTGAACGAATGTTATTAGATACCGAACCTGATATACAAAATCATATCAGTCTCTTTATAAGTAAAGAAATGATAAAATTTTGTATTGTTGGATAATGTTTTGAACATTTCCTATATCAAAAGTTGATCGGTTCAGGCACGTTATCTAAAAGCATTGATGTTCTAAATCAAACTACAGTTCTTAGTATACAGAACACACACAAGAGGAAGAGTTCAGAAATGAACGGATCCTTCTTGAGGTATTGTAGACTAGGTCATATCAATGCGACCCGACTAGCTAAGTTACATTTAGATGCATATTTAAATCTGTTTGAATTTACATCTTATGAAACTTGCCAGTCATGTCACAAAGATAAGATGACCATAGCTCTGTTTACTGGAAACAGAGAAAGAGTTAGTGAACTCTTGGGATGATACATGTTGATGTATGTAGGTCTCCTGTCTACACATACCAAGACCGGTCATTTGTACTTCATTACATTCTCTGATGATCTCTCAAGATTCAGTCATATGTTCCTGTTGAAACATGAGTCCGAATCTTTTGAGATATTCACAGAATATAAGTTAGAAGTAGAGAACCAATACAGGTATAAGTATTATGTCCTTTGATGAGATCAGGGAGGAGAATACTTGAGCACGGAAATCCTGGACTATTCTAAAGGAGAATGAGATTCTCTCTCAGCATTACTCCTCCGTATACACCATAGCACGATGGTATATCGGGGCGGAGCAATCACACCCTATATGATAAGGTGTGCTCTATGATGAGTACTACTGAGTTACCTATTTCCTTTTGGGAGTTATGCACTTATGAAGTTGCATACCTATTGAATAGGGTTCCAATCAAATCTGTTGCCTACCACTTCATATGTGATATGGAAAGGGAAGAGCCCATCTCTTAAGTCAGTTAAGATTTGGGGTTGTCCGGCCTATGTCTTAAAGCAAAATCCGGACAAGCTCGAGGCAAGGTCAGTTATGTAGAACTGGAAAGGTTCCAGCTATACAAACTGCAGCTGATGATTTGACAGAACCGAAGGATTCAATAGTAACCAACGAACTTCAGCCTCTCCGCCGATCTAGTAGGGTTCCTCACCCACCTGAGAGATACTTAGGTTTCTCTATGACAGTGGGAGCGAGGACTGCATCATGGGATGATGACCCAACTAGTTTCGAGCTGGCCATCAGGAGTGAGACTCTGTAAGAATGGCTGGATGCTTAGCGATCTGAGATGGAATCCTTATACACCAACAAAGTATGGACTTTGGCTGCTATATCTGAAGGGTTAAATCCCCATCAGGAGCAAGTATATCTTGAGAAGATTACTTGGTGTAGATGGAAAAGTTGAGACTTTTAAAGCTAGACTTATTAAAAGTTTGCATCATTTACCAGGCGTGGATTATGATGAAACCTTTTTCAAGTAGCTATGCTTAAGTCCATCCAGATCCTACTTGCCACGGTTACATACCATGACTACGATATCTGGTGGTTGGGTGTCATGACAGCTCTTCTAAAATGATGTTTTGGAAGAGAGCGTTTATAAGTACACAGCCAGAGGGCTTCGTAGACAGTGGGAGCAGCGGAAACGTGTGCAAGATGTTTTATGTGATGAAGCAGGCATTGCGAAGTTGGAACATCTGTTTTGATGAGTTTGTCATACAGTTTGACATCATCAAAATGGTAGATGAACCTTGTATAAACAAAAAGGTAGTAGGGAGTATGGTGACAATCTTCGTAGAGTACGTAGATGACATACTCTTGATAGGGAAGGAGTTTCCTATGCTACGCTCGGTCAATCTCCGCTTATCACAATGATTCTCCATATAGGATCAAAGTGATACCTCCTCCATCCTGAGCTTTCATCTATGAGATAGATGTTATTTGGGTGTTAGTATACTCACTAGTTGAAGTGAGATGGTATCAATTGGTCCTGGGGAGAATCACTGGAAGGGTTCCAGGGTGATAAAGACGACTGAATGTCAGTCACAGGCATTGTCTTTACCCTTAGTAAAGGGACGGTATGTTGGAAGAGTTCCAAGCTAGATACCGTGACATACTAGAAGATAAAGGCTGGATATATCGCTACTTAAGATGCTACCTAAGAGGAAGTTTGGGTGTATAGTGGTTCATGAGATGAACTAGGTTCCTACCATTCTGTGACAATGGAAGTGTGGCTTTAGCCCAGAAACCCTGGTCCCATCAGTGACCCAGACATATTCTAAGGCAGTATCACCTGATCATGGAGATGATTGATCTCCAGGATGATCGAGGTTAGGAGAGCAGACTCAGAGGATAACACGGCGGATCCACTCACGAAGGCCTATTCCCAGAGAGAGACTTTTATGGGATGGTTGAGTATGAGATACTGCAACCACTGCTACAGATGGCCCTAGTGCAAGTGGGAGATTGTTAGTTATATGTATGCCCTAGAGGCCATTACTTTATATATATGATGTATATTGTAGTGGATGCTGGGACATATATAGGGAGGACTTTCTTGCTCGACATGATAGTATGCTATCTGGTTGATCTTTACCTTAACGTGTACACAGATTGTCTCTCTATTACATGTTGGTAAAGCCCTTAGGATGTGTACTTGACTACCTGGACTATGATGCGGATCATACTAGTGGGGACATGGTAGTCTATAAGTACATCTTTCAAGGTCCCTAGTCGTGGGTGTATCGAGACGGGGCATCGATATACCAGAGTAGACTAGCGTATACCTTCTCGACCCATACAGATGGGCGATGGATGATCCCATATTCATTGGTGTTTGACATCGGAGATGATATACGGGTGCTCAGTGGAGACTGGGTACACTGGACGGACTCGCCGAGAACTCCCAGATGGTATTATACCTTACGTCAGATGGCAGTTCTCTGGTGACACTGGTACAGAGTAGTCTGTTGACCCGAGATCGTCATAGAGTCTTGTGTGGTTCCCACTGTGCTTTGATTTCCATCTTACCACGTCCAAGAGGGCGTGCAAAACGGTGGTTTTTGGGTACAGTCCCGAGTCACATGGAGGCAATGAGCGATAGGAGGGGATTCGTCTCTCCCGGTATAGGGAGTTGATGTTGCACTGTGTTCGATTGGCTATAACCGGAAATCCCTGGCCAGGGTTGCTGAGATTTACTGGTAAGTGTTACCAGTAGTTTCTCGAACTGTTATAGACCTCATATCGACACGACTTATCGAGCTATTGGGGTCTGACGTTTACCACCCCTAGGCGAGATATGCGACATATCAGACGAACAGACCGGACTGTACGGTAGTGTTACTGGTTGGATTCACTGGAGTGTGAGCGGGCTTGCTCGTCGATCTTCTGATCGCTCAATACCCGGGTGGCCGTTACGTTTAGCAGACCGCTTGCGGCTTGTGGGTGTTTGATATGATCATCACCTGCTGCCGGCGTATTGACGAGTCTTTAGAGTCCTACACAGAGGTTTCCTGGCTCAAGCGAAACGAAATTGGAGCGCATATGAGATATGTGCGGGACCGAGAATAATGCGTGTATGTGATACCGTATTCCATTCTCGTGATTTGTAACATTGATCGGTTATATGCGTTATAGCCGGGTTATCGGATCAAGTGTTGATTCGATAAGTTGTTACTATTGATATTAGTCGGTTATATGCGATATGACCGGGTCGTTAAATCAAGTGTTGATTTAATGATTTAATGTATAATTATATATTTGATATATCACTTTACATTAACTAATATAGGTTCACTTAAAAAGGATTTTCTCACTTGATGTGCACATTGTATATATGATATACTTTTGTGCATTTGATTGTATCATGTTTGATGATACATGATAGTTTGGTGCACGGTTTAAACCATGGTTGGTCAATGGTTAGGGTTTCTTTTGCTTCATTTACTTGTTTATTTATTCATTTATTTATCCATTTTGTTTATTTTAGCAAAAGAAAATGATGAAGAGAAAATGGTGGCTTTCTTTGTTTGTTTTTGAAGCTTCTTGAAGCTTTGACCTAGTGACCATTTTGTCTTCATGTTTAACCCTAACCCTTCCAAATTAACCATGGTCTATTCTCTACACCTAATCATGGTTTCCATATGATAAGTATTGATTTGATTATTCTTTTTTAATATACTTATCATAATATCTTCATCATCTTCTTCTTCAAAAAATATGAAGAAAGCTTACTTCATCAATGGTAACTCTTGCAAATGAGTGAGAAATCCAATTCTAAAGTGAACCCACCTCCTATTTCTTCATCCTCTACCTCTTGCCAAGTAGTAGAGTGTGTTTTCTTCATAAGTTTCATGACTTGGTGAAGTGGGAGCTTGATCTTGTGATGCCTCGACGTAGATCATCTTCGGCATCGTCGTCGATGACCTAGCCCGTCCATTCTCCGATGAAGCCGACGCTAGAGCCCGGGGTTCGACTTGGACAGTGAGGAGACATCATCACGGAGCTATGGAGGTGGAGCACCGGATCTACAAAGGTTGTATTTCCGTTTAGTTTTAGTTAAGATGTTAACTTGCTTAGTTATTCGCCTAAACATCTAGCCAACGATCTTGTTAGGGTTTCTCGGCACCGTTAAAATTCAAAATTGGCATGGTTGATGCCTTGTGAGACCTCATTAGTGTGCCAAGGAACCCTACAGTTAAGATTCAAGAATGGCAAGATGGTAAAGTGGCAGGACATGTTCCTAATCACGGGTATTTTGATTCGTGTATTGGGTCCAATACCCAACTACAAAAAAATCAAACCCTATTAACCTAGATCCTATGGCTCTGATACCAAACAAACCCTGTCACACCCCGCTTCCCAGAGTGCGCTAAGATCGGCACGTGACAGAACCAACCATGCTACCTGTGGCTAAGAAAGATCCTTCCACAGTCACATTACGGCTGTCTAGAGATATCAAGAACAGTAGAAATAATAAACAACTATCTAATACATGTCCATAAGCCAGAATAAATGAGTTATGAAATAAAATAATGCGGAAGCAAAAGATCCAAGACAATAATAATCTGGAATGTACGTCCCATAATACGGGCTCACATCAGGAATGAAAAAATGCTGAGAGGAAAACTAAACTAAACTAATAATAGATCTTCACCGCTCGGCCTGTTGATCAAAATATTCCTGAGCAGCCTGCGATAAGGATAAGGGATCTGGGCCATGCAAAACCCAGACGTCAGTGCATCATAATATCAATAATTCTAAGCAAGCAGGGTGTAATGAAATATGCAGTCATGAACAATAACAAGTTATCAGAAAATAAGCAGTAACATGAATATAGATCAGTGAACATGATATATTATAGGTGAGGTGCAGTGAGTATAAAATGTGCTATAGGGTTATCTACTCTAAAATTATTCGAAATCAATTAATGTAATCCTCAGCGTAACCCATCGGTTTATGCCCCGTTCATTCCCCACGGGACCACGGTAAAATGATATAATAGACTGTGAGTCTATGTCCCGTTCATTCCCCACGGGACCATGGTAAAATGATATAATAGCCATTTGAGTTACGTTCAACTGCATTCTTGATTTCCCCATACCCATAAATTCTGTGTAAGTCAGGTATTGATAAATCTGGAGCTAATGCCATCACAGGATCAAGAAGGTACAGGTTTGTCTGTAGAGACAACATGATATGTCCATAGGGACAATATGTCAAGATTTGTCGGCATTAGTAACAAGATCAGGTATCAAGTCAAGTAGTGATATATCAAGTCCTGTCAGGTAGTATACAAGTATCAAGTCATGTCAAATAGTGTATCAGGTCGTGCCAAGTAGTGTACAGGTATCAAGTGGGTGTTCATAATCAAACTGTAGTAAGCACGGGTGCACAAAATCAAGGATGGAGTACTAATATAACAATAAAATGAGATAATATGACATGGTATGCAAATAGATATAAGATCAATGATATGGATGCACAATTGTCAATTAGGGTTACATTTATAGTTCCAATACTAATTAGGATGCACTTTATTAAACATGGGGTCTTAATATCATAGTATTATGTATTAATGTGATCTATAGATGCAGTTATATGCAGTCTATATGATATGGATGCAAGCAGATATCGTATAACCGTAAAATGATATACTGGTAAATACGGAATGTACAATTTAAACAATATGTAAGGTTATATTCAATTGGATGCAGTAGATGGTAGTATAGTATGTAACAAGATAGGTTTTCATGCACTAGATCTGAAATGATATATACGGATATATACGGATGTCGAATAAACCGATAAAACTGAAAAACAATAATGTGGATTGCAAAATTAATCATTTTGAAGTATTATAATTCAAATAGATATAGATTATAGTATTATACCATGTAGCAAGATTAACTTGCCTAGACGGAACACGAAACAGATATGTACGGTACGTCCGATGTCCGCAAAACATCGCGACGCACGCACGGCACACGGAACGGGTCCAAACAACGCAAGAGGGCGATCACGTAGGTAAGGCACATTCACTGGGTCGTCTGGATCGTCGGCGTCGATCCCGGCTCCGGCGAACTATGAAAAACAGATTTCACAAAAGAATAAAGAAAAGAGAAAGAAAAAGAAGAGTTGGAAGAAGGAAGAAGAAAAAGAGAGGGAGGAGGCTTACTGGATTGTGGTTGCAGAGAGGTCAGAAGAGGAGGTGCTGGTGTTGTGGGGATGATCGGAGCTCCGGCGATTAGGCTAGGGTATTAGGGTTTTGTTTGCTGGGGTGTAAGGTGACGGGAATGGAGGAAGAAGAAGAAGGAGAAGAGAGAAGAAGGCTGGGGTCTCTGGGTTCATAGAAGAAGGTGTCTGTTCCCCGCCGAAAGACACGACCGGGACGTTGAGACGTCAGGGCCTGAATTTCGAGGGCAGATGCTAATTGGTGCTATCCGCCCACCTCTCCGAAGATACCAAGTTGATTTATGGCACCATGTATCGAAGGTTTAAATGGATGCGGTCGATGTAGCAGACTTCGTCAGATTCCCCCTCATTTGAGGGGTTTTTAATTGTGGGGACACTCTTCCCTGCAGGCGCAACCCCCTGCAGTTAATTACGCTACTGCATCGCGGTAACAACTTTCTCTTTCTCCAGATGGTCACTTCGTGTCGTGGGTGTTTGTTTTGTTTGTGGTTGCCCATGGATTATATACGGAGACTAATTTATATTGTCGTCCGTAGGACGTGGATTAGTCCAAATCCTTATTTTCTTAGATTTGGGTTTGGGGTTTGGGTTTAAGGATACGTTAGCCTCATTTGAGACTAAGATCAACTTAAAAGTTTGTTAAGGATACGTTAGTCTAATTTTAGACTAAGATCAACTTAACGGGATCGTTTAGATCCGACAAGAGAGCAATTGGACTCTGTTGTTTAGTTTATTGACATTGCGGTCGATAATTAGTTTAAGGACATTACGGTCAATCGTTAGTTTAGGGACATCTCAGTCCGATGTTAGTTTAAAGACATCACGGTCGATGTTAAGGACATCATAGTCCTTGGGATTAAGGACCCCACAGTCCAATGTTAGTTTAAAGACATCACGGTCAAGGTTAAGGACATCATAGTCCATGGATTTAAGGACTCCACAGTCCGATGTTAGTTTAAAGACATCACGGTCGAGGTTAAGGACATCATAGTCCATGGACTTAAGGACCCCACAGTCCATAGAAATGTGTGGTCGCCGGGACCCGTCACCTCTCTGACAACATTGAAGGATTACAACGACAGATATCAGAGGAGTAACGAGATGTACCCTCGAACCAGTGTAAATTTTTTGAGAGATCTGTAGCCCAGTTTGGGACTAAGATCTGTTGAATATTTATGAGCCGATGTGCTCAGTTCAATATAGGTTGAGGACTTATGGCTAGAATTGGGCTAAGTCCAAAATGTTTAACATTTTTAGTTGCTCTGGCTATTAAGCCTTTATTTGGGCTCAGCCCTTTTAATAATGCTAAGAATTGGGCTCTGACATGTTTTGTCTGGTATTGAATGCATAGCATTCATCAGAACATAGTGTGTTCTGACAGTGCGCCATGTGGCGCGTCAGGCGCTTTGCGCCAGTCAAAGAGAGCATTGCGCTTTTGTCAGGTAGCGCACACGAAGAGGACACGTGTCGTGCTTAGCGCTAAGCGCTAGTTTATTAGCGCATTGCGCTTTTAATTTATGAGCGCGTTGCGCTAGTCTGTTGTTGCGCCAACGAGTGACACGTGGCGCGCTTGGCGCTGAGTGCCAGCCCATGAGCGCAGTGCGCTGTTTCAGAAGCACAAAGCGCAAGTGGTGTCTATGGTTGACACGTGGCATGTTTTGGCGCTGAGCGCCGATCCAAGGAGCGCAAAGGCGTAGTTCATGAGTGCAAGGCACTTTTCAGTAGCGTAAAGCGCATTTGATCAATTTTAAGATCAAAGATCAAATTTATGTTCTTCTTAAAGGAGGCTTTGCCTCAAGATCCAAGAACAAAAGTTCTTGTTTTATAAAAAGGGCTCTGCCTTTACAGATCAAAGATCTGTGAATGAAGTAAAATACTTCTATTATTTTTTTATGCTTAGATCTTTTGATCTTTTTATCAAAAACCTTAGTATTTTTTCAGATCTATGATCTTTTTAGAAGATGGTTCTTCTTTATACGAGATGGTTTCATCTCTGTTATTCAAGAACATAGTTCTTTACCTTAAAAACGAAGAAAAATCTTCTTTTTTCTAAGAGCTTTCTCTTCTTTTTCTCAAAGTTTTGCAGAGGGTTTTTCTCTTCTTTTTCTGTCTTGTATATTTTTGACTTGAAGTCTAGGGGCCTTTATATAGGGCCAATTGATTTGTTGAATCAGTTTTAAGAGATTTTGCTCTGATTGATTTGGGAATATTTCCCACCGTTGGATTTTTGATCCTAAGGCTTCTGTTTTACAGAAGATAATCTTTTTGTTTTAATAAGATTAGAAAAATCTTTCCATAATAGAATTTTAGTTCTGATTAATAAATAATTTATTATTAGTAGATCTTTTGATCTAACGGTGGGGGATTTTTAATCCCAGCGCTGGCACACTTTGCGCAAGCGCACCTACGTTCGATACGTGGCGCGCAGCACAGAGCGCAGCGCAACTGCGCTAGTGCACCTGTGTTTGGCACGCGGCATGCAGCGTAGAGCACTAGCGCACCCATATTTGACACGTGGCACGCTGCACAGAGCGCAGCGCAACTGCGCTAGCGCACCCGTGTTTGACACGTGGCGTGCAGCGCAGAGCGCTGGATCTGAAGCATTGCTTCAACTTTTAAATTTTGAATTTTAAAACAGAGCTTTGCTCTGATTGGGGGTGCGCCGTCTAGGGCGCAACGCTCCTGGCGCTAGCGCGTCTGCGTTTGACACGTGGCGCGCAGCGCACAGAATCTGAAGCGTTGCTTCAATTTAAATTTTGAATTTTGAAACAGAGCTTTGCTCTGATTGGGGGAAACAAATGCCCCCCTACCGTTGTGCTCTCGTGGCGCACACGTGAGTGCAGCGGTGGCAACATCTGAGCCCTTGGATCAACTCAGAAGTTGAGGAGGCGGTTCAGTGCCTATAAATAGGTCCTTTGGTCCCTTAGATGATTTCCATCTTCTTCTCAAGAATTTTATTCAGAGCCTTGCTCTTCAGTTAAGAACTTTCAAGAGTCAGAACTCTTTCCAAACTTAGGTAAAATTGATTTTTTTTAATAAATTAGGGTTTTTACCCATTAACAGAGCCGTGCTCTTCATAGATCTTTGATCTAAAGAAAACCCTTTTAGGGTTTCATTAATAGAGCCTTGCTCTCATGAACCCACAGATCTATAGAGATCTTTCTTGGGGTTTCTTAGCCCATGAATCAGAGCTCTGCTCTTTTGATAATATGTAGATCTTTTGATCTTTGATGAAGAACTCTTAAGAGTTTTTTCATGGATCTTGAAGATCCCAGAGTTTTTAATTCTCAAGAATTAATTTTAATTAATCTTTGATGGATTTTCCACCATCATTACAGAGCTAGGCTCTTTAAGAAATTTTATTCCTTCATGACCAGAGTTTGACAAGTGTCGCTCTGTTATAGAGCTTTGCTCTCAAAGAGAGATTTTCTCCTTTTCCCTAGGGATTTCTCATTCAATGAGAAAATTCTTTGAGGATTTCCTCATTAATTGACAGTCTCATCCAATATTGAGGCTGTTTTATTAATTGATGCATTTTCATCTGGATTTTTTGGGTCCCCCTTGGGTCCCCTATCCACTGTATTGCAGTGTGGTACAAATTTTAAAGTGTCGAGCGTCAGAATTCTAAGATTAAATTATAGTACTAATAATTGAATTCTGTTCTCTCTCGCAGGCGAGATGTCTTCCGATCACTCTTTCCCATTTTTTCGTTCAGAGGGAGGATTCCCTGAAGCACCTGTGGACCGGGAGGTTCTCGCGCTCATTAGAGACTATGATCCAGAACACAAAAACCTTCACTTGTGGGGTAGGTGGTATGACCAGATCATCAAAGGTCGTCAAAGCTTCTCCTGTACGACGCCGTCGGAGCCGATCTCGTCGATTTTGTATGCAGATGCACCCCCGGTGAACTATGCCGTGGAGGTTGTCAATTGGACTTCGGAGGGTCTTCTTCAGCTTTCGATTGCCGCCATACCCATGCAGCTGCCGGCAGCTTTGGATACCTTAGGGCGACGCATATGCCAGGGCGAGTCGCGCCCTTGGGGACAACCCTACAACATCGGGTTGACTCCCCGACATTCGGCCGGGTATTTGCAGTGGGCCAGATACATTTTTTCAGCGAAGAAAACGCAACTGCTGAAGCTCGGTCTATATCCCGCAGTTTATGCTACGCTGTTCCAATATTCTGCTCCTCCGACATGGTGGATTAAGGCGTTCTTGGAGCAATGGAATATCCCAACCCATACCTTTCTTCTACTGGACAGAGAAGTCTCCATTTCCTTAGAAGAATTTGCTGAGATTTCCGGTTTTCCGGTTAGTGGGGAGCACTATGAGGAGCTGCTTCCTCCGGACGAATACATTTTCGCCACCAAGCCAGTGCTGATGGGCTTAACACCGGAGAACGCCATCTAGCACCAGTTTCCTAGTTTGAAAAAGGTGCTGAACATGTACGAGAGCCTCTTTTTGGAATCCGGAGGCCAGGGGGTTAGTTTCGCAGACTTCATTGCCCGGTTTCTTCGCCCGGAGATTCTATCGCAACGAGGCGAAAAATTTGCCAAGGTCGACGACCCCTTTGACTTTGTCTTGGACCGTCGACCGGTCTTGGAAGATGATCAGAAGGGCTTTTTCCTCCCTAATGCCGTGATCATTCCTCTGTTAGAAATCGCCGCTCCGGGCATTGACGAGGAGGCGTTCTTCCTTGGGTTTCTTAGGCTGTGGTCGTGCTGGTTCGCGCTTCCTATGCACCCTCGCTATATGAGGCCCTCTGTCTTCTACCCGGCGCATCGAATGGTTGCCGGGATACAAGTGGCCATTGGGATTGCGGGGTTAGCCTACCTGTACCATGGTCTTAGAGTAGCGGCGGATACAACTGAACCGGGGGTGCATGCCGCCTACTTCCCTATGCATTATTTTACTTCATGGATGGAAATGCACGTGCTCGGGGTATTTGGCATTCATAAAAGACCCTCGTTTTTCGAGAAATGCAGATTCCCAAGAATTATGCGGCTGGTCGACGCTTCTATAGTGAATCCGTCTCAGCGGGAGGCTAGGGGATTGCTTCATCGTCCGTGCACGGTCGGAGCTGGTATGTCTGTTACGGACAAAGTCCTGACGATCGGACAAGAAACTTCCAAGACGGTGCTGGCATTGCGCGACACCTTTAAGGACGGGGCCTCCGTGTTGAAAGCTCGGGAGATTCTACACCTATACTCCATTAGGCTGAGCTTTCTCGTATTCAGGCAAAATGATGCGACGCTTTTTATGAGATATACTCCCCATCATTTTACCCAGCAGCTGAGTTATAACCAGGGGGTTTCACTGGAGGCGTTCTTTGAAGAACCTGCTGCCACCAGAGAGGGAATACGGAGTGCGCTGCATCACTTTATGCGCTTAAATATGGGCTCCCAATTCTTTATTAGCGAGCCGAGTTGCATTCCGTGGGCCCTTAATGTACACGGGGCCTGGTATCAACATGCGATGGGCGCTGTCATCAGGGAAGAGAGGCGACTGCTGCTCGATCGTAAGAGTGCGCCCCTTGCCAGCGATCGCAACATCCCTTTGAAGCGACGGATCGCTGTTCCCCCTCCGCTAAGAGGGGTTGCTGCAGTTGAGCCTCCACGTATGCTAAGCCCCACGCGTGGATTGCCCCATGCTCCTGTGGAGATAGTGGACATGACCTCGGTGCCCCACGCTCCCGTGGAGACGGTAACCGTAGCTTCACCCGAATCTGGCGTGGGCTCGGATATCGGGACTCGCCGTCCCAAAGTGCCCACGAAGCGCAAGATGGTGCTGGCTGCGACCGGAGATCGCTCACAGAAGAAGAAAAATAAGTCGCTCTTCTCTGCCGATGACGTATTTGGTCAGGAGCCTCATTCTCCTTATAGTGAGGGCTTGAGCGAGTATGGGATAAATGAGGGCTTATTCATGCCGCCCGATGATACTGATCTGGCGGCTTTCATCGCAGCTTCCGAGCGATTGGCAAGCCGCGAAGAGGGGTTGGCTATCCTCGCACGATCAGGTAATCATTAGTTGTATTTTTCGCCATTACATCATACTTCTATTATTGTTTTTTGACTGACGCTTTTCCTTCTTTAATAGGCATTTCTACCGAAGAAGCTCTCGCTGCTTCTCTCAAGACTTTTGAGGAAGAAGAACGACTTCGAGCATGCTTAGGCCTCGGTACATTTCGGTTCGCCATGTTTCTGCTCCCATTTCTTATGAGTAATCTGACCCTTTCTTTGTCTTATCGCAGGGACCATAATGCCTATCCCGTAAGCTGATACGGATATTCTCCCCGGGCCAGCTACCGAAGCCCCGGCCTCTTCGGCACTGCCAAAAGAGGCCTTACTTAAAAAACCGATGACGGAAGCCTTGACGGCTCCAGAGGTAACCTTGGATGTGGACGATGACGTCCTGTTGAAGGAGGCTTCTAAAAGGTCTGTTTTGACGGCTCGGGGGGAAAGGAAGCGCCGGAGGCGCGCAACAAGGGAGCGTAGTGCTGCTTTAGCTGCGGGCACAGGTTCAAGCGCTGCTACTCCCGCTGCTATTCCTTCAGAGGAGTCTCTGGTTGCCTTGTTTACAGCTTACAAACGGGCGGCACGTGCGGCTCGGGATGCAAACGGTAAATCAACGCCAGGTAATGTGCCTTGAGGCTCCGTTGTCAAAGTTTTAAACTATCAGTTCTCATATATCTTGTCTTGCAGGGCCGAGCCTTACTGAAGAAGTGGCGGCGACTGCTGAGCCTGAGGGAGCGGTGGAGGAGGTAGCTGCTATTCCCGAACCCGGGGCGGCGGCAGGCGATCTGGCCACAATTGCTGGGCCCCCGAGGTAGTGGCTGACGAGACAGTCACGATTGCTATGCCCGAGATAGCTAACACTTCCGAGCCTGAGGTAGCTGCGGGTGAGACCGGTACAATTGCTGGATCCGAGGTGGCCGCTCTTTCTCAAGAGTCGGGCACCGCTCCGATCATCGCTCTTCCCGCCTACGGTTCTTTATCGTCTCCCGGCATCGCAAGCGTGACGAAGGCTCTCGTGGAGTCGGGGGACGAGGCAACGGGAGGTGAGAACACCTCGATGGAGGAGGGAGACGCCGTTGTTGTATCAAGTGACGCCCTCGTCACGGATCCAGCTGGCGACTCATCAGGTAGATTTTAGGTCACCGTCCTTCTTTTTATTCTGCAATCTTTCCTGACAGGGTTTATCATGTTTCTAATGCAGGTGCGGCTAGTGCTGATGTCGCGCTACCCGAGGCAGCGCCATCAGCTACCGCCTTGACGGTGACACCTCCTCTACCCTCTCTCATACCATCTCAGATGTTGGAAGGTGCGGATTCGTGATTGATCAGTCTTATTTTTTAAGCTGTATAACGTACGTACTGACGTTGCACTACTGCGTCCTTGCAGGAGTCCTTTTTGACCACCTGTATCATGTGCTGCACCCACACTTCTCCTTCTTGTCGGAGATTAGTCCGCCGGCTGGTGTCGGTGAGTATTTTCTCTAAACGACGTCCTCTTCTTTAACGGGCAGTCACATTACTGCTAACTCTTCTTTATATTGCTTGTAGCCTTACGAATTGAAGGAGGGGACAGGGCTGTCATTGCGCCATCAGTACTCCCAGCCCTTCCCCCTGTTGCAGCCGGTATAGTAGACTCTACTTTTCGTGTATTTTCTTTATTTCTTGGGCCGACATCTGATTATGATCTATTTTTCAGCAATCACATAGACTCCAGCCCCGTTCGAGTCTCGCATTATAATGACGGCAAGGCCTTTTTCCAGGCGTCCATCATCCAAAGGTGCTTTGACCAGTTTACGCATGCTGAGCGAATATATCGAGGAACTTGACGCGGAGACTCCCACATCTGCAGCGGATTTTGCCGCAGAGGTTAACCCTATGCTGGCGACGCTCATGAACTTTCATGGTGAGGGCGTCGTTGAGTCTTGGGTTAATCGCTGCAGGGAAATCGAGGCTTGCCTGCATGAGCTTGAGCTTAGGCGTCCTGCACCTGAGATTATGGCTATGAGCGCTCAACGGGATGCGTGGATCGAGCATGGCACTTCTTACTTTCGTCATCTTGAACAAGAAGTGGCTTTAAAGCAGAAGGAATGTAAAGAAACTTCAAGCGAATCTGCTCGACTGCATGCTGAGGTTGATGTGAATGCTGCCCAGTTGAAAGTTATCTTCGAAGGCCTTCTGCGATGTATTTCTGATGGGTTAACATTGAGGCAGAAGCTCGACGTCGTCGATCGGGATGCACAAGATCGTGAAGCAGCTCAGCGGGCCGTCGAGGAACAGCTTTCGTCTTACTTGCAGCAACGAGCCCAGGTTGAAGCGGAGTTGGTCGCGGCAGCTGATCAAGAAGAGGGGATGAGGGAAGTGCGCGAGCGGCTGATTGGATTATTGAAAGCGCTTTCCTCTCAATAATTTTTTTTGTACCATTTGTAATTTTGAATAAAATGTATTTGTTCATTTATTCTTTCATATGATGTATTTTGTACCCAATTGAATTTATGAATAAAAGATACACATTTTTGTAATGTCTTGTGTCATCTCTTTGCTTTCTTCTTTCTTGCTGTGTTGTTTGCCATGTGATTTTAGCAAGTGCGGTCTGTAGATAGTATGTAGCTGTCAGTCTTGGGCTCTTTGTAGGGCGGTGATGGCTTAGAAAACAGGGTTAGGATCTGTCACCTAAGACTTTTCAACTTTATGAGCCGTGAGGGTCTCATAAAGAATTTTCTCCCTAGGGTCAAGAGGATCCCGTAGGTGTAATTTCTCCTTAAGAATCGTGAAGATTCCTAAGTGTGTTTTCTCTTGAAAGTCGTAAGGATCTCACAAGAGAATTTACTCCCTTATGAGTCGTGAGGACCCCCAAGTGATGGGTGAAGTTGCCCTTATCCGCATTTCATGGAGTCAGGGGTTGCTCTGGATGCTTCCCACGGGTTCACTGCCGTGTTCTGCGTGGACCAGGCTCCGCTGTGGACGTTTCCCACGGGGTCAGTGTTGACATTATCCGCGTTCCACGTGACCAGGAATTTTGCTCTGGATGCTTCCCACGGGTTCACTGCCGTGTTCGGCGAGGACCAGGCTCCGCTCTGGATGCTTCACACGGGGTCATTGCCGTGCTCTGCGAGGACCAGGATCCGCTCTGGAGGTTTCCCACGGGGTCAGGATTGACATAAGCCGTGTTCCACGTAGCTAGGAATTTTGCTCTAGATGCTTCCCACGGGTTCACTGCCGTGTTTGGCGAGGACTAGGCTCCGCTCTGGATGCTTCACACGGGGTCATTTCCATGCTCTGCGAGGACCAGGATCCACTCTGGACGTTTCCTACGGGGTCACTGCCGCGTTCCATGTAACCGGGAATTTTGCTCTGGATACTTCCTACGGGTTCACTGCCGTGTTCGGCGAGGGCCAGGCTCTGCTCTGGATACTTCACACGGGTTCACTGCCGTGCTCTGCGAGGACCAGGATCCGCTCTATACGTTTCCCACGGGATCGGGATTGACATATCCGCGTTCCACGTAGCCAGGAATTTTGCTCTGGATGCTTCCCACGGGTTTACTGCCATGTTCGGCGAGGACCGGGCTCCACTCTGGATGCTTCACACGGGTTCACTGCCGTGCTCTGTGAGGACCAGGATCCGCTCTGGACGTTTCCCACGGGGTCGGGATTGACATATCCGCGTTCGACATAGCCAGGAATTTTTCTCTGGATGCTTCCCACGGGTTCACTGCCGTGTTCGGCGAGGACCAGGCTCCGCTCTGGACGTTTCCCATGGGGTCATTGCCACGTTCCATGTAACCAGGAATTTTGCTCTGGATGCTTCCCAAGGGTCACTGCCGTGTTCGGCGAGGACCAGGCTCCGCTCTGGACGTTTCCCACGGGGTCATTGCCGCTTTCCACGTAACCAGGAATTTTGCTCTGGATGCTTCCCATGGGTTCACTGCCGTGTTCGGCAAGGACCAGGCTCCGTTCTGGACGTTTCCCACGGGGTCAGGGTTGACATTATCCGTGTTCCACGTGACCAAGAATTTTGCTCTGGATGATTCCCACGGGTTCACTGCCGTGTTCGGCGAGGACAAGGCTCCGCTCTGGATGCTTCACATGGGGTCATTGCCGTGCTCTGCGAGGACCAGGATCCGCTCTGGACGTTTCCTACGGGGTCATTGCCGCGTTCCACGTAACCAGGAAGGGTTAACTTTATCCGCATTTCACGGAGTCAGGGTTTGACTCTCAGTTATCTGTGTACCGCCAAGTCATGGAACTGGGAGTTGCCGCTGTTCCGCTTTGCTTGGTGTTGTGTCTGTTGTAATGAGACGAATGTTGAGATGATCTCCAGACTATCTGTGAACCGTTGAGATTTGTCTCCTTCTTCTGATGAAACCTGGGGAGGAGGAGTGTGATTCCTTCTTTGTTTGCGCCCCTGGATCGTATACAAGGATTGATATGATATCACCTGTAGGGCATAAATTTCATTTTATATATTTTTTATTTTATCTCTTTCCGCGATGCTCTATCATTTCAGCTATTATATCGCGAAGGTCGCGATTGCCCAATCATTTCGGCTAGTTTTCGCGGTGCCCAATCATTTCGACTATTTATTTTATTTTTTCTACTCGCTGCTTTTTATTGCGAGTTGCCCAATCATTTCGGCTGTTTTGCATGCATACATTTTTTTACTTGCTGATTCTGTTGCAAGTTGCCCTATCATTTCAGCTATTTCGTATGCATGTGTGGCTCGCTAGCTTTTTACTGCAAGCTTGGGATTAGACACCGAGCTCAGCACCGCTACAACTGGGATATGGCCAGGAACGAATCATTATTTGCCTCTTTCGATGACGAACAAAGGTGTCTTAGTAAACGGGGTTAGGATCCTATTGACTAAGTCTTTTGACTTCATGAGTCGTAAGGGTCTCATAAAGGTATTTCTCCCTGCGAGTCGTGAGGATCCTGTAGGTGTAATTTCTCCTTAAGAATCGTGAGGATTCTTAAGTGCATGTTCTCCTGTAAGTCGTAAGGATCTTAAAAGAGAGTTTTCTACTTATAAGTCGAGAGGACTCACAAGGGTTGTTCACCGTGTAGACATATTCCTAGTCACGGATGAGACTTTGTTAGGAAAATGTTTATTCGCGCCCATGGATTATATACAAGGTTCAGTATTGAGCTGCTTGTAGGGCAGTATTGGAGGTTGTGGGGGCTGCTTAAAAACAGGTTCAGATCTCTGTAGGTTAAGACTTTTGAATGTTATGAGCCGTGAGGGTCCCATAAGAGGGTTCTCCTTGCGGGTCGTGAGGATCTCGCAAGTGTAATTTCTCCTTAGGGATCGTGGGGATCCCTAAGTGTGTTGCTCCCTTATGAGTCGTAAGGATCTCACGCGGGTGGTTTCTCTTTACAAAGCCGAGAGGACCTCGCAAGTGTCTTTTAACGAGATTGCGTCCTTTCGGGTTTTCACAAAACTCGCCAGTAGCCCTGCTATTTTTACTCACGGAGCCCTTTCGGGTTTTCATCCGTGCCCTTTTTGCTTGTGGACATACCATTTTTTTTTATTCTAACGAGATTGCGCCCTTTCGGGTTTTCACAAGACTCGCTGGTAGCCCTGCTGTTTTTACTCACGGAGCCCTTTCGGGTTTTCATCCGTGCCCATTTTGCTTATGGACATACCGTTTTCTTTTTTTCTTAATTCCTTTTTTGTATATCGGCTTCGGGATGCTGCAATCCACCGTAGTTTATTGACATCTCGGTCAACGGCTAGTTTTAGGACATTGTGGTCCATCGTTAGTTTAGGAACGTTTCGGTCCGTCGTTAGTTTAAGGACGTTTCGGTCCGCTGTTAGTTTAAGGACGTTTCGGTCAGTAGTAAAGGAAGCCGGTTACTACTTACATAGTTTAGGCTTAGGAAGATAGCGAGTGAACATAGTCCTCGTCATCTATCATTGACTTAGGCCGTGACTCATCAGGCGTAGTATTTCTTCAGGAAGCGACCATTTATTGGCCTGAAGGGCCTTTCGCCATGAATGTCGATGAGTAGATATGCTCCACCCTGGTAAACTTTGTCTATGATGTACGGGCCTTCATAGTTTGGCTCGAATTTCCCTCGTTTAGCACGATTGGGGATCATAGGTCTTTTGACCACTAGCACGAGTTCGCCTTGGCGGAATGTCCTCGGCATGGTCAATCTTTCATATGAGCGCGTCATCTTAGCTTTATAAGCCTCTAGATTTTGTTGCGCTATGAGCCGGGTTTCATCACGGGCATCGAGATCCTCGAGGCGAAGGTGAGCATTCTCTTCGTCCGTTAGCTCGTAATGAACTGCCACTCGTAGAGAGGGTAACTCTATCTCGAGGGGGAGTACCGCTTCTGTACCGAATACCAATGCTTATGGAGTTGTGTTCGTGGCCATTTTGAACGAAGTCCGGTACGCCTAGAGAGCTTCAAGCAGTCTCTCGTGCCAGTCCTTCTTATTTTGGGATACTGTCTTTTTCACGATCTTTGTCAAGGTCTTGTTGAAACCCTCAGCTAGACCGTTAGCTCGGGGATTATAGACTGATGAATATCTCCAGTCTATGTTATGTTGTTGTGTGAAGCGGCTGATTTTGTGGCTTCTGTAGGCTGGCCCATTATCGGAGATGATTCGTCTCGGAGTGCCAAACCGATAAATGACATGTGTCTTGAAGAAATGGAGGATATTCGTCGTCTTCACTTCCCTCAGCGGTACTGCTTCTGCCCATTTGGAGAAGTAATCAGTTGTCGCCAAAATGAATCGATGTCCTCTGGACGACGCTGGTTTGATGGGACCGATTATGTTAGTTCCCCACATTTCGAACGGCCAGCTGGCCACTGTCAGATGTAGTAGATTCGGATGCTGGTGGATAAAGTCCCCATGGATCTGGCACGAGTGGCATTGCTTTGCATACTCGAGGCAGTCCTAGATCATCGTGGGCCAATAATAACCCATCCGTTTGATCTTCAGCTTCATCTTCGGCCCGGCTTGGTGAGAACCGCAGAGTCCGTCGTGAGTTTCTTGGACGACTCTCTTTGCCTCTTCAGCTCCAAAGCATCTTAACCACAGAGAATCAAGCGACCTCTTGTACAGAGTATCGTTGACGAAGGCAAAAGACAGAGCTCGCTTCATGAGCTGATGTTTTGAGGACGCATCTTCAGGCGTTCGATGGGATTTGAAGTAGTCTATAAAGACTTCTCTCCAATCCTCAACCGTTTCTTGGTCTTTTATTTGCAGGGCCGTCTGCTCAGTCGCTTCCTTTTCCTCGGATGATTCCGGATATTTTTCTGCCGGTGCGAGGACCCGACGGCTTTGCACAACGATCCTCACGTCATCGAGGTTCTTGTCGGCTAGTTCTTTAGCGAGCTTGGCTAATGCTTCCGCTTTGCTACTTTCCGCACGCGGTATGCTTTCGAGGGTGTAGGAAGGAATTTGGGTCAGCAGCTGCTGTACTTTCTCGCCGTACTTTACCAACTCTAGTTTGCACGTTTGGTAGTCGCCATTTACTTGACTGACGACCAGTTGGGAGTCTCCGTATATGGGGAGGTTTTCAATTCCCATGTCGATAGCGACTCGAGACCTGCTATCAAAGCTTCATACTCAGCTTCATTGTTTGTCCTCGGCTTTGTTAAGGAGAAAGCAAAGCGCATTATCCCTCCTTGTGGAGTTACGAAGATGAGGCCTACCCCTGATTGAATTATAGGGGTGCTTTGCTTGCGCTTCTTCATGGAAGACGCTCCATCAAAATAAAGTTCCCATCGGGTGCCATTACGGTCGATCGTGTCAAACGCATGCTCGTCTGGCAGTTCGCAATTTAAAGGAGAATCGGCTGGTATTGGATGCTTAGCGAGGAAGTCGGCGATGGCCTGGCCTTTCACTGCCTTAAGAGGCTGATAGGTTATTTTGAACTCCATCAAGAGCAAGGCCAACTTAGCGAGCCGTCCCATCAATATGGCCTTTGACATCAAATATTTGAGAGGATCCACCTTTGATATGAGATGGACCTCATGCGCCAACGCATAGTGCCTGAGCTTCGTTATTGCGAAGATCAATGCCAGGCAAGGTTTTTCGATGGGAGAATAATTGCTTTCTGCTCCCAGTAGAACTCGACTCAAATAGTAGAGGGCTCTCTCCTTCCCTTGGTTGTTCTCTTGTTCCTAGAATGCGCCTAAAGAACCTTCGAGGGCTGTTGTATAAAGAATGAGAGGCTTTACCTTGACCGGAGTGGCTAGCACCGGGGACGGCAAGTGATTTCGTCCTGTGCGCTTTGGCATTTTTGATCCCAGATGAATGGGGTTCCCTTCGTCATCAGGTGACTGTAAGGGCGGCACTTGCCTAAGAGATTGGCTATAAATCGCCGAATATACGCGAGCTTCCCTTGGAGAGACCCCAATTGTTTAAGAGTCCTTGGCGGGGGCATTTCCATAATCGCCTTGATCTTCGACAGATCTATCTCGATGCCTCGGTGTCGGACGATGAATCCTAAGAATTTGCCCGAGGAGAGTTCGAACGCGCATTTGAGAGGGTTCATCTTCAAGTTGTATTGCCGAAGGCGCTGAAATACGGTCTTCAGATGCTCTAAATGCTCCTCGTATGATTTGCTCTTAACCAAGAGGTCGTCGATATAGCATTCGACGACTTCATGTAAGAGGTCATCGAAGATCTTCGTCATGGCCCTCTGATAGGTGGCGCCGGCGTTCTTTAGACCGAAAGGCATCACCTTGTAGCAGAATATACCCAAAGGGGTCTGGAAAGCGGTGTGCTTCTGGTCCTTGGGATGCATTTTTATCTGATTGTATCCTGACGATCCGTCCATTAAGGAGAAGAATTCGTGAGTGGACGTATTGTCTATCATCAGCTCGGTGACTGGTACTGGGAAGTCGTCCTTCGGGCAAGCTTTATTGAGATCCCGAAAGTCCACACATATGCGCACTGTCCCATTTTTCTTCATCACCGGGACGATGTTGGAGATCCAATCAGGATACTGAACTTCTTGGATGAAGCCAGAGTCGATTAACTTGTTGACCTCGGCGTTGATACTCATCTCAAGCTCAAGCCGCATTCTCCTTAGTGCTTGTTTGATTGGCTTGATGTTCGGGGATATGGCCAGTTTGTGGACAGCAATCTCTGGGTCTAGTCCTGGCATTTCGGAATAGTTCCACGCGAAGCAATCTTTATGCTGCATGAGCACGTCCTTTAGCATTGCCACCTTTTCTTCGGACAACAGCTTACTGACGAACGTCGGCCGCGGGTCACTTGCCGTCCCCAAATCAATTTTCTTGAGGTTATCTGCAGTGGTATGTATTCCATCTTCCAGCTCTTTCGGCGCCGGTGGAAATTCTGAGATTACCTCGCCATCATTGTTTTCGAAGCACCAGGGGAGGTCATCCATATTCTCGGGCTCTTCTTTTGATAGCGTTATCATATGACAAGTACGAGCTCACTTCCAAGACCGATGTTGATCTGGTTCTATTCTCGCTGTATGCGCGGCTTTTGGTCCGTGCTTCTGTGGCGGGTTTATCCTCCAACTGCTGGATAGAGCGAACTTGCCGAGCTGATATTGGTCTTCGACCCAGTCCTTGAAGGTGAAGCAGCCTTCGAGAAGATGTCCTATTGCTCGATGATAAGGGCAATAGTCTAGGTGAGAGACCTCGTTGGCTTGCTCGGGGCGTTTAGACTCCGGAAGTGTAATCATTTGATGTTTTATGGCGAGATGAAGCATCTTCCGTGTTTTGCTCTGAGGAAAAGAATATGCTCGAGTCATCTTCTTTATAAGGGACGAATCCGGATTGCTCGATTCCCGATCGCATGGCTTCTTGGTCCCGCTTTGTCGCCGTCGAACGCCTTTCCTGTTCTTTGGTTTGTTTCTGCCTCTGCGTCGGGCCTTTTGCACAACGGGTTGACAGGGAGGAGCATTTTCATCTTTCGCAGCCTGTTGAAGAAGGAGTTGCGTCCTGGTTTTCTCGTAGATGGCCATTTCGCGATTATGGTCGTCTCGAATCTTTTGACTCGCTTCCCTTATAAGCTTTTCCATTTGCTCTTCGAACGATGGACTGGGCATTTTCACGGCGGGAGTTCTTTCTGGTTCAGGGTTAGCATCTTCCCACAGAGCATCTCCTTCTTCATCAAAGTCATGTATGACGTAGCAGTCGCGGGATTGCTCCCGTTTCTTGGACCGAACATATCCAAGCCCGATCGTTTCCATTCTCCCATTGGGCAACTTGCGCTGAGTTTCGGGAACGTTCCAGATCCTGTTATAGAATCGTGCTTGTCACGTAGTTTGCTTAAGAGGTACGCCTTGGCGCCTTAACAGCCTTTTTAGTCCGTTCGTGTAATATCTGGGCAAACGGATGGGGTGGAGCCTGTCAAGTGTAGAATCCGCGCCGTGCCAGATTTCTTTCTCCACTTTGGTTTCCCCGGATCGGTAGAATAGGATCGCCTTTTCGCCTTCTCGCCTGGGAGGGACATAGAATGTCTGCAGCTCTTCCACACTGTAGGTATCAAGCGCGTCTAGTTCTTTATGATGCTTGGGTGGCACCATGGCAACTTGCAGACTTTGCTCTTCATCAGTGTTCATCACAGAATACTGCATTTTATACCGCCCATTCTTACGCTCGGTTGTTTATAGGTAGGTGCTTTTAATCCGTGTTTGTTACATATTTGCAGGATACAGGTTCTCGGTTCTAAAACGGTGAAATTCATGGAAAACACGACAAAATCCGGGTTCCTGCCAACCACTGAGAAAACACGGTCTCCGCTCGTCATCCGTATGTTGCCAGATACCAGTTTAGGAAGACAAAATGTCAAATCAATGTCACCTTCATGCACAAGGCTCAATGGCAACAACAAGTTCCAAGAAATCTACGCGGAGCTCGAGGCAATCATGACAAAAGCATCCACAAAAAGTCCACCTTTCCTCAACAGAAATTCTGGAAGAAATGTAAAAGTATTTTCAGAAAATATGTATACCAGACAACAGGGGACAACAAACCAGGAAAAGTACCAAAAGCCCACGACCCAACTCATCAATACGGCCGTGGATCCGCGGCCAAAGGGGGGTCTTGGCCGCGGATCCGCGGCCATGTGGGGTCCTCACCTTGTCGTCTTTTGGGGGTATTTTGAGGACTTCATATAGTGTCAGAATTTGCCTCTAGGGTTTCACTTCCCCGCCTATAAATACAGCAGATTTGAGCTAAGCCAAGGGTCCAATTTTGTGTCCACTCTTTTGTAGTTTTTTGTATAGTTTTTCTTCTTCTTCTTCATTCTTTTTCCATGAAAATTGTAGTGAGAGCTTTTTGAGTGGAGATCAATGAAGATGAGGGTTTTGTATCATTCTCTTGTGTTTCTTCTTCCCCTTGAGATTCTTGCTTTCTCTTGATCATTCAACCTCTTCATTGAGCTTGAATGGTTAAGGGTTAGTTATTGATCTCAAGGGTCGTATTTTCTCACGGGACTAGCACTTCATTTCACATGCGTTCTCTATCGTTCCCTTGATCTTGCAACCTCTTGATTGAGCTTGCAAGTTTAAGGGTTGGCTATTGATCACATGCTTGTCTTGAGTCCTAATTCCTTGTTCTTTTTACTCGCTTTTTATTACTCGCTTTTTATTACTTGCAATTTATTTCATGCACTTAAATTCCATGCACCTTTATTCTTGTAATCTTTTCTTTTCTTTGTTCTTTTCTTTTTGCTCTCTTTTGTTCATTTTGTGAATGAATGTAATTATTATTGTGAAGAAGAAATACGATATTCTAAGTTAAAGATTTTCTTTTCTCTTTTCCTTTTCCCGTTATTTTCCATTGAACTCCGCCCAAACCATACGCAAGCGCTCCGTTAGGCACCCTACCCTGACAAAGGTAACGGTGATTCCTAACCGTGACCGGTTGCGTTTGGTTTGGCCGGAGGCAAAAGCAAGAGACAAAAACGGATGGACAAGGGTAAATAAGCCGTATTCCATGAATACCGCGCTTCAATCCCCTAATCCACGTTATTGCCGATTGCTCTAGCTTCAATTGGTCAAGACTCGGCTCAAAGGTTTCGAGTACGGATTTCGTTAGCTTATAATCTCGTATCTTTTCTTAACAACTTTATACTTGCAAATAAACACATAGGTTAGAATCAAACTCATACAGATTCTTTATTGACTCGTCTAAGACAAGGAAGGACATACAACCATCTCCCTGTGGATCGACCCGTGCTCAACCGGCTAGCTGCATAGCGACACCGTCCTGATCGCGGTAAACTTTAGAACTCTTAAAACTCGACACGCCAAAAGCGTGCGATCAAATGGCGCCGTTGCCGGGGAGACGGTAACGTATTTCTTTTCTTATTATTCGGGTAAATATTCTTTTTGTATATATTTGAAAAAATATATATATATATATATATATAAAAATCTTTTTGTTTTTGTTTTTTTTGATCATTTTTGTGGGCAAGTGTGCAGATTTTTGCGTATTTGCAAACTGCAATTGTGGGGAGCAAAGTGCACATTCAAAGTTAAGGTGCTTACGAAGTACAGTGCCAAAGATCCGGATAGTTTGACCCGCGCAAGCGAACCTTTCAAGCTTACCGGATTTGATTCAACGGGGGTTTCCTAACCCAAAACTTAACGGTACGTACTTTACTAACACCTTCTTCTCAAATCCGACGCATCCAATATACTATTCTTTGCAGGATTCTTTGCAAGTTCGCTAGCAAACGCTAAAAATTGAGTAACCCGTATTTGTTGCAGCGCCGCGCTTAAACTAAAAAACGATTGTTTGATTCTTTATAAGAATTTTTTGAATTGCGCATTGCATCAATTAATACGGACTTAAGGGCAAGCGAACCCCACAACATACGGTAAAGGATTTCATCACCTTTTCCGTGGCCCACAAATCACGAACTTGAGCATAACGTTTACCCGCACAAATTTTAAAAGAAACTAGACTTTAAGCCTTAAGGACTTCGCGCTCACTAGGAGAAGTTAACTGTGTTTAGAACCTTGCTTAACGGTATATTGTTTACGGGGTGTCTAGGAAAGTGTTAACGGCGAAACCGCCAAAAGAGAAAGGGTTATTTAATTAAGGAACTTCGCAAAAGCGTTGGAAAACCTCCCCTTATCTCTGCACTTACCTGGCCTCGTGATCAGTGTATCTTGAGCCTGTTTCTCGACATAGTTTTACTTCGACAATCAAGTTCTGGAGCAGGTCTAGTTGACCTAGGTGAACCCTAGAACGATTAGGTGTGTGGTATTTTCGTGTCGTGATTGTTTTTGTCAATATTCTTTTGTGTGTATATTTCATTCTTTTGTTAATATATTTCTATAAAAAAAATACATATAAAAAAAATCACATTCTTTTTCCCTCCTTTTCTCTTCCTTTCTTTCCTTTTCTCATCACATCATGGGTACTCCACCTCGCAAAACTCTTGCCGAACTTTGGTACCCACAACTTGACATCACTTCTTACGGTTCTTGCTTTGGCCGAACATCGAACGACCCCTCCATGCCCAAAGTTTCACTGAAAGATCGCATAGCAGCGTCTAGGACAAACACTTGCACTCCTCATTCCACTTTGTATCAACCTTTTCAACCTCCCGCACCCGCTTATGTTGATACCCCTTCTGCCAGCCGTCCTTTGTCCATCACTGAACGAATTGAACAATCCCGTAGCCGATCTTTCACTCCTTTCACCACTTCAAATTCTTGGGATCAACAATTCCATTCACCTTCCTATCCAAATGTTGATCTTGCTCCTGTCCAGCCATTCAATTCCTACCAATCCTACCCTACCTTTGCACCTTCCCTAGACATTGCATCAGAACCGCCATTTGGGAGTTTTCAGTATCCAAACAACTTTGAATTTTTTACTGAAACCCCTTCACAACCAATGTCTAGTCTAGAACAATCCTTGGAAGACTTTAGGGTAGCGTCAAGCCAACAGATGATGGATTTGAATGCGTCCATGGCCGCCCTCATACAACCTAGTGACCCGGTAGCTAGTTTCCAGCTAGCTCCAAATTTTCCAATGTATGATGAGGCGGTAGGACAGGCTGTGAATTTGAGTGGAGAGAGTGAGTTGTATACCCTTCCAAATCAAACCTACCCGTCTCAAATTGAATCCCACAACTCCTATGTTGAAAGTCTATCAAGTGTCCCAAATGAATTATCAGTTGAAGATAGAATGTTTAATGAGTTGTGCGACTTTGTAGTGTTTGATTTGCCAGATTGTGAAGGGACCTTGCCAAGTGAAACTACACCCAATCCTTTTGACCTCTACACCTCCATCTTAGAACCTGAATTGATTGAAATCCATGCTTTTGATGAGGTGTCTGAGAATATTGATTTTCACTTGATTAAGGATATTGACGCTGGGAATATTTTGGATGATGAACCCATAGATTTGGCTGAGTTTTTCTCTTCAAATCATCATCCCGAGTCCTTAAATGTTTTTCCCGAACCCCATATGCATCTGGATTTTGAAGAGAAGTGCATGGATGTGCTAAATTTTGAGGAAAATTTTGAGGATAGTCTTGAGGATGAACCAGTTCTAGATGATGAGTTGGATTTTCCAATTCATCCTGTTCCTTTCACTGACTGTGTACACCCTCCAGAACCCTTAACCGATACCCTTCCTCAGCCATTTCCCTCCATCCTTTCCATCGTTCCGACCTTGCAAGAACCCGTCTCACTTTCATTTACTATGTCTGGTTTACCAAGTTCGGCGTACCCATGGCTTCTTACGAATCTTGAGGGATTTGACCCAATCTCTCGACGGGTTAATAGATTAGCACAATCGCTGTTTACACATCGCTCATCACAAATTGTGCTAATCTATTCACTCCATTTGCACCCTCAAGTTCGTACTCCACTTCTTTTTCCCTTCCGCCATTCTTCTTCTTTTAATATACCGAGACCGTATCCCGCTTCTCTCCGCATACGGTCTCGCTTATTCTCCATCTCTTTTCTCTACGCCTTCTTTCACCAACCAGCACATTATAGAGATAAAATCTTTGAATGGTTGGTGCTCACTTTTGGCCTGTGTAAGGCCTTGTATAGCTTGATATTGTTCTTTTCCCCCCTAAACCTGAACTTCAACGCTTAACAGTGGGAACACTGTTTTACTTAAGTTTGGGAGGGACACCTTTTTTGTATATATCTTTTTGGTTTTTGTTTTGTATATAATTTGTTTCTAGGGAGCACCGGCAATTTTGACCCTCTTGGTATAGCCTGACAGTGAGGGCACTGTCAAGTTTAAGTTTGGGGGTGTGCTCGGTAAGCTTTCTTCCTTCGCATTCATTTGTATATTTTGCATTTGCATACCTTATTAAAAATCCATAAAAATCAGAAAAATTTCTAAAAACATAAAAACTTTTTTGTCAAGTTAGCTAGTAAGAGGACTCTAATTCAACATCTCGACGGTTTTGTTTGATAAAATAAGAACAACTAAATCTTACTTCTAGATTTTGAAAACCTGAATGATAACTCTCCTTTGTAGTTAACTATGGCTGATATACGTCTTTACATTACACTACACGTGTCGTGAGTTGTGGAAATTAGAAGACAAGTCTTTTATGTCTAAAAGAACTTTTAATGGATCAATGATTTTCTGAGAATCAAATAGGTTTGTTCTGAAATAAGTAATATCAAGAATAGTTTATGAAGTGAAGTGAATATGTAGGAATGTTATTGATGCCCTAATTGGAACTAAGTCTGAAAAATAACCCATCTGAAACTTGATTGGAATGATTACACACCAAACCCACTAAACACGTCTTTTATCCAAAAAAAAAATAATTGAACTGCCGACTATATCTCCGTTCGTATTAAATCATCTGATTTTCACGCCAAACTGTATTTTGTTTTTGGACCTGGGTAACTTGAGTAATTAAGTCCGCCGGGGTGTTTCTACACCTAATGCCCTAAAACCAACTGGTTTGGGTGCATTGGCCCAAAGCTCGCTAAGAAGCCTAGAAAGTCCAGATAAAAACGAAGTCAAGCAAGTGTTCTCTCCGAGTTAAAATTCCTAACGGTTCTTTGTGTGAGAATAATCTTGATAAAAGACAGGCTTTTATAAAAAAATTTAACGGAGATATGAAGGTTTTATTCTATGATAAAGACTATTGCACGTTCACAGAGGTGTGTATGAAATGAAAACAAGAAAAAGGTGGAGTGAAGAATAAGACCTAGTTTCCTGTTAGGGAAGATAGAAATTCTGAAGTTGAAACTTTACTGGAAAACGAAACTTGAAAAATGCTTAACTCTTTATAAAACTTATGTGATCCTTTTAAAATTGTTATCTGGGCTTTATTGTGCGACATGAGGACTTTAATCGACCTTTCTGGAACTTAACGGCACTATTTGCACTACACGTAAAGACATATAAAATCTGTAGTTAAATATGAAGCGAGGTGTGAAAACTAAAGGTTCGATAGTCTAGACTTAGGATTATAGAATTGTTATTTTCTGAAACAAAACTTTAGGGTTTGAATCTTAGTTATTTTATGACACTAGCTTGACGGGATTTTGTGGGTGTAATCCGCTGAAAACCCTCAGGAGACAACACTCCTCCTACTAGGGACACCTAGAGGTTTAACGGCTTGTTGCACATGCTCAGTGCAATCGCGTTCCCTGCGAAAGTGCGGTTAGGATTTTATTTTTTGTGAATAATTGGTTTTGCTCGGGACGAGCAAAAGTTAAGTTTGGGGGTATTTGTTCATCACAGAAAACTGCATTTTATACCGCACATTCTTACGCTCGGTTGTTTATTGGTAGGTGCTTTTAATCCGTGTTTGTTACATATTTGCAGGATACAGGTTCTCGTTTCTAAAACGGTGAAATTCATGGAAAACACGACAAAATCCGGGTTCCTGCCAACCACTGAGAAAACACGGTCTCCGCTCGTCATCCGTATGTTGCCAGATACCAGTTTAGGAAGACAAAATGTCAAATCAATGTCACCTTCATGCACAAGGCTCAATGGCAACAACAAGTTCCAAGAAATCTACGCGGAGCTCGAGGAAATCATGACAAAAGCATCCACAAAAAGTCCACCTTTCCTCAACAGAAATTCTGGAAGAAATGTAAAAGTATTTTCAGAAAATATGTATACCAGACAACAGGGGACAACAAACCAGGAAAAGTACCAAAAGCCCACGACCCAACTCATCATTACGGCCGCGGATCCGCGGCCAAAGGGGGGTTTTGGCCGCGGATCCGCGGCCATGTGGGGTCCTCACCTTGTCGTCTTTTGGGGTATTTTGGGGACTTCATATAGTGTCAGAATTTGCCTCTAGGGTTTCACTTCTCTGCCTATAAATACAGCAGATTTGAGCTAAGCCAAGGGTCCAATTTTGTGTCCACTCTTTTGTAGTTTTTTGTATAGTTTTTCTTCTTCTTCTTCTTCATTCTTTTTCCATGAAAATTGTAGTGAGAGCTTTTTGAGTGGAGATCAATGAAGATGAGGGTTTTGTATCATTCTCTTGTGTTTCTTCTTCCCCTTGAGATTCTTGCTTTCTCTTGATCATTCAACCTCTTCGTTGAGCTTGAATGGTTAAGGGTTAGTTATTGATCTCAAGGGTCGTATTTTCTCACGGGACTAGCACTTCATTTCACATGCGTTCTCTACCGTTCCCTTGATCTTGCAACCTCTTGATTGAGCTTGCAAGTTTAAGGGTTGGCTATTGATCACATGCTTGTCTTGAGTCCTAGTTCCTTGTTCTTTTTACTCGCTTTTTATTACTCGCTTTTTATTACTTGCAATTTATTTCATGCACTTAAATTCAATGCACCTTTATTCTTGTAATCTTTTCTTTTCTTTGTTCTTTTCTTTTTGCTCTCTTTTGTTCATTTTGTGAATGAATGTAATTATTATTGTTAAGAAGAAATACGATATTCTAAGTTAAAGATTTTCTTTTCTCTTTTCCTTTTCCCGTTATTTTCCATTGAACTCCGCCCAAACTATACGCAAGCGCTCCGTTAGGCACCCTACCCTGACAAAGGTAACGGTGATTCCTAACCGCGACCGGTTGCGTTTGGTTTGGCCGGAGGCAAAAGCAAGAGACAAAAACGGAAGGACAAGGGTAAATAAGCCGTATTCCATGAATACCGCGCTTAAATCCCCTAATCCACGTTATTGCCGATTGCTCTAGCTTCAATTGGTCAAGACTCGGCTCAAAGGTTTCGAGTACGGATTTCGTTTGCTTATAATCTCGTATCTTTTCTTAACAACTTTATACTTGCAAATAAACACATAGGTTAGAATCAAACTCATACAGATTCTTTATTGACTCGTCTAAGACAAGAAAGGACATACAACCATCTCCCTGTGGATCGACCCGTGCTCAACCGGCTAGCTGCATAGCGACACCGTCCTGATCGCGGTAAACTTTAGAACTCTTAAAACTCGACACGCCAAAAGCGTGCGATCAAATGACGCCGTTGCCGGGGAGACGGTAACGTATTTCTTTTCTTGTTATTCGGGTTAATATTCTTTTTGTATATATTTAAAAAAAAATATATATATATATATATATATAAAAAAATCTTTTTGTTTTTGTTTTTTTTTGATCATTTTTGTGGGCAAGTGTGCAGATTTTTGCGTATTTGCAAACTGCAATTGTGGGGAGCAAAGTGCACATTCAAAGTTAAGGTGCTTACGAAGTACAGTGCCAAAGATCCGGGTAGTTTGACCCGCGCAAGCGAACCTTTCAAGCTTACCGGATTTGATTCAACGGGGGTTTCCTAACCCAAAACTTAACGGTACGTACTTTACTAACACCTTCTTATCAAATCCGACGCATCCAATATACTATTCTTTGCAGGATTCTTTGCAAGTTCGCTAGCAAACGCTAAAAATTGAGTAACCCGTATTTGTTGCAGCGCCGCGCTTAAATTAAAAAACGATTGTTTGATTCTTTATAAGAATTTTTTGAATTGCGCATTGCATCAATTAATACGGACTTAAGGGCAAGCGAACCCCACAACATACGGTAAAGGATTTCATCACCTTTTCCGTGGCCCACAAATCACGAACTTGAGCATAACGTTTACCCGCACAAATTTTAAAAGAAACTAGACTTTAAGCCTTAAGGACTTCGCGCTCACTAGGAGAAGTTAACTGTGTTTAGAACCTTGCTTAACGGTATATTGTTTACGGGGTGTCTAGGAAAGTGTTAACGGCGAAACCGCCAAAAGAGAAAGGGTTATTTAATTAAGGAACTTCGCGAAAGCGTTGGAAAATCTCCCCTTATCTCTGCACTTGCCTGGCCTCGTGATCAGTGTATCTTGAGCCTGTTTCTCGACATAGTTTTACTTCGACAATCAAGTTCTGGAGCAGGTCTAGTTGACCTAGGTGAACCCTAGAACGATTAGGTGTGTGGTATTTTCGTGTCGTGATTGTTTTTGTCAATATTCTTTTGTGTGTATATTTCATTCTTTTGTTAATATATTTCTATAAAAAAAAATACGTATAAAAAAAAAATCACATTCTTTTTCCCTCCTTTTCTCTTCCTTTCTTTCCTTTTCTCATCACATCATGGGTACTCCACCTCGCAAAACTCTTGCCGAACTTTGGTACCCACAACTTGACATTACTTCTTACGGTTCTTGCTTTGGCCGAACATCGAACGACCCCTCCATGCCCAAAGTTTCACTGAAAGATCGCATAGCAGCGTCTAGGACAAACACTTGCACTCCTCATTCCACTTTGTATCAACCTTTTCAACCTCCCGCACCCGCTTATGTTGATACCCATCCTGCAAGCCGTCCTTTGTCCATCACTGAACGAATTGAACAATCCCGTAGCCGATCTTTCACTCCTTTCACCACTTCAAATTCTTGGGATCAACAATTCCATTCACCTTCCTATCCAAATGTTGATCTTGCTCCTGTCCAGCCATTCAATTCCTACCAATCCTACCCTACTTTTGCACCTTCCCTAGACATTGCATCAGAACCGCCATTTGGGAGTTTTCAGTATCCAAACAACTTTGAATCTTTTACTGAAACCCCTTCACAACCAATGTCTAGTCTAGAACAATCCTTGGAAGACTTTAGGGTAGCGTCAAGCCAACAGATGATGGATTTGAATGCGTCCATGGCCGCCCTCATACAACCTAGTGACCCGGTAGCTAGTTTCCAGCTAGCTCCAAATTTTCCAATGTATGATGAGGCGGTAGGACAGGCTGTGAATTTGAGTGGAGAGAGTGAGTTGTATACCCTTCCAAATCAAACCTACCCGTCTCAAATTGAATCCCACAACTCCTATGTTGAAAGTCTATCAAGTGTCCCAAATGAATTATCAGTTGAAGATAGAATGTTTAATGAGTTGTACGACTTTGTAGTGTTTGATTTGCCAGATTGTGAAGGGACCTTGCCAAGTGAAACTACACCCAATCCTTTTGACCTCTACACCTCCATCTTAGAACCTGAATTGATTGAAATCCATGCTTTTGATGAGGTGTCTGAGAATATTGATTTTCACTTGATTAAGGATATTGACGCTGGGAATATTTTGGATGATGAACCCATAGATTTAGCTGAGTTTTTCTCTTCAAATCATCATCCCGAGTCCTTAAATGTTTTTCCCGAACCCCATATGCGTCTGGATTTTGAAGAGAAGTGCATGGATGTGCTAAATTTTGAGGAAAATTTTGAGGATAGTCTTGAGGATGAACCAGTTCTAGATGATGAGTTGGATTTTCCAATTCATCCTGTTCCTTTCACTGACTGTGTACACCCTCCAGAACCCTTAACCGATACCCTTCCTCAGCCATTTCCCTCCATCCTTTCCATCGTTCCGACCTTGCAAGAACCCGTCTCACTTTCATTTACTATGTCTGGTTTACCAAGTTCGGCGTACCCATGGCTTCTTACGAATCTTGAGGGATTTGACCCAATCTCTCGACGGGTTAATAGATTAGCACAATCGCTGTTTACACATCGCTCATCACAAATTGTGCTAATCTATTCACTCCATTTGCACCCTCAAGTTCGTACTCCACTTCTTTTTCCCTTCCGCCATTCTTCTTCTTTTAATATACCGAGACCGTATCCCGCTTCTCTCCGCATACGGTCTCGCTTATTCTCCATCTCTTTTCTCTACGCCTTCTTTCACCAACCAGCACATTATAGAGATAAAATCTTTGAATGGTTGGTGCTCACTTTTGGCCTGTGTAAGGCCTTGTATAGCTTTATACTGTTCTTTCCCCCCTAAACCTGAACTTCAACGCTTAACAGTGGGAACACTGTTTTACTTAAGTTTGGGGGGGACACCTTTTTTGTATATATCTTTTTGGTTTTTGTTTTGTATATAATTTGTTTCTAGGGAGCACCGGCAATTTTGACCCTCTTGGTATAGCCTGACAGTGAGGGCACTGTCAAGTTTAAGTTTGGGGGTGTGCTCGGTAAGCTTTCTTCCTTCGCATTCATTTGTATATTTTGCATTTGCATACCTTATTAAAAATCCATAAAAATCAGAAAAATTTCTAAAAACATAAATTTTTTTTTGTCAAGTTAGCTAGTAAGAGGACTCTAATTCAACATCTCGACGGTTTTGTTTGATAAAATAAGAACAACTAAATCTTACTTCTAGATTTTGAAAACCTGAATGATAACTCTCCTTTGTAGTTAACTATGGCTGATATACGTCTTTACATTACACTACACGTGTCGTGAGTTATGGAAATTAGAAGACAAGTCTTTTATTTCTAAAAGAACTTTTAATGGATCAATGATTTTCTGAGGATCAAATAGGTTTGTTCTGAAATAAGTAATATCAAGAATAGTTTATGAAGTGAAGTGAATATGTAGGAATGTTATTGACGCCCTAATTGGAACTAAGTCTGAAAAATAACCCATCTGAAACTTGATTGGAATGATTACACACCAAACCCACTAAACACGTCTTTTATCCAAAAAAAAAATAATTGAACTGCCGACTATATCTCCGTTCGTATTAAATCATCTGATTTTCACGCCAAACTGTCTTTTGTTTTTGGACCTGGGTAACTTGAGTAATTAAGTCCGCCGGGGTGTTTCTACACCTAATGCCCTAAAACCAACTGGTTTGGGTGCATTGGCCCAAAGCTCGCTAAGAAGCCTTGAAAGTCCAGATAAAAACGAAGTCAAGCAAGTGTTCTCTCCGAGTTAAAATTCCTAACGGTTCTTTGTGTGAGAATAATCTTGATAAAAGACAGGCTTTTATAAAAAATTTTAACGGAGATATGAAGGTTTTATTCTATGATAAAGACTATTGCACGTTCACAGAGGTATGTATGAAATGAAAACAAGAAAAAGGTGGAGTGAAGAATAAGACCTAGTTTCCTGTTAGGGAAGATAGAAATTCTGAAGTTGAAACCTTACTGGAAAACGAAACTTGAAAAATGCTTAACTCTTTATAAAACTTATGTGATCCTTTTAAAATTGTTTTCTGGGCTTTATTGTGCGACATGAGAACTTTAATCGACCTCTCTGGAACTTAACGGCACTATTTGCACTACACGTAAAGACATATAAAATCTGTAGTTAAATATGAAGCGAGGTGTGAAAACTAAAGGTTCGATAGTCTAGACTTAGGATTATAGAATTGTTATTTTCTGAAACAAAACTTTAGGGTTTGAATCTTAGTTATTTTATGACACTAGCTTGACGGGATTTTGTGGGTGTAATCCGCTGAAACCCCTCAGGAGACAACACTCCTCCTACTAGGGACACATAGAGGTTTAACGGCTTGTTGCACATGTTCAGTGCAATCGCGTTCCCTGCGAAAGTGCGGTTAGGATTTTATTTTTTGTGAATAATTGGTTTTTCTCGGGACGAGCAAAAGTTAAGTTTGGGGGTATTTGTTCATCACAGAATACTGCATTTTATACCGCTCATTCTTACGCTCGGTTGTTTATAGGTAGGTGCTTTTAATCCGTGTTTGTTACATATTTGCAGGATACAGGTTCTCGGTTCTAAAACGGTGAAATTCATGGAAAACACGACAAAATCCGGGTTCCTGCCAACTACTGAGAAAACACGGTCTCCGCTCGTCATCCGTATGTTGCCAGATACCAGTTTAGGAAGACAAAATGTCAAATCAATGTCACCTTCATGCACAAGGCTCAATGGCAACAACAAGTTCCAAGAAATCTACGCGGAGCTCGAGGCAATCATGACAAAAGCATCCACAAAAAGTCCACCTTTCCTCAACAGAAATTCTGGAAGAAATGTAAAAGTATTTTCAGAAAATATGTATACCAGACAACAGGGGACAACAAACCAGGAAAAGTACCAAAAGCCCACGACCCAACTCATCAATACGGCCGCGGATCCGCGGCCAAAGGGGGGTCTTGGCCGCGGATCCGCGGCCATGTGGGGTCCTCACCTTGTCGTCTTTTGGGGGTATTTTGGGGACTTCATATAGTGTCAGAATTTGCCTCTAGGGTTTCACTTCCCTGCCTATAAATACAGCAGATTTGAGCTAAGCCAAGGGTCCAATTTTGTGTCCACTCTTTTGTAGTTTTTTGTATAGTTTTTCTTCTTCTTCTTCATTCTTTTTCCATGAAAATTGTAGTGAGAGCTTTTTGAGTGGAGATCAATGAAGATGAGGGTTTTGTATCATTCTCTTGTGTTTCTTCTTCCCCTTGAGATTCTTGCTTTCTCTTGATCATTCAACCTCTTCATTGAGCTTGAATGGTTAAGGGTTAGTTATTGATCTCAAGGGTCGTATTTTCTCACGGGACTAGCACTTCATTTCACATGCGTTCTCTACCGTTCCCTTGATCTTGCAACCTCTTGATTGAGCTTGCAAGTTTAAGGGTTGGCTATTGATCACATGCTTGTCTTGAGTCCTAGTTCCTTGTTCTTTTTACTCGCTTTTTATTACTCGCTTTTTATTACTTGCAATTTATTTCATGCACTTAAATTCCATGCACCTTTATTCTTGTAATCGTTTCTTTTCTTTGTTCTTTTCTTTTTGCTCTCTTTTGTTCATTTTGTGAATGAATGTAATTATTATTGTTAAGAAGAAATACGATATTCTAAGTTAAAGATTTTCTTTTCTCTTTTCCTTTTCCCGTTATTTTCCATTGAACTCCGCCCAAACCATACGCAAGCGCTCCGTTAGGCACCCTACCCTGACAAAGGTAACGGTGATTCCTAACCGCGACCGGTTGCGTTTGGTTTGGCCGGAGGCAAAAGCAAGAGACAAAAACGGAAGGACAAGGGTAAATAAGCCGTATTCCATGAATACCGCGCTTCAATCCCCTAATCCACGTTATTGCCGATTGCTCTAGCTTCAATTGGTCAAGACTCGGCTCAAAGGTTTCGAGTACGGATTTCGTTTGCTTATAATCTCGTATCTTTTCTTAACAACTTTATACTTGCAAATAAACACATAGGTTAGAATCAAACTCATACAGATTCTTTATTGACTCGTCTAAGACAAGAAAGGACATACAACCATCTCCCTGTGGATCGACCCGTGCTCAACCGGCTAGCTGCATAGCGACACCGTCCTGATCGCGGTAAACTTTAGAACTCTTAAAACTCGACACGCCAAAAGCGTGCGATCAAATGGCGCCGTTGCCGGGGAGACGGTAACGTATTTCTTTTCTTGTTATTCGGGTTAATATTCTTTTTGTATATATTTAAAAAATATATATATATATATATATATATATATATATAAAAAAATCTTTTTGTTTTTGTTTTTTTTGATCATTTTTGTGGGTAAGTGTGCAGATTTTTGCGTATTTGCAAACTGCAATTGTGGGGAGCAAAGTGCACATTCAAAGTTAAGGTGCTTACGAAGTACAGTGCCAAAGATCCGGGTAGTTTGACCCGCGCAAGCGAACCTTTCAAGCTTACCGGATTTGATTCAACGGGGGTTTCCTAACCCAAAACTTAACGGTACGTACTTTACTAACACCTTCTTCTCAAATCCGACGCATCCAATATACTATTCTTTGCAGGATTCTTTGCAAGTTCGCTAGCAAACGCTAAAAATTGAGTAACCCGTATTTGTTGCAGCGCCGTGCTTAAACTAAAAATCGATTGTTTGATTCTTTATAAGAATTTTTTGAATTGCGCATTGCATCAATTAATTCGGACTTAAGGGCAAGCGAACCCCACAACATACGGTAAAGGATTTCATCACCTTTTCCGTGGCCCACAAATCATGAACTTGAGCATAACGTTTACCCGCACAAATTTTAAAAGAAACTAGACTTTAAGCCTTAAGGACTTCGCGCTCACTAGGAGAAGTTAACTGTGTTTAGAACCTTGCTTAACGGTATATTGTTTACGGGGTGTCTAGGAAAGTGTTAACGTCGAAACCGCCAAAAGAGAAAGGGTTATTTAATTAAGGAACTTCGCGAAAGCGTTGGAAAACCTCCCCTTATCTCTGCACTTACCTGGCCTCGTGATCAGTGTATCTTGAGCCTGTTTCTCGACATAGTTTTACTTCGACAATCAAGTTCTGGAGCAGGTCTAGTTGACCTAGGTGAACCCTAGAACGATTAGGTGTGTGGTATTTTCGTGTCGTGATTGTTTTTGTCAATATTCTTTTGTGTGTATATTTCATTCTTTTGTTAATATATTTCTATAAAAAAAATACATATAAAAAAAAATCACATTCTTTTTCCCTCCTTTTCTCTTCCTTTCTTTCCTTTTCTCATCACATCATGGGTACTCCACCTCGCAAAACTCTTGCCGAACTTTGGTACCCACAACTTGACATTACTTCTTACGGTTCTTGCTTTGGCCGAACATCGAACGACCCCTCCATGCCCAAAGTTTCACTGAAAGATCGCATAGCAGCGTCTAGGACAAACACTTGCACTCCTCATTCCACTTTGTATCAACCTTTTCAACCTCCCGCACCCGCTTATGTTGATACCCCTTCTGCAAGCCGTCCTTTGTCCATCACTGAACGAATTGAACAATCCCGTAGCCGATCTTTCACTCCTTTCACCACTTCAAATTCTTGGGATCAACAATTCCATTCACCTTCCTATCCAAATGTTGATCTTGCTCCTGTCCAGCCATTCAATTCCTACCAATCCTACCCTACTTTTGCACCTTCCCTAGACATTGCATCAGAACCGCCATTTGGGAGTTTTCAGTATCCAAACAACTTTGAATCTTTTACTGAAACCCCTTCACAACCAATGTCTAGTCTAGAACAATCCTTGGAAGACTTTAGGGTAGCGTCAAGCCAACAGATGATGGATTTGAATGCGTCCATGGCCGCCCTCATACAACCTAGTGACCCGGTAGCTAGTTTCCAGCTAGCTCCAAATTTTCCAATGTATGATGAGGCGGTAGGACAGGCTGTGAATTTGAGTGGAGAGAGTGAGTTGTATACCCTTCCAAATCAAACCTACCCGTCTCAAATTGAATCCCACAACTCCTATGTTGAAAGTCTATCAAGTGTCCCAAATGAATTATCAGTTGAAGATAGAATGTTTAATGAGTTGTGCGACTTTGTAGTGTTTGATTTGCCAGATTGTGAAGGGACCTTGCCAAGTGAAACTACACCCAATCCTTTTGACCTCTACACCTCCATCTTAGAACCTGAATTGATTGAAATCCATGCTTTTGATGAGGTGTCTGAGAATATTGATTTTCACTTGATTAAGGATATTGACGCTGGGAATATTTTGGATGATGAACCCATAGATTTGGCTGAGTTTTTCTCTTCAAATCATCATCCCGAGTCCTTAAATGTTTTTCCCGAACCCCATATGTGTCTGGATTTTGAAGAGAAGTGCATGGATGTGCTAAATTTTGAGGAAAATTTTGAGGATAGTCTTGAGGATGAACCAGTTCTAGATGATGAGTTGGATTTTCCAATTCATCCTGTTCCTTTCACTGACTGTGTACACCCTCCAGAACCCTTAACCGATACCCTTCCTCAGCCATTTCCCTCCATCCTTTCCATCGTTCCGACCTTGCAAGAACCCGTCTCACTTTCATTTACTATGTCTGGTTTACTAAGTTCGGCGTACCCATGGCTTCTTACGAATCTTGAGGGATTTGACCCAATCTCTCGACGGGTTAATAGATTAGCACAATCGCTGTTTACACATCGCTCATCACAAATTGTGCTAATCTATTCACTCCATTTGCACCCTCAAGTTCGTACTCCACTTCTTTTTCCCTTCCGCCATTCTTCTTCTTTTAATATACCGAGACCGTATCCCGCTTCTCTCCGCATACGGTCTCGCTTATTCTCCATCTCTTTTCTCTACGCCTTCTTTCACCAACCAGCACATTATAGAGATAAAATCTTTGAATGGTTGGTGCTCACTTTTGGCCTGTGTAAGGCCTTGTATAGCTTGATACTGTTCTTTCCCCCCTAAACCTGAACTTCAACGCTTAACAGTGGGAACACTGTTTTACTTAAGTTTGGGGGGGGACACCCTTTTTGTATATATCTTTTTGGTTTTTGTTTTGTATATAATTTGTTTCTAGGGAGCACCGGCAATTTTGACCCTCTTGGTATAGCCTGACAGTGAGGGCACTGTCAAGTTTAAGTTTGGGGGTGTGCTCGGTAAGCTTTCTTCCTTCGCATTCATTTGTATATTTTGCATTTGCATACCTTATTAAAAATCCATAAAAATCAGAAAAATTTCTAAAAACATAAAAACTTTTTTGTCAAGTTAGCTAGTAAGAGGACTCTAATTCAACATCTCGACAGTTTTGTTTGATAAAATAAGAACAACTAAATCTTACTTCTAGATTTTGAAAACCTGAATGATAACTCTCCTTTGTAGTTAACTATGGCTGATATACGTCTTTACATTACACTACACGTGTCGTGAGTTGTGGAAATTAGAAGACAAGTCTTTTATGTCTAAAAGAACTTTTAATGGATCAAAGATTTTCTGAGGATCAAATAGGTTTGTTCTGAAATAAGTAATATCAAGAATAGTTTATGAAGTGAAGTGAATATGTAGGAATGTTATTGATGCCCTAATTGGAACTAAGTCTGAAAAATAACCCATCTGAAACTTGATTGGAATGATTACACACCAAACCCACTAAACACGTCTTTTATCCAAAAAAAAATAATTGAACTGCCGACTATATCTCCGTTCGTATTAAATCATCTGATTTTCATGCCAAATTGTCTTTTGTTTTTGGACCTGGGTAACTTGAGTAATTAAGTCCGCCGGGGTGTTTCTACACCTAATGCCCTAAAACTAACTGGTTTGGGTGCATTGGCCCAAAGCTCGCTAAGAAGCCTAGAAAGTCCAGATAAAAACGAAGTCAAGCAAGTGTTCTCTCCGAGTTAAAATTCCTAACGGTTCTTTGTGTGAGAATAATCTTGATAAAAGACAGGCTTTTATAAAAAATTTTAACGGAGATATGAAGGTTTTATTCTATGATAAAGACTATTGCACGTTCACAGAGGTGTGTATGAAATGAAAACAAGAAAAAGGTGGAGTGAAGAATAAGACCTAGTTTCCTGTTAGGGAAGATAGAAATTCTGAAGTTGAAACCTTACTGGAAAACGAAACTTGAAAAATGCTTAACTCTTTATAAAACTTATGTGATCCTTTTAAAATTGTTATCTGGGCTTTATTGTGCGACATGAGGACTTTAATCGACCTTTCTGGAACTTAACGGCACTATTTGCACTACACGTAAAGACATATAAAATCTGTAGTTAAATATGAAGCGAGGTGTGAAAACTAAAGGTTCGATAGTCTAGACTTAGGATTATAGAATTGTTATTTTCTGAAACAAAAGTTTAGGGTTTGAATCTTAGTTATTTTATGACACTAGCTTGACGGGATTTTGTGGGTGTAATCCGCTGAAAACCCTCAGGAGACAACACTCCTCCTACTAGGGACACCTAGAGGTTTAACGGCTTGTTGCACATGCTCAGTACAATCGCGTTCCCTGCGAAAGTGCGGTTAGGATTTTATTTTTTGTGAATAATTGGTTTTTCTCGGGACGAGCAAAAGTTAAGTTTGGGGGTATTTGTTCATCACAGAATACTGCATTTTATACCGCCCATTCTTACGCTCGGTTGTTTATAGGTAGGTGTTTTTAATCCGTGTTTGTTACATATTTGCAGGATACAGGTTCTCGGTTCTAAAACGGTGAAATTCATGGAAAACACGACAAAATCCGGGTCCCTTCCAACCACTGAGAAAACACGGTCTCCGCTCGTCATCCGTATGTTGCCAGATACCAGTTTAGGAAGACAAAATGTCAAATCAATGTCACCTTCATGCACAAGGCTCAATGGCAACAACAAGTTCCAAGAAATCTACGCGGAGCTCGAGGCAATCATGACAAAAGCATCCACAAAAAGTCCACCTTTCCTCAACAGAAATTCTGGAAGAAATGTAAAAGTATTTTCAGAAAATATGTATACCAGACAACAGGGGACAACAAACCAGGAAAAGTACCAAAAGCCCACGACCCAACTCATCAATACGGCCACGGATCCGCGGCCAAAGGGGGGTCTTGGCCGTGGATCCGCGGCCATGTGGGGTCCTCACCTTGTCGTCTTTTGGGGGTATTTTGGGGACTTCATATAGTGTCAGAATTTGCCTCTAGGGTTTCACTTCCCTGCCTATAAATACAGCAGATTTGAGCTAAGCCAAGGGTCCAATTTTGTGTCCACTCTTTTGTAGTTTTTTGTATAGTTTTTCTTCTTCTTCTTCATTCTTTTTCCATGAAAATTGTAGTGAGAGCTTTTTGAGTGGAGATTAATGAAGATGAGGGTTTTGTATCATTCTCTTGTGTTTCTTCTTCCCCTTGAGATTCTTGCTTTCTCTTGATCATTCAACCTCTTCATTGAGCTTGAATGGTTAAGGGTTAGTTATTGATCTCAAGGGTCGTATTTTCTCACGGGACTAGCACTTCATTTCACATGCGTTCTCTACCGTTCCCTTGATCTTGCAACCTCTTGATTGAGCTTGCAAGTTTAAGAGTTGGCTATTGATCACATGCTTGTCTTGAGTCCTAGTTCCTTGTTCTTTTTACTCGCTTTTTATTAATCGCTTTTTATTACTTGCAATTTATTTCATGCACTTAAATTCCATGCACCTTTATTCTTGTAATCTTTTCTTTTCTTTGTTCTTTTCTTTTTTCTCTCTTTTGTTCATTTTGTGAATGAATGTAATTATTATTGTTAAGAAGAAATACGATATTCTAAGTTAAAGATTTTCTTTTCTCTTTTCCTTTTCCCGTTATTTTCCATTGAACTCCGCCCAAACCATACGCAAGCGCTCCGTTAGGCACCCTACCCTGACAAAGGTAACGGTGATTCCTAACCGCGACCGGTTGCGTTTGGTTTGGCCGGAGGCAAAAGCAAGAGACAAAAACGGAAGGACAAGGGTAAATAAGCCGTATTCCATGAATACCGCGCTTAAATCCCCTAATCCACGTTATTGCCGATTGCTCTAGATTCAATTGGTCAAGACTCGGCTCAAAGGTTTCGAGTATGGATTTCGTTAGCTTATAATCTCGTATCTTTTCTTAACAACTTTATACTTGCAAATAAACACATAGGTTAGAATCAAACTCATACAGATTCTTTATTGACTCGTCTAAGACAAGGAAGGACATACAACCATCTCCCTGTGGATCGACCCGTGCTCAACCGGCTAGCTGCATAGCGACACCGTCCTGATCGCGGTAAACTTTAGAACTCTTAAAACTCGACACGCCAAAAGCGTGCGATCAACCAGCGAATGTTTGTATTGAAGGACGTGCAGAGAATATAGCATGGACCTTATCTTCCGAGTCGCTGCCAAAGATCAACATAGGAGCAGACGGTCCCGGCTTGTTGTACTGGGGTGGACCTGAATAAACTATCTCTTCCTCTTCTTCAGTATCACTCCCGAAGACCGGAATGGTGGTGATAGCTTTGTTCTCCGGTTTGTGACATCTCTGTGCGTCCTCGAAATCTGGCAATAAGTATTTTGCATCTTCGTACTTGCAGACTTCGTTCACGGAGAATGGGTTCAGCTCTCTTGTTACGGTATACTCAAGACCATCCTTAAAGTATTTCATACACTGATGTTGTGTAGAAGGGATGATGTTGTACTCGTGTAACCAAGGCCGGCCGAGCAAAGCGTTATAGTATGTCTTGGCGTCAATGACGTGAAATTTAATATCCGTCACAAGTAGCCCTAATCGTAATGTCAATATCACAGACCTGAGAGTCCGCGATCACTGGGAGTCAAAACCGGAGATGGTGATTTTATCACGAGCGATGTGCTGGAAGCTCATGCAGATTTCCTTCAACACTCCCACGTTGAGGAGATTGACGGATGACCCATTGTCAACCAGGATTTTGCCTATCTTGATATCGTGACAGTATCCTGAGACATAAAGGGGATGGTTGTGCTCGCACGTCCCAAGGAGGAGATCTTCATCGCCGAAGGTGATATCGGCTGTGTGCACTTCTTCCAGCTCGTCCTTCATCTTCTCTTCGGCGAGAAAAGCTTGGAATTGTCCTGGCTCTTGTAGCGCCTTGATCAATGAATCTCTTGCTTCTTTTGATAGTAAAAGGGCGTCGAGAATGCTGAGCTGCGGGGGTAACTTCCTCAAGTGCGCCAGAACGTTGTAGTCCACCTTACTTTTCTTTGGCGGGTCCTTGGTGGTCAGCTCTTTCATGACTTGGTCATCCAGGGCGATATCCTCAGAGACCTTTTCTTTTCCCTTATCTTTCCTATTTGTGGGTCCGAAATTCTTTTCGGGCAGCGTACGATTGCGCATCTGAATATTTTCACAGGTCTTCGGTTCTTCCTCTTTTCCCGAGGTGGATTCTTTGAAGAGAGGGCCAAGAGTCATTTCTTCATCAGAGTCGCCCCCGAAGGTGAGAATCTGTGATCCCCCGGCATTGACCGTGCGATAGTTACCGGTAGTTCTTTTATGCTCCTCTGTCGTACTTCTCTGCTCTCGCCGAGTTTTGCGTTTCATCCGCTTGAAATGTTGTCGGTGAGAAACATATCCCTGCCACCATCTTTTAAAAGCATTGCACTCTTCGGTGGGGTGTGCTATCTTTCGATGATATAGGCAGTAGCTAGGATGCATCTCTGCTTCACCGACAGTGTTTCCTTCGGAGGGTGGTAGCTTCTTTCCCATTGATATGGCTTTAGCAAACCTTTTCCTCGTCATGAACTTGTTTTTATTCACGACGGATGTCCCTTGATTCGGAGGGAGTGTCTCGACTCTTTCGTCCAGTCGCCGGCGTTTGGCCTTTCCAAATATGGCCATCTCACGCTCCCGATCAGCTTTACTTTTCAGAAGAGCTTTGTTTAGGAATGCGTCGATCATTTCGTCTGATAGCCACAGGAGTTCTGGCTCGGGACCTGCTCCCAGTTTCTTTGTGCAAGGAGCCTCTTCATTGTCTAGCGATGAATGAGAGATCACATGGCAACTTGCTATGTAATTTTCTGATTCATCCGATGAGTCTTCTCCATCATTTCCGTCCTCAAGGACGTGGCTGAGAAACTCTTGAATTGTGACCGGAGTCCGCGCCTTCTGGTTATACTCTTCCAGTGCGTCAATCTGTTTTTGTAGGTCCGTACGCTTGTCGCCAGGCTTCACGGGCTTCTTTGTTTTCTTCTTCTTTTTCGAAGATTTCGACGGCTGGGTGTGAACACTTTGGCTATCACCACCAATCTTTGGAGTTGGGCGCGGCTTTAGCATCCCCTCGATGATCTCAGGTTCCAACGGATTCGTCCATCTGATCGCCGGGCACGTATGGAGATCGTTCATCATTCTTTTGGTTTTTCCTGAAAGAACGATCTCCCATGGAGCTTCTTCAACAAAAGAGCACGTTGCCCCCGGTGTGTCCATCTTCTTAGGAGTGTGCGGTTGTGGTGGGCTTACTTTCCACTTCTCAGACAACGCAAACTTGCCTTGTTGGTACCGATCCTCGATCCATCCCTTAAAGACGAAGCAATCTTCGATTGGATGGTTTACCGTTTGGTGGCAAGGACAATAATTGGGATTATTCGCTTCGCCGGGTTGCAATGGTCGCTTTGGATTCGGCAGATTTATAAGCCTGTTGCGCATTGCTAGTTCGAATAATCTCTTCGTTTTGTCCCGTGGGAACGAGTAAGGACGCTTCATTTTCTCATTATAATAGAGCCGTCTTTCTTCCAATTGATCTGTTAGTTTTTGAGCACTGGGCTGCTGTTGGGTGTTCGCAACGAAGGTCGCCTTCCCTTTACCCTTTTCGTTCCGCGGTTCCGGTTTCGGAGGAGACGGTCTATGACCCATCTGATCCATCTGGGCTAGCTTGTTGATTAAAGCCTGGAATGTGGTCGGTTTGAAGAACATCATGAACTGTGAAATATTTGCATGAGGGTCTAAGGTGCCCACGAACATGCCCACCGCTGGTGCCTCTTCGATGCGCTGTTCGCACTTTGACCACAGATTTCGCCATCGGATTGCATATTGAACCCAAGTTTCGCCCGGATTTACCCTTGCATTGATCAATGCTGTTATTGTGGTGCGTTCACTTGCGCTCGTGAATCACTGGGTGAACAATAACTCCATTTCTACGAAAGTTTTAACGGAGTCGTTTGGAAGTTCGTAGTACCACTCAAATGCCGTCTTTGACAAGCTGCCGACGAATTGACAGAGCAAAAGCTTATCATCTCCCCCGGTGTTTCCACACAGAGCTCTGAACTGGGCGACGTGCTGGTGGGGATTGCATGTCCCCTTGTATACGTGGAATTTGGGGATCGTGTATCCCGGCGGGTACTTTATCTGATCATACCAGCCTGGATACGGTCGCCCAGTTTTGACAACTTGGACGGCTGCTTCATTTGCCTGGTGAGCTCTTATTTGCTGAGCAATATAGTCTTCCAGGGCAGCTTTAGAGATTGTCTCCTCCTTGGCTGTTGACAGAGCCGGCAGAGGATTCGATGTTTCTCCTTTGTCATCTTCAATTATTACTGGAGGATCTTCGGCTGGGGGATCCGGCTGGATCATCATGCCCACCATATCTTGGAATAGAAGTGCCATTCGCTTTATGTTATCCGCTTGCTCTGCGGCTTCTTTGTCCTTCTTTTCGAGGACTCTGCGAAGGAAGTCAGCATCAGTTTCTTGTTCGTGATGCTATTCTGATGATGCCTCCGGGCTTTCTTTTGGCCCGGTGAGTGCGGCTATCGCAGTCAGCATCTCCTGAAGCTTCTGCTGCTGTTGTTCCTAAGCTCTTGTGATGGATCGGGTGAGTGTTCGGTGGCCCGTAGAAGCGTGGCAATCCTCTTTCCCGGATTCCATATAAATAGTATGGACCGTTATGCCCCCAGACTTGGGGTGTTTAGTCTCAGCGTCTTTGCGATCTGCCGTAGTTATAGGGGCTTTCTCTGGCCTCCTTCTTTTCTGAGTGGTTGACGTTGAGGGGGCCGTTGCAGCGAGCACCCAGGTGGTTGTCGTCCATTGTGTTTTGACAGGACGGTTCTCTTCCTTCTGAGCCTTCAGCTTCTTCTGTTAGCGAAGATAGTCCTGATCGATCACCGACTCCTGGACCCGTCGCCAGACTTTGTAAACTTTGGAGGACAGCCATTGAGGAGACTGGTCCAACTTCATTTCTGTAACATTCTCCACCGGAGGGAGAGATCTTTTCAGTACGGCGGTAGGAAAGTTCCTACGCACCTTGTTTAGCAGCTCAAAACTGTTCCCGGTTGGAACGGCAGCATTAACTTGCACCGTTGGAGCTGGTGGAGTTAGCCCAGAAGGGGAGTTGCCCCCGGCCTTCCTTACTCGGCGCCAGTGGCGACGTCGAGCGTGTCGAGCCGTTGGTGTTGGTTTGGTGGTGGGGATGGCTTTGTCTTGCCCTCTGTCCAGGTAAGGGGCTGCTGCTGGCGTCAGCCTGTTCAAAACTGATGTCCGTCTAGACACAGTATTCAATCGGTCGAAAACAGACTTCTGAGCAGGGACAGGAACCGTAGTGGAAACCGAAACAACCAGGCTTGTAAAAACTGACCCTTTGGTAGGGGAAGCCGTCTTGTCGACTTCAGGGGCAGGGATGGCTATCCTCTTCGGAACAACCTTCTTCGGGATTGCAGGTTTCATCATGGGCCCACATGGACTTTTGCCCAATCTGGCGAAGACCGAGGAGCTGGAGCTGGACGACCCATTGAGAGGGGCCACAGTAGTTGCAAGCCGATCAAAGACCGACTTCTTTAGAGCTGATCGCACGCTTTTGGCGTGTCGGATGTTCAAAGTTCTAAAGTTATAACCGCGATCAGGACGGTGTCGCTTTGCAGCTAGCCGGTTGAGCACGGGTCGATCCGCAGGGAGATGGTTGTATGTCCGTTCGAGTTTTAGACGAGTCAATAAAGAATGTGTATATGTTTGTTCAAGTCTATCCTAAGTGTTCGTATTTATGTTCAAGTAAACTTGTTAAGGTTAAGGTCGGTTAGTAGAGTTAGGATTAGTCTTGTGCTTATCTTTTGCCATTCTTAAGACGATGTTGGGATAATCGAAAGTAGCGGGGATTAGGAGGACATAGGAATGGGATTTGCGAGTTTAAGCAAGCTTTCCAACGTTAAATCCATTCCTAGTGCCTCTTGTCCGTCCGCTAAATACGCTTATTTCCAACTCTCGGCCAAACACCCGCAACCATGTATCCAATTAAGTCACAACTACATGTCACGTTGTAGTGCGCTTAAAGGACTTCTCAACTTAGGTCACGGCTACATGTCACGTATAGCGCGCCTAAGAGATGGGGTTGCGGTTGTTTGTTCGGGGTTCGGTTCAAGATGTTTGGCAAAGAGAAGCACAAGGGATTTCTCTGTCCCTCATACCACCTTCCTTAGCCTTAACAAGAGGGAAATTATTCACACATCATAAAAGAAAAGAAAACAAAACACGAAGGAAGAAAAGAGGAAAATGCGGTTTTACAAGTGAAGCAAGCTAACTCTTGGGTCCTCACCTTAGCAAGGAACTCCATCAAGTATTATCGCTTGAAAATACGGATAAAAGAAGAAAAGAAAAGAGAACAAGAGAAGAAATAACAACAACTAGTTAACTGCAAATAATAAAATTACAATACAAGATAACAAAATTACAAGACAATAAATAAAAGAGACAAGATAAAAATAACGCTCATCTTCATTGATCTTCCACTCAAAAAGTTCTCACTACAATTTTCATGGAGGAAAGAATGAAGAAGAAGAAGAAACTAAGCTAAATCCCAACAAAGAGAGAATGGAAAGGAAGACATCAAGAAGACCTGAGTTTTCCTTCTAACAGTGTGGTCTTAATTCCGGGATTTTTATCAACTTTACAGAAAACACAAGTCTTATTTTTTATTTCTATCTTTTATCCAAACATCGATTGTATACCCCTACGTGTGTGTATATTTGCACACCTACACTCAAGAATTCAATTCAAGCTATAATATCCTTTCCCTAATACCTAATACTACTTCTTTTCATTAAGGATGGACGGATTTGCTCACACACCTTTCATGCGACTATTAATGCTTCTTGAGGCACTAACGGCCGATTACTGAATGTGTGAGCTTAAAGCGTAAATAGCAGTTTCCAGGTCTTGACTTTATTTATTTTTCTTTTTCTTTTTCAAGACCGGATATATTTTTCAATATGCTCTTTTGGTGTTTAGCTTTAAATAGTGTTTTTTCTTTCATACTAGGTTTTCAGGCAAGTGTATTTCTAGGTATCCTCTACTATCCCAAGTCTCAAGGTGCGTGTAAGTGCAGTTTGTAGGGTATATACTTTCTAAATTTGAACTCAAGAAAAGAAACTATTTTTCAGACTTATCCTTCAGTAAAACTTCAATACTTTCCCTTCATCTTGACTTAACTCAAGAACTGAACTCAAGATTACCTATTTATCAAAAAAACTGTAAGGACGTATACTTACCAAAATTAAACAGAATGAGGGTTATTTTTAGGGTTTTCAATTCCTAAGCCTAGAATTTAGTTATTTCTAACATATCAACTAAACTTTCAGAATAAAAATCTAAGTTACCCTATTAGCTAACTCGACGACCAAGTTTTTATATTTTTTGGAAAATTTTTCGATTTTTATTGGTTTTTAATAAGGTATGCAAATGCAAAATATACAAATGAATGCAAAGGAAGAAAACTTACCGAGCACACCCCCAAACTTAAACGTGACAGTGCCCTCACTGTCAGGCTACACCAAGAGGGTCAAAATTGTCGGTGCTCCCTAGAAACAAATTATATACAAAACAAAAAAGGAAAACAAAAAATATATACAAAAAGGTTCCCCCCCAAACTTAAGTAAAACTGTGTTTCCACTGTTTAAGCGGTGAAGTTCAGGATTAGGGGGAAAGAAAACAGTTTCAAACTATGCAAGGCTTTACACAGGCCAAAAGTGAGCACCAACCATTCAAAGATTTTATCGCTATAATGTACAGGTTGGTGGAAGAAGGCGTAGAGAAAAGAGATGGAGAATACGCGAGACCTTATGGAGATAGAAGTGGTATACGGTCTCGGTATATAAGAAGAAGAATGGCGGAAGGGAGAAAGAAGTGGAATACGAACTTGAGGGTGAAAATGGAGTGAATAGATTAGCACAATATGTGATGAATGATGTGTAAAAAGTGATTGTGCAAATCTACCAACCCGTCGAGAAATGGGGTCAAATCCCTCAAGATTCGTGAGAAACCATGGGTAAGCCGAACTCGGTAAACCAGACACAGGAAGTGAAAATGATACGGTGTCTTGCCAGGTCGGAACGATGGAAAGGATGGAGGTAGGTGATTGAGGAAGGTTATCGGTTAAAGGTTCATGAGGGTGTACACAGTCAATAAAAGGGATATGATGAATTGGAAAATCCGACTCATCAACAAGAACTGTTTCATCCTCAAAAATATCCTCAAAATTCTCCTCAAAGTTAAGCACATCCATCCGTTTATCCTCAAAATCCAGACGCATATGGGGTTCGGGAAAAACATTTAATGATTCGGGATGATGAATTGAAGAGAAATACTCAGCCAAATCGTTGGGTTCATCATCCAAAATATTCCCAGCATCAATATCCTCAATCAAGTGAAAATTAATATTCTCAGACACCTCATCAAAAGCATGGATTTCAATCGATTCTGGTTCTAAGATGGAGGTGTAGAGGTCAAAAGGATTGGGTGTGGTTTCACTCAAAAGGGACCCTTCAAAATCGGGCAAATCAAACACTACAAAGTCACACAACTCATTATCTGTTCTATCTTTAATCAATGAATCGTTTGGAACACTAGATAGACATTCAAAATCGGAGTTGTGGGATTCAAGTTGAAACGGGTAGGCTTGATTCGGAAGGGGGTACATCTCATTCTCTCCACTCAAATTCTCAACCTGTCCTACCGCTTCTTCATACATTGGAAAATTTGGAGCTAGTTGAAAACTAGCTACCGGGTCACTAGGTTGTATGAGGGCGGCCATGGACGCATTTAAATCCATCATCTGTTGGTACGACGCTACCCTAAAGTCTTCCAATGACTGTTCCAGACTAGACATGGGTTGTGAAGGAGTTTCAGTAAAAGATTCAAAGTTGTTTGGATACTGAAAACTCCCAAATGGCGGTTCAGAAGCAATGTCTAGGGAAGGTGTAAAAGTCGGGTAGAACTGGTAGGAATTGAATGGCTGGACAGGGGTAGCATCAACATTTGGATAAGAAGGTGAATGTAATTGTTGATCCAAAGAATTTGAAGTGTTGAAAGGAGTGAAATATCGGCTACGAGATTATTCAATATGTTCAGCAATAGACATTGGTTTCGGAGTTTCAACCGGACTTTCAAAAGGGGTATCAACGTAAGAAGGTGGTGGAGGTTGAAACGGTTGATACAAAGTAGATTGCGGGGTCCATTTGTTCGTCCTAGACGCATCTATCCAATCTTTCAAAGAGATTTTTGGCATGGAGGGATCGTTCGAGGTTCGACCAAAGCAAGAACCGTAGGAAGTTATGTCTGGTTGTGGGTACCAAAGTTCAGCAAGAGTTTTTCTAGGTGGAGTACCCATGATATGAAGAGAGAAAGAAAGAAAGAAAGAGAAAAGGAGGGGAAAATGTGGTTTTTTTTTTAATTTTTTAATTTTTTATATTTATATCTATATATTTTTTTCTCAAAAAAATGTTTGTTTTTTGGAGTTTTTGAAATTGTTTGTTTGAAAGAATACGGAATTATGGGACTAAAATTTACAAGCACAATCACAATCACAATATGCACAAACACACTTAGAGCTAGGGTCACCTAGGTCAGCTAGACAGCTCCTAACTGTTCCAAAGGGCTAGAAATAGGACCTCAAACCGCCTCTTCAACGCCAATTGCGGCTAGGTAAATGCCAGGTAAGTGGGAGGCTCCCCACTACAAGTAGTGGACCTAATTAAGTAACCACTTGCCTTAGACACACTTGCCTAGACACCGCAAAGTCAGTTTAGGATAAACGACCGATGCCTACAACTAGTCCTCTGTCCTATTGAGCGCGACGTCCTTAGGGCTGAGTCTAGTATTTTTTATTAGCTCAAGGTAATGCGTATGCAATTAGTGATTTGTGGGGTCTTAGGAAGGGTGATGAAATCCCCACCCAATCTGAATTGGTGTTATAGCCCCTTAATGTCCGTATTAATATATGCAAAGCGGTAAACAAACAAAATCTAAAACAACAAAAATTTATTTGGCGGCTGCGCAATCTGTGCAAAGAAGCCTGCAGAAAATACAGTATAGTGGAATCACAGAGAAGATAAAAGGACAGAGAAAGGGCAGAAAAAAATTGGGACCCTGAGACCTCAATACAGCCGCGGAACCGCGGCTAAAGCCCCCCTTTGACCGCGGTTCCGCGGTCAAGTTGCTTAGTTGGGGCTTCAACTTGGGTCCCTGCACTCCCCTTGGTCTCTACTCCAAAATAAAATGCTCTGTTTTCCTTTTGGATTACTGTACTTGCTCCAGATTAGCCTGTATACTTGCACACACAAATTATCAAAATAACAAAAATATTTTTATTTTATTTTATTTTATTTATAATTTTATATATATACAAAAAGAATATTAACCCGAATAACAAGAAAGAAAATACGTTACCGTCTCCCCGGCAACGGCGCCCTTTGATCACATGCTTTTGGAGTGTCGGATGTTCAAAGTTCTAAAGTTATAACCGCGATCAGGACGGTGTCGCTTTGCAGCTAGCCGGTTGAGCACGGGTCGATCCACAGGGAGATGGTTGTATGTCCGTTCGAGTTTTAGACAAGTCAATAAAGAATGTGTATATGTTTGTTCAAGTCTATCCTAAGTGTTCATATTTATGTTCAAGTAAACTTGTTAAGGTTAAGGTCGGTTAGTAGAGTTATGATTAGTCTTGTACTTATCTTTTGCCATTCTTAAGATGATATTGGGATAATCGAAAGTAGCGGGGATTAGGAGGACATAGGAATGGGATTTGCGAGTTTAAGCAAGCTTTCCAACGCTAAATCCATTCCTAGTGCCCCTTGTCCGTCCGCTAAATACGCTTATTTCCAACCCTCAGCCAAACACCTGCAACCATGTATCCAATTAAGTCACAACTACATGTCACGTTGTAGTGCGCTTAAAGGACTTCTCAACTTAGGTCGCGGCTACATGTCACGTATAGCGCGCCTAAGCGAGGGGGTTGTGGTTGTTTGGTCGGGGTTCGTTTCAAGATGTTTGGCGAAGAGAAGCACAAGGGATTTCTCCGTCCCTCATACCACTTTTCTTAGCCTTAACAAGAGGGAAATTATTCACACATCATAAAAGAAAAGAAAACAAAACACGAAGGAAGAAAAGAGAAAAATAAGGTTTTACAAGTGAAGCAAGCTAACTCTTGGGTCCTCACCTTAGCAAGGAACTCGGTCAAGTACCATCGCTTGAAAATACGGATAAAAGAAGAAAATAAAAGAGAACAAGAAAAAATAAAATTACACTACAAGATAACAAAATTACAAGACAATAAATAAAAGAGGCAAGATAAAAATAACCCTCATCTTCATTGATCTTCCACTCAAAAAGCTCTTACTACAATTTTCATGGAGGAAAGAATGAAGAAGAAGAAGAAACTAAGCTAAATCCTAACAAAGAGAGAATGGAAAGGAAGACATCAAGAAGACCTTTGGCTTGCACAAAACTGGGCTATTTATAGGCTGCGTACTGAAACCCTAGGGTCACATTCTGACCCAATATAAAATATCCAAACTGCCCCCAAAGTTCTAGCAGCCTCCGAGTTAACTCGGCCGCGGATCCGCGGCCGAGTCTCCCTATTGGCCGCGGATCCGCTGCCGTTTGGGGGATTTGGCTTATCATCTTGGGTTTCCCTGTTCTGCTCTCCACTATTGTTCTACATGTTCCAAATTGCAATTTGCTTCAACAATTTCTTCAGATCTGCAATAGTCCAAAATGGCATAAAAAATAATACTTTTGACCTTTTCTCCCTCGAGCTCCGCGCACCCATTGATTCTTGTGCTGCCCCCCTCGTGCTCTGTGCTTTTCCGAGACACGAATGACCACTGTCATATGTCTTGTCTCTGGAACCGGTACACGGCACTGGACGGATACAGATGACCGGAACCCGGCTTTTATCTGTTGGCAACAGATGTTCTGTATTTGGCGTAACAGTGGAGATTTTGTATCAATTGCGTTATTTTGGACTAGGAACCTGTAGCCTGTAAATATATAGCAAACACGGATTAAAAGCACCTACCTATAAACAAATGAGTGTAAGAATGGACGGTATTAAATGCAATATTCTTGTATGAACAGGAGCTTCCGTTGTTGGCACAAGAGCGGTGAAGCTCATTGGCGGGAGCATGGTCCCGAAAAAAAATCCCGTGGTGTATTGAGTGACCTATTCCACCGACATTGTGAACATGGAGGCTGCTTGAGGCCCGTAAGATATGCCTCCAGATGAGGCGGAGCGTGGGTTGCAATTGCAGTTGGAACACTTTGCATAAGTGAACGCCATTGATCCTTCGTTTTCTGCACCAAGCAAAACGCCAAATCTTAGTACTTCGAAACCCAAGGGCAACCATCAGCAAACCGCGATTGGTTCACGAACACGACACACGAAGTGTGGAGTGGAAAGAGGAAAAGGTCCCACCGGGCGTGCCAGAATCCGTTCCCCGCCGAAAGGCGCGACCGGGACGTTGGGACGTCGGGGCCTGAATTTCGAGGGCAGATGCTAATTGGTTCTATCCGCCCACCTCTCCAAAGATACCAAGTTGATTTATGGCACCATGTATCGAAGGTTTAAACGGATGCGGCCGATGTAGTAGACTTCGTCAGATTCCCCCTCAGTTGAGGGGTTTTTGATTGTGGGGACGCTCTTCCCTGCAAGCGCAAGCCCCAGCAGTTAATTACGCTACCGCATCGCGATAACAACTTTCTCCTTCTCCAGATGGTCACTTCGTTTCATGGGTGTTTGTTTTGTTTGTGGTTGCCCGTGGATTGTATACGGAGACTAATTTATGTTGTCGCCCGTAGGACGTGGATTAGTCCAAATCCGTATTTTCTTAGATTTGGGTTTGGGGGTTGGGTTTAAGGATACGTTAGCGTCATTTGAGACTAAGATCAACTTAAACATTTGTTAAGGATACGTTAGTCTAATTTTAGACTAAGATCAACTTAACGGGATCGTTTAGATCCGACAAGAGAGCAATTGGACTCTGTTGTTTAGTTTATTGACATTGCGGTCGATAATTAGTTTAAGGACATTACGGTCCATCTTTAGTTTAGGGACATCTCAGTCCAATGTTAGTTTAAAGACATCACGGTCGATGTTAAGGACATCATAGTCCATGGGTTTAAGGACCCCACAGTCCAATGTTAGTTTAAAGACATCACGGTCAAGGTTAAGGACATCATAGTCCATGGATTTAAGGACTCCACATTCCGATGTTAGTTTAAAGACATCACGGTCGAGATTAAAGACATCATAGTCCATGGGCTTAAGGACCCCACAGTCCGTAGAAATGTGTGGTTGCCGGGACCCGTCACCTCTTTGACGACGTTGAAGGATTACAACGACAGATGTCAGAGGAGTAATGAGATATACCCTTGAACCAGTGTGAATTGTTTGAGAGATCTGTAGCCCAGTTTGGGACCAAGATCTGTTGAATATTTATGAGCAGATGTGCTCAGTTCAATATAGGTTGAGGACTTATGGCCATAATTGGGCTAAGTCCAAAATGTTTAACATTTTTAGTTGCTCTAGCTATTAAGCCTTTATTTGGGCTCAGCCCTTTTAATAATGCTAAGCATTGGGCTCTGACATGTTTTATCTGGTATTGAATGCATAGCATTCATCAGAATAGAGTGTGTTCTGACAGTGCGCCATGTGGCGCATCAGGCGCTTTGCGCCAGTCAAAGAGCGCATTGCACTTTTGTCAGGTAGCGCACACAAGAGGACACTTGTCGTGCTTAGCGCTAAGCGCTAGTTTATTAGCGCATTACGCTGTTAATTTATGAGCGCGTTGCGCTAGTCTGTTGGCGCGCCAACGAGTGACACGTGGCGCGCTTGGCGCTGAGCGCCTGCCCATGAGCACAGTGCGCTGTTTCAGAAGCGCAAAGCGCAAGTGGTGTCTATGGTTGACACGTGGCATGTTTTGGCGCTGAGCGCCGATCCAAGGAGCGCAAAGGCGCAGTTCATGAGTGCAAGGCACTTTTCAGTAGCGCAAAGCGCATTTGATCAATTTTAAGATCAAAGAACAAATTTATGTTCTTCTTATAGGAGGCTTTGCCTCAAGATCCAAGAACAAAAGTTCTTGTTTTATAAAAAGGGCTATGCCTTTATAGATCAAAGATCTGTGAATGAAGTAAAATACTTCCATTATTTTTTATGCTTAGATCTTTTGATCTTTTTCTTTTTATCAAAAACCTTAGTGTTTTTTCAGATCTATGATCTTTTTAGAAGATGGTTCTTCTTTTTACGAGATGATTTCATCTCTGTTATTCAAGAACATAAGTCTTTACCTTAAAAATGAAGAAAAATCTTCTTTTTTCTAAGAGCTTGCTCTTCTTTTTCTCAAAGTTTTGCAGAGGGTTTTTCTCTCTCTATTTTCTGTCTTGTATATTTTAGACTTGAAGTCTAGGGGCCTTTATATATGGCTAATTGATTTGTTGAATCAGTTTTAAGAGATCTTTCTCTGATTGATTTGGGAATATTTCCAACCGTTGGATCTTTGATCCTAAGGCTTTTATTTTACAGAAGATAATCTTCTTGTTTTAATAAGATTAGAAAGATCTTTCCATAACAGAATTTCAGTTTTGATTAATTAATAATTTATTATTAGTAGAACTTTTGATCTAACGGTGGGGGATTTTTAATCCCAGCGCTGGCGCACACGTAGCGCGCAGCGCAGAGCGCTGGATCTGAAACGTTGCTTCAACTTTTAAATTTTGAATTTTAAAACAGAGATTTGCTCTGATTGGGGGTGCTCCGCCTAGGGCGCAACGCTCATGGCGCTAGCGCGTCTGCGTTTGGCACGTGGCGCGCAGCGCACAGAATCTGAAGTGTTGCTTCAATTTAAATATTGAATTTTGAAACAGAGCTTTGCTCTGATTGGGGGAAACAGTGTCGATGAAGGTGGTGGCGACAGAGAGGTCGAGGGATCGTCGGCGATGGTTTCTGTGGGTGGTTGCAGGGTTTTGTGCAGGGGAGAGAGGCTCGGGAAGGAGGAAACCAGAGGAGAGGGAGAGGTGGAGATGCTGATACGAGAAGAAGAAGATGATGACGACGAGGTTGGGATCATCGGCGACGAGGAGATGGGTTCTGTGGGTTTCCTCGCAGAGGGTGCTCGGGTTTTAAATAGGAGAAGAGGGAGAGAAAGAAGGAGTTGTGAAGGGAGGTGACCACATCGACTCGAGCGGTGATCGCACTCGAGGAGTGCACAGTGATCGCGAGAGGAGTGAGAGAGGAGTGAGAGAGGCGTGAAGGGACAGAGAAATGGGAGAGAGTGAGAGAGAGTGGCTATGAGGGGAGAGAGAAAGTGGGAAGAAAGAGAAAGAAAGAAAGAAGAGAGAGGAGAGAGAAAAGATTAATAGAAAGAGAAAGAGAGAGACTGGGCTAGAGAGGTGAGCGGGGTCCATATGAAAGAGAGAGAGAGTTGTTATAATTGTTTAGTTGAAATAGTTAGGATTTTATTTATAAAATTTCGTTAGTTTATTAATCTTTAAAAACTGTTATCTAAATTTTAAATACAAATATTATATTAAATAAATTTGATTTTCTGGTAAATACAAATTTATTCCAAAACACGCCCGGATCGGGTCTAAAAATTCAGTTTTAAAATACGAAAAATATATGCGATGACCAAAATTAAAAATGAATGTCCAGGTAATGAAAATGCATAACCCCAAGAACGAATACACGTACGTGCGCGTAGCCATCCAAACAAGTCCGTTTCACTGAACGGGACAGAAACAAGATGGGCGGATGCTACCACGGGGCTAGAGGTGTGATGCAGGCCGTGCAATGTATTTTCAAAATATTTTATGTGACTTAAAATGTTATATTGTAAAAATGCAAATACCAGATAAAATGCCAGTATGCAGTATTCATGAAAGTGCACAAGTTTATGTAACAAGTCGGGATAATCATAAACATGAACCAAGACAGGTTTCAAGCAAGCGGGTCGGATCGGATGCAATACTAATGTGAAATACCATTCGCACCCAAAACACGATAAATCAAGAAAATACCATAAATAAGCAAATACGAGAACTGGAACTGGTATAAATGAACTAGGGTGTTACAGTTGGACCCAGCCCTTATTGCTAAAGCTCCTTATCCAAATCGGTTAAGGGAAAACAAACCAAGTCCACATATGGAGAAGATTATTGAAATGTTTAAACAGGCTAATATAAATATCCTTCTCCTAGATGCTATCCAACAAGTTCCGAATTATGCGAAAATCTTTAAAGACTTGTGTAGTAGGAAGAGGAAAACTCAAGTGCCCAAAAAGGTATTCATGACGAATAATGTTAGCAAAGCTTTTACCCCACAATTACCAAAGAAACGTAAAGACCCTGGATGTCCAACAATCTCTATTTCTATTGGGGGTAAAAATATTAACAGTGCTTTACTTGACCTTGGCGCTAGTGTTAACCTGCTTCCATACTATGTCTACGAGCAGTTAGGGATTGAAGAGTTGAAACGAGCTCACCGCACTCTCCAAATGGCAGACCGATCCATCACCAAACCGAGGGTGAGCTTGAGGATGTGTTGATAAAAGTCGGGGAATTTATATTCTCTGTGGACCTTATTGTTTTAGATACACATCCTGTAGGAAACCCACGGAACCAAATTCCGGTGATTCTCGGTCGACCCTTCTTAGCTACCTCCAAAGCTGTCATTAATTGTCGTAACGGTTCTATGAACCTATCCTTTTGGAAAATGATAATTGAGCTTAACATTTACAAGATTGGAAGTCAGCCATCTGAACCTTCTGATCATTTTCTTGATGTCTGTTTTGTCCACGAGATAGCTCCCGAAAGCTGCAAGGCTGATGAACTTTGCTTTGATGATCTCGACGACATTAGCACATCATTGTTTGATCTTGCACATTATAGTGAGGACACTGTTCCTTGATAAAATAACAGGAAATACCCTAATGGGGTATCACATGCTCACATGTGACCAAGGGTCACATGCTGACACGTGATGGTTTCCTGGGGACTCTGCTATAATAGAATGAAATTCTAATCAACAAGAGTCACGTGCCTACACGTGATGGGCTTTTAAACCCACTGAAAGGGATTAAAAGATCTAATAAAACAGTAAGGAAAAACCCCAATGGGGCATCACGTGCTCACACGTGACCAAGGGTCACGTGCTGACACGTGATGATTCCTCGGTTCTTAAAACAGCAGAATTAAATTCTGGTTAAAATAATGATCGGGGGGGTCACGTGTCAACACGTGATGGGTTCCTAAGCTTTTTAATTAATAGAATTAAATTCTATTCAAATGATCAAACAAGTGGGATCACGTGCCAACACGTGATAGGCTTTAAGCCTTCTGAACTAATAGAATTAAATTCTAATTAAGGGGGAATCGAAAACCCTAGTTGAAAAAATATTTCCCTAGATCTTTCCAAACAAAAAGATTGTGCTCTGTAAAGTGGAGCACCGTTGGATTAAAAATCCAATGGTGATTAAAAATCACCAATTTATAGAAAGATTCTATACGAGAAAAGATTTCCCTGAAATTCACCAAGAATAAAAAACAGAATATCTTTTGGATTAAAAATCCAATGGTGAATAAAATTCACTGAGTGATATAAAAGATCATGTTGGTTACAAAATCAATTAAAATCTTTCAACGAAAGATTGACTAAACAAACTAATTCTTTTCTTTCTCCTATAAATAGGAGCCAAGAAGAGAAGAGAAGGATCTTGGATTTTTTTTTTACAGAGAGAAAAAAGAGAGAAGAATTTAATTCTCAAGAGAGAAAATAAAATTTCTTCAAAGGAGAAAATAAACCCTAAGTGAGAAAGGGGAAAGAGATCTAAGCTCCATAAGAAAAAGAGAATTTAATTCTCAATTCAAGAGTTTAACTTTTCTGAATAAGAACTTAGTTCTTCCTTTGGTTGAAGATCTGCAGAAGCAGATCTCCCCACAAGTTGAGAATTTAATTCTCATCGGGGAGATTCTGCCATGCAGATCCAAAACATAGAAGGGAGAATTTGAGTTTAAGGAATTTAATTCCTCCAAATTCATAGGAATTTAATTCCTCCAAATGAAACTAGGGTTTAACCCTATATGAGAATTTAATTCTCCCAAATTCATATGAATTTAATTCCTCCAAATGAAACTAGGGTTTAACACTATATAAGAATTTAATTCTTCCAAATACACAGGAATTTAATTCCTCTAAATAGAACTAGGGTTTAACCCCATAAAAGAATTTAATTCTTAAAGAAAAAAGAGAATTAAAAGCTCTCCATGCACATAAAGATCAAAGTACCCAACCTGGTCACGTGGTAGCACGTGACCCTCATCCCCCAACGAATGAAAAAGAACGAATAAGGCATGGTCACGTGCTCCCACGTGACCCTTAAACAGATTCCTTAAAATAGGAAGGAATTAGTCTTGAGGCAATGCCTCACGTGCTCATACGTGACCCTCAAAACAAAAGGGAACAAACACAAGGCAGAATCAAGTTTGGGCGCCCCCACGTTCCCCATGTGACCCCTAATAAACACCTTAATAAATCAGTTCATGGGTATCCATCACGTGCCCACATGTGATGGCCGTGAATACTTAAGTGTTTAACACTTATTTGAACACTCTGGGAAGAAAATAAAGGAAGTCTGACCCGATCATCAGATGCTTCACATGACCCCACGTGACCAATTCAATTTTAGTGTTTAACACTACTTTAAGCACTTCGTCTTTAGTGTTTAACCCTATTTTCAGCACATCACGTGGGGGCACGTGATCGCCAAGTATGCTTTAGTGTTTAACACTATTTTCAAACCAGTCTTAGCCCAAATTGGCTAAGTCTTTATGAGTCAAGACTCCCATTTGATTAAACCCCAATTACATTCTTTCAAACTTGATCATTTCATATGACATTCAAAGAAAACTCCAGAGCCATGATGAATGGTCAATGTCCAATAAAAGATAAAGTGTTGTCAGATTCTCAAACCCCTGTTTAGCATTGCTAAATAATTGGGGGGGGGGGGGTTGAACCCAGACAAATTTTCAACAGTCCAACAAAGGGTCAAAATTTCAAACCTAATTGGACTTAACCCAAGTTGGCCATAAGTCCTCAATTCAGATTTAACTGAGCCAATGTTCTCATAATCTAATTAATTGATCTTAGTTCCAAATTGGACTACAGATCTCCCAATAAACTTTGGTACAAGGGTACATCTCTTCACTCCTTTGATATTTATCGTTGTAATCCTTCAACGTCTTTAGAGAGGTGACGTGTGCCGATAACCAATCATTTCATTGACTGTGGGGTCTTTAAACCCACAGACTATGATGTCCATATCCTGGACCGCGATGTCCTTAAACTAACATTGGACCACCATGTCCTTAAACTGGTAATCGACCGCAATGTCCCTAAACTAAACAATAGAGCCCAAATGCTTTTCTTTTTGGATCTAAACGATCCCGTTAAGATGATCTTAGTCTAAAAATTAGACTAACGTATCCTTAACCAACGTTTAAGTTAATCTTAGTTTCAAATGAGACTAACGTATCCTTAAACCCACCCCCAAACCCAAATCTATGAAGATACGGATTTGGACTAATCCACGCCCTACGGGAGACAACACAAATTAGTCTCCGTATACAATCCACGGGCAACCAAAAACAAAACAAACAACCACGACACAAAGTGACCATCTGGAGAAGGAGAAAGTGGTTACCGCTATGAAGTAGCGTAATTAACTGCAGGGGCTTGCGCCTGCAGGGAAGAGTGTCCCCACAATCAAAAACTCCTCAACGTGGGGGAATCTGACGAAGTCTGCTACATCGGCCGCATCCGTTTAAATCTTCGATATACGGTGCCATAAATCAACTTGGTATTTTCGGAGAGGTGGACGGATAACACCAATTAGCATATGCCCCGAAATTCAGGAAAGACGGACTTACGCGGTCGCGTCTCCCTGTTTCGGCGGGGATCTGATTCTGGCACGCCCAGTGGGACCTTTTTCTCTTTCCACTCTACACTTCGTGTGTCGTGTTCGCGAACGAATCGCGGTTTGATATGGTTGCCCTTGGGTTCGAGTTACTATGATTTGGTGTCTTGTTCCGTGCAGAAAACAGAAGATCAATGACTTCAACCTGCACTAACTGCAACTGTAACTCTCGCTCCGTCCCGTCCGGAGAAGTGACTTACGGGCCCCAAGCGGCCTCCATCTTCGCTATGTCGGTGGAACAGGTCACTCAGGCCACCACTGGATTGTTCTTCGGGACCATGCTCCCGCCTACGAGCTTCAGCGCTCCTGTACCATCACAAGAAGCTCCAAAGAAGTCGCTCTTCGATTGACTTACCACCACTGCGGCCTCTCTCAACGGGTCGTCCAGCTCCAACGCCTCAGTCTTTGACAGACTGGGCCAAAACACCAATGGGCCCATGAAGAAGCCCGCAATACCAGAAAGGGTTATCCCAAAAAGGATAGCCATTCCTGCTCCCGAAGTCTTCAAAGCGGCTTCTCCTACCAAAGGGTCGGTTTTCGCAAGACTGACTGTCCCGGCTCCCGCTCCAGGCGAAGTCCTCAAAGCTGCTTCCCCTGCTCAGAGGTCTGTCTTTGACAGATTGGACATTACTTCTCAACGGATATCGGTCTTCAAGAGGCTGACAACGACAACCCGTGACCAACACAGGAGGCATGAGGTGGTCACCCCTACTGCTGAACCAACTCCAATCGCACGACGTGCTCGACGTCGCCACTGGCACCGGGTGAGGAAGGCTGGGGGCAGCTCCCCTTCTGGACTGACTCCACCGGCTCCAACGGTGGAAATCAATGCTGCTGTTCCAACTTGGAACAACTTTGAATGACTTAGGAGGGTTCGCAAGAACTCTCCAACTGCCATGCTGAAAAAGATCTCCTCCACCTATGGAGAATGCTACAGAAAAGAAGCCGGAGTAGCCCCCTCAGCGGCTGTCCTCCAAAATTTACAAAGTCTGGAGATAGGTCCTGGAATCGGTGATTGACCAGGATTACTCTCGCCGATCAAAGAAGAATAAAGCTCGGTAAGAAAAGAGCCATCCCGTGGTACCATAGAAGATGTCATCCGTCTGGGTGCCCACTGCAACGGCTCGCACAATATCAACCGCTCACAAGAGAAGGAGGCCGGAGAAAGCCCCTGTGACTGCGGCGAGCCGTAAAGACGCTGAGTCTAAACACCCTAAGTCTAGGGGCATGGTAACACATACCGTTTATATGGCTTCCGGAAAAGAGGAAAGCCGTGCTTCTACGGGTCATCGACCGGTTACCCGATCGAGAACAAAGGCTCAGGAGCAACAGCAGCAAAAACTTCAGGAGATGCTGACTGCAATGGCCGCACTCACTTGGGCAAAAGAAAATCCAGAGACCTCAGAGCAGCGTCTGGAACAAGAAATTGATACTGAATTCCTCCGAAGAATGCTCGAGAGGAAAGAAAAAGAGGCCGCGGAACAGACGGCCAACTTAAAACGAATGGCTCTTTTGTTCCATGACATGGCTGAAATGATGTTACAGCCGGAACCTCCAGCTGAAGACCCCCCGATTGTCATTGAAGATGACAGAGGAGAGACATTGAACCCTCCTCTGGCTCTTTGAGCAGCCAAGGAGGAGACCATCTCCAAGGCCTCTCTAGATGATTACATTGGTCAGCAAATACGAGTTCACCAAGCAAATGAAGCGGCTGGGCAGATCGTTAAGACCGGACGACCCTATCCGGGCAGGTATGACCAAATAAGGTACCCACCGGGATATACGATCCCCAAATTCCACGTATATAAGGGGACGGGAAATCCGCATCAGCACGTCGCTCAGTTCATAGCCTTGTACGGCAACACTGGAGGCGATGACATAGTTCTGCTCCGCCAGTTGTTGGTAGCTTGTCGGAGACGGCGTTTGAGTGGTATTCGGAGCTTCCCAACGACTCCGTCAAAACTTTTGCAGAGATGGAACTACTATTCATCCAGCATTTTGCGAGTGCTAGTGAACGCACCCCAATAACGGCATTGATCAATGCCAGGGTGAAGCCTAGAGAAACATGGGTCCAATATGCAATACGGTGGCGAAATCTATGGTCGAAGTGCGAGCAGCGTATCGAAGAAGCGCATGCGGTGGGCATGTTCGTGGGCACTCTTGACCCTCAAGCGACCATCTCCCAATTTATGATGTTTTTCAAGCCGACCACTTTCCAGTCCTTGATTGATAAGATGGCCCAAGTGGACCAAATGGGTCACAGGCCTTCCTCTTCGAAGCCGGAGCCGTGAAATGAAAAAGGGAAAGGGAAAGCAACTTTTGTCGCCAATGCTCAACAGCATCCCAGTGGTCCAAAATTAACAGATCGCCTAGACGAGAGACGGCGATACTATAATAATAAAATAAAGCGCCCTTATTCGTTTCCCTGGGACAAAACGAGGAGATTGTTCGAGCTAGCGGTGCGCAATAGGCTCATTAATTTGCCGAATCCAAAACACCCGTTGCAACCTGGTGAAGCTAATAGTCCCAATTATTGCACCTACCATCAAGCGGTAAGCCATCCAATTGAAGATTGCTTCGTCTTTAAAGGCTGGATCGAAGACCAATATCAACAGGGCAAGTCCGCACTGTCCGAAAATTGGAAAGTAAGCCCGCTGCAGCCGCACGCTCTCAAAAAGATGGACACACCGGGGGGCATCATGATCTTTTGTAGAAGAGGCTCCATGGGAGGTCGTTCTTTCAGCCAAGACGAAAAGAATGCTGAAGGATCTCCAAACATGCCCGGCGGTCAAATGGAAAAATCCACTAGAGCCCGAGATCATCGAGGGAATGCTGAAACCGCGCCCAACTCCAAAAATTGGTGGTGATAGTCAAAGTGCTCACGCCCAGCGGTCGAAATCTTCGAAGAAGAAGAAGAAATCCAAGAAGCCCGTGAAGCCCGGTGACAAGCGCACGGACCTGCAAAAACAAATTGACGCGTTGGAAGAATATAATCAAAAGGCACGGAATCCAGTCACACTCCAAGAATTTCTCAGCCACGTCCTTGAGGACGGAGATGATGACAATGGAGAAGACTCGTCGGATGAGTCTGAAGATTATGTGGCAAGCTGCCATGTGATCTCTCACTCATTAATAGATGATGGAGTAGCTCCTGACGTAGAGAAATTGGGGGTAGATTTTGAGCCGGAACTTCTAGGACCATCAGATGAAATGATTGATGCATTCCTAAACGAAGCTCTTTTGAAAAGCAAAGCTGCTCGGGAGCGCGAAATGGCCATATTTGAAAAAGCCAAATGCCGACGATTGGACAAAAGGGTCGAAACACTCCCACCAGATCAAAGTAAATCCGCCGCAAATAAAAGCAGGTTCAAGACGAGGAAAAGGTTCTCCAAAGACATATCGATGGGAATGAAGCTGCCACCTTCCGAAGGAAACACTCATGATGAAGCGGACATACATCCTAACTACTGTCTATATCATCGAAGGATTGCACACCCTACTGAAGAGTGTATAGCCTTTAAAAACTGGTGGCAGGGATATGTCGCTCACAGGAAACACTTTGAAAGGATGAAACGTGAAGCTCGTCGACAGCGGAAAGGCGCGACAACTGAGCACGAAAGAACTGCCGGCAACTGCCATATGGTTGACTATGAGGGATCGCAAGTCCTCACTTTCGGGAGCGACTCTGATGAAGAAATGACTCTCGGCCCTCTATTCAAAGAATCCACCTCAGGAAAAGAGGAAGAACCGAAGAGCTGTGAGAACTTTCAGCTGCGCAATTGCACATTACCTGAAAAGAATCTCGGACCCATAAACAAGGGGTCGAACAAAAAGGATAAGGGAAAAGAAAAGGTCCCTGAGGATATCATCCTTGATGACCAAGCTGTCGAAGTGCTGACAGCCAAGGACCCGCCCAAGAAAAGTAAGATGGATTACAACGTTCTGGCACACCTGAGGAAGATACCCTTACAGCTAAGCATTCTCGACGCCTTTCTGCTGTCTAAAGAGGTGGGAGATTCTTTGATCAAGGCGTTACAAGAGCCTGAACAATTCCAAACTTTCCTCACAGAAGAAAAGATGAAGGACGAGCTTGAAGAAGTGCACACGGCCGATATCACTTTCGGCGATGAAGATCTCCACCTCGGGACGTGTGAGCATAACCGTCCCCTTTATGTCTCTGGATACTGTCATGATATTAAAATAGGAAAAATCCTGGTGGATAATGGGTCATCCGTCAATCTCCTCAATGTAAAAGTGTTGAAGGAAATCTATATGAGCGTTCAACACCTCGTGCGGGATAAGATCACTATCTCCGGGTTTGACTCCCAATCATCACAAATGCTCGGGTCTGTGATACCGACGATGCGCTTTGGGCTGCTTGTCATGGACATCAAGTTTCACGTCATTGACGCCAAGACTTGCTATAATGCTTTGCTCGGCAGGCCTTGGTTACACGAGTACAACATCATCTCTTCTACACAACATCAGTGTATGAAGTATTTCAAAGATGGTCTCGAGTATACTGTGACAGGGGAGTTAAACCTATTCTCCGTGAATGAAGTCCGAAAGTACGAAGATGCAAAATACTTCTTACCAGATTTCGAAGATACGGAGAGATGTCATAAACCGAAGCACAAAGCTATCACCACTATTCCAGTCTTCGGGAGCGACACCGAGGAGGAAGAAGAAATAGTTTATTCAGGGCCGCCCCAATGCAACAAGCCGGGACCGTCCAACCCTATGTTGATCTTCGGCAGCGACTCGGAAGATGAAGTCAATGCTATATTTTCCGTCCGGCCATCAATACAAGCCTTCGCTGGCATTGATCAGAGTCTGCAAATTGCCATGGTTCCGCAAGAGCATTACAAAGAGCTCAACGCACTTGATACCTATAATGTGCAGGAACTGCAGATATTCTACGTCCCTCTCAGGCGAAGAGATGAAAAGGCGATCCTCTTTTATCAACCCACGGTAACGAAAGTGGAGAAATAAATCTGGCATGGTGCCGATTCTACACTCGACAGACTCCAGCCCATCCGTCTTCCCAAATACTACACAGAAGGATTAAAAAGGCTGTTGAGGCTTCAAGGCGTACCCTTCAAACAGACTACTCGACAAGCTCAGTTCTACAACAGGATCTGAAACGTCCCTGGAACTCAGTGAAAATTGCCCAACAGGAGAATGGAAACGATCGAGCTTGGATATGTTCAATCCAAGAAACGGGAACGATTTCATGGTTGCTACGTTATACATGACTTCGATGAAGAAGGAAATGCTCTATTAGAAGACGCTAACCCTGAACCAAAACGAGGTCCCGCCATGAAAATGCCAAGTCCGTCGTTTGAAGAACAGATGGACAAGCTAATAGGGGAAGCGAGTTAAAAGGTACGGGATGACCATAGCCGCGAAATGGCCATTTACGAGAAAGCCAGAATGCAGTGTCTCCTTCAACAGGCCACAGAGAATGACAATGCTCTTCGTCGCCAACCCGTCATGCAAAAGACCTGGCGCAGAGGCAAAAATAAACCAAAGAACGGAAAAAACGTTCGACAGTGGTCAAGCAGGTCTGAGAAACCACGCGATCAAGAATCGAGCGTCCGGGATCCGTCTCTTATAAATAAGATGGGTCGAGCATATTCTTTTCCCAATACAAGACAAAGAAGATATTCAATCTTGTCATAAAACATCAGATGATGACACTCCCGGAGTCCAAGCACTCCGAGCAAGCAAACGAGGTCTCTCACCCGGACTATTGCTCCTATCACCGAGCAATACGACATCTTCTTGAAGACTGCTTCACCTTCAAGAACTGGGTCGAAGACCAATACCAACACGACAAGTTCGCTCTATCCAGCAGCTAGAGGGTAACCCCGCCGCAGAAGCACGACCGAAAGCCACGTATGTAGCGAGAGTAGAACCAGATCAACATCGGTCCTGGAAGCGATCTCGCACCAGTCATATGATAACGCTGTCGGAAGAAGAACTCGAGAATATGGATGACCTTTCTTGGTGCTTCGAAAACGATGAAGATGAGTTAGTCTCAGAATTTCCACCGGCGCCAATAGAGCTGGAAGATGGAATACATACTACTGCAGATGTCCTTAGAAAAATCGACTTGGGAATGACAAACGACCCACGGCCGACTTTCGTTAGTGAACTGTTGTCTGAAGAAAAGGAGGCTACGCTTAAAGATGTGCTCATGCGGTATAAAGATTTCTTTGCATGGAACTATTCAGAGATGCCGGGACTTGATCCAGAGATTGCTGTCCACTGATTGGCAATTTCTCCAGACGTCAAGCCGATCAAACAAGTACTGAGAAGAATGCAGCTCAAGCTTGAGATGAGCATCAATGCCGAGGTCAAGAAGCTAATCGACGTCGTCTTCATCCAAGAGGTTTAGTATCCTGACTGGATCGCTAACATCGTCCCAGTGATGAAGAAAAATGGGACGGTGCGCATATGTGTGGACTTTCGTGACCTCAATAAAGCTTGCCCGAAGGACGACTTTCCAGTCCCAATCACCTAGCTGATGATAGATAATACGTCCACTCATGAAATATTCTCCTTCATGGACGGATCATCAGGGTACAATCAGATAAAGATGCATCCCGAGGACCAGAAGCATACTGCTTTCCGGACTCCTCTGGGCATATTTTGCTACAAGGTGATGCCCTTCGGTCTAAAGAACGCCGGTTCCACCTATCAAAGGGCCATGACGAAGATCTTCGATGACCTCATACATGAAATCGTCGAATGCTATATCGACGACCTCGTAGTTAAAAGAAAATCATATGAGGAACATTTAGAACATATGAAGATCGTGTTTCAGTGCCTTCGAAAATACAACTTGAAGATGAACCCTCTCAAATGCGCGTTCGGAGTTTCCTCAGGCAAATTCCTAGGATTCATCGTCCGCCACCGAGACATCGAGATAGAATTGTCAAAGATCAAGGCGATTATGGAAATGCCTCCGCCAAGAACTCTCAAGCAACCGCGGTCTCTCCAAGAAAAGTTTACGTATATCCGGCGATTTATAGCCAATCTCTCCGGCAAGTGACGTCCTTACAGTCACCTGATGAAGAAGGGAACCCCGTTCCTCAAGGATCGCAAATGCCAAAGCGCACTGGACGAAATAAAGCAATATCTACATAATCCTCTGGTGCTGACCACTCCAGTCAAGGGAAAGCCCCTCATTCTGTATACAACCGCCCTCGAAGGTTCCTTAGGCGCGCTGTGGGCACAAGAAAACGAACAAGGGAAAGAGAGAGCCCTCTGCTACTTGAGTCGAGTTTTACTAGGGGCAGAAAACAATTACTCTCCTATTGAAAAACAATGCCTGGAATTGATCTTCGTGATAACGAAACTCAGACACTATGCGTTGGCACATGAGGTCCATCTCATATCGAAGGTGGATCCTCTCAAATATTTGATGTCGAAAACCATATTAACAGGACGTCTCACTAAATGGGCCCTGCTCTTGATGGAGTTTTCGATAACTTATCGACCCCTCAAGGCAGTGAAAGGCCAGGCCTTCGCCGACTTCCTCGCTGAGCATCCGATACCTGCCAACTCTCCCTTGAACAGCAAATTGCTTGACGAGCACGCGTTTGACATGATCGACGGGAAAAGAAGAGAGAATGATACCCGGTGGGAACTCTATTTCGACGGAGCATCTTCCATGAAGAAGTGCAAACAAAGCACCCCCATAATCAAATCTGGGGTAGGCCTCATCTTCTTAACTCCACAAAGGGGGATAATGCGCTTCGCCTTCTCCTTAACAGAGCCGAGGACGAACAATGAAGCCGAATATGAAGCTTTAATAGCAGGTCTTGAAATCGCTTTTGACATGGGAATCGAAAACCTTCTTATATACGGAGACTCCCAACTGATCGTTAGTCAAGTAAACGGCGACTATCAAACGTGCAAGCCTGAGTTGGTGAAGTACGGCGAGAGAGTGCAGCAACCGCTGACTCAAATTCCTTCCTACACCCTGGAAAGCATACCGCTTGCGGAAAATAGTAAGGCGGATGCATTAGCCAAGCTCGCTAAAGAACTGGCCGAAGAGAACCTCGATGACGTAAGGATCGTTGTGCAAAGCCGCCGGGTTCTTGCACCGGCAGAAATGTCTCCAGAGTCTCCCGAAGAAAATGGAGCGACCGAGCAAACGACCCTACAAATAAAGTACCAGGAAAATGCTATGGATTGGAGAGAAGTCTTTATAGACCACTTCAAATCCCGTCGAACACCTGAAGACGCGTCCTCAAGGCATCAGCTCATGAAACGAGCTCTATCTTTTGCCTTCGTCAATGATACTCTGTATAAGAGATCATTTCACTCCCTGTGGCTAAGATGTTTAGGACCTGAAGAGGCAAGGAGAGTCATTCAAGAAACTCATGACGGACTCTGCGGTTCTCACCAAGCCGGGCCGAAGATGAAACTGAAAATAAAAAGGATGGGCTACTATTGTCCCACGATGATCCAAGACTGCCTCGAATACGCGAAGCAGTGCCACTCGTGCAAAATTCATGGGGATTTTATCCACCAGCATCCGAATCCACTACACCCAACGGTGGCTAGTTGGTCGTTCGAAATGTGGGGAACTGACATAATCGGCCCCATCGAACCAGCATCTTCTAGAGGACACCGGTTCATATTGGCGACGACCGATTACTTTTCTAAGTGGGCAAAAGCCATATCCCTAAGGGAAGTGAAGACGGAGAACATCCTCCATTTCTTCAAGACACACGTCATTTATCGGTTTGGCACTCCGCGACGGATTATCTCCGATAATGAGCCAGCCTATAGAAGCCACAAGATCAGCCGCTTCGTGCAGCAGCATAACATAGACTGGAGGTACTCTTCGGTCTATAATCCTCGAGCTAACGGTCTAGCTGAGGCTTTCAACAAGACCTTGACGAAGATCGTGAAAAAGACGGTGTCTCGAAATAAGAGGGACTGGCATGAGAGACTGCATGAAGCTCTCTGGGCGTATCGAACTGCGTTCAAAACAACCACGAACACAACGCCGTATGCATTGGTATTCGGCACAGAAGTGGTACTCCCCCTCGAGATAGAGTTACCCTCTCTATGAGTGGCAGTTATCTACGAACTAACAGACGAAGAGAATGCTCACCTTCGCCTTGAGGAGCTCGATGCCCTTGATGAAACCCGGCTCATGGCGCAACAAAATCTGGAGGCTTATAAAGCAAAGATGACGCGCTCATATGAGAGATTGACTAGGCCGAGAATATTCCGCCAAGGCGAACTCGTGCTAGTGGTCAAAAGACCTATGATCCCCAATCGTGCCAAGCGGGGGAAATTCGAGCCAAACTATGAAGGCCCGTATATCATAAACAAAGTTTACCAGGGTGGAGCCTATCTACTCATGGACATGCATGGAGAAAGACCTTTCAGGCCAATAAACGGTCGCTTCCTAAAAAAATACTACGCCTAACGAGTCACGGCCTAGGTCAACGATAGATGACGACGCCTATGTCCGCTCGCTATCTTCCTAAGCCCAAACTCTATAAGTAGTAGCCGGCAACGGACCGAAATGTCCTAAAACTAACAACGGACCGAAATGTCCTAAAATTAACAACGAACCGAAATGTCCTAAAAATAACAACGGACCGAAACGTCCTTAAACTAACAATGGACCACTATGTCCTAAAACTGGCTGTTGACCGAAACGTCGATAAACTACTACGAACCGCTGCATCCCAAGGCTGATACAAAAAATAATAAAATAAAAGAAAGAAAGAAAAAGAAAACGGTATGTCCATAAGAAAAATAGGCACGGATGAAAACCCGAAAGGGCTCCGTGAGTAAAAACAGCAGGGCTACCGGCGAGTTTTGTGAAAACCCGAAATGGCGCAATCTCGTTAAAAGACACTTGCAATGTCCTCTCGACCTTGTGAGGAGAAATATCTACATGAGATCCTTACGACTCACAAGGGAGCAACACACTTAGGGATCCTCATGATTCCTAAGGAGAAATTACACTTGCGAGATCCTCATGACTCGATAGGAGAACTCTCTTATGAGACCCTCACGGCTCATAGGATTCAAAAGACTTAAGCTACAGGGATCTGAACATATTCTTAAGCCATCACAACCTCCAGCATTGCCCTAAAAGCAGGTTCAGTATTGACCCTTGTATACAATCCACGGGCGCGAATAAACATTTTCCTAACAAAGTCCTACCCGCGACTGGGATATATTTACACAGTGGACAGCCATTGTAAGTCCTCTCGACTTATAAGGAGAAAATACTCTTGTAAGATCCTTACGACTTATAAGAGACCATACACTTATGACTCCTCACGATTCTTAAGGAGAAAACGCACCTACGAGATCCTCACGACTCGTAGGGAGAAATACCTTTATGAGACCCTTACGGCTCGTAAAGTTAAAAGCCTTAGTCGACAGGATTCTAACCCTGTGTACTAAGCCACCTTTGTTCAACATCGACAAAGGCAAATGATGATTCGCTCCTGGCAATATCCCAGTAGTAGCGATGCCGATGCCTAAATCGGTATCAAATCCCAAACTCACAGCAAGACAAATGTATATGAAACAGCCGAAATGATGGGGCAATTTGCAAAAAAATCAGCATGTAAAAAAAATGTATGCATACAAAATACCCGAAATGATTGGGCAACTCACAATAAAAAGCAGCGAGTAAATAAACAAATAGCCGAAATGATTGGGCACCGCGAAAAATAGCCGAAATGATTGGGCAATCGCGACTTTCGCTATATAAAAGCTGAAATGATAGAGCATCGCGGAAAGAAAAATATATAAAATGAATCTTTTTGCCTTACAGACGAGATCACATCGATCCCTGTATACAATCCAGGGGCACAAACAAAAAGGGAACCATACCTTCCCCCTTCCAGGCTTCATCCGAAAGAAGGCTAAGTCCCGACGGTTCACAGACAACCTGCAGATCATCTCAACATTCGTCTCATTACAATAGACGCAAAATCAACAAATCGGATCTACGGCAAAATTCCCAGTTTCATGTCTCGACAATACACCGACAACCGAGATTCAACCCTTCTTGGTTTCATGGAACACGGCCTATGTCAATCCTGACCCCGTGGGAAGAGTACAGAGCAAATCCTAGTTTCGTGGAACACGGCCTATGTCAATCCTAACCCCGTGGAAAACGTCCAGAACGGATCCTGGTCCTTACGGAACACGGCTATGTCAATCCTGACCCCGCAGGAAGCATCCAGAGCAAATCCTGGTTTCTTGGAACCCGGCCTATGTCAATCCTGACCCCGTGGAAAACGTCCAGAGCGGATCCTGGTCCTTGCAGAACACGACCAATGTCAATCCTGACCCCGTGGGAAGCATCCAGAGTAAATCTTGGTTTCATGGAACATGGCCTATGTCAATCCTGACCCCTTGGAAAATGTCCAGAGCAGATCCTGGTCCTTGCGGAATACGGCTATGTAAATCCTGACCCCGTGGGAAGCATCCAGAGCAAATCCTGGTTTCATGGAACACAACCTATGTCAATCCTTACCCCGTGGAAAACGTCCAGAGCGGATCCTGGTCCTTGAGGAATATGGCCTATGTCAATCCTGACCCCGTGAGAAGCATCCAGAGCAAATCCTGGTTTCGTGGAACACGACCTATATCAATCCTGACCTCGTGGAAAACGTCCAGAGCAGATCCTGGTCCTTGCGGAACACGAACTATGTCAATCCTGACCCCGTGGGAAGCATCCAGAGCAAATCCTGGTTTCGTAGAACACGACTTATGTCAATCCTGACCCCGTAGAAAACGTCCAGAGCGGATCCCGGTCCTTACGGAACACGGCCTATGTCAATTCTGACCCCGTGGGAAGCATCCAGAGAAAATCCTGGTTTTGTGGAACACGGCCTATGTCAATCCTCACCCCGTGGAAAACGTTTAGAGCGGATCCTGGTCCTTGCGGAACATGGCCTATGTCAATCCTGACCCCGTGGGAAGCATCCAGAGCAAATCCTGGTTTCGTGGAAAACGTCCTATGTCAATCCTGACCCGTGGGAAGCATCCAGAGTAAATCCTGGTTTCGTGGAACACGGCCTATGTCAATCCTGACCCCGTGGGTAGCATCCAGAGCAAATCCTGGTTTCGTGGAACACGGCCTATGTCAATCCTGACCCCGTGGAAAACGTCCAGAGCGGATCCTGGTCCTTACGGAACACGGCCTATGTCAATCCTGACCCCGCGGAAAACGTCCAGAGCGGATCCTGGTCCTTGCGGAACATGGCTATGTCAATCCTGACCCCGTGGTAAGCATCCAGAGCAAATCACGGTTTCGTGGAACACGGCCTATGTCAATCCTGACCCCGTAGAAAACGTCCAGAGCGGATCCTGGTCCTTGCGGAATACGGCTATGTCAATCCTGACCCCGTGGGAAGCATCCAAAGCAAATGCTAGTTTCATGGAACACGGCCTATGTCAATCCTGACCCCATGGAAAACGTCCAGAGCGAATCCTGGTCCTTGCGGAACACGACTATGTCAATCCTGACCCCGTGGGAAGCATCCAGAGCAAATCCTGATCCCATAGAACACGGCTAAAGTCAACCTTGACCCCGTGGGAAATGGCCAGAGCAACCCCTGACTCCGTGAAATGCAGATAATGTCAACCTCATCCATCACTTACGGGTCCTCACGACTCGTAAGGGAGTAAACTCTTTTGTTAGATCCTTACGACTCACAAAAGAAAACGCACTTAGGAATCCTCACGATTCTTAAGGAGAAATTACACTTACGGGATCCTCTCGACCTGTAGGGAGAAAATTCTTTATGAGACCCTCACGGCTCATAAAGTTGAAAAGTCTTAGGAGGCAGATCCTAACCCTGACTCCTAAGCCATCGCTGCCCTGCAAAGAGATCAAAAATAGTTTGTCCACAAAATGCATTTACTAAAAGGGGACGCACCATCGTGAAAAAAATGTCTTTTATTCATGAATCAAAATGAATACAAAGTACAATTTATGAAAGAATAAAAAAAATACTCTTATTCAGGAGTATGTACAAAAGAAGAATAAAAAAATATACAATTCTTCAAGCCGGCGGACGATTCAATAGGTTTGCCAGTTCATCCGTTTTCCGCCGGGCCTCGGCTTCATGATTCATTATCGTCAAAAGATGGGCCTCCACTTGAGCCTGTTGGGCCTGGTATGAGGCAAGCCGACCATCAAGCTCTTTTTCGGTAACCTTATGAGCTTCGACCATTTCGCGAGTGAAAATGACGGCCTTATCAATGGCTACCACCTCCTTGATAGCCTCTTGAAGCCCTCGCCAAAGATCATATGTCCGAGTGGTCTTGGCCGTAAGATTAGCTTGAAGTTCCCTCAGCGCTTTGGAAGCCAGCTCCCTTTCTGAAAACTTTCGGCTGAGCCTCTTCTCGCATGATAGCATGTTTGCGGCGCACTGCTCAATCATCCCCCGTAAGCTTGCTTTCGCGGCCACAACCTCTGAAGGAAGGCATGTACATTCAAGAATATGCAAGCAAGCCTCTACCTGCCGACAGAACTCAACCCAGACTTGCACCAATGTTTCACTATGGTAAGTGGCAAGAAAGGGAAGAGACCCGTTGGCTTCAGCGGCAAACGCTTCGACCGTGATCAGACTGCCAGCACGAAGGTCTTAAATCAGGGCTGACAGGGAGTGAAGGCTTAGCTTTGCCATCCGTTCCGAGGCACGTAAAGCGTAGGGGTCGGGTGGCATGATGATGCGAGATTCCAGCGTGGTAAGAACCGGCAAAGCTATTAAGATTTATAAACAATCAGCGAGACTTGTAAACAAAGAGCGGATGGAACAACATTGAAACTTTACTTATCCACGATCATGCAAGAAGGGTCTGAAGACTCCCCAGTCCCGTCAAGAATCCCAACTTCGTCATCGGCCTCCAGAACTAGAGAAGACATCAGTATCGTTATATGGAATAATGATAATGCCGTGAAGAAGGCGAACAACACTAACCTTGCCCGGAAGATAGGACGATGCGTTGAGGGGATATTGCCTGCTGAGCGGGCATCTTCAGCAGACGTTGAAAAGATTTCCTGGAAGAAAGATCAGCGATAGATGCCGCCAACCCGCGCAATTCTGAAAAGACAGAAAGGTTCAGATAATGGAGAGATTATAAAAATAAAATATATAAGGATACCTTCGATTCTTCTCCCACTTTGGACTGGAGGGATAGAAGCTTCGGCGGTCTCCTCCATGCCCCTAGGCACATCATCGGGGACGTGGGCTGGTATAATAACTTCCGATCGAGGAGCAGTGGCCACCACTGCAGGCTCCAACGGAAGGACGGTAGCCTCGACTACCGGTTCCCTAGTCTCCGGGCCATCCCCAGAAAAATCCATTGAATCCGCGGCCAACGAAGATGCCTCCTCCGGGGGAGCAAGCACCGGGGGAACGAGAGTCATTGAGGGAAGCTCCGTGTCAGGAACAACAGTTGCAACGACCCCCTCCACACCGATTAGTGCCTCATCGGGGATATTTGCAGAGTCCACAGTCAAAGCGCGACTCGAACTCAGATCCTCCGCCATTGCCGAAGTCCCTGCAAAGTTTGCACGAGGATAAGGATATGTATATATATATATATATATATATATATATATATATATATAGCAGTGGAAAATACTACAAAGGGATATATAAGTGTACCAATGCGCAAAGGAGCTTCTAGTATGGCTTGTTCAAGCTGATGCTCCTTCCTGAGGAGGTATGCTCGTGGCCACCTGTTCATATCAGATTTTTGCATTTTTATACCGCCCAATTTTTATCACATTGCTTATCGGTAGGTACTCTTGAGCCATGTTTGCTAGTCAATTGCAGGATACAGGTTCTCAGCTCTAAACATTGAAATTCATGGAAAAGCATGACAAATTCTGGATTATTGCCAACAGATAAAACACGGGTCTCCGCTCTCTATCCGTATGTTGCCGCACACCAGTTTAAGGGACAAAATGGCAAATTGATTGTCATTTTCATGCACAAAGCTCAATGTCAACACAAAATCCAAGAAATCTACGCGGAGCTTGAGAAAATCATGGCAAAAGATCCACATCACATCACCTTTTGTTCTGCTGAAATTCTGAAAATATTGTGAAGAGATTCTGGGAAACAACATATACCACACTGAAGAGTACACAATACCAGGGAAACCCACAAAATCCGACAAGACAAATCACCTAGATGGTCGCGGATCCGCGGCCAATAGGGGGTCTAGGCCGCGGATCCGCGGCCGTACGGGCTCCGCAGTTGAAGGGTTTTTAGGGGCAGTTTGGTCATTTTATGTGGAGCCAGATTGTTGCCCTAGGTTTCCAGTTCCCTGCCTATAAATAGTCCAGAACTTGCCAAAGCCAAGGGTCCTCATTCTTGTATTTAGATTTTAGATTACATGTGTTTTTCTTCTTCCTACTCTCATCTCTTCTCCATTAAAAACTTGTAGTGAGCTTTTGTGAGTGAAGAATGAATAAAGGAGTTCTTGTTCTTACCATGCTTATCTTGTTGTAATTGTTAATTATATTTGCTTGTATTTTTCATTTGCTAATCTAGTTGTTGTTATTTGTTGTTTGTTTCGTTCTTGTTCTCTTTTTCTTTATCCTTAAAACAACTATGATGCTTAAGCTTGATCCTTGCCAATGTGAGGTCTCAAATAGCTAGTTGTAATCTTCTAACCTCTTTATTTCTATCTTCCTTCTTTGTTTTATTTTCTTTTCCTTATAATGGGTGAGTAGTTTTCATACTTGTTAGGGTAGGATAAGGAAAGTTTGAGAGAAGGAAATCTCTCTCACTCTTTTCTTGCCCAACATCTTAATTCGGACTCCCGTTAATTGAACCACAATCCGCTCCCTACGGCACCCTATCCTACATGATAGCGGTGATTCCTTAGTGAGACCGGTTGTGGTTGAATTAACCGGAGGCTAAGAGATAAGAACGGACGGACAAGCACCAAAAGGAAGAACTTATGCGTTGGAAAGCCTAGCTTATACTCGCAAGTTCCTTCCTAGTCATGCTAATCTCCGTTGTTGCCGATTACTGTAACAATGATATTAAGAGTGGCAATGAAAGAAGTGAGCGACTCCTAACTCAAACTAACCTAATCCTAACCCTAACAAGCTCTCTTTATATATCATTTTAGCATATAAGTAATCTAAAAACAAACCTGGACATTTGGACTTAACTCGTTAAAGCGCATAGAAAAAGATTCCCATCTCCCTGCGGAAGACCCGTACTCAACCGGCTAGCTACAAGCGAAACCGTCTTGATTGCGGTAATAAACTTAGCACGCAAAAACTCTACCAATCAAATGGCGCCATTGCCGGGAAGACGGTAGTTTATTTCTTTGTGTAATTTCGGGTTAATTTGTGAATAAAAATATAACCGAAAAACAAAACAAAAAATATATACATTGTAAAAAACCATCTTGTTATTTTTGCTTAGTTTTTGTGCAAGTGTGCAGGATAAAGAGACGGTCGAGTTCAGTGCCAAAGACGTGGGAAGTTAGACCCATATCTCGCGGCTACACCGCGACGGATCAAGACGGAGCCAACGGTCTACTGTAAAAATCTGGAGCAGATACTATGAGCAAATCAAGATTCAGGAAATCCAGACAAGAAGAGGACATCCAATTAAGGACCCACAATATTTTTGAAGCCCCATATCCACCTTACTGTCGCGGAACCGCGGCATAAGCAGGCTTAGGCCGCGGAACCGCGGCCATTTGGTGCCTTTAGGGGGCCAAAACTTCTGTGAGTATCTCTCTCCTCTCCCCCACTCCTCTGAACTCCACTGAACTGTGTTTTCTGCAGCATTCTTTGCACAAACTCTCTTCCCCTTCCAATAAATTGTTTTTGTGCAGAATTCTTTGCGCCGCGCTAAAATAAAAATTGTTTGCAGTTGATTGTTACTGCTTTGCATATATTAATACGGACTTTAAGGGGCTTAAAACCAATCCAGATTGGGTGGGGATTTCATCACCCTTCCCAGGACCCCAGAAATCACAAAAATCATATGCATTGACCATTGCTTAAATTAAAAAATACTAGACTCAGCTCTAAGGACTTCGCGCTCAATAGGACAGAGGACTAGTTACAGGCATCGGCCGTTTATCCTATCCTGACTTTCGCGGTGTCTAGGCAAGTGTGTCCAAGGCAAGTGGTTACTTAATTAGGACCATTACTTACGTAGTGGGGAGCCTCCCACTTACCTGGCATTTACCTGGCCGCAATTGGCGGAGAAGAGGCGGTTTGAGGTCCTATTTCTAGCCCTTTGGAACAGTTAGGAGCTGTCTAGCTGACCTAGGTGACCCTAGATCTAGGTGTGATTGTACATATCTTGTTTGTGATTGCTTGAAGCCGTAAGTTCGTACAAATTTTTGTAAAGCTCTTTCAAAAAAAAAAACACAAAAACCAAAAACTTTTATAAAAACTTGCCCTTTGTCGCCAAAATCCAATTTTTCACCCATCACCCATCATATTTCTCCATTGACGTTTTCTTACCCTCACCTTCTCCGCTTTGACTATACTAAACACGTTTAGTGTATGTCCGCTTGGACTCGGGACGCTAGCGCCCGCCTAGTCCGCGTTACGTTAGTCGCTACCGACTACGCGGTCGACTCAGACGTCGAAACTCCGTCCACGCTTCTTTCACCTTTACCTTTGCCGGCCAACTCCGACGTTGACCCAAATTCTGTCCATACATCTTCACCTTCACCATCACCATCACCAACCTCTTCTTCCGCGATGTCAGGATTTAATCCAAACATCTCTTTGACTCCCCCGGGATTGACTCCACCTCCTACGGATGCAAATAACCTACCACCGCCTGTTGTAGCGCCGCAGCGAATCGCGCTCCAGGATCGTTTCTATCCCACCCGTTCTGCACTTCCCACCTGTCTTTCCCTTCCACCGGCCAATGGGGATAATTTTGAAATTAAGCCCCACTTCATTAACATGCTTCCGAAATTTCATGGGCTTGAATCTGAAGATGCCTATATCTTCATCAACAAGTTCCAAAATGTTTGTGCCATGATGAAAACTACCCAGCTGTCGGACGATGCTATACGGCTATGGGTCATTCCTTTCACTTTATGCGATCTTGCTGAAAAATGGCTGTATAACACCGCTTCCCACTCCATAACCAGTTGGGATGAGTTTGTGAAAGCGTTTCTCAAGAAATTCTATCCGAATCATAAAACCTCAAGGATCCGTAACGAAATCAACCAATTCTCTCAGCTTCCTTCTGAACCCTTCTGGAAGTGCTTTGACCGGTATAAAGACCTTCTTGTTCAGTGCCCTCACCACGGTATTGAGAAATGACAACTTTGCCAAACCTTATACGAGGGCCTGAACCCAGCAACCAAGCAGCTGTTGGAAACCATTTGTCAGGGCCACTTCCTATCGAAATCTGACGACGAAGCGTGGCAATTCTTCGACGACCTTGCGGAACAAACGCTTCAATGGGAGAGCACTAGACCAACTACTTCTTCTTCTTCCTCCACTTCTACTGGTCAGTCTAGGGTAGGAATTCACCAACTCGATGTCTCTATTGCGATGAAAGCTGAAATGGCTGCAATAACGAGAAAAATTGAAGCGATAGAGAGCAAATTTTCATCTCCTGCTCCTGCCCCTGTTTTTCCCCTTCGTACCATTTGTGCTTGTTGTTCCGATCCTTCTCACTTAACCGAAGAGTGTCCTTACAATCCACCATCTCAACGACAGGATCAGGTTAATGCTGCATTTCAACAAAGACCGAGGAATGATCCATACTCTTTCACCTACAATCCCGGTTGGAGGAACCACCCCAATTTCGCCTGGAATCAGAATCAGCAACAATTCCAAGGCAATAATTTCCAGAGGCCCCCTCCTCCGCAACAACAAGCGCAACAACAACAAACTCAACATCAGTTTCAGCAGCCCTTCCAACCCCAACCTTTTCAAAATCAGACGAACAACTTTGCACCCAACAATTCTTTTCCGCAAAACAACTTTGTTCCGTCAAACAACGATAAGGTTTCCTCGCTAGAACGAAATCTGGAGGCGTTCGTTAAACAATCGACACAATCCACCGCCAACATCCAGTCGTCTATTCAGTCTTTGGTGCAACACACTGCTGCACACGGGCAAAGCATCAAGACCATCGAAGCCCAGATTGCACAGCTGAATGCGGCGTTAAGCGAGCGAGAAAAGGGGAAGCTTCCTTCTCAACCACTCCTAAATCCCGGTCACCCACATAATGTACATGTTGCTCTTAAACAACAGAACCATAATGTGAGTGCCGTGACTACATTGAGATCGGGAAGGATGCTGCACAACAACATCGGCACAACAATTGAGGATAATGACACCCTGGCCGCTTCTTCTTCTTCTTCTTCTTCTTCTTCTTCGTCTTCTAAGCCTATTCTCCATTCTTCAAAAGGCTCTTCTTCTTCTTCTTCTTCTGCTCTGAACGGACCCACTTCTCACTCCACGAAAGCACCAGCTCTGGGATCCGTTCCAGCTCCACAATCTCCTCCACAAGCATTAGACTCAACCAATTTTAAAAACGTTCCTTTTCCAAACCGGTTGAGGTCCAATAAACAAAATCCACAAATGGAGAATATTCTGGAGTTGTTTAAGCAGGTTAACATCAACATTCCCCTTTTAGATGCTGTCTAACAAGTCCCGTCCTACACGAAAATCTTAAAGGACTTGTGCACGAAAAAGAGGAAATCTCAGGTTCCCAAGAAAGTTTTCTTGGCTAGTGTTGTGAGTGATGCTCTTACCCAATCTTTACCGCAAAAACGGAAGGACCCTGGCTGTCCTACGATTTCTATTACCATTGGGGATAAGAACATCAACCGCACACTATTAGATCTTGGTGCCAGTGTTAACCTGCTTCCGTACTCAGTATATGAGCAATTAGGTGTAGGAGAGCTGAAACCCACACACTGTACTCTCCTAATGGCCGACCGATCAATCACCTATCCTAGAGGTGAGCTAGAGGATGTGTTAATCAAGGTTGGGGACTTCATAGTCCCCGTTGACTTTATTGTATTAGACACACAGCCTGTAGCTAACCCCCGGAATCAAATTCCGGTGATACTCGGTCGCCTATTCCTTGCAACCTCAAATGCTGTGATCAATTGTCGAAATGGCTCGATGAACCTATCTTTTGGAAACATGACAATTGAACTCAACATTTTTAGGTTGGGGAATCAGCCCACCGAACCTAATGCTCATATACTAGACATTTGCTCAATCCAGGAGATCACCCCAGAAGAGTGTGAATTCGAGGAGTTTTTGTTCGATCACGATAACCTTAACGCCACTAGTGCGTTCCTCTTCGAACCTGCTGCTGTTTCTGCGCCCGACAATGACTACGAGTTATTCACTTTTTTGAATGATCTTAGCCCCTCACCACCCGAGTTTGAATCCTTCGAATTTCCGGATGAGTTACCTGAACCATCCAACTCGGTCGCTTACACTCGTTTTGAACCTTTGCTGGAATCCTTTGAGTTCGAGACCTTTTCACCAATCTTGCCTTCAATCGTTTCACCTCCAACGCTCGAACTCAAGCCTTTGCCGTCTCACCTTAAGTACGCTTACTTTGGTGAGAACGAGACCCTCCATGTTATCATCTCGGCTTCTCTACCTCCAGAGCAAAAGAAAGCCCTTCTTGCGGTCTTGCGCAGCAATAGGCAAGCTTTTGGTTGGTCCATGGCGGACATCAAGGAGATTAGTCCCCTGATCATTGAACATCACATTCATCTGATGGATGATGCCAAACCAGCCAGGGATCCACAAAGGCGACTCAACCCAGTCATGAAGGAGGCCGTGAAAAAGGAAATCGTGAAGTGTCTGGATAGTGGTATCATTTACCCTATCTCTGATGGCCAGTGGGTTAGCCCCATTCACGTTGTCCCCAAGAAATCAGGCATAACGGTCATTACTAACAAGGCGAATGAGTTAATCTCTACTCGCACCCAAACTGGGTGGCGAGTATGCATCGATTACAGAAAGCTCAACGCCGCAACGCGGAAAGACCACTTTCCACTACCTTTCATTGACCAAATACTTGAACGATTGGCCGGACACGAGTACTACTGCTTTCTTGATGGCTACTCCGGCTATAATCAGATTCCCATCGCCGAAAAAGACCAGGACAAGACCACATTCACTTGTCCTTTCGGCACGTTCGCATATCGTTGCATGCCCTTTGGGGTATGCAATGCTCCCGCTACCTTCCAGCGGTGTATGATGGGAATCTTCTCAGACATGGTGGAGAAATTCCTGGAAATCTTCATGGACGATTTCTCCATCTTCGGTGATTCCTTCAACGAGTGTTTGCTGCATCTTGGCGCTGTCCTTACCCGATGTAAGGACAAGAACCTCACTTTGGGAAAAGTGCCACTTCATGGTGCGCGAAGGTATTGTCTTAGGACATATCATTTCGCAAAATGGCATAGAGGTTGACAAAGCGAAGATTGAGGTCATTTCCAATCTCCCTCCTTCCAGATGCGTCCGAGACATCCAAGCCTTCCTTGGCCATGCCGGTTTCTATAGACGGTTCATCAAGGACTTTAGCAAGATTGCTAGGCCCTTGACTCTTCTACTGGCCAAGGACACGCCATTCGACTTCAACTCGAGTTGTGTGACTGCATTCGAGTCATTAAAAAGCTCACTCACTTCTGCTCCCGTTCTTTCTTCACCTGACTGGACGCACCCATTTGAGATTATGTGCGATGCATCCGACTTTGCCATTGGTGCTGTCCTTGGACAACACATCAACAAGATGCCGCACGTAATCTATTATGCTAGCCGAACCCTGAACGACACCCAACTTAATTATACAACAACTGAGAAGGAATTCTTGACTGTTGTATTTGCTTTAGAAAAGTTCAGGCCCTACCTCATCGGATCTCCAGTCATTGTCTACACAGACCATTCTGCTCTGCGCCATCTTTTTGCGAAGAAAGATGCAAAATCTCGGCTAATACGTTGGATCCTCTTTCTTCAAGAGTTTGACTTTGTCATCAAGGACAAAAGAGGATGTGGAAACGTAGTCGCCGACCATCTCTCATGACTTCCTTCTTCGTCGTCGCCTCAACTTCCGATCAACGACGTTTTTCCGGATGAACAGCTCTTGACAGTATCTCGCGAACCCTGGTTCGCAGATATTGTGAACTATTTGTCCACAGGGCTACTACTGACTGAATGGTCAAGTCAGGACAGACTTCGATTTTTATCCCAAGTAAAACGCTTTTACTGGGACGAACCCTATCTGTTCAAGTACTGTCCCGACCAGATTATTCGTCGGTGTGTCCCTGACGATGAATTCAAGAGTGTGCTGTCATTTTGCCACGATCAAGCATGTGGCGGGCATTTTAGCCCCAGAAAGACAACTGAGAAGATCTTGCAATGTGGTTTCTACTGGCCACAACTCTTCAAAGACGCTCATGACTATTGCAAGACTTGCTCCCGGTGCCAACACTTGGGCCGGATATCCTGGAGGAATGAAATGCCGCTCCAACCAATCTTGGTTGTGAAGATTTTCGACGTTTGGGGGATAGATTTCATGGGGCCGTTTCCCAGCTCTTTCGGGAACTTGTACATCCTTCTCGCTGTTGATTACGTCTCTAAGTGGGTCGAGGCTGTGCCCAGCCGGACTAACGACAACTCGTTAGGTTTCTTAAAGAAAACATTTTCTCCCGGTTTGGGCACCCCCGAGCGATCATTAGCGACAATGGAACTCATTTCTGCAATAAAACTTTCGAGGCCTTGATGCGGAAATATTCCATTAATCATAAGCTATCTACGCCCTACCACCCCCAAACCTGTGGGCAAGCCGAAGTTTCAAATCGGCAAATCAAGCAGATACTGGAGAAGACGGTTTCCAAGAACCGAAAGGATTGGTCGTTGAAACTCACTGATGCCCTTTGGGCATTTCGAACGGCTTATAAGACCGATCTTGGCATGTCTCCCTATCGGCTTGTGTACGGAAAGGCTTGTCACCTCCCTGTCGAAATAGAGCATCGCGCATTTTGGGCGATAAAAGAACTGAATCTGTCTCTCGAAGAAGCGGGCAGCCATCGGAAGCTGCAGTTGAACGAATTGAGCGAGCTTAGGGATGAGGCTTACGATAACGCGGTTGTCGTTAAGAACCGAACGAAGGTGTTTCACGATAAACACCTTTTGTGCAAAACTTTCGTACCTGGTCAACAGGTACTGCTTTACGACACCCGGCTACACTTCCATCCAGGAAAGCTCAGATCTCGCTGGAAAGGGCCGTATTTTGTGCGGAATGTGTATCCGCAGGGCGCTGTGGATTTGGAGAATCCAAAGGACGGTTCATTTTTTAAAGTGAACGGACACCGACTAAAACCGTACCTTAGCACCGAACCGACAGAGGAGCTCCTGGTCTTACAGGAGCTGGTTTACCCTGCATAATCTTCCTCTGCCTACCACCAAACTTCGGTTATCCAGCCAAGAACAGTGGACACTGTTCCAAATAAGTTTGGGGGTATGTATATACCATTTTTGTATTTATTTGTGGATATTCTTTTCCATTTTTACTCTTTAAAAACATAAACAAAAAAAAATATATGTATATCTAACCGACAATTTTGACCCTTCAATGATCTCTTCATGCAATGACAGTGAGGACACTGTCCAGTTTAAGTTTGGGGGTACGCTCGGTACGCATCTCTAACCTTCACATTCATATGTATATTTTGCATCGGTATACTAAAATCCATAAAATCCATAAAATCAGAACTAAAATCCATAAAATCCATAAAAATCAGAAAATTTTCTAAAAACATAAAAACTTTTCTGTCAAGTTAACTAGTGGGAGAACTCTGATTCAACATTTCGACGGTTTTGTTTGATAATATAAGAATAACTAAATCTTATTTTTAGATTTTGAAAACCTGAAAGATAACTCTCCTTTGAAGTTAACTATAGCGGATATACGTCTTTACATCACACTACACGTGTCGTGAGTTTTGGAAATTAGATGACAAGTCTTTTACGTCTAAAAAACTTTTAAATGGATAAATGATTTTCTAAGGATCAAATAGGTTTGTTATGAAATAAGTAATATCAAGAATAGTCTATGAAGTGAAGTGAATATGAAGGAATTTTATTGATGCCTTAATTGGAACTAAGTCTGAAAAAACCCATCTGGAACTTGATTGGAATGATTACACACCGAACCCACTAAACACGTCTTTTATCCAAAAAATAATTGAACTGCCGGTTATATCTCCGTTCGCATTGAATCATCATGATTTTCATGCTAAATTGTCTTTTGTTTTTGGACCTAGGTAACTTGAGTAATTAAGTCCGCCGGGGTGTTTCTACACCTAATGCCCTAAAGCCAACTGGTTTGGGTGCATTGGCCCAAAGCTCGTTAAGAAGCCTAGAAAGTCCAGATTAAAACAAAGTCAAGCAAGTGTTCTCTCCGAGTTAAAATTCCAAACGGTTCTTCGTGTGAGAATAATCTTGACAAAAGACAGGTTTTTATAAAAAATATTTCTAGCGGAGATATGAAGGTTTTATTCTATGATAAAGACTATTGCACGTTCACAGATGTGTGTATGAAATGAAAACAAGAAAAAGATGGAGTGAAAAATAAGACCTAGTTTCCTGTTAGGGAAGATAGAAATTCTGAAGTTGAAACTTTACTGGAAAACGAAACTTGAAAAATGCTTAACTCTTTATAAAACTTATGTGATCCTTTTTAAAAATTTTATCTGGGCTTTATTGTGTGATATAATGACTTTAATCGATCCTTCTGGAACTTAACGACACTATTTGCACTGCACGTAAAGACATATAAAATCTTAAGTTAAATAAGAAGCGAGGTGTAAAAAATAAAGGTTCGATAGTCTAGACTTAGGATCATAGAATTGTTATTTTCTGAAACAAAACTTTAGGGGTTTGAATCGTAGTAATTTTGCAAAACTAGCTTGACCAGATTTTGTGGGTAGTATCCGCTGAAAACCCTCAGGAGACAACACTCCTCCTACTAGGAACACCTAGAGGTTTAACGGCTTGTTGCACATGCTCAGTGCAATCGCGTTCCCTGCGAAAGTGAGGTTAGGAATTTTTGTGAATAAATTGGCTTTGCTCGGGACGAGCAAAATGATAAGTTTGGGGGTATTTGTTCATATCAGATTTTTGCATTTTTATACCGCCCAATTTTTATCAAATTGCTTATCGGTAGGCACTCTTGAGCCGTGTTTGCTAGTCAATTGCAGGATACAGGTTCTCAGCTCTAAACAGTGAAATTCATGGAAAAGCATGACAAATTCCGGATTACTGCCAACAGATAAAACACGGGTCTCCGCTCTCTATCCGTATGTTGCCGCACACCAGTTTAAGGGACAAAATGGCAAATCGATTGTCATTTTCATGCACAAAGCTCAATGTCAACACAAAATCCAAGAAATCTACGCGGAGCTCGAAGAAATCATGGCAAAAGATCCACATCACATCACCTTTTGTTCTGCTGAAATTCTGGAAATATTGTGAAGAGATTCTGGGAAACAACATATACCACACTGAAGAGTACACAATACCAGGGAAACCCACAAAATCCGACAAGACAAATCACCTAGATGGCCGCGGATCCGCTGCCAATAGGGGGTCTAGGCCGCGGATCCGCGGCCGTACAGGCTCCGCAGTTGAAGGGTTTTTAGGGGCAGTTTGGTCATTTTATGTGGAGCCAGATTGTTGCCCTAGGTTTCCAGTTCCCTGCCTATAAATAGTCCAGAACTTGCCAAAGCCAAGGGTCCTCATTCTTGTATTTAGATTTTAGAATACATGTGTTGTTCTTCTTCCTACTCTTATCTCGTCTCCCTTAAAAACTTGTAGTGAGCTTTTGTGAGTGAAGAATGAATAAAGGAGTTCTTGTGCTTACCATGGTTATCTTGTTGTAATTGTTAATTATATTTGCTTGTATTTTTCATTTGCTAATCTAGTTGTTGTTATTTGTTGTTTGTTTGTTTCTTGTTCTCTTTTTCTTTATCCTTAAAACAATTATGATGCTTAAGCTTGATCCTTGCCAAGGTGAGGTCTCAAATAGCTAGTTGTAATCTTCTAACCTCTTTCTTTCTATCTTCCTCCTTTGTTTTATTTTCTTTTCCTTATAATGGGTGAGTAGTTTTCATACTTGTTAAGGTATGATAAGGAAAGTTTGAGAGAAGGAAATCTCTCTCACTCTTTTCTTGTCCAACATCTTAATTCGGACTCCCGTTAATTGAACCACAATCCGCTCCCTACGGCACCCTATCCTACATGATAGCGGTGATTCCTTAGTGAGACCGGTTGTGGTTGAATTAACCGGAGGTTAAGGCTAAGAGCCAAGAACGGACGGACAAGCACCAAAAGGAAGGACTTATGCGTTGGAAAGCCTAGCTTATACTCGCAAGTTCCTTCGTAGTCGTGCTAATCCCCGTTGTTGCCGATTACCGTAACACCGATATTAAGAGTGGCAATGAAAGAAGTGAGCGACTCCTAACTCAAACTAACCTAATCCTAACCCTAACAAGCTCTCTTTATATATCATTTTAGCACATAAGTAATCTAAAAACAAACCTGGACATTTGGACTTAACTCGTTAAAGCACATAGAAAAAGATTCCCATCTCCCTGCGGACGACCCGTACTCAACCGGCTAGCTACAAGCGAAACCGTCTTGATTGCGGTAATAAACTTAGCACGCAAAAACTCTACCAATCACCACCGGTCCACAATGAAAGCGCGTCTTCAGCATCGGCCGAGATAGGCTGTTTAAGAGCTATCTCGCATCCCTCTTCCAAAGGACCTATAAATATCTGCCGTATCGATGGAGGATATTCTTAGAAGATGACAGCAGGATAAGGCCTCTTCGGGATCCTTACATTCTCAGATTCATCTTGTGAGCGTCTTATAGCCTCAGCCAATTGTGCGGCTTCCTCGGCAGATGAACCCGGGAAAGTAGGCCAACATCTGATTCTTGCATGGCTAGTGGTTCATCTTGAAGGATAGGCTCTGATTCCATTAAAAAGTCAAGCAGATTGGTGACCGTCTTCTTTCGCCTCTTAGACCCTGAACTAACTACAGAAGACGATCGCTTCTTTCCCCTCGATGCTTTAGCGCGACGTTGACCCACTTTGCTTTCAATATCCTCACTCGGCGGTGCCACCGACGACGACACTGCCTTTGCTGACGCCGCAGCTGATGATACTGCTACTGGCGCCCTATTGGCCCTTGATTGAGCTCTAGTTCGCGGCGGCATACCGGCTGTGGGAGTTAGAACCACTTCGGCTGCCTTAAGAATAAGCACGACGCTAGTATCTCTCAAGGGAGGGCGAACCACTGCCCGTGGTCGCGGCAGGACGCCCGTAGCCTGGATCGGAGTAGGAACCCTATATCTGAGGAGCATCCTCCTCTCCTCGGCAATAATGGGACTGACTCGATGAAGGCACCAGCCCGTGAAAGTCACCACACATCGAGGAATATAGTCAGCTTCAGGAATCACGAAGCAAGATCCGGTGTTCAGCCGCATGAAGTGATGAGCGGCGCCACGAACAACTTCCGACGACGGGCTGGGCTCTACTGTAAACGCCTCAAAAGGAACCCCCAGGTCATATCCCAGCTGCCGAGTGAAGTTGTATGGGTTTTACCGCATAAAAAGGGCCGCACCATTTTGACGAAACACCAGATATCCCGGCCTGATTGAATATAAATGTGTGACTTCCTTTGGCTTCAGGGAGGGTGCTCCCTCTTTTGACAAATCAAAAAGCTGCTGAATCGGTCCTTAAGGAGCAGAGAGGACTCGATCGTTGAGAACCATCCTGCCCGTATTGGCATAGGGATTAATCAACACACAAAGAGCTCCGGACTGAGTCGGATCTGGAGCAGAAGCGTCTACCAGCCGCATGAGTCGCGGAAAAGTGTAAGCGTCATAAAAGCTGGGTTTTTGGTGCGCAGGAAACGCCCTTAGCACGTGCATCTCAATCCAGGACGTAAAGTAATGAAGAGAGAAATTTACCGCATTTATGCCTGGAGTTGAAGTGTTGGCTGCAGCGCTTAACCCATGATACAGATGCGCTAGCCCCGCAATGCCTACAGCTAGTCGCGTCCCTTCGGCAATACGATGGGCAGGGTAGATAACCGAGGCTCTCATAAAATGACGGTGCGTGGGAATGACGAACCAGCTGAGCCAAACACTGATGAAGCCCACGAAGAAAGTCTCCTCATCCATACCAGGAGATGCGATCGACTCGAAAGATACGGCCGACAGGATGGGAATGTAGAACTGCGGCAAGTCCTCTTCTTTAGCCGGTCGCTTATTTAAACCGAACCCAAAGGGGTCGTTGATACTCGCAAACTTTGAAGCCGTATTTGATAGAACGTCTCCGCGAAGGAAGTAGGCAATAAAGCTTTTGAAAGTAACACCCTGCTCATCCGATTCTGTGAACAGCTTTTCAAAAATTCCCAGAGGCTTGATTAGACTTGGGTGCTTGTGGCGAATGACATTTTCAGTCGACAAGCCATCATGCATAGCAGGTTCAACTTCAAAAACATACTCATCAGGAGGCAACAGTTCTTCATAAAGTGTTCCCCTAATCGGCAACCCTGAGATCTCGTGAAACTCTTCCGGAGAAATTGAAACTTCGCGATCCCTTAGAAAGAAGGTGTTGGTGGGATGATTCCATTGGTTTAAGAAAGCCTTAACCCACCAGACATGGGGAGACTGATAGTGGAAGAAAGACGCGTACACTGCCTAATAGAGCCCGACCCTCTGCAGTCGCGCACGATGGGCAAACAGGATATAACAAGCCCAGAGAAGGTAGCCCGTGGGATGTCGAAGAGTAAGCCCTATTTTGTAAACTTGTCCCCATGGCTGGGCTTCACCTTGGCAAATGCGACGCCCTAAGATTTCTATTGGAACAGGGTGGTTCGGAATCCCAGTTGTAGACGGTTCAAGCCGTCCCGTAGGGGTCCAATTCGACATCTCCACAGCAAAGGCAGTCCGTGGACGCTCCATCGGCAGAAATGGACATGTAGGCTCTGTCGGTATCTCGCAAAAAAGCTGCGGCGACCGCGGATGATATGACCGTACCAGGTCCCCAATAAAAGAAGATTGGTGCAATTCGGGTCATGAGCCCTGATCATCGCCATCACCTCTTCGTCCGACGGTGATTGAGGAAAAGCCGCCTCCGAGCGAGTAAAGAGAAAGTATGGTAGAGAAGCCATTACTCCTGAAACAAAGGAAAGAAAGCTGTTAATGAAGCCCACGCGTATATATGTATTTATAAATATATATGTATATATAAAAGATAGTGGAAGAAAATGACAAATAACTTATTTTATGGGACCATTGGTTACAAAACACAAGGGCCCCACAAAATCAAGATGGAGGCTCACTAATGATGAGGCAGGGTAATCATTATGAGAACAAAATGAAGATTCTCAATAAATGAACAGTTGATTTCAAACAACTCTACACATTCCAAAGAGAGAGAAGACCCACTGAAGAACCCTATGCAAATCATGGGGGATCTTTCTGAAAAGTTTTTGCAAAGAACAACTAAGGGCAAGAAAATCCCAAGAAGTATTCTCTTAAAAACTAAGTCCTTTAGAGGAATTAAATTCCTTTTGAACGGAGGAGTTAAACTCTCAGAATATTTTTTCAGAACTAAGACTCTTTGGAATGGAATTAAATTCCAGAGAAAGGTCAAGTATCGCCATCGATCCCTGAGATCAAAGGAGCCCTAACAAAAGGGATTTATTATTTAAAGATTGAACAGTTTTTTTAAGAACTCTGAAAAGATGGGTTTTTATTAAAGGGAAAAACCCTTGGTATGGATTTAAAATCCAAAAGAAAATTTCTACAAGGAGTTCCTCGGCCGTTCAAGATCCTTACCTGAAAAAGGAAAATCTTTTGTTGACAGAGTTAAACTCTGGAAATTTTTGAAACAGAGAACTGAGCTCTGGGAAAGAGAATTATATTCTCAGAGGAAAAACGAGCAAGGAAGAAGATGTAAAAAGTGGAGGCTCTTCTGAAGAGACCCATGCATTTATAGGATGTGATAGGGAACGGTTCATCTTCCATGTTCCCTAGACAGATCCAACGGTCACAAAGATGATAGCATTGCACTTACGTACAAACACGTGAGAACAACGCTGCGGGGGAATTTGTTCCCTGATAAAATATCAGGAAATACCCCAATGGGGTATCACGTGCTCACACATAACCAAGGGTCACGTGCTGACACGTGATGGTTTCCTGGGGACTCTGCTATAATAGAATGAAATTCTAATCAACAAGAGTCACGTGCCTACACGTGATGGGCCTTTAAACTCACTGAAAGGGATTAAAAGATCTAATAAAACAGCAAGGAAAAACACCAATGGGGCATCACGTGCTCACACGTGACCAAGGGTCACGTGCTGACACGTGATGATTCCTTAGTTCTTAAAACAACATAATTAAATTCTGGTTAAAATAATGATCAAGGGGGGGGGGTCACGTGTCAACACGTGATAGGTTCCTAAGCTTTTTAATTAATAGAATTAAATTATATTCAAATGATCAAACAAGTGGGATCACGTGCCAACACGTGATAGGCTTTTAGCCTTCTGAACTAATAGAATTAAATTCTAATTAAGGGGGAATCGAAAACCCTAGTTGGAAAAATATTTCCCTAGATCTTTCCAAACAAAAAGATTGTGCTCTGTAAAGTAGAGCACCGTTGGATTAAAAATCCAATGGTGATTAAAAATCACCAATTTATAGAAAGATTCTATACAAGGAAAGATTTCCCTGAAATTTACCAAGAATAACAAACAGAATATCTTTTGGATTAAAAATCCAATGGTGAATAAAATTCACTAAGTGATCTAAAAGATCATCTTGGTTACAAAATCAATTAAAATCTTTCAATGAAAGATTGACTAAACAAACTAATATTTTTCTTTCTCCTATAAATAGGAGCCAAGAAGAGAAGAGAAGGATCTTGGATTTTTTTTTACAGAGAGAAAAAAGAGAGGAGAATTTAATTCTCAAGAGAGAAGAGAAAATTTCTTCAGAGGAGAAAAGAAACCCTAGGTGAGAAAGGGAAAAGAGATCTAAGCTCCATTAGAAAAAGAGAATTTAATTCTCAATTTAAGAGTTTAATTCTTCTGAATAAAAACTTAGTTCTTCCTTTGGTTGAAGATGTGCAGAAGCAGATCTCCCCACAAGTTGAGAATTTAATTCTCATCGGGGAGATTCTGCCATTCAGATCCAAAACTTAGAAGGGAGAATTTGAGTTTAAGGAATTTAATTCCCTCAAATTCATAGGAATTTAATTCCTCCAAATGAAACTAGGGTTTAACCCTATATGATAATTTAATTATCCCAAATTCATAGGAATTTAGTTCCTCCAAATGAAACTAGGGTTTAACCCTATATAGGAATTTAATTCTTCCAAATACACAGGAATTTAATTCCTCTAAACAGAACTAGGGTTTAACCCCATAAAAGAATTTAATTCTTAAAGAAAACAAGAGAATTAAATGCTCTCCATGCACATAAAGATCAAAGTACCCAACCTGGTCACGTGGTAGCACGTGACCCTCATCCCCCAACGAATGAAAAAGAACGAATAAGGCATGGTCACGTGCTCCCACGTGCCCTTAAACAGATTCCTAAAACTAGGAAGGAATTAGTCTGGAGGCAATGCCTCACGTGCTCACACGTGACCCTCAAAACAAAAGGGAACAAACACAAGGCAGAATCAAGTTTGGGCGCCCTCACGTGTCCCCACGTGACCCCTAATAAACACCTTAATAAATCAGTGCATGAGTATCCATCACGTGCCCACACGTGATGGCCGTGAAGACTTAAGTGTTTAACACTTATTTGAACACTCTGGGAAGAAAATAAAGGAAGTCTGACCCGATCTTCAGATGCCTCACGTGACCCCACGTGACCAATTCAATTTTAGTGTTTAACACTACTTTAAGCACTTCGTCTTTAGTGTTTAACACCATTTTCAGCACATCACGTGGGGGTACGTGATTGCCAAGTATGCTTTAGTGTTTAACACTATTTTCAAACCATTCTTAGCCCAAATTGGCTAAGTCTTTCTGAGTCAAGACTTCCCTTTGATTAAACCCTAATTACATTCTTTCAAACTTGATCATTTCATAGACATTCACAGAAAACTCCAAAGCCATGATGAATGGTCAATGTCCAATAAAAGACAAAGTGTTGTCAGATCCTCAAACCCCTGTTTAGCATTGCTAAATAATGAGGGGGCTGACCCAGACAAATTTTCAACAGTCCAACAAAGGGTCAACATTTCAAACCTAATTGGACTTAGCGCAAGTTGGCCATAAGTCCTCAATTCAGATTTAACTGAGCCAATGTGCTCATAATCTAATTAATTGATCTTAGTTCCAAATTGGACTACAGATCTCCCAATCAACTTTGGTTCAAGGGTACATCTCTTCACTCCTTTGATATCTGTAGTTGTAATCCTTCAACGTTTTTAGAGAGGTGGCGGGTCTCGATAACCAATCATTCCATAGACCGTGGGGTCTTTAAACCCACGGACTATGATGTCGTTAACATAGACCGCGATGTCCTTAAACTAACATTGGACCGAGATGTCCTTAAACTAACATTGGACTGAGATGTCCTTAAACTACCATTAGACCACCATGTCCTTAAACTGGTAATCGACCGCAATGTCCCTAAATTAAACAATAGAGCCCAAATGCTCTTTTGTTGGATCTAAACGATCCCGTTAAGATGATCTTAGTCTAAAAATTAGACTAATGTATCCTTAACCAACGTTTAAGTTGATCTTAGTTTCAAATGAGACTAACGTATCCTTAAACCCAACCCCCAAACCCAAATCTAAGAAGATACAGATTTGGACTAATCCACGCCCTATGGGCGACAACACAAATTAGTCTTCGTATACAATCCACGGGCAACCAAAAACAAAACAAACACCCACGACACGAAGTGACCATCTGGAGAAAGAGAAAGTGGTTACCGCTATGCGGTAACGTAATCAACTGCAGGGGCTTGCGCCTGCAGGGAAGAGCGTCCCCACAATCAAAAACTCCTCAACGAGGGAGAATCTGACGAAGTCTGCTATATCGGCCGCATCCGTTTAAGCCTTTGATATACGGTGCCATAAATCAACTTGGCATTTTCGGAGAGGTGGACGGATAGCACCAATTAGCATCTGCCCCGAAATTCAGGCAAGACTGACCTACGCGGTCGCGTCTCCGTGTTTCGGCGGGGAACAAACACCTTTGACGAGTCCACCCTGAGTTTGAACCTTCTGACTCATCATAAAAGTCAGTCACACTTTCTGAGTCTATATCCTTTGCAGACTATGAACTTCTTCGAGAATCCGAATGTCATTCACTTGCCCCACCTTCTATTGTTTCTTCGCCAACATTAGATCTCAAACTATTACTTTCTCACCTTAAATATGCATATTTAGGTGAGAATGAGTTTTTTCCTGTGATCATATCCACTTCTCTAGCCTTAGAGCAAGAGAACGCTCTTTTAATGGTCTCGAGATCTAATAGGCAAGCATTTGGTTGGACAATGGCTGACATCAAAGGGACTAGTCCCTTGATTGTAGAACATCATATACATTTGATGGATGAAGCCAAGCCAACCCAAGAACCACAAAGACGGTTAAATCCCGTCATGAAGGAGACGGTAACGAAAGAAATCGTCAAGTGCCTTGACAGTGGTATCATTTACCAAATCTCTGATAGCCAATAGGTGAGTCCTATTCATGTAGTCCCTAAGAAGTCTGGCATCACGGTCATAACTAATGAGGTTGATGAGTTGATCCAGACACGCACTCAAACTGGATGGCGTGTATGTATTGATTATAGAAAACTCAATGCCGCAACGAGGAAAGACCACTTCCCTCTACCCTTCATTTGACCAAATGTTGGAACGATTGGCTGGACATGAATATTATTGTTTCATGGTCGGATACTATGGCTATAACCAGGTCCCTATTGCCGAAAAGGATCAAGATAAACCATATTTACTTGTCCTTTCGGTACTTTTGCTTATAGACGCATGCCCTTTGGGTTATGCAATGCTCCCGCTACATCTCAGCTGTTTATGATGATGATATTCTCGGATACGGTCGAGAATTTCTGGAGATTTTCATGGACGATTTCTTGATATTTGGGGATTCTTTTGATGATTGCCTATCTCATCTTGACGCGGTTCTTACTCGTTGTAAAGATAAGAACTTAACTTTGAATTGGGAAAAATGCTATTTCATGGTCCAAGAGGGTATTGTGCTTGGACATGTCATTTCACGGAAAGGCATTGAGGTCAACAGAGCTAAGATAGATGTTATTCATGATCTTCTTCATCCCAAATGCGTCAAAGATATACGATCTTTCCTTGGTCATGCAGGATTTTATAGGAGATTCATTAAGGATTTTAGTAAAATTTCTAGACCCTTAACTCTTCTCTTGGCCAAGGATACCATATTTCACTTTGATTCGGATTGTGGGGCTGCTTTTGAATCACTTAAAATTTCCCTCACTACAGCCCCTCTTCTATCATCTCCCGATTGGAACCACCCGTTTGAGCTTATGTGTGAAGCATCAGATTTTGCTGTTGGTGCAATCTTAGGACGATACATTGATAAGATGCCATATGTGATTTATTATGGAAGTTAGACCTTGAATGATGCCCAAATTAATTATACAACTACTGAGAAAGAAATCTTTGCAGTTGTATTTGCATTAGAAAAATTCAGGCCTTACTTGATTGGCTCACCGATTATGGTTTATACTGATCACTCCGCCTTAAAACATCTTTTATCGAAGAAGGATGCTAAAGGCAGGTTAATACGTTGGATCCTATTATTACAAGAATTTGATCTTGTTATTCGAGATAAGAAAGGATATGAAAACGTCGTAGCCGACCATCTTTCACGCATCTCTTCACCAATTGTGACCTTGCCAATTAACGACTCTTTCCCGGACGAACAGCTCTTGACCATATCCTGCGAACCTTGGTTCGTGAATATTGTGAATTATCTAGCAACGTGACTTATTCCCAGCGAATGGTCTAAACAGGACAATTATCGATTTCTATCCCGAGTAAAGCATTTTTACTGGGATGAACCTTATTTGTTTAATTATTGTCCCGACCAAATCATTCGCAAATGTGTCCCCAATGATGAATTCAAGAGTGTTTTGTCTGTCTGTCATGATCAGGCATGTGGAGGTCACTTTAGTCCACGTAAGACGGCGAAGAAGGTTTTGCAATGTGGTTTTTACTGGCCTACTTTATTTAAAGATGCATATGATCATTGCAATACCTTTCCACAATGTCAAAACACAGGTCAGATTTCTAGAAGAAATGAGATGCCACTTCAACCGATCTTGGTTGTTGAAATTTTCGACGTTTGGGGTATTGATTTTATGGGTCCTTTTCCCAACTCTTTCGGGAATTTGTATATCTTGTTAGCGGTTGATTACGTCTCGAAATGAGTGGAAGCTATTCCATGTCGCACTAATGACAAAAGGGTTGTCATTAAGTTTCTTAAAGAAAATATCTTTTCGCGATTTGGACACCCTCGCGATATCATTAGCGACAACGGGACAAATTTCTGTAATCAGTCTTTCGAGACTTTGATATGGAAATATGCAATCAACCACAAACTTTCCACGCCCTATCATCCCCAAACGAGCGGGCAAGCTGAGATTTCCAATAGGCAGATCAAATTAATTCTGGAGAAAACAGTTTCTAAAAACCGGAAAGATTGGTCAACCAAATTGACGGATACTCTTTGGGCATTTCGTACCGCTTATAAGACCGATCTTGGTATGTCTCCTTACCGCCTAGTGTTTGGAAATGCTTGCCACCTTCCTGTCGAGATTGAACATAAAGCAATGTGGGCCATTAAAGAACTTAGCTTCGATTTGAATCAAGTGTGCAACTTTCGGAAGCTGCAATTAAATGAGCTAAGCGAACTCCGCGATGAAGCTTACGATAATGCGGTGATTGTAAAGAATCGGACTAAGGTATTTCACGATAAAAATATTGGTGCGGTATATCTACCCGCACGGGGCAGTTGAAGTTGAAAATAGAAAAAACGGTACAATTTTTAAAGTGAATGGATATAGATTAAAACCGTATTTTTCCACTGACCCCACGGAAGAGCTACTGTTTTTACAGGAGCCGCTTTATAATGACTAATTTTCCTCCACCTCACATCCATGTCTCGATAATATTGTTGCATCCTAAGTATGGAGGTGAGTGATTGAAGATAAGTTTGGGGAGATTTTCACGTTTATTCATTCTTGTCCCCATTAATAACTTTTCCTCCCATGTCTACAGGTTTTGGAGATTTAAAAGATGACAACAGTGAGGACACTGCTGTAAACAGGTTTGGGGGAGGTTTGTGCTTATTTACGCATACTTTGCATTACACTTTGCATAAGCACAAAAATTTTCAAAAATTCTTTTATAAGAAAAGATTAGAAAGTGAAAAATTACATTTAAAAGATTGGAAGAATTTAAGAAAACCAATAAAGTTAGATATTTTCTTAAACGAAACTAGTAATAAGTAGTTATGAGCCGTTGTCCCAAGGGTTAGTAAGATAAAGGAAGTCACTAATCTGAGAATAAAATTAAGTTTGAAAAATAGTTCCTATTCTGAAAGCCAAACATCTGAACGTTGATACCCTACTATACGCACTTACACACGTCTTGAAACTCGGGATAGTAGAAGATACCTTGAAATGCTCTTGTCTAAAAGCCAAAGTATGAAGAAAATAATAAATGAAGCATAAAAGTATAAAATGGTGAAGAAAAATGAACACTGGTTTTATAATAACCAAGGCAGCCTAAAAAAATATAGCGAGGGTGCTTCATCATCTAGTGCTTTAGACCAACTGGTTTGGGAGTCATTGCTAAGCCTTAGGTGTTGCTAGATGAGAAAATTGCTAATTACGCCTAATATGTGAGCACATTTAGTAATCGGTCGGTTAGTACCTCAAGAAGTATTAACGGTCGCATGAAGAATGTGTGAGCAATTCCATCTAAAATATTCACCGACTAAAACGTACTAAGGTAGATAGATAAGAGTATGATAGCTTGAATTGAATTCTCCGAGTGTAGGGATATCCTTTACACACACGTAGGGGTATATGATCGGTGTTTGGAAGACAGGTAGGGATGAAGAATAAAGGGGATGTTCTATTGAGAGATGATGTGATCTCTAACATCTTTTCATGACTATTTAGATAGGGCTCATGACAACCGAAAAGCTAGTGTACTTGAAAACTCTTATTTTCAAAGTCTTTCTTTTATAATTCTTATCTTTTATATGTAACTTTCACAGTCTTCCTTTATTATAGTATTTTTTGGGTGCAATCCGCTGAAAACCCTCAGGAGACAACACTCCACCTATTAGGGACACCTAGAGGTTTAAAGGGCGGTTGCACGTGCTCAGTACAATCGTGTTTGCCTATGAAAGTGTGCTAGTTAGTTTTTATTTTTCTTTCTATTTTCTCCTTCTCTTGAATAAAAGAAGTTTACTCGAGGCGATCAAAGTCAAGTTTGGGGGTATTTGTTCAGTCGAAAATATTGCAATCTTTAACATAACAATTTCCTCATTTTTCTAATCATTTAATGATGTTTGTTATAAATATAACACGTATTACAAGTTCGTCTGGAAAATATCAAATACCTCGTGTTATACATTATAATCAACATTCTTGAAGGAAATTGTGTGTTTATTATTTCACGCATGATATTATATATCTCAACATTCTTCATTGGAATTGTTGTGCAGAAAATTATCTCATGACAGATATCGGAATCGCAAATTCGCCGACAAAATACTGGAAATCAAAGAGTTAAAATATGGCAGATATTCAGAAGAAATAAGAAGATTCCCGATATCACCTGAGTACATATAGACCAACACCATAGTACACAAGAAAAATGAAAGATCAATCCCACCGAACGGCCGCAGATCCGCGGCCGAGTTAGGGCATCGGGTGACGATACTTTTACAGAAGCTTCCCTACATCCTCTTAGCTTGTTGAAAACGCTCCGTTGTAACAACCTTGTTCTGGAAACTTTCTTACAACAGCCCAACTTCTTGAGGATGCATGATAACTAGCTTATTCTAAAAGTTTCCCTACAACTACCTAGCTTCTTGGAGAAGATTAACCTAGCTTCTAGTAGAAGATTAGTGAAGGGATATAAAAAGGGACCTAAAGCTACACTAAAACGGTTGTTGATGGTAGTTGATTTCTAGTACACAATCCAAAACTAAATCCAATTCAATTCCAAATCAAGATCCAAATCAAGAATCTTTGAGAACAACATCGAGCGAAGACATTCAAGATTCTTTATGCGAAGCCAATCGCCATCAACGAGCACGTGATCCGCGATAGATCCAAGATTCACGGTAATCGAGCAAAGCGAAATTTGACGGAATAGTTACCTCTTCAAGGGAGCGATTGAGAGCAATTCTCGTAACCTCGGATTGAAGAAAAGTGTAATTAAGTTGATTAATAAATGTGATCTTTACTTTTAATCTCGCTTTATTTAAATTCTCGCATTATGAAATCTTTGTTTGTTAATTCTTTAAAGTGCATGATGCGTGAGTAAATCTCGCTTGTTAAGGATTCGAAGGAATTCGGTAGATCAAAGGGTGAGGAAATCCTAAACTCATCTTAAGTCTTATGAGAATTATGAACTAATTGTCAACGACCAAATTTGGAGAGAGATCACCGTTCTTGATAATTTCGTTGCAATTTGGGATTAAATGATTGATAATTCTCTTTGCTAAAGGCTAGATTTGAATGGTGATCAATGAAAATACAAGGGATAGTGAAGGAGAAACCCTAGTTTCTTCAAAACATCCCTAATCTTCATTCATCACCATTGTTCTAGTTATAATTCATCAATAGATAAGATGGGTCATTCTTAGTATTCATCATTGCTACTAATTCCTATCGAATCCTACAAGCTATTCTTCAATTTTCTTGATAACTAAAATTGATCTTGGACACTTTCTTGATTACTAAATCTTAGACTCTTTCTTGGTTTTCTTGAAATGATAAACTCAATTAAATCTTGAAAACTTTTTCTTCAATTTTCTTTACTATTTTCTTTCGGCTCAACAAATGCAAGAACGAATAAATACACGAATCTCATTGGACGACCCATGCTCATTAACGAACTACATCGATACCGTTATTGATTGCGGTTATGAATTCTTTGATTGTGATTATACTTTTCATTCAATCGGACATTCAAAACCAATCAAATCTAAGACCAATCATGTGTCGCACGTGTTGCACATGGCGTGGGAGCACGTGTGTCACACGTGTTGCACACTTGGAGGGAGCACATGCATCTCACGCGGGGCTTGTGCATATGTGCATCATGGGGGGGAGGGGCAGCTTAGGCCCTAGCTTGGAGAACTAAGCACCTATGGGGAACTAAGCTCATTTGAGGATTGAATCCTTGCACGACATGAGAACGTGCATCGCACGTGGTGCGTACGTAGCGGGCGCATGTGCGTTGCACGTAGCGCTTGTGCATATGTGCATTATAGGGGTAGCTAAGGCCTTAGCTTGGAGATCTAAACTCTTTTGAGTATTGAATCCTCGCACGTGGTGCACACGTGGCTGGTGCATGTGCGTTGCACGTGGTGATCACGTGGCGGGCTCACATGCATCACACGTGGCGCACATGGCGCTTGCGCATATGCGCATTATGGGGAGGGCAGCTAAGGCCCTAACTTGGAGAACTAAACTCCTATGGATAACTAAGCTCCTTTGAGTATTGAATCCGCATTTTTTCTGAAGTATCCCCTCTTATTTATAGGGGAGTGGTAGAGAAGGGATTTCTATTTTTATCGATGTGGGACTAAAAATGTATCCCTTTATGGTAGTGCATTACTTATACAATACGTGCATAACCTATTTGCTCATAACTTTTGATTCCGGAAGAGTTATGAGACCCGTAATATATCAAATCGAAATTTTTTTCGAGTCGCTTTTGATGCCATCAGAATTTACCTAATTCTCATTCGCGATTTTGGCAAAATACATTCCGAAAAATACTGGTTTGCATTTTCTTAAGCGTATCGCTGCCATTTGATACCTTGGGCTCTTTTGCGCAGAAATTTTTGGCGGGAACAAATGCCTCCCACTAATTTGTCTATGTAGGTATGTACATGGGTTAAGCAATGCAAAATTATACATCTCCGTAGAATTGATGGCTCAGGAGACAGGTTTAGGTCCCTGTCGCCTAAGAATTTTTCATCTTCATGAGCCGTAAGGGTCTCAAAAAGGTTTTTCTCTATTTGAGTCATGGGGATCTCATATGTGCGTATTCTCCCTAAAAATCATGAGCATTCCTAAGTGTTTTTCACTTTCGTGAGTCGTAAGGATCTCACACAAGTATTGTCTCCTTACGAGTCGAGAGGACCCGCAAGTGGTTTCTTCACTTTATTTGCGAATATTGCCCGTGGATAGTGTACAAGAGTCGATTTGGACCTTCTTGTAGGGACGTGATGGCTTAGGAAACAGGTTTAGATCTGTCACCTAAGGATTTTCAATTTTATGAGCCGTGAGGGTCTCATAAAGATTTTTCTCCCTACGAGTTGAAAGGATCTCGTAGGTGTATTTTCTCCTTAGAAGTCGTGAGGACCCCTATGTGTGTTTTCTCTTGAGAGTTGTAAGGATCTCATAAGAGTATTTTCTCCTTACGAGTCGAGAGGACTCGTAACTGGCTTCTTGTCCTCATCGATATGCGACTTTGGAGAATGTGGCCCGTGGATAGTAAACAAGAATTAGTTTGGACCTACTTGTAGGGCCACAGTGCTTAGGAAACAGGTTGATATACCCGTCGCCAAAAGCTTTTCACCTTTATAATCCATGAGGGTTTCATAAAGATGTTTTTCCATACGAGTCGAGACGAGTCAAGAGCATCTCGCAGGTGTATCCTAACGTGAAATATAGATAACCCCTTTTTTTGATAGAGGTCCATTAGGTTTATGGTACTGGGTTTAAGTCCATCGTACCGTCGCGTTGGCTGATATATTCCTCGATATGCTGTCCCTTAGGTTGCTGCTCGAGTAGCCCCACGACTGTCATGTTTCTGATCCCTTCTGAGGATGGAAAAAACGTCTTCAAGTAATATTCTTATGTCATATTACCGTCGGGAGAGCAAGCGTTAGGAATTTTCCATGACGCTTTTTACTTGAGTTTAGGCTCAATTTAGAGCCCCGATGAGTCGTAATTGCACCCTTCTGGGGTGGGATGATCTCCAATGGTCTATTAGGCTTTATATGAGTTTCGGTCAAGACCCAAAGCTGGGAGTATGCCGTCACTTCATTTTTTTTGCTTTGACGATATCGCGCTGATTCTTTACTGAAGTAGGGTAGACATCTGTAGGACCTCTATGATGTATATATTACAATTGAAGTCCAGAGCTAGGAATATTCCATTGATCCAATTTCATTTGATAGTTGCGTCCGCATCCTGCTAAAATGAGAAGGGAACGCCGGGATAGTCCCTAGCTTGTATATGTACCGTCGAGACTTAAAGCTAGGATTTTGCCGTTACTCCAATTTTACTTTGACACCTGGGTCTTTTGTCGACGTTGCATCTGCATCCTGCTGGAATGAGAAGAACGTCGGGGTGATCTCTAGGTTTTAGATGTTGCCATTAAGATCTGAAACTAGGTTTTTGCCGTTACTTCATTTTTATTTGATTGTTGGGTCTGCCCCTGCTGGAATGAGGGGGGACACATGAATAGTCTCTAGGTTGTATATGTACCGTAAAGACTTGGAGCTAGAATTTTGCTATGGCTCTATTTTTGTTCGACCCTTGGGTTCTTTTGGACGTCCCATATGTATCCTGCTTGAATTAGAAGAACATTGAGATAGTCTCTAGGTTGTATATGAACCGTCAAGACTTGGAGCTCTTTTTGACGAAGCGTGATGTGAAAATATGGTTCCCTTTTCTTTTATTTGTGTCCATGGATCATATACAAGAGTCAATATGGACATTCTTGCAGGTCAGAGGAAATTTTATTTTATTTTATTTTATATTTCCGCGATGCTCTATCTTTTTAGCTTTTCATATCGCAAAAGTCGCGATTGCCCAATCATTTCGGCTATTTTTTGTGGTGCCCAATCATGTCAGCTATTTCACTTTTTATTTTTACTCGCTACTTTTTATTGCGAGTTGCCCAAACATTTCAGCTGTTTCATATGCATATTTATTGCTCACTGATTTTTGTTACGAATTGCCCCATCATTTCGGCTCTTTCATATGCATATTTTTTGTTCGCTGATTTTTGTTATGAATTTCCTTATCATTTTGGCTATTTCATATGCATTTTTTTGCGGCTCGTTGAGTTTTATTATGAGTCAGGACCTTGAGATTTGATACTAATCTTGGCATCAGTATCGCTGCAATTGGAATATTGCCATAAGCGAATCATCATTTTCCTTTGTTAATTTGGACAAAGGTGGCTTAGCAAACATGGTTAGGATCCTGTCGATTAAGGTTTTTGACTTTATGAACCATAAGGGTCTCATAAACGTATTTCTCCCTACGAGTCGTGAGGATCTCATAGGTGTGTTTTCTCCTCAGAAATCGTGGGGATTCCTAAGTGATACTTTCCCTCGTAAGTCATAAGAATCTTAAAAGAGTGTTTTCTCCTTATAAGTCGAGAGAACTTACAAGTGTCGTTTACTAAATGGGGATATTTCTCGCCATTGGTGGAATTTGGTGGGGGTGTTTATTTATGCCCGTAGATTGTATGCAAGAGTCGATATTGGACCACTTGTAGGGCACCTTAGGGGATATGACGGCTTAAGAACATGATTAGATCGTTATAACTTAAGACTTTTGAATTCTAAGAGCCGTGAAGGTCTCATAAGGCAGAATTCTCCTTACGAGTCGTGAGGATCTCGTAAGTGAATTTTCTCTTTAGAAATCGTGTGGATTTCTAAGTGTGTTACTTCTTTGTGAGTCATAAGGATCTCATGCAGGCATTTTCTCCTCAAAGGACCGAAAGGACCCCGCAAGTGTATTTTATTTTATTTTTTATTATTTTTTTACGAGATTGCGTCCTTCTGGGTTTTCACAAGCTTTCCCGTAGTCCCGTTGTTTTACTCACGATGCTCTTTCGGGTTTTCATCCGTGCCTATTTTGCTTGTGAACGTACCTTTTTTTTTATTTTTAACGAGTTTGCGTCCTTCCGGGTTCCGTTTTTTTAAATGATGGAACTCCTGAAAATATTTTCGCCGTAGATGCCTATCTATTTGCCAGTGGGACTTGAGTTGCAACTCTCGCCGTTGAGACTTCGATTGCGATATAGATCTCAAGGGAGCACACCACCGTATTTGGGGCGATGCGCCTTGTTTGAGGCGACACACTAGTTTAGAGACGTTTCGGTCCATTATCGCCATGTTTGAGGCGAAGTTTTAGTTTAAGGACTTTTTGGTCCAGCATTCCCATTTTGAGGACGAATATTAGTTTAGGGACATTTCGGTCCATTATCGCCGTGTTTGAGGCGAAGTTTTAGTTTAAGGACTTTTTGGTCCAGCATTCCCATTTTGAGGACGAATATTAGTTTAGGGACATTTCGGTCCATTATCGCCATATTTAAGGTGATGTTTTAGTTTAAGGACTTTTCGGTCCATTATCCCCGTTTTTGGGACGAGTATTAGTTTAGAGACATTTCGGTCCGTTGTTAGTTTAGGGACATCTCGGTCTGATGTCACTGTTTTTTAGGCGACGGACCATTTTGGATACTACTCTCAGAGTTCTGACTCAGGAAGATAGCGAGCGGACACAAGTTTCGTCATCTATCATTGACCTAAGTCATGATTCTTCAAGCATAGTACTTTTTGAGGAATCAACTATTTATTGGCCGGAAAGGTCTTTCGCCATGCATATCCATAAGCAGGTAGGCTCCACCTTGATAGACTTTGTCTATGATGTATGGGCCTTCATAGTTCGGCTCGAACTTCCCCCGTTTTGCATGATTGGGGATCATTAGTCTTTTGACGACTAGTATGAGTTCGCCTTGACGGAATGTTCTCGGCCTGGTCAGTTTTTCGTATGACTGCGTCATCCTTTCCTTATAAGCCTCCAGATTTTGCTGTGCTATAAGGCGGGTTTCGTCGAGGATGTTGAGCCCCTCAATCCTAAAATGAGTATTTTCTTCATCTGTCAGCTCGTATCGAACTGCTACTCACAGAGAGGGGAGTTCTATTTCCAACGGGAGCACTGCTTCCGTGCCGAACACTAATGTGTATGGTGTTGTATTCGTGACTGTCTTGAACTTTGTTCGGTACGCCCAGAGAGCTTCATGCAGCCTTTCGTGCCAGTCATTTTTGTTTCTGGACACCGTTTTCTTTATAATCTTTATCAAGATCTTGTTGAAAGCTTTAGCTAGACTGTTGGCCCGAGAATTATAGACTGAAGAGTATCTCCAGTCTATTTTATGTTGCTGTGCGAAGCGGCTTATTTTATGGCTTCTATAAGCTGTCCCATTATCTGAGATTATCCGTCGCGGAGTTCCGAACCGTTAGATGACATGGATTCTGAAGAAATGGAGGATATTCTCCGTCTTCACTTCCCTTGGTGGTACTGCTTCTGCCCTCTTAGAGAAGTAATCGGTCGTTGCCAATATAAACCGATTTCCGTTGGAGGACGCTGGTTCGATAGGGCCAATTATATCTGTTCCCCATATCACGAACGGCCCGCTGGCCACTGTATGGTGTCGTGGATTTGGATGTTGATGGATGAAGACCCCGTGAATTTGGCACGAGTGACACTTCTTTGCATATTCGAGACAGTCTTGAATCATTGTGGGCCAATAGTAACCCATTCTTTTTATCTTCAGCTTCATTTTTGGTCCAGTTTGGTGAGAACCACATATTCTGTCATGAATTTCTTTGACAAATTTCTTTGCTTCCTTTGGCCTCAGGCATCTTAGCCACAGATATTCGAACGATCTCTTATATAAAGTATCATTGACAAAGGCGAATGACAAACCTTGTTTCATGAGCTGATATCTAGACGACACATTATTGGGCGTTTGTTGGGACTTAAAGTAGTCTATGAAGACATCCCTCCAGTCCTTGACCTTTTCTTCATCCTCCATTTGAAGGGCTACTTGTTCGGTCGTTTCTTTTCTTTCGGATGGCTCTATTAGGTCTTCCGAAGATATATCTGTTGGAGCGAGAACCCTTTGGCTTTGCGCAATGATCCTTACGTCATCAATATTTTCATCGGCCAATTCCTTAGCCAATTTGTCCAATGCATCTGCCTTGATATTTTCCGCACATGGTATACTTTCCAGGGTATAGGCAGGAATTTGTGTCAGCAGTTGCTGCACTCTTTCGCTTTACTTTATCGACTCTGACTTGCATGTCTGATAGTCGCCATTTACTTGGCTGTCGATCAGCTGAGAGTCTCCATATATGAGGAGGTCTTTAATTCCCATGTCGATAGCGATCTCGAGATTTGCTATCAAAGTTTCATATTCAGCTTCGTTATTGTTCCCCGCCGAAACACGGAGACGTGACCGCGCAGGTCCGTCTTTCCTGAATTTCGGGGCAGATGCTAATTGGTGCTATCTGTCCACCTCTCCGAAGATGCCAAGTTGATTTATGGCACCGTGTATCGAAGGTTTAAACGGATGCGGCCGATGTAGCAGACTTCGTCAGATTCCCCCTCGTTTGAGGGGTTTTTGATTGTGGGGACGCTCATCCCTGCTGGCGCAAGCCCCTGCAGTTAATTACGCTACCGCATCGCGGTAACAACTTTCTCCTTCTCCAGATGGTCACTTCATGTCGTGGGTGTTTGTTTTGTTTGTGGTTGCCCGTGGATTGTATACGGAGACTAATTTATGTTGTCGCCCGTAGGGCGTGGATTAGTCCAAATCTGTATCTTCTTAGATTTGGGTTTGGGGTTGGGTTTAAGGATATGTTAGTCTCATTTGAGACTAATATCAACTTAAACGTTTGTTAAGGATACGTTAGTCTAATTTTAGACTAAGATCAACTTAACGGGATCATTTAGATCCAACAAGAAAGCATTTGGGCTGCCTCTGTTGTTTAGTTTAGGGACATTGCGGTCGATTAGTTTAAGGACATTACGGTCGATTAGTTTAAGGACATTACGGTCCATCGTTAGTTTAAGGACATTACGGTCCAAGGTTAAGGACATCGTAGTCCGTGAGTTTAAAGACATCAAAGTGAAGGTTAAGGACATCTTAGTCCATGGGCTTAAGGACTCTACAGTCCAGGTTAAGGACATCGTAGTCTATGAGTTTAGAGACATCACAGTCAAGGTTAAGGACATCGTAGTCCATGGGTTTAAAGGGACCCCACAGTCCAGGTTAAGGACATCATAGTCCATGGGCTTAAGGACCCCACAGTCCAGGTTAAGGACATCGTAGTCCATGAGTTTAAGGACCCCACAGTCCATGAAATGTGTGGTTGTCGGGACCCATCACCTCTCTGAAGACGTTGAAGGATTACAACGACATATATCAGAGGAGTAAAGAGATGTACCCTTGAACCGGTGTGAGTTGGTTGAAATATCTGTAGTCAAGTTTTGGACTGAGATCTGTTAAATATTCGTGAGCAGATGAGCTCAGTTTAATATAAGTTGAGGACTTACGGCCAATATTGGGCTAAGTCCAATAAGATTAAAATGTTTAACATTTTATTGTTCTGTGTTGCTAAACCTTTATTTAGGCTTGGCCCTTTGAATAATGTTGAGCATTAGATCCTGACATTTTTTTTGTCTTGTATTGAATGCATAGCATTCATCAGAACAATGTGTGTTCTGACAGCGCGCCACGTGGAGCGCCAGGCGCTTTGCGCCAATTAAAGAGCGCATTGCGCTTCTGGCAAGTAGCGCACATGAAAAGGACACGTGTCGCGCTTGGCGCTAAAAGCCAGATGATGGGCACGTTGCGCCAGTTTAGTGGTGCACAAGTGAGTGACACGTGGTGCGCTTGGCACTGAGTGCCAGCCTATGAGCGCAGTGCGCTGTTTCAGAGGTGCAAAGCGCAAGTTGTATACGTGGTTGACACGTGGCGTGTTTTGGCGCTGAGCGCCGGTCCAGAGAGCGCAAAAGCGCAGTTCAAGAGTGCAAGGCACTTTTCAATAGCGCAAAGCGCATTTGATCAAATTTATGATCTGTGAACAAATTTATGTTCTTTTTAAAGGAGTCTTTGCCTCAAGATTCAAGAACAACAGTTCTTATTTTTGAAAGGGCTTTGCCTTTGTAGTTCAATGATCTGTGAATGAAGTAAATACTTCTTCTTTGTTATGTGATGAGATCTTTTGATCTCTTAGATGAAAGACCTTGTTCTTTTTAGATCTATGATCTTTTAAGAAGATAATTCTTCTGTTTTAATGAGATGATTTCATCTCTTTGTTCAAGAATCATTCTTTTTACCTTGAAGAAATGATCTTCTTTCAAGAGCTTGCTCTCTTTCTTTTGAGTTTTCTCAAAATTTGTAGGGGGTCTCCCCATATCAGACTTGAAGTCTTGGGGCCTTTATATAGGGCAAGTTGATTTGTTAAATCAGTTAAAGAGATCTTTCTCTGATTGATTTGGGGATGTTTCCCCACCATTGGATCTTTGATCCTAGGGCTTCTGTTTTACAGAAGGCAATCTTCTTGTTTTTAACAAGATTGGAAAAATCTTTCCATAACAGAATTTTAATTCTGATTAATTAATGATTTATCATTATTATTAGATCTTTTGATCTGACGGTGAGGAATTTTTAATTCCATCGCAGGCGCACCCGTGCTTTGCACGTGGTGCGCTGCTCAGAGCGCAATGCACTTTGCGCTAGCGCACCTATGTTTGACACATGGCGTGCAGCGCAGCCTGCGCTAACGCACCCGTGCTTGACACGTGGCGTGCAGTGCGCTTAGCGCTGGATCTGAAGCGTTGCTTCAATTTTTGATTTTTGAATTTTAAAACAGAGCTTTGCTCTGATTGGGGTTGCGCTGCCTAAGGCGCAGCGCACCTGGCGCTAGCGCATTTATGTTTGACACGTGGCGCGCGGCGCGCCTACCTCTGGATCTGAAGCGTTACTTCAATTTTGAATTTTGAATTTCAAAACAGAGCTTTGCTTTGATTGGGGGAAATAAATGCCCCCCACCGTTGCGCTTACATGGACCACACGTAAGTGTAGCGGTGGCAGCATCTGCGCCCTTGGATCAACTCAGAAGTTGAAGAGGCGTTTCAATGCTTATAAATAGGACCTTTGGTCTCTTAGATGATTTTCTTCTTCTTCTTTGAGAATTATCTCTTCTTCAGAGCATTGCTCTCCTGTTTAAGAACTTCTTCAAGAGCAAAGACTCTGTCAAAATTTTAGGTAAAAATTAAAACTTTTAATAAACTAGGGTTTTACCCATTAACAGAGTCTTGCTCTTCATAGATCTTTGATTTAAAGAAAAACCTTTTAGGGTTTCATTAATAGAGCCTTGCTCTCTTGAACCCATAGATCTAAGGAGATCTTTTCTTGGGGTTTCTTAGCCCATGAATCAGAGCTCTGCTCATGTAGATTTCTAAATCTCTTGTGAAGAACTCTTAAGATTCTGTTCATGGATCTTGAAGATCCCAGAGGAATTGATTTTAATTAAATCTTTTCTGATGGATTTTTCCATCATCATTACAGAGCCAGGATCTTGAGGAATTTTATTCCTTCATGATCAGAGTTTGACAAGTGTCACTCTGTCATAGAGCATTGCTCTCGAGAGTTTAACTCTTTGACCTGAGGGGTCGTTTATTAAACGAGATTCCCTTCTTTTTAGAATCTCTCGCAAATTCAAATTTGTTAGGTATCATAATTAGAATTTGTTTTCTCCATGGGGATATCAATAGTCGTTTAAATCCCTTTGCCCTTTCTTCCTCATTTCTAATGTTTTAATGACGTTTCTTTTCAAGCACTATGGTTGTTCATTTATATAGCCTGCATGAGTTCATCTCTTATGAGGATATTCGCGTACAGGGCCGTTGCCAAAACCAAGAGTTTACAGATGCCCAATGTGTGGAGATTATGGATCTTCTGCATGCACGCGTCGGTTGGCTGCTTCCTCGCCGTTCCGCTCTCTTGAAAATCGTAGTGGGAGCAATTTGGAGAGCACTTCCCGGGTTTCATGAGGCCATGCCGCTTAATGTGCTGGATGATGCCGAAGACAAGGTGCATTCAGTGTACCTGTCGGGGCTGATCTCGAAGAAGCGACGAGATAACCTCATTGATATTTTGTATCAAATTTTCCAACAGACGACGATAATCGCTTCTTATCGAAGGAGGGGGACATTGGCGAGGATCTCGACACTCGTGAGCGCAGGAGGATGCACACGAGAATGGTCAGAAAGGCCAGAAAGATTCTAGACGGCCTTACTTTCGAATTCCTCAATCCATGCCCTGGATCCGAGGCATTACCATTGTAATCATTTTGATGATGTTTTCATTTACTGCTTTCATGATTGTAAGAACTTTTCGAAGTATGAATGGTAAATTTCTCATTTCAGCGTGTTTTATTTTATGTACTAAATCTTTTGCACATGCATGGACTGGTATGCTTCGAACTCTTAATCAAATGTGAATCGGATGTTCTCTCTGTCGCTTTCTTCTCTTTTCTTTGTTGTGTTGTTGGTATGTTACTCTGGCAAGTGTGGCCTGTAGATAATAAAGAACATTTCATCTTGAACTCTTCAAGAGGTAGTGATGGCTTAGGAAGCAGATTCAGATCCGCTACCTAAGACTTTTCAACTTTATGAGCCGTGAGGGTCTCATAAAGACTTTTCTCCCTACGAGTTGTGAGGATCTCGTAGGTGACTTTTCTCCTTAGGAGTCGTGAGGAATCCTAAGTGTGCTTTACCTTATAAGTCGTAAGGATCTTATAAGAGAGTTTTCTTCCTTACGAATCGAGAGGACCCGTAAGTGTTTAATGAAATTGGCGTTATCCGCATTTCACAGCGTCATTGGGTGACGTATTTCAGAGGCGGGGTCATGTGGATGACGTATTTTCGAGAAGGGGTCATGTGGATGACGTATTTCCGCGACGGGTCATGTGGATGACGTATTTCCGAGACGGGGTCATGTGGATGACGTATTTCCGAGACGGGATCATGTGGATGACGTATTTTCGAGACGGGGTCATGTGGATGACGTATTTCCGAAACGGGGTCATGTTGATGACGTATTTCCAAAATGGGGTCATGTGGATGACGTATTTCCGAGACGGGGTCATGTAGATGATGTATTTCCTAGACGGGGTCATGTGGATGACGTATTTCCGAGACGGGGTCATGTAGATGACGTATTTCCGAGACGGGGTCATGTGGATGACGTATTTCCGAGACGGGGTCATGTCGATGACGTATTTCCGAGACGGGGTCATGTAGATGACGTATTTCCGAGACGGGGTCATGTGGATGACGTATTTCCATGACGGGGTCATGTGGATGACGTGTTTCCGCGACGGGGTCATGTGGATGACGTGTTTCCGCAACGGGGTCTTGTGGATGACGTATTTCCGAGAAGGGGTCATGTAGATGACGTATTTCCGAAACGGGGTCATGTGGATGACGTATTTTCGAGAAGGGGTCATGTGGATGATGTATTTCCACGACGGGGTCATGTGGATGATGTATTTCCGCGACGGGGTCATGTGGATGACGCATTTCCGAGATGGGGTCATGTAGATGACGTATTTCCGAAACGCGGTCATGTGGATGATGTATTTCCGAGGCGGGGTCATGTGGATGACGTATTTCCGCGACGGCGTCTTGTGAATGACGTGTTTCCGCGACGGGGTCATGTGGATGACGTTGCGTCTGTTGTAATGAGACGAATATCGAAGTGGTCTCCAGGTTGTCTGGGAACCATCGAGATTTGGAGTAGGGCTTTGCCGTAGCTCCAGGGTTGGTTGTAGCGTCCGAATCCTGCTGGAATGGGGAGGAACGTTGTTGATGATCTCTAGGCTATCCCTGAACCGTCGAGATTTGGCTTCGTTTTCTGATGGAGCCGGGGGAGGGAAGGTGTGATTGCTTCTTTGTTTGTGCCCCTAGATTGTATACAGGGATTGATGTGATATCACCTGTAGGGCAAAAAGTTTCATTTTATATTTTTCTTTCCGCGATGCTCTATCATTTCAGCTTTTATATCGCGAAGGTCGCGATTGCCCAATCATTTCGGCTATTTGTTTTATTTTTACCCGCTGCTTTTTATTGCGAGTTGCCCAATCATTTCAGCAATTTTGCATGCATACATTTTTACTTGCTGATTTTGTTGCAAGTTGCCATATCATTTCGGCTATTTCGTATGCATGTATGGCTCGCTAGCTTCTTTGCTGCAAGCTTGGAATTAGACACCGATTTTGGCATCAGCACCGCTACAACTGGAATATTGCCAGGAGCGAATCATCATTTGCCTCTGTCGATGTCGAACAAAGGTGGCTTAGCGAACAGGGTTAGGATCCTGTCGACTAAGGCTTTTGACTTCATGAGCTGTAAGGGTCTCATAAAGGTATTTCTTCCTGTGAGTCGTGAGGCTCTCGTAGGTGTGTTTTCTCCGTAGGAATCGTAAGGACTCCTAAGTGCATGGTCTCTTTTAAGTCTTAAGGATCTTAAAAGAGTATTTTCTCCTTTTAAGTCGAGAGGGCTTACAAAGGGGGTTCACCGTGCGAACATATCCCTAGTCACGGATGGGACTTTGTTAGGGAAATGTTTATTCGCGCCCGTGGATTATATACAAGGGTCCGTATTGAGCCGCTTGTAGGGCAGTGCTGGAGGTTGTGGTGGTTGCTTAAGAACAGGTTCAGATTCCTGTAGCTTAATACTTTCAAATCTTATGAGCCGTGAGAGTCTCATAAGAGGGTTCTCCTTACGATTCGTGAGGATCTCGCAAGTGTAATTTCTCCTTAGGAATCGTGGGGATCCTTAAGTGTGTTGCTTCTTTTGTGAGTCGTAAGGATCTCACGCAGGTGGTTTCTCCTCACAAGATCGAGAGGACCTTGTAAGTGTCTTTTAACGAGATTGCGCCCATTCGGGTTTTCACAAAACTCGCCGGTAGCCCTGCTGTTTTTACTCACGGAGCCCTTTCGGGTTTTCATCCATGCCCATTTTGCTTATGGAAATACCGTTTTCATTTTTTTTTCTTTTTTTTTGTATCAGCTTTGGGATGCTGCAATTGTTAGTGTATATGCCCTAGAGGCCATTACTGTATCATACTAGTTTGTATATTACTTAATGGAAGCTTGAGATATTCACAGTTATCTAGACAATCTTGCTCAAAATGGTAGTATGCTACTTGGTTTGTTTCTACTTTAATGTGTGCATGTGTTTCTTTTAACATATCGCCTATACACATTAGTGGAGCCCTTAGGATCTTTCCTTGATTACCAGAGTTGTGATGGCAGTCACACTGGTGGGGGCTGGGTAATCTACAAGTACATCCTTATACAGATCCCTAGTCGTAGGATTATCGAGACTGGGCATCGATACTCCGGAGTAGACTAGCGTATACGCTTCTCATCCCAGCAGGGGAGATGGTCTGTCCCACAGCCATTAGTAAGTCGTACTTGAGATAGTATGCGGGTGCTCGTTAGGTTACGAGTACACTGGACAGGACTCGCTGGGAACTGTTGGTTTGTATTATGCCTATCGTCAGTTATCAGTTCCCAGGTGACATGAGTACAGCTTAGTCCGTTGACTTGACACTGTCACTTCTCCTCGAGTGTGTTCCCACTGTTCTTTGATTACTACCCTACCACGGCTCAAAGGAGTCGTGCAAATAGGTAGTAGTTGGGTGCAATCCCGAAGCACTTGGAGGCAGTGACGGTTAGACAGGATTCGTCTCTCCCGGTATTGGGGGTTGATATCGCGCTGTGTCTAGGAGAGCCATTACACAAAGTCCTTGGCCAGGGCAAGCAAGATATACTGGTAGCGTTTCCAGTGTTATCTCAGGGTGTTCTGGGATACAGTCCGACACGACTTGTACCGCTATTAGGGGACTGACGTTTACCGCCCCTTAGGCCCGCCATGCGATACTATCATACGAACAGACCGGACTGTACGAAGATTGTCAAATTCAGGCTCAGTAGGAGTTCGGATGGGTTTACCTCATCGGCCTTCTTATCGACATCTTCCTGGGGACCGTTACGTACAGCTAGTGCCGCTTGTGGTCTGTGGTTAAACCCACTGCCAGCGTAGTGTCGAGTCTTTAGAGTCCCACACAGAGAGTTTCCCTACACTGGGCGAAAGGTGTAGAGGCTGTATGGTTTTACGACAGAGCTACGATCACTTACGTGCACTTGTACGCATATGCTGTTCGGGCAGACAATGCTAGTGGGCTTTGGTTTAAGCCGGATCCTAGTATTGTATGGATGGATTAGTTTTGTCTTCTGTGCATTCGCATTCTACGGAATGCGGATGCGGGTGTGTATGCCCGGTTGTGAGGAGCGAAGAAGGAGGAGCTGCCTCATTAGGGTTTTGGACGTTGGTTCGGTCAAAACCATTATGAGGTGAGGAAAATATTTACTAATCTTTTTAATGATAATTATGTTATGGCTAATTGCTTTGACTTTTTGACCATGCTTGACCATGTTGACATTTTGACCATTGTTGACTTGGATCTTTCATGAGAGCACTAGATTCTTCTTTTGCTTTTTGCTTTGGATTAGATTTGAGATGATAATGGTCAAATCAATGTAGCCATCAACTTTATCATGATAAGAGATTAGCAATTATTTGGTTTATGGATCATTATCTCTTGCTCATTCTCTCTCTTCAAGAATGAGCTCCCATGGTTCCTCCTCCTTCTTCCTCTTCTTGATTTTTCTATAGCTCTCATGTGTTGAGAAAAATAGAAACAAAATAGACAAACAAATCCACCACCACCTTCTACACCATCTAGGACATCAAGAATAGCATACTTGTTGCCCTAGTTACCTCGGCTTGAGGTGGAGCTCGGATTACAAACTCTCGGGTGGATCGTCTTCGACTCAAGGAGGCCGTGGAGGTGACCAAGATCCGGATCGATCCTTGGAGCTTGCATGGACGAGGAGGAGAGCGGAGAGAAGACCCGAAGGACTTGGTTCGTGAGGTATAATCTCTTGAGCATAGTCGATAGAACCTCTTGTAGTTTGTTAGCAATGGTTTAGCAAAGATCCTCAAGTTATTAGTCCATGTTACCTTGTGTTAAAAAATTGTTTTTTACCTATTCCGCCTCCCCGTAAGCACCGGGGTGGGTAACGTGGACTTACAGTGGTATCAGAGACTCGCTAAACCATTACTAACTTGTTAGCAAAGTGTTAGAAATTCGATCGCCGGAAAAAATCGCAAAACACGTCGAAAAATGCACTTTTCTGTCGTTTTTAAAAACTGGTCCAAAATTTTTTCAGCGGACCTTAAAAATACGTGCAGGTTTTTTTGGGAAAACTGTAAAATTTGGGCGCCTGAGTCACTCAGAAGACCGCGGATCTGCGACCGATCCAAGCGATCCGCTGCGGATCCGCGGCCGAGTCAACTCGGCCGCGCACCAAATTTCTTCGGGGGTTCTCTGTGATGGTTTTGTGATTTTTAAGATAGTTTGTTTCTGCCCAGATTTTGCTGAGTACTGTGTTGTGCTTGGTGTAGTTTCAAATCAAGTTATCGATCGAAATTCTAAGTACTTTTGCTAATCGGATATTCTGTGATGTGATATATGTATTGAACGTCTACTAATCGCTATACGTCGATTATTGGGGCTTATACATATCTGTAATCTGTGATGTTGGTTTGTGTATATGAACTTGTTGGATGTCGCGGATGAATACCCGGGGTTTATGAGATGAGAGTTTTTTTATCTTTCATTTGATGTAATATGTAAATTGATGTAATATTATTTTTATGGCCGCACGTCCGGGATGATATTGTAGCCGCCATTGTATATTATTTCTTTTACTGTTTTTGCTGCTAGGATAGACCCAAGGTGGGGTGCACAAACAACCGGGTACTTTGAAGTGCCGAGTGGCCTACTCACGTTGTTGAGGGAGGTTGCTTCACTTCGGGTACTTGGCGGGTAGTTTGCCGCACCCGTAGGGGTCTAGGGTGGGGTTTGGCTATTCATCGCGACCGTGTAATCCGTCTTTCGTTGCAGGCTCGAACGAAACGCGGATTCTCAGCATAACCAATGTGTTCATCTGTGATCTGGAATGGCTATCATTGCATCTGACGAATGTATATATCTATATATGATATCTAGTAGGCATTGCTTTTGTTTTGCATCCGCGCTAGTCCAGCCCCCGCTCTGTCGTTAGTTAAGTAACCTAACGAGTGATGACGGGGCCCCGTGGCAAATGCGGATGGCATAAGCGTACGTCATATTTTCGTTGTTTTCTGCAATGGTAGGATTAATTGATGGGACGCATTAAATTAATGCAAGAAAACAAATCAAAGTTAAAATCGTTGGAACAATTTCAAAAACCACTCGGTTTCTTTTCAAAAACAGAAAACTTTTAAAAATGCGGAGCTTAAACCACTCCTTTTAAAAGCTATCAGGTTCCTTCGATTATATCAAGTCCACTACGTTCACGGTTTCGCCAAAACAATTCGTATCCCTCCGTTATTTCATATGAATATTCAATAGTATTCAAGCTATGTTTGTTGACCTTCGTCAAGGCATAGTGATTGGTAGCTGTTGGATGTTCATATGTAGCATAGATAGATGCGTTGGTTTGGGACAGTCGTATTACCTTGTTGACCTTCGTCAAGGGTATATACGGGTGGGTTCAAATTAACCTGGACAATGATGGGTAGAACTTGACATGTGACTTATGATTTGTTGACCTTCGTCAAGGTCATAAGAGCATGGGGCAAAAATCCACATCGGGAGTTTCTAAAGAAACTGAAACTTGCTAGTGCTGCATACCAATTGGAGTTTGATATTGTTGGTAGGATTCCTTCAGCATTATCTCACAATGATATTTGGATCCCGATCCTACTGTGAGTATCCGCTACTCCTCGGGAAACTTTTCACTTAATGATCAATGCTATAAACCAAGTAGGTGTCTAGAAAGGTGTTAGCGGGGCTACGCCCACAGGGAAAAGAGGTTATTTAATTAAGGAACTTCGCGAAAGCGTCGTAAAACCTCCCTCGAAATACCGACACTGGCCTGGCTGAACGGTTAAGCAAGTATTGTACGGTGAGATTGATCCCGACTAATTCTTCTTTTATGGTTTGAGCAAGGATTCGAGAAACAGTGGGAGCCATCCTGTTTAGATAAATTAAAAACCAATCTAAACTTGCAAGAGCATCATGCTGAGTGTTTTCTTCTCTCTCTCCTAATTGCAGCGACCCAGTGACCACACATAGGTTACATCTAGATAATAAAATGACTAAATCTGACTGTTATGACTGGCAAAGGTCTGTCCAGATGTCCATTACCTATGACAAGCTGGGACACCTCCTAACTAATCAAACCCCTGCCGTCTCAGGACCAGTTTCCCCTTTCACGGATATTGATATCCGTAAGACATCGGAAAAAGACTGTGCGAATGTCAAGTGCCTCGTGTTGGCCTCAGTTGATGGTGCATACCAGAGGCAGCACGAGAAGATGGACTTAGCTTCTATCTTCCTCCATAACAAAGATTTAAATGGAGAGCAATCTCGTATCGCAAGATATGAGACCTCGAACGAATTGCTTCAAGCGAGGTTGGCTTTCGGGTCATCTGTAGGGGACAACATCCTTACAGAGACTAGCTATTTTGATGAGATCATGGACCTGAAGACCACGTTGAAGAATGGGTCAAGTACTGACTTGATTCTACAGTCTCTGCCCTCTACTTATACCCTGAAGGAAACCAGGGAAGAAGAAGGAAAGGGTAGGGCAAAAGTTTCGGGACTAGATATAGTAAAAGAGGGACGTTCCTATTGTTACGGAAAAGGACATTGGCAGAAGGATTGCAGGGCTAGCAAAGCCAGTAGCCAGGATTCGAAGCATGTTGTGGCTTCGGCTTCGGGTGTCTTTGTAATAGAAAACTGTATGTCAATTAACCCTACTTCCTGGGTATTGGATACCGGATCAGGATCTCACATCTGTAATTCATTACAGGCTCTGAGAAACCGTAGAGTTATCAGGATAGGTGATATGACTCTCAGGGTTGCTAACGGAATGAGCGTGGACGCTGAATCCGTAGGGGAATATCACCTTGGATTTACAAGTGGGCAGATATTGATTCCGCATAACTGTTTGTATGTAACTAGTATGGCTTGTAATATCATATCTGTATCCATACTTTCTAAGGAAGGATATGATTTTACTTTTGTAAACGATGTGGTCCACATCCACCTAAATCAAGTTCTGATTGGGTCAGGTACATTAGAGAACGGAATATATGTATTGAATCAAGCTCAGGTTTTCAGTGTCCAGAACACACTTAAAAGAAAGTCTTCGGAAACAAATCAGGATTTCTTATGGCATTGTAGACTGGGTCATATTAATGAGACACGGTTAACAAAGTTACATAAAGAGGGATACTTGAATCCGTTCGTGTATCAGTCTTATGCTACTTGTGAATCTTGTCTCATGGGAAAGATAACAAAGACTCCGTTCGCTGGACACAGAGTAAGAGCGAGCGAGCTCTTGGGACTCATACATAGTGACGTGTGTGGTCCAATGTCTATACATACGCGAAGTGGTTATTCATACTTCATTACTTTTACGGATGATTTCTCTAGGTATGGACATGTCTTCCTGTTGAAGCATAAATCCGAGGCCTGTGAGAAATTTCGGGAATACAAGAATGAAGTTGAAAAACAAACAGGCAAAAGTATCAAGACACTGCGATCTGATCGAGGTGGTGAATACTTGAGTGCCGAGTTTCTGGGCTACTTAAAAGAGAATGGAATTCTCTCAAAGCTTACTCCTCCATACACACCATAACACAACGGTATATCGGAAAGACGGAATCGAACTCTACTGGATATGGTTCGTTCCATGATGAGTAAGGCTGAGTTACCGCGATCTTTCTGGGGTTATGCACTAGAAACAGCTGCATATCTTTTGAACAAGGCTCCAACCAAGACTTGGCCTACCACCCCATATCAGATGTGGAGCGGGAAGAAACCCTGTCTTAAATATCTTAAGACATGGGGATGTCCAGCTTTTGTAAAGAAGCAGCATGCGGACAAGCTCGAGGCACGCTCAGTACTGTGTAAGTTTGTGGGATACCCCAAGAACTCCAGGGGGTATCTTTTCTATTCCGAAGAGGAACAAAAGATTTTTGTTTCTCAGCATGCCCACTTCTTGGAAACTGAATTTTTAGAAAATCAGATAAGTGAGAGCGCAATAGAACTGGAAGAAATTCTAGACCACAAGCTATTACTGAAAGCTTGGTAGAACAAGAAGTTTCAGGAGAACCGGACATCGAAGCGCCACTCCGCAGGAGTAGTAGGCAGTCTCATCCGCCCGAGAGATACTACGGTTTTCTCATAGACGGGGATCGAGAGAATTGCGTCATTGAAAATGATAAGCCTACTAGCTTCCAGCAAACCATTCAGAGTGGTGACACGGTAAAATGGCTGGATGCAATGCGGACTGAAATAGTGTCCATGTACACTAACAAAGTTTGGACTTTGGACATTGCTCCAGAAGGGGTAAAACCCGTAGGATGCAAATGGATCTTCAGAAAGAAGATTAGTGTAGATGGGCAGGTTGAAAACTATAAAGCTAGACTTGTTGCTAAGGGTTTTCGTCAAAGACCTGGTTTGGACTATGGCGAAACCTTTTCTCCAGTGGCTATGCTCAAATCCATTCGGATCCTTCTTGCCATTGCTGCCTTCCACGATTATGAGATCTGGAAGATGGACGTAAAGACGGCTTTTCTAAATGGAAATTTGGAAGAGTTCGTCTATATAGATCAGCCGGAGGGTTTCATTCAGAGTGGGAGCAGCGGTAAAGTGTGCAAGTTGCTTAAGTCCATTTATGGACTGAAGCAGGCATCGCGGAGTTGGAACATCTGCTTTGATGATACTGTCAAACAATTCGACTTTATCAAAAATCCGGATGAACCATGCCTTTACAGTAAAATTGTAGGGAGAACTGTGGTATTCCTCGCCTTGTACGTGGATGACATTCTCCTAATAGGAAATAACATTCCTATGCTACAGTCAGTCAAAGGATTCTTGTCACAGAGGTTCTCCATGAAGGACCTGGGTGATGTCAACTACATTCTGGGGATCCAGATCTATCGTGATAGATCTAAGAGAATGTTGGGACTTTCGCAGTCCAGGTACATCGACACCATACTGAAACGATTCAGTATGGAAGATTCAAAGTGCGGTAATCTACCGGTTTATCACGGAATCACCCTCTCCAAAGAGATGTCTCCCAAGACTGATTTGGAAAGGGCTCGCATGTCATCTATACCCTACGCATCTGCGGTAGGCTCTAAAATGTGTGCGATGTTGTGTACCAGATCAGATATAGCATTCGCATTGAGTGTTGTAACCCGGTATCAGTCGGACCCAGGGGAGAAACACTGGATAGCAGTAAAGAACATTCTCAAGTACCTGAGAAGGACTAAGGAGATGTTCTTGGTGTATGGCGGAAAAGACCTCCAGATCGAGGCCTTTGCTGACTCCAGCTTCCAGAGTGACAAGGATGACTCCAAGTCCATGTCGGGTTATGTCTTTACCCTCAATGGAGGGGCAGTTTGCTGGAAGAGCTCCAAGCAGGAAACCATTGCTGATTCAACTATGGAAGCGGAGTACATAGATGCTTGCAATGCCGCAAATGAAGCTGTCTGGATGAAGAAGTTCCTCACGGAGCTTCAGGTGGTTCCTACCATTGTTGATCCAATACCGCTGTATTGTGACAACAATGGCGCTATAGCTTTAGCGAAGGAACCCAGGTCCTATCAGAAGTCCAAGCACATTTTAAGGCGGTACCACCTGATCAGGGAGATCGTAGATCGTCGGGAGATCGAGGTGAAGAGAGTAGATTCGGAGAATAACACTGCAGATCCATTCACAAAGGCCATACCTCAGACTCAGTTCGAGCGGCTGATCGAGATGATAGGTCTTCGATACGCCAGTACATGGCCCTAGTGCAAGTGGGATATTGTTAGTGTATATTCCCTAAAGGTCATTACTGTATCATACTAGTTTGTATATTACTTAATGGAAGCTTGGGATATTCACAGTTGTATAGACAATCTTGCTCAAAATGGTAGTATGCTACTTGGTTTGTTTCTACTTTAATGTGTGCATGTGTTTCTTTTAGCATATCGCCTATACACATTAGTGGAGCCCTTACGATCTTTGCTTGATTACCAGCGTTGTGATGGCAGTCACACTGGTAGAGGCTGGGTAATCTACAAGCACATCCTTATACAGGTCCCTAGTCATAGGATTATCGAGACGGGGTATCGATACTCCGGAGTAGACTAGCGTATGCGCTTCTCATCCCAGCAGGGGAGATGGTCTGTCCTACAGCCATTAGTACGTCGTACTTGAGATAATATGCGGGTGCTCATTAGGTTACGAGTACACTGGACAGGACTCGCTGGGAACTGTCGGTTGGTATTATGCCCATCGTCAGTTATCAGTTCCCAGGTGACATGAGTACAGCTTAGTTCGTTGACTTGACACTGTCACTTCTCCTCGAGTGTGTTCCCACTGTTCTTTGATTACTACCCTACCACGGCTCAAAGGAGTCGTGCAAACAGGTAGTAGTTGGGTGCGGTCCCAAAGCACTTGGAGGTAGTGATGGTTAGACTCGTCTCTCCCGGTATTGGGGGTTGATATCGCGCTGTGTTTAGGAGAGCCATTACATAAAGTCCCTGGCCAGGGCAAGCGAGATATACTGGTAGCGTTTCCAGTGTTATCTCAGGGTGTTCTGGGATACACTCCGACACGCCTTGTACCGCTATTAGGGGACTGACGTTTACCGCCCACCTAGGCCCGCCATGTGATACTATCATACGAACAGACCGGACTGTACGGAGATTGTCACATTCAGGCTCAGTAGGAGTTCGGATGGGTTTACCTCATCGGCCTTCTTATCGACATCTACCTGGGGACCGTTACGTACAGCTAGTGCCGCTTGCGGTCTGTGGTTAAACCCACTACCAGCGTAGTGTCGAGTCTTTAGAGTCCCACACAGAGAGTTTTCCTGCACTGGGCGAAAGGTATAGAGGCCGTATGGTTTTACGGCAGGGCTACGATCACTTACGTGCACTTGTGCGCGTATGCTGTTCGGGCAGACAATGCTAGTGGGCTTTGGTTTAAGCCGGATCCTAGTATTGTATGGATGGATTAGTTTTGTCTTCTGTGCATTCGCATTCTACGGAATGCGGATACGGGTGTGTATGCACGGTTGTGAGGAGCGAAGAAGGAGGAGGTGTCTCATTAGGGTTTTGACCGTTGGTTCGGTCAAAACCATTATGTGGTGAGAAAAATATTTACTAATCTTTTTAATGATAATTATGTTATGGCTAATTGCTTTGACCTTTTGACCATGCTTGACCATGTTGACATTTTGACCATTGTTGACTTGGATCTTACATGAGAGCACTAGATTCTTCTTTTGCTTTTTTGCTTTAGATTTGATTTGAGGTGATAATGGTCAAATCAATGTAGCCATCAACTTTATCATGATAAGAGATTAGCAATTATTTGGTTTATGGATCATTATCTCTTGCTCATTCTCTCTCTTCAAGAGTGAGCTCCCATGGTTCCTCTTCTTGATTTTTCTATAGCTCTCATGTGTTGAGAAAAATAGAAACAAAATAGACAAACAAATCCACCACCATCTTCTACACCATCTAGGACATCAAGAGTAGCATACTTGTTGCCCTAGTTACCTCGGCTTGAGGTGGAGCTCGGATTACAAACTCTCGGGTGGATCGTCTTCGACTCAAAGAGGCCGCGGAGGTGACCAAGATCCGGATCGATCCTTGGAGCTTGCATGGACGAGGAGGAGAGCGAAGAGAAGACCCGAAGGACTTGGTTCGTGAGGTATAATCTCTTGAGCATAGTCGATAGAACCTCTTGTAGTTTGTTAGCAATGGTTTGGCAAAGATCCTCAAGTTATTAGTCCATGTTACCTTGTGTTAAAAAATTGTTTTTTACCTATTCCGCCTCCCCGTAAGCACCGGGGTGAGTAACGTGGACTTACAGCAATCCAGCTTAGTTTATTAACGTCTCGGTCAACAGCTAGTTTTAGGACATAGTGGTCCATCGTTAGTTTAAGGACGTTTCAGTTCGTTGTTAGTTTAAGGACATCTCAGTCCGTCTTTAGTTTAAGAACTTTTCGGTCCGTAAACCGGCTATTACTTATAGAGTTTGGGCTTAGGAATATAGCGAGCGGACATAGTCATCGTCATCTATCATTGACCTAGGCCGTGACTCGTCAGGCGTAGTACTTTTTTAGGAAGCGACCATTTATTGGCCTGAAGGGCCTTTCGCCTTGCATATCCATGAGTAAATAGGCCCCACCCTGGTAGACCTTGTCTATAATATACGTGCCTTCATATTTCGGCTCGAATTTTCCCCGTTTGGCACGATTGGGGATGATAGGTCTTTTGACCACTAGCACGAGTTCGCCTTGGCGGAATGTCCTCGGCCTAGTCAATCCTTCGTATGAGCGCGTCATCTTCGCTTTATAAGCCTCCAGATTTTGTTGCGCTATGAGCCGAGTTTCATCAAGGGCGTCGAGCTCTTCCAGCCGAAGATGAGCATTCTCTTCGTCTGTTAGCTCGTAATGAACTGCCACTCGTAGCGAGGGTAGCTCTATCTCGAGGGGGAGTACCGCCTCTGTACCAAATACCAATGCGTACGGCATTGTGTTCGTGGCCATTTTGAACGTAGTTCGATATGCCCAGAGAGCTTCATGCAGTCTCTCGTGCCAGTCCCTCTTATTTCAGGACACCGTCTTTTTCACGATCTTCGTCAAGGTCTTGTTAAAAGCTTCAGCTAGACCGTTAGCTCGGGGATTATAGACTGAGGAGTATCTCCAGTCTATGTTATGCTTTTGTGCAAAGCGGCTGATCTTGTGGCTTCTGTAGGCTGGCCCGTTATCAGAGATAATCCGCCGCGGAGTTCCAAACCGATAAATGACATGTGTTTTGAAAAAATGGAGGATATTCTCCGTTTTCACTTCCCTTAGCGGTACTGCTTCTTCCCATCTGGAGAAGTAATCAGTTTTCTCTAAAATGAATCAATGTCCTCCGGACGATGCTGGCTCAATGGGGCCGATTATGTCACTCCCCCACATTTCAAACGGCCAGCTAGACACCGTTGGATGTAACGAATTTGGATGTTGGTGGATAAAGTCTCCGTGAATCTGGAACGAATGGCACTTCTTCGCGTATTCGAGGCAGTCTTGGATCATCGTGGGCCAATAATAACCTATCCGTTTGATCTTCAGTTTCATCTTCGGCTTGGCTTGATGAGATCCGCAGATTCCGTCGTGAGTTTCTTGGACGATTCTCCTTGTCTCTTCCGGTCCCAGGCATCTTAGCCATAAAGAGTCAAATGATCTCTTATACAGAGTGTTATTGACAAAGGCGTAGGATAGAGCTCGTTTCATAAGCTGATGTCTTGAGGACGCATCTTCAGGTGTTCGACGGGATTTGAAGTAGTCTATAAAGACTTCTCTCCAATCCGTAACCTTTTCCTGGTCTTTTATTTGCAGAGTCAATCGCTCGGTCGCTCCCTTTTCTTCAGGCGACTCCGGATATATTTCTGCCGGAGCAAGAACCCGACGGTTTTGCACAACGATCCTCACGTCATCGAGGTTCTCATCGGCCAGTTCTTTAGCGAGCTTGGCTAATACATCCGCCTTGCTATTTTCCGCACACGGTATGCTTTCCAAGGTGTATGAAGGAATTTGAGTCAGCAGTTGCTGCATCCTCTCGTCGTACTTCACCAACTCTGGCTTGCACGTTTGGTAGTCGCCGTTTATTTGACAAACGACCAGTTGGGAATCTCTGTATATAAGGAGGCTTTTGATTCCCATGTCGATAGAGATTTCAAGACCTGCTATCAAAGCTTCATACTCGGCTTCGTTGTTCGTCCTCGGCTCTGTTAAGGAGAAGGCAAAGTGCATTATCCCTCCTTGTGGAGTCACGAAGATGAGGACTACCCCTGATTTGATTATGGGGGAGTTGTGCTTTCGCTTCTTCATAGAAGATGCTCTATCGAAGTAGAGTTCCCATTGGGTATCATTCTCTCTTCTTTCTCCGTCGATCGTGTCAAACGCGTGTTCGTCGGGCAATTCGCAGTTCAGAGGAGAGTCGGCAGGTATCGGGTGCTCAGCGAGGAAGTCGGCGATGGCCTGGCCTTTCACTGCCTTAAGAGGCCGATAAGTTATCGAGAACTCCATCAAGTGCAAGGCCCACTTAGTGAATCGTCCTGTTAATATATCCTTTGACATCAAATATTTGAGAGGATCCACCTTCGATATGGGATGGACCTCATATGCCAACGCGTAGTGTATGAGCTTCATTATTGCGAAGATCAACGCCAAGTAGTGTTTTTCAATGGGAGAGTAATTGCTTTCTGCCCCCAGGAGAACTCGACTCAGATAATAAAGGGATCTCTCCTTCCCTTGGTTGTTTTCTTGTGCCCACAACGCGCCTAGAGCCTTCGAGGGCTGTTGTGTACAGGACGAGAGGTTTCTTTTTAACGGGAGCGGCCAGTACTGGCGGATTCTATAGGTATTGTTTGATTTCGTCCAGTGCGCTTTGGCATTTATGATCCCAGACGAACGGGGTTCCCTTCTTCATTAGGTGACTGTAGGGGCGGCATTTGCCGGAAAGATTGGCTATGAATCGCCGGATATATGCGAGCTTTCCTTGGAGAGATCGCAGCTGCTTGAGAGTCTTTGGCGGGGGCATTTCCATGATCGCCTTGACCTTCGATGGGTCTATTTCGATACCTCGGTGTCGGACGATGAATCCTAGGAATTTTCCCGAGGAAACTCCGAACGCACATTTGAGAGGGTTCATCTTCAAGTTGTATTGCCGAAGGCGTTGAAATATGATCTTCAGATGCTCTAGATGTTCCTCGTATGATTTGCTTTTAACTACGAGGTCGTCGATATAACATTTGACGATTTCATGTATGAGGTCATCGAAGATCTTCGTCATAGCCCTCTGATAGGTGGTACCGGCGTTCTTCAGACCGAAAGGCATCACCTTATAACAGAATATGCCCAAAGGTGTCCGGAAAGCGGTATGCTTCTAGTCTTCGGGATGTATCTTTATCTGATTGTATCCTGATGAACCGTCCATGAAGGAGAAAACTTCATGAGTGGACGTATTATCTATCATCAGCTCAGTGACTGGTACTGGGAAGTCGTCCTTCGGGCAAGCTTTATTGAGATCCCGAAAGTCCACACATATGCGCACCGTCCCATTTTTCTTCATCACCGGAACGATGTTGGCGATCTAGTCAGGATATTGAACCTCTTGGATGAAGTCGAAGTTGATTAGATTCTTTACCTTGGCGTTGATGCTCATCTCAAGCTCGAGCCACATTCTTCTCGGTGCCTGTTTGATCGGCTTGACGTCCGGGGATATCGCCAATTTGTGTACAGCAATCTCTGGATCTAGTCCCGGCATCTCGGAATAGTTCCATGCGAAGAAATCTTTATGCTGCATGAGCACATCTTTAAGCGTAGCCACCCTTTCTTCAGACAACGGCTCGCTGACGAATGTTGGTCGTGGGTCACTTGTCATCCCCAAATCAATCTTTCTGAGGTTGTCTGCAGTAGTATGTATCCCATCTTCCAGCTCTTTTTGCGCCGGTGGAAACTCTGAGATTACCTCGTCATTATTGTTTTCGAAGCACCAGGGGAGTTCATCCATACTCTCAGGCTCTTCTTCCGATAACATTATCATATGACAAGTACGAGATCGCTTCCAAGACCAATGTTGATCTGGTTCTACTCTCGCGTCTTTGGGTTCATGCTTCTGCGGCGGGATTACCCTCCAACTGCTGGATAGAGCGAACCTGCCTTGTTGATACTGGTCTTCGATCCAGTTCTTGAAGGTGAAGTAGTCTTCGAGAGGATGTCCTATTGCCCTGTGATAGGAGCAATAGTCCGGGTGAGAGACTTCGCCTGTTTTCTCGGGGTGCTTGGACTCTGGGAGTGTCATCATCTGATGTTTCATGACAAGATCGAATATCTTCATTGTCTTGTCTTGGGGAAAAGAATATGCTCGACCCAGCTTTTTTATAAGACACGAATCCGGACTGCTCGATTTCTGATCGCGTGGCTTCTTGGACCCGTTTTGTCATTGTCGAACGCCTTTCCCGTTCTTTGGTTTATTTATGCCTCTGCGTTGAGCCTTTTGTACAACAGGTTGATAAGGAGGAGCGTTTTCATTTTTCACAGCCTGCTGAAGGAGGCGTTGCGTCCTGTCTTTCTCGTAGATGGCCATTTCGCGATTATGGTCGTCTCGAACCTTTTGACCTGCTTCCTTTATAAGCTTGTCCATTTGTTCTTCGAAAGACGGTCTTGGCATTTTCACGGCGGGAGCTCGTTCTGGTTCAGGGTTAGCATCTTCCCACCGAGCATCTCCTTCTTCATCAAAGTCATGTATGACGTAGCATTCGCGGAGTAGCTCCCATTTCTTGGATTGAACATACCCAAGTCCAGTCGTTTCCATTCTCCCGTTGGGCAACTTTCGTTGAGTTCCGGGAACGTTCCAGATCCTGTTATAGAATCGTGCTTGTCGCGTAGTTTGCTTGAGAGATATACTTTGGCGTCTCAAGAGTCTCTTTAGTCCGTCTGTGTAATATCTGGGCAAACGGATGGGCTGGAGCCTGTCAAGGGTAGAATCTGCACCATGCCAGATTTCTTTCTCCACTTTGGTTTCCCCGGATCGGTAGGATAGGATCTCCTTTTCACCTTCTCGCCTGGGAGGGACGTAGAATGTCTGCAGTTCTTCCACACTGTAGGTATCAAGCGCGTCTAGCTCTTTATGATGCTTGGGCAGAACCATGGCAACTTGCAAACTTTGATCTTCATCAGCGAAGGCTTGTATTGATGGCCGGGCAGAGAATACAAAATTGACCTCATCTTCCGAGTCATTGCCGAAGATTAATATAGGAGCGGATGGTTCCGGCTTGTTGTACTGGGGCAGACCTGACTAAACTATCTCTTCCTCCTCCTCAGTATCACTCACGAAACCGGAATAGTAGTGATAGCTTTGTTCTTCGGTTTGTGACATCTTTCCGTGTCCTCAAAATCCGGTAAGAAGTATTTCACATCTTCGTACTTTCGGACTTCGTTCACGGAGAATGGGTTTAGCTCTCCTGTCATAGTGTACTCGAGGCCATCTTTGAAATATTTCATACACTGATGTTGTGTAGAAAGGATGATATTGTACTCGTGTAACCAAGGCCGGCCGAGCAAAGCATTGTAGCATGTCTTGGCGTCAATGACGTGGAACTTGATGTCCATGACGAGCAGCCCAAAGTGTAGTGTCAGTATCACAGACCCAAGCATCCGTGATGACTGGGAGTCAAATCCGGCGATGGTGATCTTATCCCAAGCGAGGTGTTGGACACTCATGCAGATCTCCTTTAGCACCCTTACGTTGAGGAGGTTGACGGAGGACCCATTGTCGACCAGGATTTTACCTATCTTGATGTCATGACAGTATCCGGAGATATATAGGGGACGGTTGTGCTCGCATGTCCCAAGGAGGAGATCATCATCGCCAAAGGTGATATCGGCTATGTGTACTTCTTCCAGCTCGTCCTTCATCTTTTCTTCAGCGAGGAAAGCTTGGAATTGCTCGGGCTCTTGCAGTGCCTTGATTAAAGAATCTCTCGCCTCTCTGGAAAATAAAAGGGCGTCGAGAATACTGAGCTGGGAGGGTATTTTCCTCAAGTGTGCCAGAACGTTGTAGTCCACCTTACTTTTCTTTGGCGGGTCCTTGGCTGTCAACTTTTCGACGGCTTGATCATCAAGGATGATATCCTCAGAGACCTTTTCTTTTCCCTTATCTTTTCAATTTGACCCAATGTTTGAGGGCCCAAGATTCTTTTCAGGCAGCATAAGATTGCGCAGCTGAATATTTTCACAGGACTCTGGTTCTTCCTCTTTTCTCGAGGTGGACTCCTTAAAGAAAGGGCCAAGAGTCATCTCTTCGTCAGAGTCGCTCCCGAAAGTGAGAACTTGCGATCCCCCGGCGTTGACCATGCGACAGTTGCCGGTAGTTCTTTCGTGCTCCTCGGTCATATTTCTTTGCTCCCGACGGGTTTTGCGTTTCATCCGCTTGTAATGTTACCGGTGAGCAACATATCCCTACCACCAGTTTTTAAAAGCGTTGCACTCTTCGGTGGGGTGCGCAATCTTTTGATGGTATAAGCAGTAGCTAGGATGTGTTTCCGCTTCATCAAGAATATTTCCTTCGGAGGGTGGCAGCTTCATTCCCATCGAGATGACTTTAGCGAACCTTTTCCTCGTATTGAACCTTCTTTTATTTGCGATGGATGTACTTTGATCCGGCGGGAATATTTCAGCCCTTCCGTCCAGTCGCCGACTTTTAAGAAGAGCTGTGTTCAGGAATGCATCAATTGTTTCATTTGATGGCCCCAGAAGTTCTGGCTCAGGACCTGCCCCCAGTTTCTTTGTGCAAGGAGCCTCTTCATCGTCTATAGACGAGTTAGAGATCACATGGAAACTTGCCACGTAATTTTTAGATTCATCCGATGAGTCTTCTCCATCATTTCCGTCCTCAAGGACGTGGCTGAGAAACTCTTGAAGTGTGACCGGAGTCCGCGCCTTCTGGTTATATTCTTCCAGCGCGTCAATTTGCCTTTGTAGGTCCGTGTGCTTGTCGCCAGGCTTCACGGGCATCTTGGATTTCTTCTTCTTCTTTGAAGATTTTGACAGCTGGATGTGGGTGCTTTGGCTATCACCACCGATCTTTGGAGTTGGGCGTGGCTTCAGCATCCCTTCGATAAGTGGATTCTTCCACCTGATCGCCGGGCATGTATGGAGATCCTTTAGCATTCTTTTCATCTTGGATGTAAGAGAGACCTCCCATGGAGCTTCTTCTACGAAAGAGCATGATGCCCCCGATGTATCCGTCTTCTTTGGAGTCTGTGGCCTAGGCGGGTTCACCTTCCAATTCTCGGATAGTACGAATTTGCCCTGCTGGTACTGATCTTCTATCCAGCTTTTGAAGATGTAACAATCCTCGATCGGATGGCCCAACATTTGGTGATAAGGGCAATAATTAGGATTGCTAATGTCTCCTGGTTGCGATGGGCGTCTTGGCTCCGGCAGATTGATGAGCCTGTTGCGCAGTGCAAGCTCGAATAACCTCTTCGTCTTGTCTCGAGGGAATGAGTAAGGGCGTTTCATTTTATCTTCGAGAGATCGAGTTCTATTATTTTGGCGATCAACTGGTCTCAGACCACCGGGCTGCTGTTGAGCATTGGCGACGACGATCGCTTTCTCCTTTCCCTTCTCATTCCGAGAGTCCGGCTTTGGAGGAGACGGTTTATGACCCATCTGGTCCATTTGGGCCAACTTGTCAATCAAGTCCTGGAAAGTAGTCGGCTTGAAAAACATCATGAACTGGGAGATGGTCGCCTGCGGATCAAGAATGCCCACGAACATGCCCACCGTTGGTGCTTCTTTGATGCACTGTTCGTATTTCGACCACAGATTCCGCCATCATATTGCGTATTGAACCCATGTCTCTTCAGGTTTCACCCTGGCATTGATCAATGCCGTTAATGGTGTGCGTTCTCTAGCACTCGTGAATCGCTGGGTGAATAATAGCTCCATTTCTGCGAAAGTCTTGACGGAGTCGTTTGGTAGTTCAGAGTACCATTCGAACGCTGTCTCCGACAAGCTGCCAACAAACTGACGGAGCAAAAGTTTATCATCACCCCGATGTTGCCGCAAAGAGCCCTAAACTAGGAGACATGCTGGTGGGGATTGCCCGTCCCTTTGTATACATGAAATTTAGGGATCGTGTATCCCGGCGGGTACTTTATTTGGTCATACCAGCCTGGATACGGTCGCCCAGTTTTAACAACTTGACCGGCAGCTTCATTCGCCTGGTGAGCTCGTATTTGCTGAGCAATATAGTCCTCCAGAGCGGCTTTGGAAATAGTTTCCTCTTTGACTGCTGAAAGAGCCGGAGGAGGGTTCGATGTCTCTCCTCTGTCGTCTTCAATAATGATCGGCAGGTCTTCAGCTGGAGGTTCCGGCTATAACATCATCCCGACCATGTCTTGGAAGAGAAGCACCATTCGTTTTATGTTGGCAGCTTGTTCTGCTGCGCCTCTGTCCTTCTTTTCGAGGACTCTGCAGAAGAAGTCAGCATCGGTTTCTTGTTCATGACGTTGCTCTGATGACGCCTCCGGGCTTTCTTTTGGCCCGGTGAGTGCGGCCATTTGCATCAGCATTTCCTGAAGCTTCTGTTGTTGTTGTTCTTGAGCTTTCCTCACGGATCGGGTGAGCGGTCGGTGACCCGTAGAAGCGCGACTTTCCTCTTTTCCGGAAGCCATATAAACAGTATGCACCTTTATGCCCCCAGAATTGGGGCGTTTGGGCTCAGCATCTTTATGGTCTCTCGTAGTCACAGGGGCTTTCTCTGGCCTCCTTCTCTTCTGAGCAACTGACGTGGAGGGGGCCATTGCAGCGGGCACCCGGGTAGTTGTCGTCCTTTGTGGCTTTCCAGGACGGTTCTCTTCCCGCTGAACCTTCAGCTTTTTCTGTCGGCGAGGATAGTCTTGATCAATCACCGACTCCTGGACCCGTTGCCAGACTTTATAAACTTTGGAGGACAGCCGCTGAGGGGGATGCTCCGGCTTTGTTTCTGTAACATTCTCCAGGGGCGGAGGAGATCTTTTTAGTACGGCGGTAGGAAAGTTCATGCGCACCTTGTTCAGCAATTCAAAGTTGTTCCCAGTTGGAACAGCAGCATTGACTTCCACCGTTGGGGCTGGTGGAGTTAGCCCAGAGAGGGAGTTGCCCCCAGCCTTCCTTACTCGACGCCAGTGGCGATGTCGAGCCGATGGTGTTGGTTCGGTGAATGGGATGGCTTTGTCATGCCTTCTGTTCTGGTGAGGGGTTTCTGGTACCAGCCTCTTGAAGACCGAGGTCTGTCGAGCAGCAGTGTCTAACCTGTCAAAGACAGACTTTTGAGTAGGAACGGGAGACGGAACAATCAGTCTTGTGAAGACCGACCCTTTGGAAGGAGAAGCCGCATTGACGACTTCGGGAGCAGGGATGGCTATCCTCTTCGGAATAACCTGTTATGGAATTGCAGGCTTCATCACGGGCCCACATGAACTTTGGCCCAATCTGGCGAAGACTGAGGCGCTGGAACTGGACGACCTATTGAAGGGGGCCGCTGTAGTGGTAAGTCGATCGAAGACCGACTTCTTGGGGGCTTCTTGGGATGGCACGGGGGCGCTGAAGCTCATAGGTGGGAGCATGTGTTGGATATAGTGCCTTCAGAGTCAATTATTGGATCGCAGGCACGTGATTGCAATGATTGAGGGAGAACCTATGCCGGTAGGACAGTCTTACTCAAGATGATAGTATGCTATTTGGTTTATCTTTATCATCGTGCACTGCTTTAGGTGACCTTACAGGTCGCTATTACACGTTGATAGAGCCCATAGGATTCTAGCTTGACGGCCAGCAGTATGATCTGGGGTCTATAAGCACATCCTTAAAGTGGTCCCTAGTCGTGGGAGTTTCAAGACTGGGCATCGATACTCTATTAGTTGACTAGTGTATACAGTCGAGACCCCGACGAGGGGCGGTGGCTGGTCTCACAAGCCATTGGTGTCAGTTGGTTCACCTAAGATGTATACAGATGCTCATTGGGTTATGAGTACACCGGACAGGACTCGCCGGGAACATGCTAGTTGGTATTATACCTGACGTCAGATAGCAGTTCCCTGGTGACATGTGTACAGGTTAGTTCATCGACCTGGGATCATCATTTGTGTCGTTTGAGTTCCCACTGTGCTTTGATTACTACCCTACCACGGCTCAAAGGAGTCGTGCCAACAGGTTTTAGTTGGGTACAGTCCCGAGACACATGGAGGCAGTGAGCGGATTGGCAGGGGTTTCGTATCTCCCGGTATTGGGGGTGAGATCGCGTTGTGTCTAGGAGAGCCATTGCACGAAGTCCTTGGCCAAGGAAGGAGATTTACTGGTAGTTATTCCAGTAGTATCTCAGGGTGTTCTGGGCTACACTCCAACACGACTTGTACCGCTTTTAGGAGTCTGACTTTTACCAACCCCCTAGGCCCGACATGCGATGCTCATAGACGAACGGACCGGACTGTACGGATATTGTCACTGACAAGCTCGGTAGGGTGTCAGGATGAGTTCGCTCATCGACCTCCCTTTTGGTCAATACCTGGTAGCCCGTTACGTACGGGTAGTACCACTGACGTGCTAGTGGTTAAATCCACATCCAAAGTATTGACGAGTCTTTAGAGTTCCCCACAGACAGTTTCTCAAGTTTCAGGCGAAACGTTGTAGAGGCTGTATGGTATTATGCCAGGGTTCGATCATATACGTGCAGTAGTGCACGGATCATGATCGGGCGGATCATATTAGTGGGCTTTGTTTTAAGCCGGATCCTAGTATTAGATTTGTTGGATTACTTTAGTCTCATCGCATTCATATTCAGTCGGAATGCGGATGCAGGTATGTATATACAGGTGAGGGGTATCCTTGTGATCCGTCATGAGTTTACTTTAGATGTTGCCGTATCTTTTTGTTATTGTAAACATTTGGGTTAATGTTTACAAATGGAAATAATGAGCTAGAAATCATCATGAGGTGCAATTAATGTGACATGGACTTCATTAGTGACTCATGGTCTCTTTTCTTGTGCTAATGTCATATTATGTGATTGATTTGTGGTTTGAATGAGAGGAAGAGAGAGAAAGGCAGCCATGATAGAGTTTGCTCTTGTATTATTTTAATGACACTCTCTCATTTTATCATGGATAACAAAATAAAGAAAATGGCTCCTCTTCTTCTTCTTCCTCTAGCTCACTATTTCCATTGATGGCTTCACCTTCAACCTCCATCCATACACTCTCATGTGATGAGAATCAATGGATGCTTGAGACAAAGTGATCACACACATTCTCTACATCGTCTTGGACACGTCGGCTAGCGAACTTCGTGCCCGAGTTGCTTCGGATGAAGCGGGAGCCCGTAAAAAGACTCGAAGATGTGGTGCCCTTTCCGACGAGGAGATCGAGATCGGAGATGCCGCGAGGAGCTTGGGATGGTGGCCAAAGACCGATGTACACGGATCGATCGGTATAACTTTTCCAACCCCTTCTCTAGTTTGCTAGTTATAGGTTAATGGTTCGATCCGGGTTTATAGTATACGATAGCGCCGGTTTCAAGTTTTGAAAAAGTTTTCGTTTCCGCATTTTGGCCTCGGATAGACGGCCGGGGCGCTACCGTACTTACATGGTATCAGAGCCACACCATTAACCTTTACTAGCTTCCTCTAACGTGTTTAGAACTTCGATCGAACAAAATTTCCAAAACCGCAATGTCAAAAATGAACTTTCTGTCGAATTGTTTTTTGTCGTCAAAAAATTATTTTAAGTATTGCAGAAAATCAGGCAGGCTTTTCGAAGACATCTGTGAAAATTAGGTTGCATGATTGTACAGTGCCGCCGCGGAACCGCGGCAATAACCCTGTTCTGGCCGCGGTTCCGCCGCACTACTGTAGCTACACTGCATCAAATTTTCTACAGTGGTCTCTGACTTGGAATGGGGGTTTCTGGTATTTTTTGTTTTGACCCAGATTATTTTGAGTACAGGGATTTGTACTTAGGGCCCACTTCGGGAAATTTTGTCGATCGAAAATTTTAAATATGTTAGTTCACAGTACTTACATTATATCTGTGACCGTGAATGGCATTTGATCGGTAAATCTTGTCTAATTGCTATAGCCCTTTTAGACGGATTTGCGAACGTGACATTCATGTTGATGTTCTGTGTTGTGCTCTGATGTTGCGGATTTGTCGTGGTGGATAGCCTGGATGCAATGGTAGTATAGTTTGGTATTATTTATACATTTGATATTGCGGGGCGAGCGTCTGACATGTGGACTACCGTCACTGCCTGTTTGTATATTATTCTTTTGGGGCACGACCGGGCTGAGGTCGATGTACCCGTTGTATATATTTTACTTTCTGTACTAGGATTACCCCGCGGTGGGGTGCACGGATAGCCGGGTTCTCGAGGGAAACGAGCCCGCATCTCAAGGCTTTGAGACGGAGGGGGCTTCACTCTAGAATTGGCGGGCTATTCGCCGCACTCGTAGGGGGTATAGGTTGACCCAAGGAGGGGTGCTCAAGTTACCGGATTCCGTGAAGTGCTGGGTGGTCCATTCACTTTGTTGAAGGGGGCTGCCTCGCTTCAGGTTTTGGCGGGTAACTTGCCGCGCCCGTAGGGGTCTAGGATTTCCCTGCACAGGTTATCCACATGACCAGGGGAACGTCGGGTTTCAGTAGCGGCTCTATGAAACCCGGGAATCCCAGATTATCTGTATTGTTTTATGATGCTTATTACTTTTCTGTGATGTTGCATTTTATCACGCCTTGAGCGATTATTATATATTGATATATATACTAGTAGATGTTGTATATGTTTTACACCCGCGCTAGTCCACTCCCCGCTCTGTCGTTAGTTAAGTAACTTAACGGGTGATGACGGGACCCAGTGGCGAATGCGGATGGCATATACGTACATCGTATTTTCATTCTTTTGTGGTGTGATTAATTGATGGGACTGTATTGATTCGGATCAATGCAAGCTAAACAAACCTATTTTGATGTTGTTAGAATATTTTTCAAAAAGCTGTTATTACAAGGACGTTCTCTTTTGTTTTGCACAGTGGTATTCGGTTATGAATATCCAGCACCTCAGTCGACGAGGCAAGGGCCGAGATCCCTTCACCGGGAGTGACCCCTTGGACAGAAGTTTGTGTCAGGGTAATAACTTCACTATAGCCGATTACCTTTTTGCTTTGCATCGTGGTATTCAGTTGGAATATCCTGCACCTCATTCTACGGGGAAAGAGCCGAGATCCCTTCACCGGGAGTGACCTCTTTAGCAAAGGTTTTCGCCACTATATTTATAAAAAGCTATCTGGTTCCTTCAACGATATCAAGTTCATTACGTTAAAGGTTTTTCGCCAAAAACCATTCGTAGCCCTCCGTAATTTCAGACGGGTAGCACTTAGTATTCATGCTATGTTTGTTGGCCAAAGGCAAGGCATAGTGTATGGTAGCTATTTGTTACCTTTCTGTTGCATAGATAGATGTGTTGGTTTGGGACAGTCGTACTGCTTTGTTGGCCAAAGTCAAGGGTAGGTACAGGTGGGTTCAAATTAACCTGGATAATGACGGGTAAAACTTGACATGTGATTTATGATTTGTTGGCCAAAGTCAAGGTCATAAGAGCATGGGGTAAAAATAACATCGGGAGTTTCTAAAGAAACTGAAACTTTCCGGATATGCGCATACCTTCTGGAGTGTGATAACGTGAGTGGATTCCATCACGTTATCATGCGATGATAGTTAGACCCCGATTCCCACTGATGAGTTGGCTTACTCCTCGGGTGATCCCGACTAATTCTTCTTTCAGGTTTGGAGGAGAATTTGAGGTTACAGTGGGAGGTTTCCTGATTAGATAAATTGATAATCATTCTGATCTAGGTTAGATTGCATGCAGAGTGTTTCTTTTCTCTCTCTCTTTGGCAGCGACCATGGCCCGACCCTAGACTATGACTCAGTGATCAAGTTAACCGAACCTTCTTAAAACACTGACTTTTGGATTGTCAGAATTGCATACCTCATTGCCACTCCTACTTTTACCCTTTTCTCCAGAACACCCCGTATTACTATGAACATCCACTTCCATTGGATAAAACCATCGTATGGTTATATACGAACTCGAAGGAACTTGTTCCAGATTCGAGGATGGTTCCGGTTCTGGAGAAAATGAATAGGACTATTCAGTTGTCTTTTCCTTTTACCTTCTCTCAGGTTGCGAGTGCTCCTTGGATTAGGACAGTACACCTATTACGCTAATTGGATAGTCTTCTTCTAAACCATAGGCTGGTGCCGAAAGGTAAGGAATGAAGAAAACCATTTAGCCTAAAAGGTGTACAGAAGTTATTAAGTGAAGACAAATAAAGAGATTAGTAAGAGGGCAAAGTAAATTGCGATTGCTATTCACGACCAAACCAAGTATTTCATCGCCACTCCTGCTTCACCTTTGTATTTCTGCGGAACACCCCGTATCATTATGAAGATCCACAGTTTTTTGGATACTCCATCGTATGGTTATATACGAACTCGAAGGAACTTGTTCCAGTTCGGGGATGGATTCTGGTTCAGGAGAAATAGGAATAAGGTTTATTCAGTTGTCTTTTATCTTTACGTTCTCTCGGGTTGCGAGTGCTCCTAGGATTAGGACAGTACACCTATTACGCTTATTGGATAGTCTTCTTCCAGACCATAGGCTGGTACCGAACGGTAGAGAAGGAAGAAAACCATTTAGCCTAAGAGGGTAGAAGGTAATGACTAAAGACATATAAAGGGATTTGGAGAGATGGCAAAGAAATATACGGTTACAGTTGTGAATCTGATAATGGAAGAGGCATTACTAGGAATACCCGAATACCCCTTCGAAACATTTACATGTTTCAGTTTCACTGTGCATTGTTAATAGAAAACCGATTTCCTAATTAGACACTTGCTCCAGGGTATGTATTTACCAGGTATGATTCTCACATCTGTATGTTTTTACAGATGATGAGTGGGAGTAAGTTATTGGGAATTAGGTGATCATCCTCATTATATCGGAATTCATTGTAATTGGTGATATTTGAGGAAATCTCCTGGGTTGTTTTGCCGGACGGCAAATATTTGGTTTTGAATATCCGTTGTTATGCACTAATTTCAAATTGATATATCTGTACGTTTATTTTTTATAAAGTGAGATATAACTTTTTGAAATTATGTCTATGACATTTACCTATATCAGTGGAAGGTTAGGTAAGGAGCATTAAACATCGGTGTAATTCTTCTTAACCATAAGTACAGTTTTCAACCTACGACATACAGGGAATGAGTTATTAGACTCAGGGGACTTATACATAGTATTGTATGTTGTCCAATGTCCATTAGGGAAGAGGGGTTGGTACTCGTACTATATTCTGTTTACTTGTGACTTCTCTAGTTCTTAGACTTGTGTTTCATAGAAATACAAGATCCAAGTTTTGAGAAGTTATAGGTATATGAATAAAGTAGAGAACCAGGTATTGCAAATATCAGGATTCTTCAAGGTGATCGAAGATGTAGATACTTGTGTATGGTATTCAGTTAATAGTAATGATTAAATCAGTGCCTCTGTTTCTATATTGGATATAGAATAGTTCATATCTTAACAATGTTAAGGTACGGGGAGTTGTCTGGCTTATGCTTAAAACCAGACTCTGGATAACTCAAGGCACATTTCTGTAATGGTTGTTTGTGGGTTGACCCGGGCTATGACGAGGGTTGACTTTCTACCATCTGGAAGATCAATAGTGATATTGTTCTTGACTCACCACAATTTTAGTAAAATGGATTCTTTTTCAGAAAACAGTAGTGGGAGTATGGTAGAACTCGAAGTGATCCCAGAACCGCAAACGATTACTGAAAATTTGATAAGAACCTAAAGATTCAATATGGTTTGACATTCCATTGGCCACTCCACAGATATGGTGGGTAACCTCAGGCTCTCGAGAGGTACTTCGGTATGCTCAAGGACGGTGACAGGGAGGTTCTTGTTTACCCAGACTTGACACTACTGTTGTTCCAGGCTATGAGACCCGGCAGGAGGATGAGTATAGCGTCATTCTAAACTAGCTTTACAAGTGTACGTGTATATGACTCTGCCAGAGGGTTGTCGTAGTCAGTGGGAGCAGCGGAAGCATAGTGGACAAGTAGCTTATGTCTATTTATGGACTAAAGCAGATATAGCGGAGATAGATCATCTATTTCTGATGTAACAGTCATAGGTTTGACTTCATCAGATAGAGGATGGATCTGTTAAGAAGGTGGTAGTGTGTGATGTCCTGGTATTTGGATGACATACACAGAGTAGGAAGTGAAATTCCTATACTACGATCGGTTATACTTTGGTTGTCACACAGTGGTTTCTCTACTTAGGATATAGATATAATATCAAACATTCTGGTTACTAGATTTATGGTTTTAGATCTGGATTTGGGTAGTATCCCAATCTGGGTACTTAGACTGCATTCTAAAGATGTTTTAGAATGGACGACTCCTGGCATGGTAGTATACCTGCAAGTGATGGAGTCACCCTCTCTAAAGGTGTTTTACAGACTAAAGGGGAGAGGGATGCGCATGATTGGCACATTACTTGCTTAGGCAATTGAGTCAATCATGAGATGTCAAGTACCACACTAGATGTTGTTTTTGCACTAGATGCAATAAGTTGATATTGATCCAATCCTGGAGAAACTTTCGGAAGCAGTTTTAGAACATAAGTGAATGTTCTAGGGATATGATAATGGCATCCTCCTTCGGGAGACAGTTTCATTCCAGGCTTCCAAGGTGACCTGGATGACAGAGTGACTGTCAGAGTTATAGTTTCCCCTCTGACGAGGGGCGGTAGTTTGGAGAGGAGATCCAAGCGGATACTAAGGGAGGCATAGCGGGCTTTAGTCTCATCGCATTCGCATATACGTGCAGTAGTATACGGATCATGATCGGACGGATCATACTAGTGGGATTTGGTTTAAGTCGGATCCTAGTATTAGATTTATTAGATTACTTTAGTCTCATCGCATTCGCATTCAGTCGGAATGTGGATCCAGGTATGTATATACAGGTGAGGGGTATCCTTATGATCCGTCATGAGTTTACTTTAGATGTTGCCGTATCTTTTAGTTGTTGTAAACATTTAAGTTAATGTTTACAAATGGAAATAATGAGCTAGAAATTATCATGAGGTGCAATTAATGTAACATGGACTTCATTAGTGACTCATGGTCTCTTTTCTTATGCTAATGTCATATTATGTGATTGATTTGTGGTTTGAAATGAGAGGAAGAGAGAGAAGGGCAGCATGATAGAGTTTGATCTTGTATTATTTTGATGACACTCTCTCATTTTATCATGGATAACAAAAGAAAGAAAATGGCTCCTCTTCTTCTTCTTCCTCTAGCTCACTATTTCCATTGATGGCTTCACCTTCAACCTCCATCCATACACTTTCATGTGATGAGAATCAATGAATGCTTGAGACAAAGTGATCACACACATTCTCTACATCGCCTTGGACACGTCGGCTAGCGAACTTCGTGCCCGAGTTGCTTCGGATGAAGCGGGAGCTCGTAAAAAGACTCGAAGATGTGGTTCCCTTTCCGACGAGGAGATCGAGATCGGAGATGCCGCGAGGAGCTTCGGATGGTGGCAAAGACGGAAGGACACGGATCGATCGGTATAGCTTTTCCAACCCCTTCTCTTGTTTGCTAGTTATAGGTTAATGGTTCGATCCGGGTTTATAGTATACGATAGCGCCGGTTTCAAGTTTTGAAAAAGTTTTCGTTTCCGCATTTTGGCCTCGGATAGATGGCCGGGGCGCTACCGTACACTTACAGCATGGCCCCGAAAAACAATCCAGTGTTGGCCTGAGTCACCTGGACCACCGGCATTATGAACAGGGCGGCCGCTTGGGGCCCGTAAGCTATGCTTCCAGATGAGGCGGAGCGTGAGTTGCAATTACAGCTGGAACACTTCGCGCAAGTAGACGCCATTGATGTTTCGTTTTCTGCGCCAAGCAAGAAACCAAATCTTAGTACCTCGAACCCAAGGGCAACCATGTCAAACCGCGATTCGTTCGCGATCACGACACACGAAGTGTGGGGGTGGAAAGAGGAAAAGGTCCTACCGGGCGTGCCAGAATCTGTTCCCCGCCGAAATACGGAGACGTGACCGCGTAGGTCCGTCTTGCCTGAATTTCGGGGAAGACGCTAATTGGTGCTATACGTCCACCTCTCCGAAGATGCCAAGTTGATTTATGGCACCGTGTATCGAAGGTTTAAACGGATGCGGCCGATGTAGCAGACTTCGTCAGATTCCCCTTCGTTTGAGGGGTTTTTGATTGTGGGGACGCTCTTCCCTGCAGGCGCAAGCCCCTGCAGTTAATTACGCTACCGCATCGCGGTAACAACTTTCTCCTTCTCCAGATGGTCACTTCATGTCTTGGGTGTTTGTTTTGTTTGTGGTTGCCCATGGATTGTATATGGAGACTAATTTATTTTGTCGCCCGTAGGGCGTGGATTAGTCCAAATCCATATCTTCTTAGATTTGGGTTTGGGATTGGGTTTAAGAATACGTTAGTTTCATTTGAGACTAAGATTAACTTAAACGTTTGTTAAGGATACGTTAGTCTAATTTTAGACTAAGATCAACTTAACGGGATCATTTAGATCCAACAAGAAAGCATTTGGGCTGCCTCTGTTGTTTAGTTTAGGGACATTGTAGTCAATTAGTTTAAGGACATTACGGTCGATTAGTTTAAGGACATTACGGTCCATCGTTAGTTTAAGGACATTACGATCCAAGATTAAGGAAATCATAGTCCGTGAGTTTAAAGACGTCACAGTCAAGGTTAAGGACCCCACAGTCCAGGTTAAGGACATCGTAGTCCGTGAGTTTAGAGACATCACAGTCAAGGTTAAGGACATCGTAGTCCATAGGTTTAAAGGGACCCCACAGTCCAGGTTAAGGACATTATAGTCCATGGGCTTAAGGACCCCACAGTCCATGAAATGTGTGGTTGTCGAGACCCGTCACCTCTTTGAAGACGTTGAAGGATTACAACGACAGATATCAGAGGAGTAAAGAGATGTACCCTTGAACCGGTGTGAGTTAGTTGAAAGATCTGTAGTCCAGTTTGGGACTGAGATTTGTTAAATATACGTGAGCAGATGGGCTCAGTTCAATATAAGTTGAGGACTTACGGCCAATATTGGGCTAAGTCCAATAAGATTAAAATGTTTAACATTTTATTGTTCTGTGCTGTTGAACCTTTATTTGGGCTTGGCCCTTTGAACAATGCTGAGCATTAGATCATGACATTTTTTTTGTCTTGTATTGAATGCATAGCATTCATCAGAATAATGTGTGTTCTGACAGCGCGCCACGTGGCGTGCTAGGCGATTTGCGCCAATTAAAGAGCGCATTGCGCTTCTTCCAAGTACCGCACACGAGAAGATGGGCGCATTGCGCCAGTTTAGTGGCGCACAAGTGAGTGACACGTGGCGCGCTTGGCGCTGAGCACCAGCCCATGAGCGTAGTGTGCTGTTTCAGAAGCGCAAAGCGCAAGTTGCATACGTGGTTGACACGTGGCGTGTTTGGCGCTGAGCGCTGGTCCAGGGAGCGCAAAAGCGCAGTTCAAGAGTGCAAGGCACTTTTCAATAGCGTAAAGCGCATTTGATCAAATTTATGATCTGTGAACAAATTTATATTCTTCTTAATGGAGGCTTTGCCTCAAGATTCAAGAACAACAGTTCTTATTTTTAAAGGGCTTTGCCTTTGTAGATCAATGATCTGTGAATGAAGTAAATACTTCTTCTTTGTTATGTGATGAGATCTTTTGATCACTTTTATAAAAGACCTTGGTCTTTTTAGATCTATGATCTTTTAAGAAAATAATTCTTCTGTTTTAATGAGATGATTTCATCTCTTTGTTCAAGAATCATTCTTTTTACCTTGAAGAAATGATCTTCTTTCAAAAGCTTGCTCTCTTTCTTTTGGGTTTTCTCAAAGTTTGTAGGGGGTCTCTCCATTTCAGACTTGAAGTCTTAGGGCCTTTATATAGGGCAAGTTGATTTGTTAAATCAGTTAAAGAGATCTTTCTCTGTTTGATTTGGGGATGTTTCCCCACCATTGGATCTTTGATCCTAGGGCTTCTGTTTTACAGAAGGCAATCTTCTTGTTTTTAACAAGATTGGAAAAATCTTTCCATAACAGAATTTTAATTCTGATTAATTAATGATTTATCATTATTATTAGATCTTTTGATCTGACGGTGGGGAATTTTTAATTCCAGCGCTGGCGCACCCGTGCTTTGCACGTGGTGCGCTGCTCAGAGTGCAAGCACTTTGCGCTAGCTCACCTACGTTTGACATGTGGCGCGCAGCGCAGCCTACGCTAGCGCACCCGTGCTTGACACGTGGCATGCAGCGCGCTTAGCGCTGGATCTGAAGCGTTGCTTCTATTTTTGAATTTTGAATTTTAAAACAGAGTTTTGCTCTGATTGAGGGTGCGCTGCCTAGGGCGCAGCGCACCTGGCGCTAGCGCATTTGTGTTTGACACGTGGCGCGCAGCGCGCCTAGCGCTGGATCTGAAGCGTTGCTTCAATTTTGAATTTTGAATTTCAAAACAGAGCTTTGCTCTGATTGGGGGAAATCGTTATTAGTCATTGGCTCTGTAAGGAGAGGGCGTAACGCAATATCCCTCCTTGTGGAGTCACGAAGATATGGCCGACCCCAGCTTTGATTATGGAGGTGTTTTTCTTTTGCCTCTTCATGGAAGATACTCCATCAAAGTAGAGTTCCCATTGGGAATCATTTTCTTCTTCAATCACATCGAACGCGTTTTCATCTTGCAACTTGCAATTTAAGGGGGAGTCGGCTGGTATCGGATGCTCCGCGAGAAAGTCGGCAATGGCCTGACCTTTCATTGCTTTAAGGGGTAGATACGTTACCGAGAACTCCATCAGGAGGAGAGCCCATTTGGCAAGCCTTCCTGTTAGTACGTCTCTTGACATCAAATATTTGAGAGGATCTACTTTCGATATAAGATGAACCTCATGTGCCAAAGCGTAATATCTGAGCTTCGTTATTGTGAAGATCAGAGCCAGGCAATGCTTTTCGATGGGGGAATAGTTTTTTTCTGCCCCCAGGAGAACTCGACTAAAATAGTATAGGGCTCTCTCCTTTCTCTGATCGTTCTCTTGTACCCAAAGAACCCTCAAGGGCTGTTGTATATAGGATAAGGGGTTTTCCCTTAACCGGAGCGGTCAATATCGGCGAATTTTGCATGTATTGCTTGGTTTCGTCCAGTGCATTTTGGCACTTTTAATCCTAGACAAATGGGGTCCCTTTCTTCATCAAATGACTGTACGGACGACATTTTCCGGAAAGGTTGGGTATGAACCGCCGGATATACGCGAGCTTTTCTTGGAGAAACTGCAGTTGTTTGAGAGTTCTTGGTGTGGGAATTTCCATAATCGCCTTGATTTTTGAGGGGTAGATTTCGATACCTCGGTGACGTATGATGAATCCTAGGAATTTGCCTGAGGAAACTCCAAATGCGCATTTTAGAGAATTCATCTTCAGATTATATTTCCGAAGACGTTGGAACACTATTTTTAGATGTTCCCAATGTTCCTCGTTAGATTTTCTCTTTACCATAAGGTCGTCGATATAGCATTCGACAATCTCATGGATGAGGTCATCGAAGATCTTTGTTATGGCTCTCTGGTAGGTAGCGCCAGCGTTCTTTAGACCGAAGGGCATCACTTTCTAGCAGAATATGCCCAATGGGGTTCGGAAGGCAGTATGCTTTTGGTCTTCAGGATGCATTTTTATTTGGTTGTATCCTGAAGATCCATCCATGAAGGAGAAGACCTCATGGGTGGACGTGTTATCGATCAAAAGATCGGTAACAGGCACTGGGAAGTCTTCCTTCGGGAAAGCCTTGTTGAGGTCCCGAAAGTCCACATAGATGCGCACCATTCCATTTTTCTTCATCACTGGAACGATATTGGAGGTCCAGTAAGGATATTGAACTTCTTGGATGAAGCCGGATTCGATTAGTTTCTTGATTTAAGCGTTGATGCTCATCTCAAGTTTGAGTCGCATTCTTCTTGGTGCCTGTTTGATTGGTTTTATACCCGGCGATATAGCCAGTTTATGTACTGCCACCTTTGGATCTAGACCCGGCATTTCAAAGTAGTTCTAGGCGAAGCAATTTTTATACTGTATGAGCATGTCTTTTAGCGTGGCCACCTGTTTTTCAGATAGCAGTTCGCCGATGAACGTTGATCTCGGATCATTTTCCGTCCCTAAGTCAATTTTTATTAGGCTGTCCGCCGTGGTGTGTATCCCATCTTCCAGCTCTTTTAGTGCCGGTGGAAACTCTGAGATCATCTCGTCCTCGTCTTCATTTACGAAGCACCCATAGAGGTTATTCATATTCTTGTGCCCTCCTTCTTTTGAGAGTGATATCATATGGCAGGTACGAGTTTGCTTCCATTCTTTATGTTGAGCTAGTCCTATCCTCACGGTGTAGGTCCTCTTTGGCTCATGCTTTTGTGGCGGGGTTATCCTCCAGCTGTCGGATAAAGCGAACCCGCCTTGTTGATATTGGTCTTCTACCCAATTTTAGAAGGTAAAGCGGTCTTCAAGGGGATGACCTATTACTCGGTGATAGAGCAATAATCCGGATGATGGATCTCGTTTATTTTTTCATGATGCCGAGGCTCTGGAAGCGTCATCATTTGGTGCTTCACGACAAGGTTGAATATTTTCCTTGTCTTGTCTTGAGGGAAAGAGTATTCCCGACCCATCTTCTTTATAAAGGACGGGCTCCAATCGAGTTTTTCTTGATTGCACGGTGTCTTGGATCCACTTTATTGTCTTCAAATGTCGTTTGCGTTCCTTGCCCTATTTTTGCCTCCATTTCAGGATTTTCCCCTTTCGCGAGAACATACAGTAGGCCAAGAATGAAAAGCATTATAGCCTACCTTCTCCGCAGATTGCTGACTAAGTGTAACGTTTTGAAAATCGTTTCGGTGAAATTTCGAAAAATCGGTAAAATAAGGAGGTTTTCGGTAAAAAGTCAAAATACAAATATCTTATTATAAAAATTAAATATACATATTCTAGCTATGTAATTGCTATTATTTGGTGTTTATTGAGCCGCTGGTTAAATTTCAAATTTTCTGAAAAAATATTATTTTATTATTATTTTAAGCCGTCACTAATACATTTAATTAGGGAAAATTACAAATTGGAATGAGTTGAAACAAATTTTGTGCATCATAAAACATTAAATAAAAATTTATCATGTGGTTTTTGGAACGAAATCATTTGCCAAAATGGTTTAGAAATTATTGAAGAAAAAAGGCTTTTTTTAGCGTAAATGGATGTTTGGGGTATTGTATTTATCATTTTTCATCACCCCACACCCGTGCCCACACCCACACACCCCCACTTACTCCTCCCCATGGCTGAATTCAGCACCCACCCTATTTTTTCCCCACTTGATTTTCAAATGAAAGGAAATGAAAGAAAAGAATAGAAAATGGATAAAGTAGTTAGACTTTTGACTTGCTTTGACCTTGACTTTGTCCCCCCCCCCATTTTCTCTACCTCCCTCTCTCTCCTCACTCCCATTTCTGGCCGAATCCTTCTCCCCATAGCAGCAGCCCTTCCCCCCCCCCCCCCAAAATCCACACTATTTTGCTTCAAAAATCCACAAAAAAGCTTCAAAATCCTTACAATTTCAAAGCTTTTTCCAAATCGAACCCTTACCCATTATTTCTTGCCCAAGCAAGCATGGATCTAGGAGCTTGGAGGCCATTTTGGGAGGCTAGATTTCAAGCTTGGTCTCTTGATTTTTTGAGGTATAAATCCCAAGCCAAATTTAAATTGTTGGATAGTTTCTTTCATCAAGGTCTATTAAGTTTAAATGCGATTCTAATTGGGATTTAGTTTGTAATGGAAGAGTTTGAGATCAAGTTAGGTTGTGATCATGTGTTCATGGTTGTGTGATGTTCTTTTTTTGCATCTTAAGCTATGCAACTTAAATTTGTTACTTATTGCCAATTGTAACATGTAAAATGTCCAAATTAAGCTTTTGTGTAAACTAGGGTTTTATAAAATGCATTATATGTGAGGTTAAAAATGTGTTTAGGTTTTTCATGACTTCATTAACTTTATTAAGTGTGGTTTAATACTTTAGATCATGCAAATCTAAGCTAGATTGTAGTTTGTGCATTTTTGCTTTGAAATTGTTAAAAAGGGTATTTTTGTAAACTAGAATATTAGCGTTTTTGGAATTTAATGAGATTAAATTCCGGAAATTGTTTATATGACTTATTTAAGATATTTAATAAATATATTGGCCGCTACATTCATTTAAATATCATGTTTTGTACAAAAACGGCGAAATGTGCTTGCTAGATTTTCGGAAAAATGACCTTTTAAGTGAAATTGGGGTTTTTGTGAGTTTTAACCTAGTTTATATTAAAATTAGTGTTTGTGAATGTGCAAATGAGTGTGATTGAATTTTTCTCGATGGTTTGACGTTTGTACATCGACATCGAGGGTTGGTTTTACTATTCTTGCATGCGTAGGCGATAGGTTTGGACCTATGCGTGATACGCGTGCCGATTTGATTTTCGTATGCCGTTTCGATTTCGAATTTAGTTTTAATGCGATATGGTGCGTTATGATATGTAGGTACCCCCATGTGGACTTCGAGGCGACAAGCAAGCGCGTGGCGACGTCGGCACCGGCTAGCGAGGACCAGGTGAGTAGATTTATATCTATGGGAAGAAGTCGGGTGGATGGCGTATAGCACCCCCGCAGTCCGTGGTGGTGTATACAGATGCGTATACACACCAACAATTATTATATGTTATTTGGGATTAATAGCGATGCTTAGGATGGATATTGGTGTGTTGGATTACTTTAGTGTTGCGAACCCTAGGGTAGTGTTACACACACATACATACTTGCATACATTCCTATTGATATGTGCTCATGGGATTCTTTATAGTTATGGGTTCACATGGGTATGGGACTATGTGTTCATATACGGATTGAGGATGATACTTGGGATTGAGCTGAGTCGATGAGATTTGTTTGTGGTTGTGATCTCGGTGATATGGCAGGATTCGTACTTAAGGTACGTCATGGTGTTATAGCGGATCTTGCGGCGGCGATACGGGTGAATAGTGTTATAAATAAATGGTCGACATGTGATCGTGATATGAGGCATAATATGCTAAGATATTGATATTTGGCCGTATCGGGCGATGTATACCCCTTGATGATGATATGTGCTGACGATATCGGTTTGTACGAGATTGTCGATCAGTAGTCAGATCATGAGTATATTGAGGATATTGTATTGTACTAGACATAGGTCAGTACCCTAGACTATGATCTTGGATAAAGAGGATACCAGAGGAATAGTGTGAGGAATATGATATTGACCCGTACCCAGATTTGGGGATGCCGTACGACGGATTTACGTACGAGCTATATCTTGATGATTGATCCGCACTCTTGACTTGGGATGTCTGATTATAGATATGGTATCGGATACGATATTATTGAGGCGGGATCACCGACTAATATATATACAGGTATGTATATGTATCGACTCAGATGTTAGGCGGTTTCCTTACCTGTAGTCTAGCTTGTAGCGTAGCCCTTTAGTTTAGTTAGTTGTTAGATTAGATTCGGTTCCTACCTATTTCAAAGCTTACGAATCGTGCGTATTTTTAAAGACAGCCTAAGGGATCCTACGGATATTTCAAAAAAACGTATCTTTTCTTAAAAACACCGTAGCCCCTATTTTCAAAACCCCACGATTCGTGTTATTTCAAATGGCACCATTGTAGGACTTATACTAGGTTAAAACAGATTAATTATCGTTGCGTCTAGTATTCAGCTCCCGCTCATTATTGTTGTTTGCTCCGCATCACATGCTTATATTATGCTTCATATTCTACTGTTGATATCTTGTGGTTAGGACACCAGCACCATTACCGATGATGCGTATGTACCACGTACACTTACTTGCCGGCTCACACACATCTTCATCGGTAATTGCCATGTCACGTACACCTTAGAAAATATTATTGCTTGACATAGCCTGTTAGCTAATAGTTTAGACATGATATTAGTGTACTTGCCTTATATGTTAGTTTAGACATTATAGTTATTACCTGCTACCTCATGCATACTGTTATTCATTGTTATGCCGCATTCATGGATTCTCATGCATATATTCACTTTTTACGTGCTATTGAGGTTTTGGATTTGGATTTCCATGAGATTTTCTGGATTTGGGGAAAACCGCAAAACATATACAAACTTCTTCTTTCTTTTTTTAAATAAAATGCGCGGTTTTTTCCCATGATGTATGAGTCGTCCACCATGAGTTTGCTGATAGATTTGGAGACCCGATTCGAGGAGTTGGATGAACCGTTTCGGGTACATGGTGGACCCGGTAAGGTACCCCGGGGCAAGAAGCTCGTGGTGATGACGATGAGCCTGGCAGGGGGAGACTACCTACCGGTGATTTTACCCGACGCGTCGGATATCCGGAGGATACCGTCGTGGTCTTGAGATGGATGGTAGGGCCCGGTCTGGACTGACGGCGCCTTAGATATTGAGATTGAGACATTGAGATTTCGAGATATTGAGGTACTGAGATTTGATGATACAGGCCAGTCCGAATGGCCGGAGCCTGAGGTTTTGAGACATTGAGATTTATGTTTTGTGTCGATGCTAGACACTGTTGATGCTGATTTCATTTATGATACCTCATTTTAAAAATACAAAGGAAATCTCACTAATTTATGAAAACAGTTTCTTCATTTACATGTATTCTGTTTTCATGCATTCATACCTCATTCATATGATATATTGCTACCTGAGGCACTGACACGGGCACATGAGATCACCCTCGGGTTAGATATTACCCTAGCCATTGTTATAGGCTGCATATTATTCATATATTTGAGGATATATTATGATCATTGACCTAGGTTGCGTTATTCATGCGATTTTCTGTTCGTAGATCTTTTTCTACTCACGAGTTGGCAACTCACCACCGTTGTGCCCCAGTTTCTTGCAGGTGTTGCCGTACGGATTTCATTACGGCTTTGCGGGCACGGTTTCTTTTCGGGTGACTTGCTAGTAGGTGGGTTTATTGTATCTTACCCATCATTATACCTTGTATATTATATTTCAGTTGTATCTAGAAGTTCCATCAACCAAACTTGTATTTTTTTGAGATAGAGACCAGTAATGTTATTCTTTCGACCATAGAGTAGCATGTTATATTTCTTGAGTTTCTTGCTGGTTGAGTTCCATTTCTGTTGTGATCCTCGCCTTTAGGCGTTGTATATTATGTTGCATACAGGTTTATTTGATATGGTTCTTCCTATTCTCTACTACTTCTCTTGGTTTGGATTTCTGGGTTTCGGCTTACTTAGCATACGTACGCCTTGAGACGTTCGTAGTCTAAGTGCCGGTCATGTTCCGTACTTTCGGGTCGTGGCAAAGTTGGTATCAGAGCGTTAGGTTTTACCTTCGGAGCGTAGGATGACTCTTGGTTGATGGAATCGGTGACTAAAGTAGAGTGACGTACCGTTGGTATGTTCCGCGGCATATTTACGACACGCCACTCCACTTAAGAAGCCTTAGGATGTACATTTCCTTGTTCAGTATTATATTCCTTCCTGATCTAGCCTCATCGGTACCAGTTTGGTTTTGCTACCACGATTACGGGCAGGGAGAGCTACGGCTAGAGTTGCGGTCAGCACGAGCTCGGCACGAACGAGGACTGACCAGGGCATAATTCCGGCGACACCCGATTATAGAGAGGTGTCTTTTGACTGTGTTTCCGCGCCACGAGCATTTGGCGGATCGCCTTTATGAGGTTACTCGGATGTGCTGATCGACATTAGAGGATTGAGCTAATGATAGAGGCCAGCCAGATCTTGATGACCGTTGGTGTGTTGCTTATTCATGATGATCGAGGCACTGTTCGGCGTGCAGACGAGCGAGCCAGTTATTGCTGCGAACGAAGAGGTATTGCCCCAGATGCTGGAGTTAGTGGAGAACGAGTTGTACTAAGAGATGATAGAAGGTCGCTAGTCATCGTGGATGAATGACTAGGACATGTGGATCGTTCGCCTAACCCGATGCGAGGTCATCAGATAGATGGATTCCAGTTAGAGACGACTTCACGTGGAGACGTTGGGAGTCGACAGAGACGATCGAATGTCAGAAACCTATTATTCCAAGTTTAAAGTAGTCGAAAAGACATGCAGGCAATTCTATGGTCCCTCTAGAAGAATGAAACCCTAACTCGACTTAATGACCGTGTGAAAGCCTTTGAACCTTCGGGTTTGCGGCAGTTCTACGGCGCCATTAGTGAGGCTTGGGTTTGCCCTTCTACGGCTGGACCACCGAGGCTGTGGTATGTACTCGATACTATTAAACTGTGCCCAAGAGGTTGAGCTCTTGGGGGATTGTGAGGTTTTGACGACTCGATCGGATGGCTCGACTTAATTCGGATGCTAGGTGGTGAGATGCATTCTTGGGAGACTCCAGATACGAGGATAGCCGTTGGAGCTCAGTCCATGCAGCCGCGACGAGACGAGTCCAAAGCAGACGACATTAGAGAAAAGTGGAATAAGAGGTTCGCACCAGATCTAGATGAGATGACGTTCCACTCCGCCGACATCAGAGAGGCGATGCGCATGCCGAGGCATGGTACTTGGACTTACCTTCCAGAAGGAGTCGCGATGAGTATGCAGTCGTTCCAGAGCAAGATGCAGATATAGGAAAGGACAATGACTTCCGGACAGTTGGCAGAGACGAGACATGGAAGAGACCGTGAGCAGGATTCTTTCCAGGATACTGCTACGATGATACTTGCACCCAGGATCAGATGTGTCACGTGCATTCAGAGAGCCAGAAGCCGACGCCAGTGATATGCTGCCTTGACAGGGCCGATGAGCCGAGGGATTGTGAGATTGGTAATTCACAGTGAAGACCTTGACCCAGGAGTGGTCATGGTTACGCACACCAGCAGGACAGAGTTCATGATCATCGACGAGACGTCCCACTAGTGACCGCGACAGTTGGCCGAGATTCTTAGAGAATGCACTTGAGCGGTACTGTTCCGCCATTATTGATTACGATGTTTTGGGTGATTTATTCGTATGATTTGATTTTGATGATTGAGGATTTACGATCTTTGCACAGTGTTGCACTTGATATCGTTTTCGTGCTTTAGTTTCACATGTTTGTGATTTTACGGTTTTAAACAGTTGAGTTGGTTTTGTGCGTATGCATGCACACGATTTGGTTCCTGCACTCTGTATAGTTATTATATGCTTGCAGTGCAGTGATACGCCTTTTGTGCACTTAGATGCACTGGACTTCGATTTCGATTGTGATACTCGATATTTGTTTTGTGCACTTTATGCACCTGATTGGATTTTGCGCATGTTCGACGCTTGATATTGGATTTCATGATTTCGTGCACGATGGATGCACCTGATTTGGATTTTCGCGCATGTTAGGCGCATGTTTTGAAGGGTGATTTTGGTGCATACCAGATGCACTAAATCGAGATTTTTTTCGTGCATGTCAGATGCACCTGATTTTGCTGTCAGGCACACATGTTACCTACGACAGATGTTTCGTGCACACCCGATGCACTTAGATGTTGTTTCTGTGCGCATGTATGGCACATTCATGGATTTTGATTTCCGTGCGCACCAGACGCACGTAGTATTCATGTGCATATTTTAGGATTGATTTCTTATAGAGCAGTACGTTTTTATGATATTGCTATGTGTTTTCGTACTGAGCAGGACTAGTCAGAGGACAGTACCTGAATATATTTTGCATGCATTGATAGTTATTGAGGGGATTTCCAAAAAGCGAGCTATAGCCTCAGTATTTACCTACGTGTCTGATATGACACGAAATGCTTAAAACAAGGAGACCCTTCTAAATTGTTTCCAAAACGGCGGAACGTACATTTCAAACAAAGGTATATATGTATATAGTTATTTCCTTATGATAGACGTTCGCCACTGTGCAGTGTTATACGCGTGCACAGCGACTTAAAGAGATTTGGCATGCATTTCCTTCAGATACTTACATATATAGATTCGATATTTACATGTATAGTTTCGAGTTATGGCATATTGGTTTTGATTTGGATTTGGCATTGATGTCTTCTCCATGACTCCGATGATTGCGGGATGCTTGACGGAGTTTCGATTTGAGTTATATGCTCATTTTTCAAGCGCATGCGCTGCGCTACGATTTGTTTTATGTAGTTACAATTTCGGAGCCCCAACGACTTGATGGTTTTTCTTAGATGTTTTAGTATTTGGGGGAGTTTGAATTTAAATTCGGGGACCGAATTTCTTTAAGGGGGGAAGATTGTAACGTTTTGAAAATCGTTTCGGTGAAATTTCGAAAAATCGGTAAAATAAGAAGGTTTTCGGTAAAAAGTCAAAATACAAATATCTTATTATAAAAATTAAATATACATATTCTAGCTATGTAATTGCTATTATTTGGTATTTATTGAGCCGCTGGTTAAATTTCAAATTTTCTGAAAAAATATTATTTTATTATTATTTTAAGCCGTCACTAATACATTTAATTAGGGAAAATTACAAATTGGAATGAGTTGAAACAAATTTTGTGCATCATAAAACATTAAATAAAAATTTATCATGTGGTTTTTGGAACGAAATCATTTGCCAAAATGGTTTAGAAATTATTGAAGAAAAAAGGCTTTTTTTAGCGTAAATGGATGTTTGGGGTATTGTATTTATCATTTTTCATCACCCCACACCCGTGCCCACACCCACACACCCCCACTTACTCCTCCCCATGGCTGAATTCAGCACCCACCCTATTTTTTCCCCACTTGATTTTCAAATGAAAGGAAATGAAAGAAAAGAATAGAAAATGGATAAAGTAGTTAGACTTTTGACTTGCTTTGACCTTGACTTTGTCCCCCCCCCCCCATTTTCTCTACCTCCCTCTCTCTCCTCACTCCCATTTCTGGCCGAATCATTCTCCCCATAGCAGCAGCCCTTCCCCCCCCCCCCCCAAATCCACACTATTTTGCTTCAAAAATCCACAAAAAAGCTTCAAAATCCTTACAATTTCAAAGCTTTTTCCAAATCGAACCCTTACCCATTATTTCTTGCCCAAGCAAGCATGGATCTAGGAGCTTGGAGGCCATTTTGGGAGGCTAGATTTCAAGCTTGGTCTCTTGATTTTTTGAGGTATAAATCCCAAGCCAAATTTAAATTGTTGGATAGTTTCTTTCATCAAGGTCTATTAAGTTTAAATGCGATTCTAATTGGGATTTAGTTTGTAATGGAAGAGTTTGAGATCAAGTTAGGTTGTGATCATGTGTTCATGGTTGTGTGATGTTCTTTTTTTGCATCTTAAGCTATGCAACTTAAATTTGTTACTTATTGCCAATTGTAACATGTAAAATGTCCAAATTAAGCTTTTGTGTAAACTAGGGTTTTATAAAATGCATTATATGTGAGGTTAAAAATGTGTTTAGGTTTTTCATGACTTCATTAACTTTATTAAGTGTGGTTTAATACTTTAGATCATGCAAATCTAAGCTAGATTGTAGTTTGTGCATTTTTGCTTTGAAATTGTTAAAAAGGGTATTTTTGTAAACTAGAATATTAGCGTTTTTGGAATTTAATGAGATTAAATTCCGGAAATTGTTTATATGACTTATTTAAGATATTTAATAAATATATTGGCCGCTACATTCATTTAAATATCATGTTTTGTACAAAAACGGCGAAATGTGCTTGCTAGATTTTCGGAAAAATGACCTTTTAAGTGAAATTGGGGTTTTTGTGAGTTTTAACCTAGTTTATATTAAAATTAGTGTTTGTGAATGTGCAAATGAGTGTGATTGAATTTTTCTCGATGGTTTGACGTTTGTACATCGACATCGAGGGTTGGTTTTACTATTCTTGCATGCGTAGGCGATAGGTTTGGACCTATGCGTGATACGCGTGCCGATTTGATTTTCGTATGCCGTTTCGATTTCGAATTTAGTTTTAATGCGATATGGTGCGTTATGATATGTAGGTACCCCCATGTGGACTTCGAGGCGACAAGCAAGCGCGTGGCGACGTCGGCACCGGCTAGCGAGGACCAGGTGAGTAGATTTATATCTACGGGGAGAAGTTGGGTGGATGGCGTATAGCACCCCCGCAGTCCGTGGTGGTGTATACAGATGCGTATACACACCAAAAATTATTATATGTTATTTGGGATTAATAGCGATGCTTAGGATGGATATTGGTGTGTTGGATTACTTTAGTGTTGCGAACCCTAGGGTAGTGTTACACACACATACATACTTGCATACATTCCTATTGATATGTGCTCATGGGATTCTTTATAGTTATGGGTTCACATGGGTATGGGACTATGTGTTCATATACGGATTGAGGATGATACTTGGGATTGAGCTGAGTCGATGAGATTTGTTTGTGGTTGTGATCTCGGTGATATGGCAGGATTCGTACTTAAGGTACGTCCTGGTGTTATAGCGGATCTTGCGGCGGCGATACGGGTGAATAGTGTTATAAATAAATGGTCGACATGTGATCGTGATATGAGGCATAATATGCTAGGATATTGATATTTGGCTGTATCGGGCGATGTATACCCCTTGATGATGATATGTGCTGACGATATCGGTTTGTACGAGATTGTCGATCAGTAGTCAGATCATGAGTATATTGAGGATATTGTATTGTACTAGACATAGGTCAGTACCCTAGACTATGATCTTGGATAAAGAGGATACCAGAGGAATAGTGTGAGGAATATGATATTGACCCGTACCCAGATTTGGGGATGCCGTACGACGGATTTACGTACGAGCTATATCTTGATGATTGATCCGCACTCTTGACTTGGGATGTCTGATTATAGATATGGTATCGGATATGATATTATTGAGGCGGGATCACCGACTAATATATATACAGGTATGTATATGTATCGACTCAGATGTTAGGCGGTTTCCTTACCTGTAGTCTAGCTTGTAGCGTAGCCCTTTAGTTTAGTTAGTTGTTAGATTAGATTCGGTTCCTACCTATTTCAAAGCTTACGAATCATGCGTATTTTTAAAGACAGCCTAAGGGATCCTTCGGATATTTCAAAAAAACGTATCTTTTCTTAAAAACACCGTAGCCCCTATTTTCAAAACCCCACGATTCGTGTTATTTCAAAAAGCACCATTGTAGGACTTATACTAGGTTAAAACAGATTAATTATCGTTGCGTCTAGTATTCAGCTCCCGCTCATTATTGTTGTTTGCTCCGCATCACATGCTTATATTATGCTTCATATTCTACTGTTGATATCTTGTGGTTAGGACACCAGCACCATTACCGATGATGCGTATGTACCATGTACACTTACTTGCCGGCTCACACACATCTTCATCGGTAATTGCCATGTCACGTACACCTTAGAAAATATTATTGCTTGACATAGCCTGTTAGCTAATAGTTTAGACATGATATTAGTGTACTTGCCTTATATGTTAGTTTAGACATTATAGTTATTACCTGCTACCTCATGCATACTGTTATTCATTGTTATGCCGCATTCATGGATTCTCATGCATATATTCACTTTTTACGTGCTATTGAGGTTTTGGATTTGGATTTCCATGAGATTTTCTGGATTTGGGGAAAACCGCAAAACATATACAAACTTCTTCTTTCTTTTTTTAAATAAAAAGCGCGGTTTTTTCCCATGATGTATGAGTCGTCCACCATGAGTTTGCTGATAGATTTGGAGACCTGATTCGAGGAGTTGGATGAACCGTTTCGGGTACATGGTGGACCCGGTAAGGTACCCCGGGGCAAGAAGCTCGTGGTGATGACGATGAGCCTGGCAGGGGGAGACTACCTACCGGTGATTTTACCCGACGCGTCGGATATCCGGAGGATACCGTCGTGGTCTTGAGATGGATGGTAGGGCCCGGTCTGGACTGACGGCGCCTTAGATATTGAGATTGAGACATTGAGATTTCGAGATATTGAGGTACTGAGATTTGATGATACAGGCCAGTCCGGATGGCCGGAGCCTGAGGTTTTGAGACATTGAGATTTATGTTTTGTGTCGATGCTAGACACTGTTGATGCTGATTTCATTTATGATACCTCATTTTAAAAATACAAAGGAAATCTCACTAATTTATGAAAACAGTTTCTTCATTTACATGTATTCTGTTTTCATGCATTCATACCTCATTCATATGATATATTGCTACCTGAGGCACTGACACGGGCACATGAGATCACCCTCGGGTTAGATATTACCCTAGCCATTGTTATAGGCTGCATATTATTCATATATTTGAGGATATATTATGATCATTGACCTAGGTTGCGTTATTCATGCGATTTTCTGTTCGTAGATCTTTTTCTACTCACGAGTTGGCAACTCACCCCCGTTGTGCCCCAGTTTCTTGCAGGTGTTGCCGTACGGATTTCATTACGGCTTTGCGGGCACGGTTTCTTTTCGGGTGACTTGCTAGTAGGTGGGTTTATTGTATCTTACCCATCATTATACCTTGTATATTATATTTCAGTTGTATCTAGAAGTTCCATCAACCAAACTTGTATTTTTTTGAGATAGAGACCAGTAATGTTATTCTTTCGACCATAGAGTAGCATGTTATATTTCTTGAGTTTCTTGCTGGTTGAGTTCCATTTCTGTTGTGATCCTCGCCTTTAGGCGTTGTATATTATGTTGCATACAGGTTTATTTGATATGGTTCTTCCTATTCTTTACTACTTCTCTTGGTTTGGATTTCTGGGTTTCGGCTTACTTAGCATACGTACGCCTTGAGACGTTCGTAGTCTAAGTGCCGGTCATGTTCCGTACTTTCGGGTCGTGACACTAAGACGTTGTGTCCTGGCCTTTTCATAAATGGCCATTTCGTGGCTGTGATTGTCTCGGCTCGTTTGACAAGGTTCTTTTATGAACCTGTCAATTTGTTCTTCCAGTGACAGACTTAACGTTTGTAAAGCGGGATTTCGCTCCAGTTTGACGTCACGGCTATTTAGAAAAGCGTCTTCTGCTTCACTGGAGCTGTTTACGACACGGCAACTGTGGATCTTCTCCCGTTTCTTGGACCGAACATATCCGAGCCCGGTTTTCTCCATCTTCCCGTTGGGCATCTTTCGCTGAGTCCCGCGAATATCTCAAATCTTTTTGTAGATTGGGCTTGTCGAACAGTTTGTTCGAGGGGTACACCTTGGCATCTTAACAGCTTTTTCAATCCCTCTGCGTAGTATCTTGGAAAACGGATTGGTTGAAGCCTGTCGAGTGCAAAATCGGCACCATGTCAGACTTCTTTTTATACTTTGGTTTCCGTAGATTGGTAGAAGAGGATCGCCTTTTCATACCTTTGTCTAAGAGGCACGTAGAAAGTTTGCAGTTCTTATACGCTGTATGTATGGAGAGCATCAAGTTTCTTATAATACCAAGGCGGAGCCACTATAATTTGTAGACTCTGATTTGCTTCGACAAAAGTTTGTATTGACGGGCGGACGGAGAACACTGTGTTGGCCTAGTCCTTTGAGTCGATGCCAAAGACCAAAATAGGAGTAGATGGTCCAGGCTTATTGTTTTCTTTTTAGGGCTTCCTTGAGTAGACTATTTCCTTATCTCCCTCGGTATCGCTCCCAATGATTGAGATAGTGGCGACAGACTTCTGTTTATTCTCCAGCTGGTGACACCTTTCGGTATTCTCGAAGTATGGTAGGAAGTACTTTGCGTCTTCGTATTTTCGGACTTCATTTACGGAGAATGGATTTAGCTCTCCCGTGACGGTGTACTTCGAGCCGTCCTTGAAATACATCATACACTGATGTTGTGTAGAAGGGATGACGTTGTACTCATGTAACCAAAGCCTGTCGAGCAAAGAGTTATAGCAAGTCTTGGCGTCAATGAGATAAAATTTGATGTCAGTGACGAGCAACCCGAAGCGCAGTTTCAGTATTACGGAGACGACTGTGAGTCGAATCCGGAGATGGTAATTTTGTCTCGGGTGAGGTGCTGAATGTTCATGCAAATCTCCTTCAGCACTCTTACATTGAGAAGGTTAACGGAGGATCCGTTATCGACAAGGATTTTCCCTATGTTGATGTCATGGCAGCACCCAGTGACGTATAACGGGCGATTATGCTCGCATGTACCGAGGAGGAGATCTTCATCGCTGAATGTTAGGTCAGACGTGTGGGCCTCTACCACTTCATCTTTCATCTTCTCTTCTGCGAAGAAAGCTTGAAACTGATCGGGCTCTTGTAATGCCTTGATCAGGAAATCTCGTGCCACGTTGGACAGGAGGAGAGCATCTAATATGCTCAGTTGTGAGGGTATTTTCCTCAGATGTGCTGGTACGTAGTAATCCACATTGTTTTTATTAGGCGGGTTCCTTGCTACGAGCTCTTTGACAACTCCATCGTTGAGGGTAATTTCCTCAGAGATTTTTTCTTTCCCTTTGTCTTTTTTGCTCGGACCTTTGTTTGTAGGTCTGAGGTTCTGCTTAGGCACCGTGCGGTTACGCGGCTGAATATTCTCAATGTTCTTCTCCTCCTCTTCTTTTTCGGAGGTTGAGTCTTTGAAGAGAGGGCTAAGGGGTATTTCGTCATCAGAATCGCACCTGAAGGTAAGAACTTGGGGCTTTTCCCCTTCCGAACCGGTACCAACCATATGACAGTTCCCAGTCGTTTCTTCATGTGCGTTTGTCGCACTATTTTGTTGTTGATGAGCACGGGCTTCGCGCTTCATCCTCTTGAAGTGTTTTTGATGGGAAACGTATCCTTGCCACCACTTCTTGAAGGCGCTGCATTTTTCGGTGGGGGTGGATGACCCTCTGATGATATAGGCAGTAATTTGGGCATGCATCTTCTCCATCGAGGCATATGACCCCGGGAGTGTTCCTTACGAGACGTGGTAGCTTCATCCCCATTGACAAGTCTTTGGCGAACCGCTTCTTATTTTGATCATGCTCTTATTTGTAGCAAGTATACTTTGGTTTGGTTGGAGTACTTTACGACTCATCCTTACCGCAGCTTCTTTGTCCTAACGCTGATGCTTAGCCTTTTTGTATATGGCCGTTTTGCGTTCTCGGTCAACTTTGCTTTTTTGGAAGGGTTGGTTTAACAGCCTATCGATCGGGTCTTCTGGCGGTTCTGGGGATTTTAGCGCCGATTCTGCCCCCAGTTTCTCTGCGTTGTTTTTTGACGCTGAGAGAGTTTCTTCGTCATATAATGAAGAATAGGAGACCATGTAGCAACTTGCTACACGGTCTTCGGTGTTTTTTGATGAGTCGTTTTCCTCATCGTTGTCACTATCTTTGTCCTCAGGAATATGCTTGAGAACTCTTCGAGCATGACCGATGTCCGGGCTTTCTGGTTGTACTCCTCTAGCACGTCAATGTATTTTTGTAGGTCTGTGCGCTTGTCGTCATACTTGGCAGGTTGCACAGGCTTCTTGGTCTTCTTCTTTTTCTTTGAAGACTTCGAAGGCTTGACTTGGGGTTTTTTCCCCTCGTCAACAATTTTTAGTGCGGGGCGTGGTTTCAGCATCCCTTCGATGATTTCGGGTTTAAGTGGGGTTTTCCACCTGACTGCCGGACATGTTTGTAGATCCTTCAGCATTCTTTTGGTTTTTGCTGAAAGAACGAATTCCTACTGAGTTTGTTCCACGTTTTTGGGAGTATGCTTCTGGGGTGGGTTTACCCTCCAGTTATCAGACAGCGCGAATTTTCCCTTTTGATACTGGTCTTCGACCCAGTTCTTGAAGACATAGCAATTTTCAATTGGGTGTCTCACCATTCTGTGATAGGAGTAGTAGTTAGGGTTGTTGACTTCATTGGGTCGCGGTGGACGCGTCGTTTCTGGAAATGTGATGAGTATATTACGCAATGCCTATTCAAACAGTCTCCTCGTCTTGTCGTGGGGAACGAGTAAGCACGTTCTAGTTTTTCCTCTAAGGATGGGTACAGACGCACGTTGTTTTGGCGAGCAGCCGGTTTTGGGCCACTCGGTTGTTGCGTATTGGCAATGAAGGCCACTTTTTCTTTACCCTTATTATTTCGAGAGTCTTTATTTGAGGAGGAAGGCCCGTGGTTGTCATTGCCTGCTTCCCAAAAGAAGGTGAAGGGTGATGTGGCATGGTCCGCAACCTAACTATATTGAAGGTGGTCTATTCAATACAGTTACGTTAAGCGTATGAATATTTATAACATGCAGGATATGTACTAAAACAAAATAATCAAAGCGGAAGGCATTTATTTCCATTAACCAAACTTTATTACATCACAAAAGAAAGAGTAAAATAAACTAAATAGTTTAATTACGTCGAAGAAGAAGCAAAAGCCCTAAACATGTGATCAACGAACAAAAATAAAACTAGCTAATCTTCCGTCATCAAGTCTGCATAATCTTCATTAGTTAGCTCCACACCTCGATCCTCGTCATAATATTCATTCTCATCTAACGGACATTCTAGAGATAGAGAAGAGAACATGAAAGTTCATCAGCGAGTTACACTCGGGTAGGATTGCCTCATAAGGAAGTAAAGATACTAAAACGAGCAAATGTATATAGGTATGATGTGTGTGTCTAGATATGATGTATATAGGTATAAGGGTATGGTGTGTATGCAAATAAGGTATGTTGCATGAGGCATATGTGAATATGGGTATGTTGCATGAGGTATATGTGAATAAGAGTATGTTTGTATGAGATATATGTTAGGCAAGGTTTCGCATTAGTTTGTTAAACAAAGGTCCAGATACTCGCGATTATTCCGTTGTGGCCACGGAATAATAACTGGGGAAGTGAAATGTACCGTTTCACTTCTCGGGATCATGCTCGAGTAGTAGGGGAATCCGAGTTCCGAATCTCCTTGCCTAATCAAACTACCCATCCCCGTTATTCAGTGTAAAGGTTTTGACGAATTAGAGTTAGTGCGTATATCATCTAGGTATGAAATTTCCATATTGTATGTCATCCACATATTGGATTATTTTCCCTCAAAGTAGGGTTAGTATTCACCCGTATATCAGGTCAGTATTCGCCCGAAGATCGGGTTAGTAGTCGTCCATACATTGGACCGTTCACCCTGCCTGCAGGGACCTTCATTTATAAGTATTCTATACCTAGGTTCGCGCATTCTAACCCTAACTGTATCATGTGTCAGGTATGTTGTAACTTGAATTTAAATACTTGATCTCATTTAATATGGCCTTCCACAACCATCCATTTTATCTTGTTATCTTTTAAAGTCTGTAAGGTGCATTATAATAATTTATAGCACTCATAGTTAATAAAGATCATGGCATTTAATGGTAGTTATTGTTTATAAGAAACCATGATATTTTTAGAGTAATTATAATTTTGGGAAAAACCATAGTATATTAAAGAAAATGTCATTTTAATGAAAGATTATGGTATTTATTAGAAATTATCTTTTAATAAAGTTTTAGGTATTCTTTTTGGAATATATTATTTAAAAAGGTTATGGTTTTTATTTGAAAATAGCCTTTTAGTAAAGATCAAGGTATTTAAATGAAATTATATCCATTTAGGATGGATTAAGGTATTTTATTGTAATTAATAATTTTATAAAGTTATGGTTTTTTATTTGGGGGTAATATTTTAGAAATACGTCCATGTTGGCAACCGCTGCACATGGGCAGCAGGATTTGTGTCTTTTTCAGAGATGATTACCTATCAACCACGAGATATTTACGTAAAACATTATCCTATAAAATTAGGGTATTTTATTAGAGGTGATATTCTATAAGAACAATTCCGCGTTGACAACCGCTGCACATGGACGACAAGATTTGTGTCCTTTTCAGGACGATTGTCTAGTAACCACGGGGTGTTTCATATAAAATATTATCCTATTAGTGTATCTTATTAAACCTTAGTTAATAGGCTAAGAAAAATTAATATAAAAATATTCTCGCTAAGTGGAAGGGGGTTAATTTGAAAACCATAGCATAATTATTTAGATTACTATTACCCTTTTCAAAAGGTAAAGGGATTTTGACAAAACTAAGGTAATTGGTGGATAAGAGCGCGAGTAAAAGTATATCGTTTTAGTGTGACAAAAGTATTTTTTCAAATCATCTTATATCATATGGGTATTTTAATTAGATACAACATTTTAATAAAATGAGGGTATTTTGTAGAAGTAACCAATTTCTAGATCTTATTGGTATCATAGAAAAGTGTGTGTACATAAAGGGTGGATTGGTACCCCATGGGTTATAACATCGAGCATATCATTTTCCATGTAGGATGATGGTGCAATATTTACGCATATAAGGATAATTTAACTAATTCATTTCAAGAATATGTCAAATCTATAATTATGAGGTATCACAAAAGGTATACAGAATTTTTTTTAACATCATATTAAAATATAGTTGGAGATTAGAACTTGAAACTCAGACCATTAAAGGAAAGAAGGTGACAGACAAATGGTGAGAGGCGGATCCTACCTTCTTTTTGAGTTGGATGTCGATGGGTCGAAAGCGTAGACTTGTACTAAAATCTCAATAACTCCACGCTCGAATTTTTTCTCAATTATTGGGTAGAACCACAAAATCAGCGTCGTCGATACGAAGCTCTGGGTATTTTATTCAGAAATTTTGGAGTTTTGTGGTGTGAGAAAATAGAGTTTGAAGGTCTCTATTTATAGGGTCTTTCTCCAAACAATAAAATGCAAAAAATCCGGTCAAATCCTCCAAATTCCGTGCCCCAATAATTCCCCAATCATCATCTGATGATCCGCCACCGCCGCCTCCAAATCGTGGCCGTTGGATCTAAATCCAACGGCCCATGAGCCGCCGCCGCCAGCCACGTGGTCGTTGGATCTAAATCCAATGGCCTACGAGCCGCCACCACCGGCCACGTGGCCGTGAGGATTGGGCTCACGCGCTTGCGGCGCAAACGCGTGGCCCCCACCCTCGTGGGCAGCCGCCTGTTGCCATGGGCCGTTGGATCTAAAATCCAACGGTCCAGGTATACCACCCTTTTTTCATATATATTTATTTTTTTCTTTTAAAATTTAAACCTAAAACCAAATCGAATTTGCTTTTAAATTTTTTTTTAAATATTGAAAAATACGGAAAAAATATGAGAAAAATTTCAGAAAATATATTTTATTGTTATCTTCAGTTTAAAAATAATTTTGGCAAAAACTAAATAATATTCATATATCTAGGATATCTGTTAGTTATTATAATTATTTAAAAATCTATTTTATCCTTGAAAATATTTTAATTACAAAATAATTATTTTAATTGATAATAAAAATATGTAATTTATCTTAAGGTATTATAAAATTTCATTAAAAATATTTTAAGCCCATAAAAATATAAATAGCTTTTAGAAAATTCCTTTAATTATATTTAAATGCTTTAAAAATTACCCACATCTCTTTTAAAAATAAAATCATTAAGATAAAATATTTTTCCATCAAGTAAATACGCAAATAAAGACTTGGTACTAAATAGAAGACCTTTTATTGGGTATTAGAAAATATGGTCGTTACAGTAGCACGTCTGATCCATTTGGGTCAGTTTATCTATCAGAGCCTGAAAGGTTGTTAGTTTGAAGAATATCATGAACCGGGACACAGTCGTTTGAGGATCAAGGGTCCCGATGAAAATTCCCACGGCGGGAGATTCTTTAATGTGCTATTCGCACTTAGACCATAAGTTCCGCCACCGGATCGCGTATTGGACCCGGGTTTCTTCCGGCTTTACCTTGGCATTGATTAATCCCATAATTGGAGTGCGCTCGCTCGCGCTGGCGAAACGCTGTGTGAACAGCAGTCCCATCTCTGTGAATGGTTTTACGGTGTCATTTGGGAGTTCCGAGTACCATTTAAAGGTCGTTTCTAACAGGCTTCCAATGAACTAGCGAAGCAACAGTTTGTCGTCGCCTCCAGTGTTGCCGCACAGAGCTCTGAACTGCGCGACGTGCTGGTGAGGTTTGTCTGTCCATTTGTATACATGGAAGTTGGGGATCGTATATCCCGGCGGGTATTTGATTTGGTCATACCAGCTTGGATATGGTTGTCCGGTTCTGACGATTTGGCCAGCAGCTTCATTAACTTGATGAGCTCTTATTTGTTGAGCAATGTAATCATCAAGGGCGGCCTTGGAAATCGTTTCTTCTTTAGCCGCTGATAAGGCCGGTGAAGGATTTGATATTTCCCCTCTGTCATCCTCGATGATTATCAGCGGATCTTCAGCCCGGGGTTCTTGCTGGATCATCATTCCAACTATATCTTGGAACAAGAGAGTCATCTTCTTTATGTTAGCAGCTTGCTCAGCGGCTTCCTTGTCCTTTCCCTCGAGCACCCTTCGCAGAAACTCTGTATCGGTCATCTGCTCTTAGCGCTGTTCAGCTTCTTTGTCCGGACTTTCTTTCTGTCCGTCAAGTTCTTCCATTTTGGTCAGCATTTCCAGGAGTTTTTGTTGTTGCTCCTGAGATTTTGTCAGAGACCGGGTTTGCGGTCGGTGACTCACCGAAGCACAGCTTTCTTCTTTTCCCGAAGCCATGTAGACCGTATGTATTGTTATGGCCCCGGCCTTGGGGCGTTTAGGTCTATCACTTTTGGAATTTTCCGTGGGCTGTAGAGTTTTCTTTAGTCTCATTCTTTTATGAAAGATTGGAGTTGAACGACCCGTTATGACAGGCACCCTCTTAGAAGAAGTCCCCCGCTGTATGGTGGAGAAATGATCATTTTCTTTTCGTCCTTTAGATTTCTCAAGTCGACAAGAGTAATCTTTGACAATCACAGAGTCTTGGACTTTTCGCCATACCTTATGAATTTGCGAGGAGAGTCGCTGATGAGGCCGCTCTGGCTTTTCTTGTACAGGGAGCTCTACTGGTAGAGGCGATTTCTTCAGCACCGCCGTCGGGGAGATCTTACGTACCCTATTGAACGGATCAAAGCTGTTCCCGGTTGGAACGGCAGCGTTGACTTCCACCATTGGAGCTGGTAGGATGAGTCCAGAAGGGGAGTTGCCACCAGCTTCTCTCACCTAGAGCCAGTAGCGACGTCGAGCGTGCCTCGCAAAAGGGACTGCCTCAGTTTTGGTAGTGGCTTCCTCATGCCCTTAGTTTTACTGAGGATGTCATGCCCCGCTTCCTAAAAGAGTGGTAACAGCACGTGACGAGGCCCGATGCGTATTTATTTTGAGTGGTCATTTCTCGAAATAAATACGCTAAGCTTTTATAAGCAATATAAACTAACAAGAACAAACAAAAGAATGAAATTCAACTTTGATTTATTATATTCAAGATTCACAATTGACAAAATATCTGAATACAAGATACAATAACATAATAAGCCATAACAAGGAAGCATACATAAATAAGCTGAAATGAAAAGAAAAGCTGAATGAAACTAGACGCCCGGTTATGATGCGAACGGGTTGTATTCTTTTTCGACCACTTCTATCTTCTCTGCCTCAATGTCACCGGACAAACATTCCAAGAAAGAAAGAAAAATGGGTGGAATGCCTGTCAGCGAACTAACGCTCGGTAAGTCCCCAAAAGGATGGTGTGATATATATAAATGAAATGTAATGTGTAATGTGATATATGGTATAGCATGGATATAAATCATGAACATGTAAACAAGTATAGTAGCATGCATGGTAATGTTTATGTCAACTATATCGGCATGAAAAACAAGTATAACATGGCCGTGGAGTGTAGGTATAGCGAACATGAAGTGAATGTAAGTGTCCTAAAAGGTCTCTAAAATGGTAAGAGTAACTAACGTGAGTTCAAGTGTGAATGTCAACTAATCTCAAGAGTATTCTCGAACCCAAGGCTATCGTCCAGGGGTAAGAAATCACGGGCCTAAAATAGCATAACTTCAATTGTTATTGAAGTATTCCAAACCCAACAGGCTATCATCCAGGGGATTGGAAACACGAGCCCTCATTCATGAATACGTGATGTATCGTTTCAGTCCGGTACTACAGCAACGTTATTTGAACCGTTTCAGCCCGGTACCACAGCGACGTTATTTATAATAATGGGACTCATGAGATTCTATCGGATTCATACTTAAACTACCCCAACACCCCATGTATCTAATTTATAATTAAAGTTATCAGTCTTGCTCAAAACCGTGAATACAAAAGGTGATGTATAGTATCAAGTTTTCAAGATTAAGTTCATATTGGCATGCCAATTGTACTCATGGTTCGAGTTAAGTTGGTTCAATTGTGCATATTGGGTTCAAGTTTTCATGATTGAGTCGTATTAAGATCAAGTCAATTCTAGCATGTAATGGTTTAATCACAAGTCATATAGATAAAAATAAATAAGTAATCACAGAACATGATATGAGATAAGTATACAAGTAACGTCCAAAAAAAATATTGTAAATAAGTGTTGTGTACGACTAATCAATCAAGTCAATCAATTTCGGAATATAAACAGACATATAGATCTAAGTTTTGTCCACGCGTTAGTTTGAGTATCGCCTAAATACAACTACCGGTTTAGGAGATATACCCGTTTTCGTATCGTCGAGTAAAACAGATCAGAATCTGTTCAGCACCGTCATATATTTTTAAAACGCAGTTTGAGTTAATTTTTATCAGATTTCAGGTTACGAAGATTAATATAAAATCATAGGTATTTTGATGTACTTATCCAAAACATCAAGATTCACGTGATTTTGATTTCTAAAGCTCTAGTTATGATCATTTTAACATCAACGTTTAAAACAGAAATTCAGATTTCTGGAAGGAAACTATATAATGTATTGCAAAACCTATATCGGGTTGTTTCATGCATTCTTAAGTAATATAATATACAGGAAATTATAGTTATATAAATTTTGCATCTTCACATCTAATGTTTGTCACGAACGGACATCTTGAGTTCGAGTTATGTCCTATTTAAAAATAGTGTGTGTGAATCAGGACATATTCTGTCCAGATTCGTCACTAAATATTGTATTGCGGTTTTCTATATATTACGTCAGTTTTCAGTAAAAACATAAAACTAAGAAAATATATATCTTTCGATGTAGATATTCAAAAAATCTGAAAACACTTAATTTGGATCAACTATTATAGAGTTATGGTCTCTCGAAGAAGACTCTTATTGGCAGTTTTCTGGTTTTAAAAACAGTGAATAAAAACTACGTAACACCTAAACCGTTATTCGGTTTGATATGAAATTTTTACTGTAGATCTAAAATTCTATCTAGTATATAATATAATTTTCTTAGAATGTCCAGAATTCAAGATTGATTTTCTAAAAATTATTTTGAAGGTAAAGGTATTTCTTCAAGATGGTATTTGAGATTGACAAGGTCATGGTATTTATTTGAAACCTCGTTTTCTTTTAAAACTAATTATAAATAAAAATAAAATAAAAATAGCGAGCAATAAATTATGAAAGGCATACGGACAAGCTTACAAATCGATCATGATATATATACTAAAATCGATATAAAAGATTAATAACGATTCTACATAAAAATTATTAAACACTTTTCTTTGTTTTGAATAAACGATCGTGTTATGTGATAGTATGCAATATTGGATCATACGAGTCACATATTTTCATAACTACTAAAACATGAAACAAGATAATCACCACTACTTAAAAATGTAACATATTCATGAAGGTAAATAAGTTTACAAAACAATTAATTATTAGGTTATCTATTTATTTTATATGTGTTTTCTGAACAAGTTACAGATGAAGTGAGCAAGTATGGAAATCGGTGGAGACATGACAAGATGAGGATAATTCAATAAGAGGAGGAGGAGAAACGAAGGGGTCTTACGGGTTGTTTGAGTCGGTACAACAACCGGTTCACCGATTCAATTATAGCGGCAAAAACAAGTCTAGGTGATCTAGGCTCGAGCAACCAAGACAAGAATCAAGTTATCTTTTAAAAGTATTCTCTATATAGATTTTGAGAGAAAAGAAAAGAAATGTAAAGCGATGCTTATGAAGTTTGTGAATGGTATAATACTTTGGTCTTGAATTCCTAGGGACGAAATGAGCTCTGGTGGTGCCGAAACTTTGAGAGCTCTAGAGACGAAGATTTGAAATAATTTTTTGATGGAGGATGAACAATGAAGGAGAGAACATATAAAACAATATTAATATGGTCATTATAATAATTCCTAATCATAACCATACTAATTATTATATGTATTCATTTTGAGAGTTAAAATGAAAATGAAATGAAAGGTCACATTTGTAGGTTATGAGAGAGTTTAAAAAAAATAGATAAAAATAATTGCAAGAACGGGGATTTGAACATATGACTTATGTAATAACAATGCAGGAATTAAACCAATGAGCTACAAGGTTGTTCATGCATATATTTAATTATAATTAAATATATGTTGCTGTTTGAAAAGAAAGTAGGCTTTTGAGCTCATAGTTTTATAAATGAAAATGAAAATGAGATTGGATTTGAGTTATTGGCTAGGTCAGGTCTTGCATTTAATTTGAAATAGGTTAAGATTTAGTTTAAATAAATGGGTTTGGGAAAAATAGATGGAATAATAAAATAATATAATTAATAGAAAACAAAATATACGGAAAAATACTAAGAATAAATAAATACAATATTTTACAAAAGAAAGAAAACACGAAGGTATAGTAATATTGGGGTCGTTACAGAGGAGCTTTGATCGGTGTCAGCCTGTTGAAGACCGACGTCCTTGTTAAAGTTTGGGGAGAAGCGGCCAGCCTTTCGAAAACCGATCGTCTAGTGGGGGAAGTTCCTTTGACGGCTTCGCCTGTAGGAGGAGTTGGGAAGGCTGCCCGTTTTGGGGTAGCCCCTTCAGGTATCACGAGCCTCTTTGTGTACCCGTTTGGGTTCTTACTCAGCCTGTTGAAGACTGAGACGCCAGATTTGGACAGCCCGTTGAGCGGGGCTGTTGTGGTTGCTAGTCGATCGAAGAGCGACATTTTAGGAGCTTCTTCTTGTGGCACCGAGGCACCGAAACTCATATGTGGGAGCATGGTCTCAAAGAACAATCCAGCAGTGGCTTGCGTAACTTGCCCCACTGGCATTGAGAAAATAAAGGCTACGTTGGGCCCGTAGGTCACTCCTCCGGTTAGGGTAGAGCGAGAGTTGCCGTTGCATGCAGTGCATTGAGAAGCCATTGATTTCTTAGACAGGAGAAAGACACCAAGTTTTAGTACATCGAATCCAAAGGCACCCATAACGAACCGCAATTTTGTTCGTGAAACACGACACATAAAGTGTGGAGTGGAAAGAGGAAAAAGTCCCACTGGGTGTGCCAGAATCTGTTCTCCGCCGAATGACCGGACCGAGACGTTGGGACGTCTGACCTGAATTTGGGGGCAGATGTAATTTGTACATATCCACCTACCTCTCCGAAGATACCAAGCTGATTTATGGCACCGTATATCGGAGGTTTGGATAAATGCAACCGATATAGCAGACTTTATCAGATTCCCCCTAATTTGTGAGAATTTTTTAATTGTAGGGACACTCTTCCCTGCAGGAGCAAGCCCCTGCAGTTAATTACGTTATTGCGTTGTGATAACCACTTTCTCCTTCTCGAGCTAATCACATCGTGTCGTGTGTATTTTTGTTTATTTTGATTGCCCGTGGATTGTATACAGAGACTAATTTATGTCGTCTCCCATAGGGCGCGGATTAGTCCAAATCCGTATATTTTAGATTTGGGGTTTAGGTCAAGAATTTTGCTTGACGGTGTCCACGTTGGTAGCTTGGTTTGCCAACGGGAATGAATTTAGGACGCAGCTCTCATATAAATGAAGTCTATTGGTTCATGCGATATTTGGGTTTGATCTAAGAATCGTTCGCCATATTTGAGATTATGATCAACATAGAAACAAATGAGCATATGGGCTCAATCATTTTATTTTAAGGGCATTAGGGTCCAACATTCCCTGTTTGGGACAAATGTTAGTTTAAGGACATTTCGGTCCATCATTCATCTTGTGCGCATGTGTATTTTTTACATGGCGGAGTGAACGATGGTGACATGGAATGCGCCCAATTTGGGGTGCGATCCGATTTGAGGTGTGCACGTCAATTTATAAGTGCATCAATGTGGAATGTATCATTCCCTGTCTTGATGAAATTTTATATCAAGTTGGGACGAGAAAAGAGTTGTTGGTTGTCGAGACATGCCACCTCTCTGAAAACGTTGAGAAATTAAAACGATATATATTAGAGGTGTGGAAAGATATAGCCTTGAACCAAATCCCGTATTTGAGGGAAAAGATCATGGTGGATCATCTAAGAATCGTTAGTCTTATATGAGACTGAGATTAACTTAGAAGGCATGGGATGAAGATCATTAGTCATGTAAGGGACTAAGATCGGTTTGGATATCGGTTTGGATATCATGAATATAAGTTTAGCCAATTTGGGCTAAGATTTGGTTTCTGTAACACCCAGCAGTGTATATCACGTGAGGCGCTATAATAGCGCTAAGCACTAATCTCTTCTGGCGCTCATGTTTATTTCACGTGAGGCGCTAAGTTTCTGGTGCTCATGTGTGTTTCACGTGAGGCGCTCAGCTTTTAGTTTCTTTTGAGTGCTCACGTGTATTTCACGTAAGGTTTAAGTTCTGGCGCTCATGTGTATTCACGTGAGGCACTAAGTTTTGTTTTGGAGATTTAATCTCTGTTGATATTTTTAGAGAATTTAAATGTCACTCCCTACTTCCCGGTGTACGGAAGAGATGACGTGGCAAGCCGCAACGTATTTACTAATAAATAAAACGTTAAGAGTAATTAAGCAATATATATAAAATGCACAAGAATGACAAGAGATATAAAATGAACAACAACTTTTATTAACATTCATTTTTACAATACAACTACTTTTAAAAGGAAAGATACAATGATATAAAGCAATGCCTAAACAGTGACATAAAAACTGAAATAAGTACAAGATGAACTAAAAGTTCGGCTGGGCAGTGAACTGGTCCAAGTCCTCCTAGCTTGGCTCGATCTCCTGAGAGTCTGGTTCTCCTGACGAACATTCCAAAGAAAGAAATATACAGGAATATCGTCAGCGAACTAGCGCTCGGTAAGTTCCAAAAGAAAGAAATAGAACAAGTAATTCATGGCATCCCCTCGTACTACTCACTTTGCAGCTCTATAATTCTCTGTAATCTAGAACGGAACTGGTAAGATCTACAAGTATATGCTTGTTATTATAACGTAGTTGTTTATAATTTGGTACAGAAGGAATTTGTGTATACGAGAGGAGTCCATCTTTCCCCGTGGATTATGGTAACATGTGGTACAGGGCCCCATCAAAACCCACGGGACAACGCACGAGAGTTCATATAGGTGTCTTTTAGTGACCTTCTCGTGCCACGTTAATACGTTCCGTACCAATCTACCCCGTTATCCCCGCGTAATGTATTATATTGATTATAGTTACAAGTCTTGCCGAAACCATGGATACAAGTTGTTCAATTAGTCAGGTTCATGATGTAATCTTGTAGTCATGTCAAGTTATAGCCATGGTTCGGTCGGGTCAAGTCATATATTCAGGTTTGATATTGAAGTTTGAATTCAGGTATTCAGGTTCATGTTCAAGTATACATGTTCGACTTTGAATTCATATTTTAATTGTACTCTGATTTGAGTTTGGATTCAAGATTGATTTAGACTCATACTTGATCTAGACAATTGTAACTGATTTAAATCATGAATTAGGTTCGGGAGTTATCGGTAACTGCTGCACATGAACGACAGGATTTGTGCATTTTTCCAAGGCAATTACCATCGATAACTTCGTTAAGTTTTCTACCTTAAATAGGCAAGCACTCACTTTCTCCGGCTCCTTAGGGCTTAAAAGAATTGATCCCGCTTAAACCTATATTTACTAAAGTCCTTAAATATAGTTTTATATAACTCGAGGTGTTTTTATGAAAAATGTTTTTAATAAAATTAAAAATAATCCTCGAGAAGTTAATTATATTATTTAGGGTTTTCATGGATGTGAATTTTAAGGATTTGAGATATTTTAGTAATAATAGCATAGTTTGGAAAGTTCACGGTATTTTAATGTAAAACTTGTCTTTTATTGGTATCTTGATGGTATCTTGATGAAACTTGTAATTATTTTATTTGAAAAATATAAGTTTATTATATTTTGAAAATATATGGATTTTTTAATATATATATATATATATATATATATAATTATTAAAAATTAAATTTTTTATTTAAGTAGAAAATTGTGTTTTTCTTAAAAACCGTAATAAAAACCATTCGAGACCGAATGCTCCGTAAGGAGGTCTGCATCTCACTCTACTAGCCCAAGGATGTGCGATAATCCGCACCATCCAATATCGGGTCCCGTAAAGAGAGTTGTAGAGGTATATTTTCAAAGGAATTTAAAATACAATTAAAAAAAATTTGGTTTTTATTGTAATTGGTATTTTAATGTAATATTGTAATCGTAACAAAAATACGTTCAAAGAGTATCGTGTTATGGAAACCAAGCGTGTACGTGAGAAGTAAGTCGTTACCTCGTGAATTTTCCACAAGGTATGTTTAAGTAAAATATTAAAGGATGATATACAAAGTTCATGGTATTTTAATGTAAAAGTTAAGTTAAAATAATTTTGCATGATACTTTTGATTAAAAGTTGGTTCTAAACATTGGTTTTATGATTATAAGCATTGGGTAAGAATATGGATGAACAATATTTAAGAAAAAGTGGAATTTCTAGAGTATAGAAGAAGATGTCGGTATTAACTCCACTTATCGACATCTGTTTTGAAATAAGATTTTCAAGGAAAAAGAAGAGGGATTGAGAGGGACTTACAAGTTATTTAGGTTAAGGAAAGGTAGGAAAGGAGAGTATTGTCGTCACGGCGTTGCGGAAGCTCCGGAATTGGTTCGAATCTTCATCAAATGTTGACCACTTGCTAACTCCACTTGTACTTAGAAAAATTTTGAGAGTTTTTGCTACGAATTTCAGAATGATGAAGAGCTAGGGCATGAGGCAGTATTTATAGGAGAGAATTAGGGTTTTGGAATTAAAATGGTGATAAAATGCATTAAAAAGGTGATAAATTGGGAATTGAAGGAGCTTTGTATGATTGCAGAGCAATCAAACAGTGCAGGGGGGTTAGGGGTAGGGGAAGGGTCGAGTGTGAAAAGCTCGGGCCTTATTGGGCTCGGGCCGACTGTCGGTACCGTCCAAAATGAAGATCCGCCGGTCGTTTGTGGGAGTGGGGCCGTTGGATTGGAGCCACGTGTTCAAGTTAGTGTTAATACCCTTTTGAACATGTTTGATTTTTCTGTCTTTTCGGTTTTGTGTGTATTGCACATGTAAACTTTTGGGCTTCTAAAAAGTTTAAAAAGAAAATAAAAAAAATAATGTGTCTGATGGGATTCGAACACAGGGGCAACGTCACAGCAGTGCAATGCTTTGCCAGTGAGATACAAGTTATTTCTTGCTGTTATTAACCAAAATTAACTTATAACTTTTACTTAGGCTTGTAAACTCATTTCTATACATAAAACTGAAAAATTTCATACAGTAAATTCAAAGTCGTTACATTGTACCCTCCTTATAAAAATTTCTTCCTCGAAATTTACATTTACATAGTGACTAATTTACAAATAAGTGAGGATATCTTGCATGCATGTCTTTTTCGCGTTCCCACGTTGATTCTGCAGGGTTCCCTAGTGCCCGCGGTGCAGCGGAGGCGTGGATGGCGAACAAAAAATTCAAGCAAAAACGAAGGAACCCCGAACCTAGAATCGATCCAATCTCCTAAACTAGAAAACCAAGCATGCAAAAATACGGAATACTACCTTTGACGTGTGTCCACCCAATTGTGGAAGACCCCTCCAAGCTCGTAGCTGCCGGGATCGCGCTTGAGAATCGACCACCATTGCCGAAGACGATCCACCCAAAGGAATGCGGAGGAGGCTCTATCCGACGATCCAAAGTTACTAGGTTTGAATGGTCGGTGATGTAGGAATACTGCACTAAAAATTTCTCTCTAAATCTATTCTAAAAAATAAGAGCAAGAAGAAGAAGGTGAAGGAGAAGAGGAAGCATGAAGCATGAAGCTCTCAAGAAAAGAAAATGAATCATCAAGTGCAAGTGTAGAAAGAATGGCTACATAAATACAACCATGGTTCAATAGTGCAACCAAATGATTTTCCCATTTTAAAATCTCCAAGCCATACCTCTCTACATGCATGCACCATACATCATAGTTCCTCCTTTCCACCTTATTTCCCTTTTTATTTTTCTAAATAGAAAAATAAATATGAGTTGTTCTTCTTCTAGAAGTATTCCCGTATAAATACGGAATACTTCACCTGGTATATGTATCGCTACATATACGCGTATCCGTGTAAAAATACGGATAGCACCAAAGATAGAAAATAAATTGTGATCAATAATACTAAAATATATGTATCAAAATACATATATAAATTACTAAATCAAAACCTGATTTAATAATCCGGCTTAATCCTAAACCGGCTAGTATTATCAACCGTCCGATTAAAGTCCGTGTATCGCGTACACGTATTTAATCGGACCCCTGCACGTTCGAACGTACGGCTCCTACATCTGTCGCCTGAATCGGGAAACCCCTCTGTGTGTAACTCTGAAGACTCGAAAATATGCTGGCAGTGGGTTTAACTATAAGCACGTCAGCGGCACTAGCTGTACGTAACGGCTATCCAGATACTTGTTGAAAGGGGTGTCGACAATCAAGTACGTCCTTACCCTACTCAGCCTGAATATGAAAATCTTCATACAGTCCGGTCTCTTCGTCAAAGAGTATTGCATATCGGGTCTAGGGGATAGATAACATCAGACCCCTACTAACCCGATAAGTCATGTCTGAGTCATGCTCATCACCAACTGAGATACTACAGATCAACTATTAGTAAATCTCCCCTACCGTGGCCATGTATTTATGGTGATAGCCAACTGAACACATTGCGACATCGACTCCTAATACCAGGAGAGACAAATCCTGACAGTCGACCATTGCCTCCATATGGCTCAGCACTGTACCCAACTAAAACCTATTTGCACGACTCTTTTGAGCCGTGGTAGGGTAGTAATCAAAGTACAGTGGGAACTCACACAAGACAAATGACGACTTCAGGTCAAAGGACTAACCTGTAGTCATGTTACCTGAGAACTTCTATCTAACGATAAGTATAATACCATCTAGAAGTTCTCGGCGAGTTCGTCTAGTGTACTCATCTCCTGTGAGCATCTGTATACTATCTTAGGTGACATAACACCAATGGCTTGTGAGACCGGCCACCGCCCCTCGTCGGGATCTAGAAGCCTATACACTAGTCTACTCCGGAATATTGATGCCTAGTCTCGATACTCCCACGACTAGGGACATTTAAGGATGTGCTTATGGAAAACTCAGCTCCCACATATATGATCGCCATCACAACGCTGGTCGTCAAGCAACAGTCCTATGGGCTTCATCAATGATGAAGATAAACCAGATAGCATAATATCCTTCATCAATGATGAAGATAAACCAGATAACATACTATCATCTCGAGTGAGATTGTTATACCTGTATAGGTCCTCTCTCAATTATCATAATCGTCTACTCGCAATCATAATAATTGCCTTGAAGACACTATATCCAACAATCTCCCACTTGCACTTAAGGCCAATTATTGCAGTATCGCATACCCATAGCTCGTGTGCTATCGAATACCCAACTTCTTTACTAATCAATTTCACAAACTATGTTTGTGAAACATAACATGTTCGAGAAATAGCCTCAATGAGTTGACTCGCTACAATGTTCCAACCTCATCACTCTATATCTCAACTTTGCGGAGATTACCAATCTCCCAAAATGAGCGATACCCTGCCTCAAGAATTTGTCTAGATACCTGATGGGACCAAGTTCTTCAATGAACAACTCTTATCCAACAAACTTCTTGGGATGTATCCTCTGTTGAGTTATAACCGGCATCCTGCACTATGATTATCTCAGTATCCTTATCGGAACACTATCCAATACACTGATCCTCATAAGAGGCTAAACTTATGACTCTGACAGCATCTCTATCATCCACGTCACTTTGGAAGCCTGAACTGATAACCGCCTCCCATAGGAGGTTGTCGTTATCCTATACTAAGAACATCCTCTTATGTTCTTTACCGCTTCCCTTTGTTCCTCGAGGATTGGATTAATACATGCTTGTTGCAACTAGTGCAAAAGCAATATCTGGTATTGTACAAGGCTTTGCATGATTAACTTAATTGCCTAAGCAAATGATATGTCATTCATGTCAGTCCGTCTCCTCCTCAGTCCAAAAAGACATCCTTGTTCTCCGCCGAAAGACGCGACATGGACGTTAGAACGTCTGGCATGAATTTTGGGGGAAGATGCTATTTGGATTCATCCGTCCACCTCTCCGAAGATACCAAGTTGATTTATTGCACCGTATATCAAAGGTTTGGACGGATACGGCCGTTGTAGAAGACTTCGTCAGATTCCCCCTCGTTTGCGAGGTTTTTTTTATTGTGGGGACGCTCTTTCTTGCAGGCGCAAGCCCCTGCAGTTAATTACGTTATCGCATCGTGATAACCACTTTCTCCTGCTCCGGAAGTTCATTTCGTGTCGTGTGTCTTTTTGTTTGTTTAAGTTTTGATTGCTCATGGATTGTATACATAGACTAATTTATGTCGTCACCCGTAGGATGTGGATTAGTCCAATTCCGTATATTTTAGATTTAGACTTGGGTTGATTTAAGGATCGTTAATCTGGTTTGAGATTAAGATCAACTTAAACATATGAGCATTTGGAGCTCGATTGGTTTTTTGTTAAAGATGCGTTAGTCCAATTTGAGACTAAGATCTACTTAACAAGGTCTAAAGATCATTTTTTGCTTCAAATCCAACAAAAGAGCGGTTGGGCTCTGTTGTTTTAGTTTAAGGACGTTTCGGTCCGTTGTCGCCATTTTTGAGGCGAAGTTCTAGTTTGAGGACATCTCGGTCTGTTGATCACCATTTTGGAGGTGAGATTTTAGTTTAAGGATGTCTCGGTCCGTTGATCACCATTTTGGAGGTGAAATTTTAGTTTAAGGACGTCTTGGTCCGTTGTCGCCATTTTGGAGGTAACGGTTGGTTTAAGGACATTTCGGTTCGTTGATCACCATTTTGCAGGTGAGATTTTAGTTTAAGAACGTCTCGGTCCGTTGATCACCATTTTTGAGATGAAATTTTAGTTCAAGGACGTCTCGGCTGACCTGCATGGGCCGCCAACAAAACCTATCACGCCCCGCTTCCCGGTGTACGGGGAGGGGACGCGACTGGGCCCGCTACGTATTTACTCAGAAGTAAACACGCTAAGTGTATCTAAGCAATATAAAGTAAATGTACACAAGAGACATCAATGTAAAATGAACAGCAACTTTATTTTTTAAACATTCTTTTACAGGTACAACTGGAAATGTAAATACATGAATGGAAAGCAATGCTTAAACAATAGCATAACTGAAATGAAAAGTATGTACAAGTGAATATGGCTCGGCGTCTTCAGTGTACTGCTCCAAGTGCTCCTGGATGGTCTCGATCTCTAGTGTGTCCGATCCACCTAACAACATTCCAAAGAAGAAGAGAAATAGGAATGTCGTCAGCGAACAATCGCTCGGTAAGTCCCAAAGATGGGTAGAGATAGAATAGACAGAAAGAGAGTATAACTAGTAATGTTTGATTATAATGTTAACGCGGTTGTTTGTAACTTGGTACAGAATATGCCAGTGTATACGAGAGGAGTCCAACTTACACCATGGACTTTGGTAATCCGTAGTACAAGGCTCCGTCGAAAAAACCACGGAACAACAGCATGGATGTATTAACGTTTTTTAGTGACCACCTCGTGCCACCCTTAACATGTTCCGTTCCAGTCTACCCCTTTAAAACCTCGTAATGTTTATTGTATTGAGTGTATTGTATTGTCTTGTAGTACATGGAAAACTTTCCAAAACCATGACATCAGTAAACGGAATGGATATAAAATGATAGTCATGTAATCAGAGTATATCCAAGGTTCGGTTCACTCATGTTCATATTGATATAGATTGTATTCTGGTATTCGTGGATTTATGTCGTATTGTAGTTATACTTGAATCAAATTCAAGATGGATTATAATCAGATTTGACCATGACTCGAACTGAGTCAGACTAATATAAAAGAAATTGAATTCCTAAATTAGTTTTGATGTTATCGGTAACTGCTGCACATGGACGGGAGGATTTGTGTCTTTTTCCAAGACAATTACCATGTTGATAACACCGTTTTTAGGTTGTCTACCATAGATAGACAAGCACCCATATTCTCCGGCTCTCTGAGGCTCAAGAGAACCGGTCCCGCTTTAACCTATGTTTACTAGGGTCTTAATTGTAAATTAATATAACATGAGGGGGTTTTATGAAAAATGGTTTTGATATAATTTCAAAATACGCCTCAAGTATTTAATTATCGTCTTTAAGATTTTCATAATTGTAATTTTTTATAAAGTGAAATATTCTGGTGGATATAACCAAGATTTCATTGTATATGGTATTTTAGCGTAATAATGGAATTGTATTGAATTGCAATGGCAGTTTCATGAAATTTGTGATTCCTTTGATTTGGAAAACATGGATTATATATAATATATTTAAAGTAGATATTTTGATAATATTTATATATATCTAATATTCATAAAAAAAAATAAAATTTATTTATTAAATAGAAATCATATTTTTCTTAAAAATTGCATTAAAATTCCATCGAGATCGAATTCTCCTTACGGAGGTCTGCATCTCGCTCTACGAGGCTTGAGGATGTGCGATAACCCGCACCATCCCGATCGGGGTTCCCCAAAATGGGTTGTAGAGGCGTATTTGCAAGGAATTAAATAACACACTTTTTAAAGAAAACGGTTTTTGAATGTTCAAGGTATTTAAGTGTAAACTCGTAATTTCCCATAAACTAATGTCCCTATGTCAAAAATGTGTGTTGTGATGAGGTAGGTCATTATCTCGTGAGTTTTCTAAAGGTAATACAGGGGAATATGTTGAATTGTGTCGAAAATAAAGTATTTGGTATTTAACCGTAAAAATGCGATAAAAGTTGCATAATAGATTCTTTTGAGATGAAACTTATTCTAATGTGTTTTTTAATGATTACTAAACAATATATTAAAAATTTGTAGGTTTGTTATTAATAAAAAATTAGATTTTTAAAGAAAAGAGAATCGAAAGCCGGAATAATTCTGCTTCTGACAAGTTTTGAAACGGAGAAGTTTTAGAATAGTAAAAGAGGAGGGGAAAAGGGGACATATAGATTTTTAAACAAGAGGAGAGATAGGGAAAGCTATTGGAACTATCGGGGAGTCGTTTCGTCGCCATATTCTTCTTGAAACGTCGCCGGAACTTCGCCTCTTGCTAACTCCACTTGTACAACTTTTGGACTTAGAATTTTTAGAGAGTTTTGGTACTAGATTTCTAAATGAGAGGGGTAAAATGTAGTGTGGTATTTATACGGAATATTTTGGTTTAGGGTAATGAAGAATAGAATTAAAATGTACATTAAAAATGGATTAAAGTGGAGATTTATCATTCTCTGGATAAATGCAGTGAAATCAAACAACATAGGGGTAGTGAGGTAGGCCAAGGGGTGCTAGGGTTAAATTTTGGGAGTATTTGGTACGGTTTGGACCGATGGTGCCGGCCAAAATCAAGATCTCACCGGTCATCTTGGAGGGGATTGGGCTTGGATTGGGGCCACGTGTCCTAGGCTGTATAAATAGCATTTTCCACATGTTTTTTTAATTGTGATTTTTCATTTTACGTGCAGTGCACGTGCAAACCTTTGAGCTTCTAAAAGTTTACAAGAAAAATCAATAAAAATAATATATGGCTGGGGGGATTTGAACACGGGGGCTATGTCACAGCAATGCAAGGCTTTACCAATGAGCTGCAAGTGCTTTCTTGTTGTTCAAAAGCAAATTAAATTTATAACTTGTGCTCGGACTTAGGTATTGCTTTCTGTATTTTGAAAAAAATTCTGTACAGAAAGTTTAGGGTTGTTACATTCTACCATCCTTATAAAAATTTCGTCCTCGAAATTTATAGATGGAAAGTGTAACGGGTTTAAGAAAAGTTTGGTGATAGAACTATAGATAGTGCATGAAAAATATTTGGAAGAATGAAAGAATGCAAAAGTTTTGGAAAGATATGAGGGAATTACCAGGGTTACCTTGGTCTACAGTCTCGGCTTCTATGGCCGCTAATGTGTAAGCCTGACGCCGGGATACATTCCTTCTAGCTGGAGGCACATTCCTCTGTCCGTGAGGCATGCTTCTCTGCCCTCGATGCATGTTCCTCAGTGCTTGATGGAATTGGCATGGAGGCTGTGCAGGAGGTCCATGTGGAGGTGGTGCTGGAAGAGCTAGTCGTGGAGCAGGTGCCAGGATGGCTGGCTGCTGTGGATAAGCGTTGTGAGTTGGAACTATGTTGCGCCTATAAGGACATGTTCCAATTCCATGATTAGATGCGCCACAAACTCAGCACAGGCCTTTTGCGCGCCTACAGTCCTTCCATAGGTGTCCATCTCTCTTGCAGTAAAAGCAAAAATCTGGACATGGCCGGTTATTTGTTTCTTCCGGTCTCCTAGGTTCAAAAGTTGACCTTGAAGTGGCTCCTCCTACCATCTGAGTGGCAGGACGCTTCACTCCGGCAGACTGAGCTCTGCCCTTCTTCTTCACCACTGTCTCGTATCAACGGGCAGCTTTCATAGCCAGGTCATTGGTTGGGAAATCCCTTGTAGCTAAGGCAGCTTGTATTTCCGGATCTAACCTTTGCTGAAATCGTCTGGACCTGATCTCAGCAGTCGGTATCAAGTGTGCCGCGAACCTGTTGTGGTCTTGTATTAGCTGTGTAGTATGTGATATTAGAAAATTGAATATTGAGACATATCTTACCTACTAAGTATGGTAAACTCAGCATTATACCCATCCACAGATTTGGTCCTCACGAACCCTATTGTAGATGGATGAATCGTTGTTCCATATCAAATCGGGCAATATCTAGAAAGTACTTCATGTCGAACATGTTGCGAAAGGTTTTCCATTCGATCGGCTGGTCAAGACGGCTTTCTTCTGCCTTCCACCAAACTCGGGCATTGTCGGTGAGTTGCAGCTTCGCAACTCGAACCCAAGTGATCTCTGGCACTTGTTCCGCTGCCAGGTCATCCTCAATACTTTGAGTCATTTCTTCAACTTCCAGGGGGCTCCCTTTTCCTGAGAATTGCTTGGGGTGCAAGGCCCGAAATTGCTTTACCCCCGGGGCTTCCGCTTCTGGACGGTTCATCAAAATAGCAGTCTGCTGCTGCTGTCCCTCCAGGAGGCTACGAATCGCCTCAAGCAGTACCGTCTGCTCATTGATCGGAGCAATGAAGGTAGGTGTAAGCGGTAGAGGTGCTGGAGTGTTGTTGAAGTTGGTGCTAGTGTTGTTTGGGGAATCCATATCCTTGAAAGAAAATTTTGGGTTAGGATAGATTCAAAATATATGAAATTGGAAGATTCAAGAAATATGTAAAGAATATTTTTAGTTTCTGGTTCTTGTGTTATATTGCTTAGGACTTCATGCAGAATTGACTCGCATGTTCATACAGAACTGACCTGCATTGTCCATACAGATCAGATCTGCATGGGCCACCAACAAAACCCGTCACGTCCCGCTTCTCGGTGTATGGGGAGGGGACGCAACGAGGCCTCTACGTATTTACTCAGAAGTAAACACGCCAAGCGTATCTAATCAATATAAAGTAAATGCACACAAGAGACATCAATGTAAAATGAACAACAACATTATTTATGAAACATTCTTTTACAGGTACAACTGGAAATGTAAATACATGAATGGAAAGCAATGCCTAAACAATGGCATAACTGAAATCAAAAGTATGTACAAATATGGCTCGGGGTCTTCAGTGTACTGCTCCAAGTGCTCCTGGATTGTCTCGATCTCTAGTGCGTCCGATCCACCGGACAACATTCCGAAGAAGAATAGAAATAGGAATGTCGTCAGCGAACAATCGCTCGGTAAGTCCCAAAGATGGGTAGAGGTAGAATAGACAGAAAGAGAGTATAACTAGTAATATTTGATTATAATGTTAACGCAGTTGTTTGTAGCTTGGTACGGAATATGCCAGTGTATACGAGAGGAGTCCAACTTACACCGTGGACTTTGGTAACCAGTAGTACAAGGCTCTGTCGAAAATACCACGGAACAACGGCATGGATGTAATAACGTCTTTTAGTGACCAACTTGTGCCACCCTTAATATGTTTCGTACCAGTCTATCCCTTTAAAACCCCGTAATGTTTATTGTATTGATTGTATTGTATTGTCTTGTAGTAAATGGAAAACTTGCTGAAACCATGACATCCGTAAATGTTCATATCAGAATTTTGCACTTTTATACCGCCCATTCTTGATCGCATTGCATATAGGTAGGTACTCTTGATCCGTGTTTGCAAAATAATTGCAGGTTACAGGTTCTCAGTTCTAAACAATAAAAATCAAGAATAGTCACGACAAATTCAGGACAACTGCTAACAACATATAAAAATACAGGTCTCCGCTCACCATTCGTCATATGCCTCGTACCAGTTCGAGGGAAAAAATGGCAATCAATGACCATTCATGCACAAAGGACAAAGAGGTAGCACAAGAACCAAGTTTATAACGCGGAGCTCAAGAAGATCAAGGCGAAAGTCCACATTCTTTTCATCTTTTTGGACTGTTGAGAATCCGGGAGAATAACGAAGAGATTTTGAGAAACCAAGTGTACTAAACAGAGAAGAACAACAACATGGAAAACCCCAGAAAAAATGACACTGCAATTCAACCAAAGGGCCGCGGAACCGCAGCCAATGTGGCACTTACGCGGCGGTTATGTGGCCGAGTCAACTTAGTGATGGATCGGATTTTTGGGGTAGTTTTGCAACATCATTTGGGCTCAGATTTTAGCCCTATGGTTTCTTGTATCTGCCTATAAATAGCCCTGTTTCAACCCAAGTAAAGGATGCTTTTTCTTATATTAGGATTTAGGATAATAATTTGTAACTTCCTCTTCATCTTCATCTATTCTCCATTGATATTGTAGTGAGCTTTTTGAGTGAATGATGAATAAAGAAGAGTTCTTTTAACATGCATGTCTCATAATTGAGTTTTTATATTTTGCTTGTAATTTTATTTGTTAAAGTAATTGTTGTTATTTGTTTGTTTGTTTGTTTTCTTTTTCTCTTTTCTTTTATCCTTACAACAATGATGCTTAAGTGTGATCCTTGCCTAAGTGAGGTCCCAAATAACTAGTTGTGATTCTCTAACTTATTTCTTTTTATCTTCTTTCTTTGTTTTATTTTCTTTTTCTTTTAGTGGGTGAGTAGTTTCTCACTTGTTAGGGTAGGATAAGGGAAATTTGAGAGAAGGAAATCTCTCTCACTCTTTTCTTTGCCCAACATCTTTATTCGGACTCCCGTCAATTGGACCACAATCCTCTCCCTACGGCATCCTATCCTACATGATAGCGGTGACACCTTAGTAAGACCGGTTGTGGTTGAATTGACCGGAGGTTGCGGTTAAGAGCCAAGAACGGGCGGACAATGACCAAAAGGAAGGAACTAAGCGTTGAAAAGCCTAGCTTATACTCGCAAGTTTCCTTCCTAGTCGTGTTAATCCCCGTTGTTGCCAATTACCGTAACATCGATATTAAGAGTGGTAACGAAAGAAGTGAGCGACTCCTAACTCAAACTAACCTAATACTAACCCTAACAAGCTCTTTTTATACATATTTAGCACATAGTTAATCTTAAACAAATCTGGACAATTTGGACTTAACTCGTTAAAACACTAAGGAAAGGATTCCCATCTCTCCGCGGACCGACCCGTACTCATCCGGCTAGCTACCAAGCGAAACCGTCATGATTGCGGTAATTAAATCTAAGCATACCAAATATCTTTCAATCAAATGGCGCCGTTGCCGGGGAGGCGGTAGTTTATTTTTTTGTGTTATTTCGGGTTAATTTGTGAATATATATAATCAAAAACAAAAAAAACTATAAAAATCATCTTGTTATTTTTGATTCTTTTTTGTGCAAGTGTGCATAATAATAAGAAGATCAAGTTCGGTGCCAAACTCGTGGGGAGTTACACCCATATCTCGCGGCTATACCGCAGCGGATCAGAACGAAACCACTGTTAACTGTACAATTCTGGAGCAAATTCAGTGACCAAATCAAGATTCAGGGGCTCTAACCAAGAAGAGATGACTGACTTTAGCACAGGGAAGAATTTTGAAGCTCCCAATCGACTGTCAAGCCGCGGAACCGCGGCACAAGTGTAGGTTTGACCGCGGAACCGCGGTCAATCTGTGACATCAGCACCCAAAATCTTCTGTGAGTATTCCACTCCTCTTTTCGCCTCCTCTGAACTCCGCTGAACTATTCTTTGTGCAAACTCTCTTCCCATTTCCAATAAAACCGTTTTTGTGCAGGATTCTTTGCGCCGCCGCCAAATAAATTTTTGCAAGTGTTGTAGATTTTTGTTTGTTATTGTTTTGAATAAATAATACGGACTTTAAGGGACTATAACACCAATTCAGATTGGGTGGGGATTTTTTCACCCTTCCTAAGACCCCAAAAATCACTAAAAGCATATGCATTACCCTCAAGATTAATAAAAAATATCTAGACTCAACTAACTAAGGACTTGTCGTGCTCAATAGGAAAGAGGAAGGTTGTGGGCATTCGGTCGTTTATCTAAACTTGACTTTGTGGTGCCTAGGCTAGACATATGAGAAAGGTAATTTTAAAAGGCCCGTCTCACGGTGATTCGTGTGCGGAACCCTTCTTACCTCACTTGTGCTTACCTGGACACAATTGGCAGTGAAGAGACGATTTGAGGGTTATTTCACAACTTGTCGCTTTGGAACAGTTAGGAGCAGTCTAGTGGACTTTGAAGACCATAGCTCTAGGTATGATTGTGCATGTTGTGACTGTGATTGTTTGAAGTTGTGTCATAAATCCGTGTGTGTGTGTGTGTGTGTGTATTACAAAACACTTTCTAAAAAAACAACAAAACAAAAACTTTTATAAAAACTTGCCCTCTATCACCAAAATTCCATTTCACCCACCTTTCATCAACATTTCTCCATTGACGTTTTCTTACCATCACATTCTACGTTTTGACTACAGTAAACTCGTTTAGTGTATGTCCGGTTGGACTCGGGACACTAGTGCTCGTCTAGTCCGCATTACGTTAGTCTCTACCGACTACGCGATCGACTCCGACGTCGAAACTCCCTCCACGCCTCTTTCACCTTTACCTTTGCCGGCCAACTCCGACATTGACCGGGATTCTGTTCATACATCCTCACCATCACCATCACTAAATTCTTCTTCCGAGATGTCAGGATTTCCTCCTAACATCCTTTTATATCCCCCAGGACTAATTCCACCTCCATTGGGTGTGAATAACCCGCAACCACCTCCTATTGAAGTGCCACAACGAATCGCGCTCCAGGATCGTTTCTCCTACCCGCGCTGCACGTCAAACTTGTCTTTCACTTCCACCGGCCAATGGGGATAATTTTGAAATTAAGCCCCACTTCATCAACATGTTGCCCAAATTTCACGTGTTTGAATCCGAAGATGCCTACATCTTCATCAATAAATTCCAGAACGTTTGAGCGATGATGAAGACAACACAACTGTCTGATGACGCTATACGGCTATAAGTCATTCCTTTCACTCTGTGTGACCTTGCTGAAAAGTAGCTGTATAGCACCGCATCTCATTCGATAACCAGTTGGGACGAATTTGTAAAAGCGTTTCTTAAAAAATTCTACCAAAATCATAAGACTGCACGGATCCGAAACGAAATAAATCAATTCACTCATCTTCCAATCGAACCTTTTTGGAAGTGCTTTGACAGGTATAAGGACCTCCTTGTTCAGTGCCCTCATCACGGTATAGAGAAATGGCAACTTTGCCAAACTTTATATGAGGGCCTGAATCCAGCAACTAAGCAGTTGCTGGAAACCATTTGTCAGGGCCACTTCCTGACCAAATCTGACTAGGAGGCTTGGCAATTCTTTGACGATCTTGCGGAACAGAAGCTTCAATAGGAGAGCACCAGACCGAACACTTCTTCCTCTTCTTCTACTTCTTCCGGTCTTTCTAGGGCAGGAGTTCATCAACTCGACATCTCAATTGCAATGAAGGCCGAGATGGCTGCAATCACACGGAAACTGGAAGCAATTGAGAGCAAATTTTCATCCCCTTCTCCTGCCCCTGCTCTTTCCCCTCATACCATTTGCGCTTGTTGTTCGGATCCACCCATTTGACCGAAAATAGTCCTTACAACCCACCTTCTCAAGGACAAGATCAGGTCTATGCTGCATTTCAGCAAAGACCAAGAAACGATCCATACTCTTCCACATACAATCCCAGTTGGAGGAACCACCCTAATTTCGCTTGGAATCAGAACCAGCATCAATTCCAAGGCCACAACAACTTCCAGAGGCTTCCTCCTCCTCAACAACAAGCTCAGCAACAAACTCAACAACAATTTCAGTAGCCCTTCCAACCTCAACCTTTTCAAAATCCGACGAACAATTTTGCAACCTGCAACAATGTTTTTCCTCAAAACAACTTTGTTCCGTTAAACAACGATAAGGTTTCCTCGCTAGAACGGAGTCTGGAGGTGTTTGTAAAGCAATCGACTCAACCCACCGCCAACATACAGTCTTCTATTCAGTCTTTGGTGCAACACACTGCTGCACACGGGCAAAGTATCAAGACCATCGAAGCCCAGATTGCACAGATGAACGCGGATTTAAGAGAGCAAGAGAAAGGGAAGCTTCCATCTCAACCACTCCCAAATCCTGATCACCCACATAATGTACATGTTTCTCTTGAACAACAGAACCATAATGTGAGTGCCGTGACTACTTTGAGATCTGGAAGGATACTGCACAACAATATTGGCACAAGGAGATAGATGATGACACCCCGGCCGTTTCTTCTCCTCCTTCTTCTTCTTCTGAGCCTATTCTCCATTCTTAAAAGGCTCTTCTTTTTCAATCGCTGCTCCGAACGGATCCATATCTCACTCCACTCAAACTCCAGTTTTGGGTTTTGTTCCAACTCCACAATCTCCTCCATAAGCATTAGGCTCAACCAATTTCAAAAATGTTCCATTTCCAAACCGGTTGAGGTCCAATAAATAAAATCCACAAATGGAGAAGATTCTGGAGTTATTCAAACATGTTAACATCAACATTCCCCTTTTAGATGCAGTCCAACAAGTCCCCTCATATGCAAAAATCTTGAAGAACTTGTGCGCTAAGAAGAGGAAATCTCAGGTACCTAAGAAGGTTTTCCTAGCTAGTACCATGAGTGATGCTCTTACTCAAGCTTTACCTAAAAACGGAAGGACCCTGGCTGTCCTACGATTTCAATAACCATTGGGGATAAGAACATCTACCGCGCTCTTTTGGATCTTGATGCCAGTGTTAACCTGCTTCCGTATTCTGTATATGAGCAACTAGGTGTAGGAGAGCTGAAACCCACACACTGTACTCTTTAAATAGCCGACCGATCCATCACCCATCCTAGGGGTGAGCTAGAGGATGTGTTAATTAAGGTTGGGGACTTCATATTCTCTGTTGACTTCATTGTTTTATACACACAACCTGTAGCTAACCCCCGGAATCAAATTCCGGTGATACTCGGTCGCCCATTCCTTGCAACCTCAAATGCTGTGATCAATTGTCGAAATGGTTCGATGAACCTATCTTTTGGCAACATGACAATTGAACTCAATATTTTTAGGTTAGGAAATCAGTAGTCTGAACCAAGTGCTCATATACTAGATGTTTGTTCCATCCATGAGATCGCCTCAGAGGACTGTGAATTTTAGGAATTCTTGTTTGATCACAGTAATCTTGACGCCACTAGTGCGTTCCTCTTTGAACCTGCTGCTGCTTCTGCTCCCGACAATGATTACGAGTACTTCACATTTTCGAACGATCTTGGCATTTCGCCATCCGAGTTTGAATCTTTTGAATTTTTGGATGCGTTAGTTGAACCATCCAACTCGGTCGCATACACTCACTTTGAGCCTCTGTTGGAATCTTTTGTGTTCGAGACATTTTCGCCAATCTTGCCTTCAGTCGTTTCACCTCGGATGCTCGAACTCAAGCCTCTGTCGTCTCACCTCAAGTATGCTTACTTAGGTGAGAACGAGACCCTCCCAGTCATCATCTTGGCTTTTCTAGCTCCAGAGCAGGAGAAAGCCCTTCTCACGGTCTTGCAAGCCAATCGGTAAGCTTTCGGCTGGACGATGGAGGACATCAAGGGGATTAGTCCCCCGATCGTTGAACATCACATTCACCTGATAGATGATGCCAAACCTGCTAGGGATCCACAGTGGCGGTTAAATCAAGTCATGAAGGAGGCTGTGAAAAAGGAAATCGTTAAATGTCTGGATAGTGATATTATTTACCCTATCTCAGACAGCCAGTGGGTCAGTCCTATACACGTTGTCCCTAAGAAGTCGGGCATTACGGTCATCACAAACGAGGCGATTGAGTTGATCCCTACTCGCATCCAGACAGGGTGGCGAGTATGCCTTGATTATCGAAAACTCAATGCCGCAACGCGGAAGGACCACTTTCCGCTACCATTCATTGACCAAATGCTCGAAAGATTAGCTGGATATGAGTACTACTGTTTTCTGGATGGCTACTCAGGGTACAACCAGATTCCCATCGCCGAAAAAGACCAGGACAAAACCACGTTCACCTGTCCTTTCGGCACGTTCGCATATCGCCGTATGCCTTTTGGGTTATGCAATGCTCCCGCTACATTCCAGCGGTATATGATGGGAATTTTCTCTGACATGGTTGAGAAATTTTTGGAGATATTCATGAATTATTTCTCCATCTTTGGCGATTCTTTCGACGAGTGTCTGCAACATCTTGAAGCTGTCCTTGCCCGATGTAAGGATAAAAACCTCACATTAAACCGGGAAAAAGGCCACTTCATGGTACGCAAAGGTATTGTCCTAGGATATATCATTTCGCAAAATGGCATTGAGGTTGATAAAGAAAATATTTAAGTCATTTCCAATCTCCCTCCTCCCAGATGCGTCAAAGATATCCGAGCTTTTCTTGGCCACGCCGGTTTTTACAGACGGTTTATCAAGGACTTTAGCAAGATTGCTGGACCCTTGACTCTTCTTCTGGCCAAGGATACCACATTCGACTTAAACTCGAGCAGTTTAACTGCTTTCGAATCACTGAAAATCTCACTCACCTCTGCTCACGTTCTTTCTTCACCTGACTGGACGTATCCCTTTGAGATTATGTGCGATGCATCCGACTTTGTTATCGGTGCGGTCCAAGGACAGTACATCAATAAAATGCCACACGTAATCTACTATGCAAGCCGGACCTTGAATGACGCCCAAATGAATTACACAACAACCGAGAAAGAGTTCTTGGCGGTTGTGTTTTCTTTAGAAAAATTCAGGCTTTATTTGATCGGCTCTCCAGTTATTGTCTACACCGATCATTCAGCTCTGCGATATCTTTTTGCAAAAAAGGATGCAAAATCTCGGTTAATACGTTGGATCCTCTTACTTCAAGAATTTGACCTTGCCATTAAGAAAAATAGAGCATGTGAAAACATAGTGGCCGACCATCTTTCATGACTTCCTACTTCGTCGACGCTTCCTCTCCCAATTAACGATATTTTTCCTGATGAACAACTCTTGACAGTATCGTGTGAACCCTGGTTTACAGATATTGTGAATTATTTGGCGACAAGACTAATACCGAACGAATGGTCAAGTCAGGACAGACTTAGATTTCTATCCCAAGTAAAACACTTTTACTGGGACGAACCCTACCTGTTCAAGTATTGTCCAGACCAAATTATTCGTCGGTGTGTTCCTGATAATGAGTTCAAGAGTGTGATGTCGTTTTGCCACGATCAAGCGTGTGGCGGGCATTTTGGCCCAAGAAAGACAGCTGAGAAATTCTTGCAATGTGGCTTTTACTGGCCACAACTCTTCTAAGATGCCCATGATTACTCCAAGACTTCCACCCGGTGCCAACACTGGGGCCGGATTTCCAGGAGAAACGAGATGCCGCTCCAACCAATCATGGTTGTTGATATTTTCGATGTTTGGAGAATTGATTTCATGGGGCCGTTTTCCAGCTCTTTTAGGAACCAGTATATTCTCTTAACTGTTGATAATGTCTCTAAATGGGTTGAGGCAGTGCCAAGCCGGACAAACGACAACAAGGTTGTCGTTAGATTCCTTAAAGAAAACATCTTTTCCCGGTTCGGGCAGCCCCGCGCGATCATTAGCGACAATGGGACACATTTCTGTAATAGGCCTTTCGAGTCCTTAATGCAGAAATACTCTATTAATCATAAGCTATCAACGCCCTACCACCCCCAAACATGTAGACAAGCCGAAGTTTCAAATCAACAAATCAAGCGGATTTTGGAGAAAACAGTTTCCAAGAACCGTAAAGATTGGTCTTTGAATCTAACTGATCATCTTTAGGCATTCCGCACTGCATACAAGACTGATCTTGGAATGTCTCCCTATCAGCTTGTGTATGGAAAGGATTGCCACCTTCCTATGGAAATCGAGCATCGCGCATTTTGGGCGATCAAAGAGCTGAACCTAAACCTTGAAGATGCGGGCAGCTATCGGAAGCTACAACTCAACGAACTGAACGAGCTTCGGGATGAAGCTTATGAAAACGCGGTTTTTATAAAGAACTGAACGAAAGTGTTTCATGATAAACACCTTACGCGCAAAACCTCCACGCCTGGACAACAAGTACTTCGTTACAACACCCGACTCCATTTCCACCCTGGTAAGCTTCGATCTCGCTGGAAAGGACCCTTTTTTGTGCGGAGTGTATACCCTCATGGCGTGGTGGATTAGGAGAATCTAGAGGACGGTTCACTATTCAAAGTGAACGGACACAGGGTAAAATTGTTCCTCACCGTAGAACCTTCGGAGGAGCTCCTGATGTTGTAGGAGCTGATTTACATTGACTAATCTTCCTCCGTTTACCACCAAACTTCGGTTATCCAGCCATAAACAGTGGAAACACTGTTTCGAATAAGTTTGGGGGTATGTATATACCATCTTGTATATATCTAATGGATATTCTTGTCCGGTGCATATCCATTTTTTTTTGTCGGGATATTTCTTGCCTGGTGAAATTCCCATTTGTAATAAAAAAAATATAAATAAAAAAAAAGAGAAAAGGGGTGCTTTTGTAAATATTCAGTTCTATCTATAAAAAAATAAAATAAAATTTTTTAAAAATAATTTCTTCTTTTTGGGAGGACTTTTGTACAAATAAACCCCTTTTATTAACCGCCCCTATAAATACACCCTCTATCTTTTTCTGTAACTCCCGAGCCCTCATTCTAACCCTCACACAAAACCCTATCCGCCACTACAATTTCCACAGACGATCGCCCTCATCCACCTCAGAACCGCCGCCGAACGCCTCATCCGCCGCCTAACCGCCGTCGTTCAGCCGCTTCTCCCTCTGCAATTTTCAGAGGAGGTTTGCTTCTCTAATATCCTCTCTGTAAATTTAATAATTTTGCATTTTCTGTCCATGGCTCCTACATTTCAATTTGAACGTGATTTCTCCCAGTTATTTACCCATGAAGTTTATGGTAGTTACTTTGGTGATGAGATCTGGAAACGCGGATGGAATTTTCTGTTGTATAACCATCCAAACGCGTTCGCGATTCCGGATCTCGTTGCACGTTTCTTTGAAAGTATGGAGGAGGGTTGTTTAGCAAAATAAGGGTTTATACGCTTGTTGTGGGGGGATCGGGAAATTGTTATAGATAGGAACTTCATTCATGAAGTCACTTTGATACCTCGTATCCCCGTACACGATCAACCCCTCCGCTTTGAGGATTACATGCCGTTAATGGGCGATGATTGTTCTAGGGAACCTAGGAAGGTGATTCGTATGTCAAAAATTTAAGTTTACCGTAATCAGAAACGGCGTCGCTTTGCAGCTAGCCGGTGAATACGGGTCGATCCGCAGAGATGTGTAAATTTCTGTTTTTGTGTTTTCACGAGTTGATTCCGTTGGTTGTTTGGTTATTGTCGATGGATTTAAAAACTAATTTATATGATATGAAAGAACTCGTTAGGGTTAGGTCTAAGGTAGGGTTGATGAGATCAATATTGTCACCTCTTTCAAAGCCGTTTGATTAAAGCTTTTTAGAAAATCATAACAATTATTAGCAAAGGGGATTAGGATGATTGGGAAGAAACGATGTTTCTTCCTATAGATCCTTGTCCGTCCTTTCCTAGTATTTGCTACAATCTTCATGGACGTCATGTATGTCCGGCCTTTTATACTACGGTTCACCGTTACCTCGTAGGTAGGGTGCCGTAGGGGGCGGATCATACATGCGTGCATGAAGTTCTTGTTTTGAAAATGTGTTGGCATTGAAGGATGTGAGAGATATTCATCTCTCACTCCCTCCCTTGTTCCTAACCCTAACGAGCGAGGATTTTACTCGCTCATTAGGGAATTATCTAAAAACGACATTTTTGTTGTTATGTTTTAAAGTGTTTTGTTCAAATCTTGTGTTATACTTACTGCAGATTAAAAGGAGCTAAACTAGTTAACTAGGGCAAGTAATAAAATTAGAACTAAGGCAGGAATTAAAAGAATTAAAACTTACAAAAGTGATGCTCTAGATCTCCCAACAAATCTGAATTTTTATTGATTGAAAAGAGGCATCCATTTTACAGATTTGCGAGTACAATTTATAAGTGAACAGTGAAGCTAGGGTTACAGACTTACGCAGAATTGCAATTACAGATTTGCCCCCTAAAAATCCCAACACCCGCACCGTCGCACCGACACAAGAAGTCGGTGCCGACACGGGCACCATAAGGCCGCGGAACCGCGGCAATGATGGGCCTTGGGCCGCGGTTCCGCGGCCCTTTGGTGGCTTCATTCCACCAAATTTTCTGGTCTTCCTTCTGGGTGTTTGGGCTTGTTTATTCTTCATTAATTTTCTTTGTTTGGCTTCTTGGTCTTTTCCAGATCTTCAGTGAAAACTTGTAAGGAGCTTTTGACCGTTCACTTTGACATTTCGGACCGCACTGCTTAATACAATTGTAACCTGTTCTTCATGACTCGGATCCATCTTCTTGTTGGTCAAAAGTCTCTCTTTTGTATCATCTTCTGTCTTTTCTCACTGTCTTCGCTCCAAGAGCCTGTATCATGTATCATGCAACAAACATGCGTCAAGAGTACCTGTTTACTTATAAAATGTATAAAAGTGGGGCGTATGAATTGCAATATTATGATATGAACAAATACCCCCAAACTTACCTTTTGCTCGTCCTCGAGCAAACTTATTATTTTATTTTAACCTAGCCGCACTTTCACAGGGAAACGCGATTGCACTGAGCACGTGCAACAAGTCGTTAAACCTCTAGGTGTCCCTAGTAGGAGGAGTGTTGTCTCCTGAGGGTTTTCAGCGGATTACACCCACAAAATCCTATCAATTTTTGGTTTTTCGACTTTTGCTCTCCAATTAGGTTTTCTAATAAGGAATTCTATTATCGTTGCCCTGCAAATTATCCACCCATATTCTTCACACTTCCTTATTATGTAACTTAAGATTATACATGTTCTATAAAATTACTTAGAATTCAGCATTTCTTAAGTTTTCCTTCTAGAGTTTCATCTCCACTTAGGAATTTCTCTCAACTCTATTAAAGACACAAGTTTTATTCTTCATTCCTTTCTCTTATCTAAACTCTAATCACATATCCCCACGTGTGTGTAATTGTCACCCCTACGCTTGGAAATTCAAATCAAGCAATCATACTCTCGTCCATTGTCCAAAGCACTTATTAATTTGTGAATTTTTTCTTAACTTTCGCTTACACATCCTTCATGCGACCGTTAATACTTCTTGAGGTACCAACAGCCGATTACAAGATGCGTTAGCACTTTAAAGCGTATTTCCTAGTTTTGCAACACCCAAGGCTTTTAGCAGTGACTCCCAAACCAGTTGGTCTAAGGCACTAGGTGATGAAGCACCCTCGCTAAATAATTTTCTAGCCTTAGGTAATCACAAAAACCAGTGTCCATTTTTCTTTATTCACTTTTTTTTTCTTTTTATTTTCATTGTGCTAAGGACTTTAGACAAGAGTAATTCAAGGTCTCTTCTACTAATCCAAGTTTCAAGGTGCGTGATTGTGCATTTTGTAGGGTACATGTTTTCAGAATATAGACTTCAGCTAGGAACTATTTTTCGAACTTATACTTTAATAAGAACATCAATATTCTTCCCTCATTTTGACTTAGCCCAAAAAGTGAACCCAAAATTTACCTATTTCTAAATAACCTACAAAAACATATATTCTCTACCGTTAAACTCTAAGGAAGATTATTTTTAGGGTTTTTAATTTGCTAAGTCTAAGATCTAGCTTTTCCTAGCCAGTTAACCTTTTTATCAAACTCAAGTCAATTAACCAAAATTGAATACAATAATTTTTATAATTTTTGAATTTTTTTTTTCAATTTTTATGGTTTTTTTTTCTTTTTCTAGATTTCCCTTTTTTTATTTTCAAATTTTTCAAATTTTTATGATTTTTATATAAAGATGCAATGCAGAAATTAAATATGCAAAAAGAATATATACAAAATGAAAATATGCAATGCAAAAAATAACTATATACACTACCTTCTCCCCCAAACTTGAGCAAAGCAGTGCCCTCACTGCCCGGCCCCACGTCGCGCTCGTGAGCGTGAACGTGATCTTTCCCCTCTAGCCAAAAGTGTTTGAATACCCCTCTCAATTTCCGTCAACCGACGGTCGTGATCTCGTGCTGTCTCCCTAAACTCATCCCTCAAAGAATCGATTCTTCTCACTGTTCTCCGCATCGATCGCGCATGCTCCTGAGGGGTTAGTTCTTCCCCGCTCGAAGTCGAGCTCGAGCTAGGGGTGTGTGCGGGTACATTTTCTGTCGGTTCCGTTCGTGTCCAAATGTCAGTAAGTCTAGAATTGGACGCTGTAACGCCCTCTACGAGTGGTCGAACTGGAACACCGTCTATCATGTATGAGTCAAATTCCTCGACTGGGAGGAAATAACGGCAGAGTTGGGTAACAAGCATGGGACATGAGTATACGGTACCTCGTTTCCCCGTACCTATAGATTGGAGCAAAACCGTGCACATGTCGAATCTTGGATTTTTCATCATCAGTGTGTGTACGACATGCAATGAAGGGGTGAAAAAAGTCGTGTTGTGGGAACTACCAAAGATATTGTTTTGTGCCCACCGGCACACAGTTAAAACGTTCGCGAAAAGGGTCCGTGCTTGGATACCCTTACGCGGTTCTCGTGCACAGTCATTCCCCATTAAAGGCATATAATCTTCAAAGTGCAGCGGGTGGTCATGTGCAGGTATGCGTGGTATGAGTGTAACCTCGTGTATCATGTCCCTATCGATGTGAATTTCACGATTTCCCCAATTTAGTTTAATGTAACCTAAGTTGTCAAGGCTATTTTCTTCCATTGATTCGTAAAATAGGGCAACTAGGTTAGGTAGGGAAAACGCAGATGAGTGATTATAGAGCAGGAAATTCCAGCCCCTTTGTTCGATTTCATGTGCGAAATATCTACCGTATACTTCGTGTGCGAAAACAGGGGAAAAATCCCTTTCAAACTGCATTTTATGTGCCATTTAGATTTTTCAGTAAAAATTATGTAAGAACAGAGAGGAAACAGTCAGATTTACCTCCCCTGAAAATTTCAGGGGGTGAAGACCCCAGACGGCGGCGGATCAGCGGCGGGAGGCGGCAACGGCGGCGGAACCGCGGCGGCTTGGCGGCGGCACGGCGAGATTTTTCTGCAGAAGGTGGGTGGCGGCGGCTAGGTTTTTTTAGAGAGGAAAAATTTAGGGTTAAGAAAACAGGGGGCTCGGGTTCTTTTAAATAGGGGATGGGATGGTTATTTGTATAGAACACCCTCTAAAACGAGGGTTTTATTTATAAAATCAGCTCTTAATTCTGAAAATTGCAATTAGGTCCAAAAAATTATATTTTATTAATTTTTTTTTCATTATTTTTTATTGTATTTTGGGATTATACATTTACAAATAATATACACGCCCCCAAACTTATTTGAAATAATGTTTTGTGAAAAGAAATTTGGGGGTGAAAGTGGAGGAATATCACTCAGTGTAGATCGGCTCCTGCAAGAGCAGGAGCTCCTCCGAAGGGTCCGCTGTGAAGAACGGTTTCAGTCGATGCCCATTCACCTTGAATAAGGTACCGTCTTCAGGATTCTCAAGATCAACCGCACCGTGCGGATAAACGGTGCGGACTACAAAAGGTCCTCTCCATCTGGACCGGAGCTTGCCGGGATGAAAATGTAACCGAGTGTCATAAAGTAGAACCTGTTGACCAGGTTCAAAAGTTTTTCGCAAAAGGTGTTTATCGTGGAACACCTTAGCTCGGTTTTTAGCAATTATGGCATTATCATATGCCTCATCCCTCAGCTCCTCCAATTCATTCAATTGCAGCTTTCGATTGCTGCCCGCATCTCCTAAAGATAGATTCAGCTCTTTGATAGCCCAGAATTCTTTATGCTCAATCTCCACTGGAAGGTGGCAAGCCTTCCCGTACACAAGCCGGTATGGAGACATTCCAAGATCGGTTTTATATGCAGTACGGAAAGCCCATAGTGCATCAATCAGTTTAAGTGACCAATCTTTACGGTTTTTGGAAACCGTTTTCTCCAAGATTTGCTTTATTTACCGATTTGAAACCTCGGCTTGCCCACATTTTTGAGGGTGATATGGCGTTGACAACTTATGGGTGATAGAGTATTTGCGCATTAAGGACTCGAAAGTCCTATTGCAGAAGTGAGAACCATTATCACTTATTATCGCCCGAGGTTGCCCAAATCGAGAAAATATGTGTTCTTTAAGAAACCGAACGACAACTTTGTTATCGTTCGTTCGGCTGGGCACAGCCTCGACCCACTTTGAAACATAGTCAACCGCCAAAAGAATATACACATTTCCAAAAGAGTTAGGAAATGGTCCCATGAAATCTATACCCCAAACATCAAAAATGTCCACAACCAAAATAGGTTGGAGCGGCATTTCGTTTCTCCGCGATATCCGGCCCAAGTGTTGGCACCGGGAGCAAGTTTTGCAGTATTCAAATGCATCCTTGAAGAGTCGTGGCCAATAGAAACCACACTGCAAAACTTTTTCGGCTGTCTTCTTTGGGCCAAAGTGCCCGCCACATGCTTGATCGTGGCAAAAAGACAGGACGCTCTTGACCTCACTTTCAGGTACACACCGACGAATGATTTGGTCGGAACAGTATTTGAAAAGATAGGGTTCATCCCAGTAAAAATGCTTTACTTGGGACAAAAATCGAAGCTTATCCTGTTTTGACCAATCATTAGGTATCAGACCGGTGGCTAAGTAGTTCACAATATCGGCGAACCATGGTTCGCAAGAAACGGTCAAGAGTTGCTCGTCGGGAAAAACATCAGTGATTGGAAGATCGAGCGTGGGCGAAGAAGGAAGTCGTGATAGGTGATCAGCTACTACGTTTTCACATCCTTTTTTGTCCTTAATAACAAGGTCAAACTCTTGTAATAAAAGGATCCAATGTATTAGCCTTGACTTCACATCCTTCTTCGCAAAAAGATGTCGAAGAGCGGAATGATCAGTATATACAACGACTGGAGAGCCAATTAAATAAGGCCGAAATTTTTCGAGTGCAAACACAACAGCTAAAAACTCTTTCTCTGTTGTTGTGTAGTTTAGTTGGGCCTCATTTAGTGTTCGGCTAGCATAATAAATCACGTGTGGCATCTTATAAATGTGATGTCCAAGAACAGCGCCAATTGCAAAATCTGATGCGTCGCACATGATTTCAAAAGGGTGCGTCCAGTCGGGAGATGAGAGGATGGGCGCAGTGATGAGTGAATGTTTCAAGGACTCGAATGCTTCAATTCAAGTGGAGTCGAAAGCAAAAATTGTGTCCTTGGCCAGTAAGAGAGTCAAGGGTCTAGCGATCTTGCTAAAGTCCTTGATGAACCGTCTGTAAAAACCGGCGTGGCCAAGGAAGGCTCTGATATCTTTGACGCATTTTGGGGGAGGGAGGTTAGAAATCACTTCGATTTTAGCTCTGTCAACCTCGATGCCGTTTTGCGAGATGACATGTCCTAAGACGATGCCCTCTCGTACCATGAAATGGCACTTCTCCCAATTCAATGTTAGGTTCTTATCCCTGCAGCGGGTAAGAACAGCGTCAAGATGGCGTAAACACTCGTCGAAGGAGTCGCCAAAGATGGAGAAATCTTCCATAAAGATCTCCAAGAACTTTTCAACCATGTATGAAAAGATCCCCATCATACACCGCTGAAATGTCGCGGGTGCATTGCATAACCCAAAGGGCATGCGACGATAAGCAAAAGTGCCAAAGGGACAAGTGAATGTTGTCTTGTCTTGATCCTCTTTGGCGATGGGGACTTGGTTGTAACCAGAATAGCCATCGAGAAAGCAATAGAACTCGTGCCCTGCCAATCGCTCGAGCATTTGGTCAATGAAAGGTAAAGGAAAGTGGTCTTTCCTTGTTGCGGCATTGAGTTTCCTATAGTCTATGCAGACTCGCAACCCAGTTTGGGTGCGAGTGGGAATCAACTCATTTACCTCATTGGTAATGACTGTAATGCTCGATTTCTTTAGCACAACGTGGATTGGGCTCACCCATTGGCTATCCGAAATAGGGTAAGTAATACCGCTATCCAGACACTTGACAATTTCCTTCTTAACAGCCTCTTTCATGATGGGGTTGAGGCGCCTTTGTGGATCCCGTGCTGGCTTGGCATCATCCATCAAGTGTATATGATGTTCGACTATGAGGGGACTAATCCCCTTAATGTCCGCCATAGACCAGCCGAAAGCTTGCCAATTATTATGTAAGACCATCAAAAGAGCCTTCTCTTGCTCAAGAGCCAGAGAGGCTGATATAATGACAGGTAAGGTCTCATTATCACCTAGATAAGCATATTTTAGGTGTGTCGGCAAAAGCTTTAATTCGAGTTTAGGAGGTGAAAAATAGATGGTAACAATGGGGTAGTTGTTTCAAACTCGAATGATTCCATCAAAGGTTCGAACCGAGTGTACGCAACAGTGTCGGATGGTTCAACTAACTCATCCGAAAAAGCAAAAGACTCCAATTCAGGTGATGAGTCTTCAAAGTCATCAACGAAGGTAAAGCACTCAAAATCATTATCCGCTGTGAAAGCTGCGTCGGATTCTTGGAGGAACGCACTAGTGGCGTTAACATTGCTGTGATCGAACAAAAAATTCTTGAATTCACAGTCCTCCTCCGCGATCTCATTGATCGAGCAAACATCGAGTACGCTAGCATTAGGCTCAGCAGGCTGACTTCCCAACTTGAAAATATTGAGCTCAATTGTCATATTGCCGAAAGATAGGTTCATTGAACCATTACGACAATTGATCACTGCGTTGGAAGTTGCCAAAAATGGTCGACCAAGTATTACTGGAATTTGGTTCCGGGGGTTAGCGACAGGTTGTGTATCCATCACGATAAAGTCAACGGGGAAAATAAAATCCCCTACTCTAATCAACACATCCTCCAGCTCTCCTCTAGGGTGGGTGATTGACCGGTCGGCCATTTGGAGAGTACAGTGAGTGGGCTTAAGCTCTCCAACGCCCAATTGCTCTTACACATAATAGGGTAGCAAATTGACACTCGCACCAAGATCTAATAGTGCTCTATTGATGTTCTTGTCCCCAATTGTTATCGAAATGGTAGGACACCCGGGGTCCTTCTGCTTTGGGGGTAAAGAATTTACAAGAGCATCGCTAATAGCACTAGCCACAAAAACTTTCTTTGGCACTTGCGACTTCCTCTTTTTGGTGCATAAGTCCTTTAAAATTTTTGCATATGAAGGAACTTGCTGGATTGCATCCAAAAGAGGGATATTTATGCTAACCTGTTTGAACAACTCGACAATCTTCTCCATCTGTGGAGTTGGTTTATTGGATCTCAATCGATTAGGAAAAGGAACATTTTGAAAGGTGGTTGAGTCCAATTTTTGCGGATCAGATTGTCGAGTTGGAACGGCACCCCGTGTAGATGTGTTCGTGTTGTGAGAAATGGGTCCATTCAAGCTAGAAGAGGTAGAGCCATGTGAAGGGTGGAGAATAGGCTCTGAAGAAGAAGAAGAAGGTGAAGAAGATGAAGAAGGGCCACCGGCAGGGGTGTCATTGTTCATGCCCACATTGTTTTGCAACACTTTTCCCGATCTCAACGTGGTCACCGCATTTACGTTATGATTCTGCTGTTGATTTGCAGCATGTGCATGACCGGGGTTGGGCAGTGGTTGAGGTGGGAGCTTTACTTTTTCGCGCTCGCTCAAAGCTACATTGAGTTGTGCAATTTGTGCCTCAATAGATTTGATGCTTTGATCGTGTGAGGCACTGTTTTGCACCAAAGATTGGATAGAAGTCTCTAGTCTTGCTGTAGACTGTGCAGATTGCTTAAGGAACGCATCTAGACTTCTTTCGAGCGAGCTAACCTTATCATTATTAGGTTGAACATAATTGTTTGGCTGGTAAGTATTGTTAGGCACAAAATTGTTCACCTGATTAGGGTAAGGTTGCTGTTGAAATTGTTGCGGTTGAAATTGAGTTTGTGACGGTGCTTGTTGTTGTTGTGGAGGAGGAGGTCTTTGAAAATTGTTATTTCCTTGGAATTGTTGATTTTGGTTCCAAGCGAAATTTGGGTCATTCCTCCACCCCGGATTGTATGTCGAAGAGTAAGGATCGTTTCTTTGTCGTTGCTGAAATGCAGCGTTGACTTGATCCTGTCCTTGAGTAGATGCATTATAAGGACACTCTTCGGTTAGGTGCGATGGATCCGCACAACAAGCACAAACAGTTCTCGGGGGCATAACAGGGGCAGGAGAAGACGACGAGATTTTGGTCTCAATCGCTTCTAGCTTTTTCGTAAGAGCGGCCATCTCGGCCTTCATAGCAATCGACATTTCTACTTGATGTACGCCTGCCCTAGATTGACCACTAGAGAAAGATGATGTGGTCTTGGTACTCTCCCACTGAATTGTTTGCTCACTAAGATCCTCAAGAAACTGCCATGCTTCATCACTAGACTTGGAGAGAAAATGACCTTGACTTATGGTTTCTAGCCACTGCTTCGTTGCCGAGATCAATCCCTCGTATAATGTTTGGCAAAGTTGCCAACTTTCGATCCCATGATGAGGGCATTGAACCAGTAGGTCCTTAAATCTCTCGAAGCACTTCCAAAATGGTTCGGAAGGAAGTTATGAGAATTGAATTATTTCATTGCGGATTCTGGCAGTTTTGTGATGAGGATAGAACATTTTCAGAAAAGCTTTCACAAACTCGTCCTAATTTCTTATGGAATGTGACGCGGTGCTGTATAGCCACTTCTCGGCTAGGTCACATAAGGTGAAAGGAATGACCCTTAGCCTTATAGCGTCATCACTCAATTGGATCGTTTTCATCATAGCGCACACATTTTGGAATTTATTAATAAAGATATATGCGTCTTCAGATTCCAAACCATGAAATTTTGGCAGCAGATTGATGAAATGTGGTTTTATCTCAAAATTGTCCCCATTTGCCGGTGGGGGTGAAAGACAGGGAGGTAAAGAAGTGCGGATGGGGTAAAAGAGATCCTGGAGCGCAACTCGTGCGGACGCTTCAACAGGCGGCTGGTTAGGGTTATTCGCACCTGGCGGAGGTGGAATCATTCCCGTCGGTAAGGTATTGTTGGGGTTGAATCCCGACATGTCTTCGGTGAAAGAAGTTGAAGGTGAGGGTAAGAAGGTGGACGGAATTTCGACTTCGGTGTCGAAAGGTTCGTCGGTCGGTACCAACGAAACACGGACTAATTGGGCATCAGTATCCCTAGTCCAAAGTGACATACATTAAAAGGGATAGTGTAGTCAGAAAAAAAAAGAAAAAGACAGAATGTGGAGGTAAGATAACGTCAGTGAGGGAAAGTGGTGGAAGTGAGTTGCAAGTTTTCTTAGCGGCAAGTTGCAAGTTTTGAATAGGATTTTCCTTTTTTTTTTTATTTTATGTGAGAGTTTTGCAAAAAGGTTTTTGGGAAGGGACTCGTGACACAAATGTATCAACCACACATGCACAATCAGGCCTAGATCTAGGGTCGCCTAGGTCTGCTAGACAGCTCCTAATTAGGGCTAGAAATAGGACCTCAAACCGCCTCTTCACGGACAAGTACGGCCAGGTAAGTGGGAAAGAACCACCACTACAGTGGGCCTAATTAATAACCACTAGCCTAGACACCGCAATGTCAGTTAGGATAAACGGCCGATGCCTTATACTAGTCCTTTTCCTATTGAGCTCGATGTCCTTAGGTCTGAGTCTAGTCTTTTTTAATTAATTGTGGTCAATGCACATGCTTTAGGTGTTTTCTGGGGTCCTGGGAAGGGTGATGAAATCCCCACCCAATCTGAGTTTAGTCAGTTAGCCCCTTAAAGTCTAATTAACTTATGCAAAACAAAAATTCACTTGCAATCAAATTTTTAGCGCGGCGCAAAGAAACCTGCAGCAAATCCGTTATTTAGAAGGGGAGAAGATTTTTTTTAGCGCAAAGAATTCCTGCAGAAAATTTTTACGGTGGAGATATGGAGGTTGCAGAGGGGAGAATGAGAAAACTAACCATGCAATTTTTACACAGAGAACAGCTGAAAAGGCAGCGGTTCCGCCGCCTGGGGCCCACCTTTACCGCGGAAGCGCGGTGGAAAGGGGAGATCAGCTCCTGAAAAAAATTCGACTGCTCTGTTGTGAACTTTGTACTCTGTTCTGATATGTACTTTTCTGTTCTGACCTTCTGTAAAATTCCAGATTCGCAATCCTTCGCTGTTCCTGCAAGATTCAAACAACAAACCCTTCAAACAGACAAAAATTGATAAATTTTTTTTTATTTTTCTATTTCCTGATTTTTATGATTTTAAAAATTTAAATCAACCCGAAATTACACAAAAAGAAATATTACGCCATCCCCGGCAACGGCGCCATTTGATTCGTATGTCAAAAATTTAAGTTTACCGTAATCAGAAACGGCGTCGCTTTGCAGCTAGCCGGTGAATACGGGTCGATCCGCAGAGATGTGTAAATTTCTGTTTTTGTGTTTTCACGAGTTGATTCCATTGGTTGTTTGGTTTTTGTCGATGGATTTAAAAACTAATTTATATGATATGAAAGAACTCGTTAGGGTTAGGTCTAAGGTAGGGTTGATGAGATCAATATTGTCACCTCTTTCAATGCCGTTTGATTAAAGCTTTTTAGAAAATCATAACAATTATTAGCAAAGGGAATTAGGATGATTGGGAAGAAATGATGTTTCTTCCTCTAGATCCTTGTCCGTCCTTTCCTAGTATTTGCTACAATCTTCATGGACGCCATGTATGTCCGGCCTTTTATACTACGGTTCACCGTTACCTCGTAGGTAGGGTGCCGTAGGGGGCGGATCATACATGCGTGCATGAAGTTCTTGTTTTGAAAATGTGTTGGCATTGAAGGATGTGAGAGATATTCATCTCTCACGCCCTCCCTTGTTCCTAACCCTAACGAGCGAGGATTTTACTCGCTCATTAGGGAATTATCTAAAAACGACATTTTTGTTGTTATGTTTTAAAGTGTTTTGTTCAAATCTTGTGTTATACTTACTGCAGATTAAAAGGAGCTAAACTAGTTAACTAGGGCAAGTAATAAAATTAGAACTAAGGCAGGAATTAAAAGAATTAAAACTTACAAAAGTGATGCTCTAGATCTCCCAACAAATCTGAATTTTTATTGATTGAAAAGAGGCATCCATTTTACAGATTTGCGAGTACAATTTATAAGTGAACAGTGAAGCTAGGGTTACAGACTCACGCAGAATTGCAATTACAGATTTGCCCCTAAAAATCCCAACACCCGCACCGTCGCACCGACACAAGAAGTCGGTGCCGACACAGGCACCATAAGGCCACGGAACCGCGGCAATGATGGGCCTTGGGCCGCGGTTCCGCGGCCCTTTGGTAGCTTCATTCCACCAAATTTTCTGGTCTTCCTTCTGGGTGTTTGGGCTTGTTTATTCTTCATTAATTTTCTTTGTTTGGCTTCTTAGTCTTTTCCAGATCTTCAGTGAAAACTTGTAAGGAGCTTTTGACCGTTCACTTTGACATTTCGGACCGCACTGCTTAATACAATTGTAACCTGTTCTTCATGACTCGGATCCATCTTCTTGTTGGTCAAAAGTCTCTCTTTTGTATCATCTTCTGTCTTTTCTCACTGTCTTCGCTCCAAGAGCCTGTATCCTGTATCATGCAACAAACATGCGTCAAGAGTACCTGTTTACTTATAAAATGTATAAAAATGGGGCGTATGAATTGCAATATTATGATATGAACAGAAGGGCATTCAAGTAGGAACGCTGTATGCGAACATCTTAACCGTGTGCCTTTGGGTACAAAACAACATCTTTGGAAGTTCGCATAACACCGCTTTTTTCACCCCATCCATACACATTGTGCATATATTAATAATGAAGAACCCTAGCTATGACATGTGCACTGTGCTTTTACACTCGATTGGCGCCGGCAAGGGGCAGCCAATTACCCATGCCCGATGTTAGTAACACAATTGTGTCGCTATTTTCTTTCTGTTGAGGAATTCGATGATTTTATGCTTGGTGGGGTGCCCATTCGACCCCTTCTTGAGGGTGTCTCCACATCATACATGAGACTCCATGGGTTATGGTCGCGCACCGAGCCGGCCGAAGATGTGATGGCGAAGATGCTCAGCTCAAGCTCCACAGCGAGCGATGAAAAGCTAACCCCTGCCGTACAAGCACGCTTGCTACAACGTATCCATAGGGGGTAGAGAGAGTGTTGGGAATGCTGAAAAATTTTGATCAGCGTTTGACGAGTCTTGAACAGGGAATGTCTACCCTGCTGGCACGAGAGGAAAGAGCGAGATCGAGGGGTCATTGAACGGAAAGGAGTGAAGCCGGAACGAGTGATGCCGCATCTAGGAGATGCCATAGGCAGTAGTGAGGGCACTGCTGTGAATCAGTTTAGGGGTGGGGTTTTGTTGTAAATAGTTGTCCTTGCATTCTGCATCTTTACGTTTTTTTATATAAATATTTGTTCTTTTACTTTGCATATTTAAATTCCGCATCGCATTTTTCTGCATTGCATTATTATCCTATAAAAAATGAAAAATATTTAAAAAAATGAAAATTTTCAATATTGGCCGTTTTCGACTGAAGTTCGACATGATGGTTGACTAGTTAGAAAAAACTAAATCCTAAACTTAGTAAATTAGAAACCCTAAAAATAACCTTCCTTGAAGTATAACTATAGAAAATATACGTTCTTGCAGTTTATTTAGAAATAAGCAATTTTGAGTTCGTGGGCTAAGTTGAAATGAGGGAAGAGTATTGAAAGCTCTATTTGAAGAGTAAGTCTAAAAAATAATTCTGAATCTTAAGTCCAAATTCTGAAAATATATACCCTACAAATCGCACATACACGAATCTTGAAACTTGGGATAGTAGAGGATACCTAGAAATACTCTTGCCTGAAAGCCTAGAATGAAAGAAAAAACGGTATTTAAAGCTAACCACCAAAAGAGCATCATTGAAAAATATATCCGGTCTTGAAAAAAAAGTACAAGACCTGGAAACTGCTATTTACGCTTTAATTCTCACACATTTAGTAATCGGCTGATTAATGCCTCAGGAAGCTGTGATAGTCGCATGAAAAATGTGTGAGCAAATCCATCCGCCATTAATAAAGAAGAAGTAGTGCTAGGTAATTAAGGTAAGGGTATTATAGCTTGAATTGAATTTCCAAGTGTAGGGGTGATATTTACACACACGTAGGGTTATATGATCGGAGTTTGGAGGAGAGATAGGAATGAAAAATATGGCTTATATTTTCAATAGAGATGATAAAAATTCTGGATTTGAGATTGTGTTTTAGAAGGAAAACTCAAGAGACGCTGAGCGCTTTATAAACTGGCAAAACGATAGGATCTTAAGTTAAATGAAAAGGAAGTGTGAAGAATAAGGGATGATGATTTCTAAGTTAAAGATGATAGAGTTTCTTGCTAGAATGTTGAACTGTAGGATTAGAGTCGAAGGCCAATTTGATCGGATTTTGTGGGTAGTATCCGCTGAAAACCCTCAGGAGACAAAACTCCTCCTCTAGGGCAACCTAGAGCTTTAACGTCTTGTTGCACGAGCTCAGTGCAATCGCGTTCCCTGCGAAAATGAGGTTAGGACTTTTTGTGAATAAAATGGCTTTGCTCGGGACGAGCAAAAGATAAGTTTGGGGGTATGTGTTCATATCAGAATTTTGCACTTTATACCGCCCATTCTTGATCGCATTGCATATAGGTAGGTACTCTTGATCCGTGTTTGCTAAATAATTGCAGGTTACAGGTTCTCAGCTCTAAACAATAAAAATCAAGAATAGTCGCGACAAATTCAGGACAACTTCCAACAACAGATAAAAATACGGATCGCCGCTCACCATCCGTTATATGCCGCCTACATGTTCGAGGGACAAAATAGCAATCAATGGTCATTCATGCACAAAGCACAAGGAGGTAGCACAAGAACCAAGCTTATAATGCGGAGCTCAAGAAGATCAAGGCAAAAGTCCACATTCTTTTCATCTTTTTGGACTGTTGAGAATCCGGGAGAATAATGAAGAGATTCTGAGAAACCAAGTGTACTAAACAGAGAAGAACAACAACATGGAAAACCCCAGAAAAAACGACACTGCAATTCAACCAAAGTGCTGCGGAACCGCAGCCAATGTGGCACTTATGCGGCGGTTCCGCGGCCGGGTCAACTCAGTGATGGATCGGATTTTTGGGGTAGTTTTGTAACTTCATTTGGGCTCAGATTTTAGCCCTAAGGTTTCTTGTATCTGCCTATAAATAGCCCAGTTTCAAGCCAAGTAAAGGATGCTTTTTCTTGAATTAGGATTTAAGATAATAATTTGTAACTTCCTCTTCCTCTTCATCTATTCTCCATTTATATTATAGTGAGCTTTTTGAGTGAATGATGAATAAAGAAGAGTTCTTTTAACATGCATGTCTCATAATTGAGTTTTTATATTTTGCTTGTAATTTTATTTGTTAAAGTAGTTGTTGTTATTTGTTTGTTTGTTTGTTTTCTTTTTCTCTTTTCCTTTATCCTTACAACAATGATGCTTAAGTGTGATCCTTGCCTAAGTTAGGTCCCAAATAGCTAGCTGTGATTCTCTAATTCATTTCTTTCTATCTTCTTTCTTTGTTTTATTTTCTTTTTCTTTTTAATGGGTGAGTAGTTTCCTACTTGTTAGGATAGGATAAGGGAAGTTTGCGAGAAGGAAATCTCTCTCACTCTTTTCTTTGCCCAATATCTTGATTCAGACTCTCGTCAATTGAACCACAATCCGCTCCTTACGACATCCTATCCTACATGATAGCGGTGACACCGTAGTGAGACCGGTTGTGGTTGAATTGACCGGAGGTTACGGTTAAGAGCCAAGAACGGATGGACAAGGACCAAAAGGAAGAAACTAAGCGTTGGAAAGCCTAGCTTATACTCGCAAGTTTCCTTCCCAGTCGTGCTAATCTCCGTTGTTGCCGATTACCATAACATCGATATTAAGAGTGGCAACGAAAGAAGTGAGCGACTCCTAACCCAAACTAACCTAATCCTAACCCTAACAAGCTCTTTTTATAAATATTTAGCACATAATTAATCTTAAACAAACCTGGAAAATTTGGACTTAACTTGTTAAAACACTAAAAAAAAGATTACCATCTCTCCGTGGACCGACCCGTACTCATCTGGCTAGCTACCAAGTGAAACCATCTTGATTGCGGTAATTAAAACTAAGCACACCAAATATCTCTCAATCAGTAAACGAAATGGATATAAATGGATAGTCATATAATCAGACTATATCCATGTTTCGGTTCAGTCATGTTCATATTTATATGGATTGTATTCTTGTATTCATGGATTTATGTTGTATTGCAGTTATACTTGAATCAAATTCAAGATATATTATAATCATATTTGACCATTACTCGAACTGAGTCAGACTGATATAAAAGAAATTGAAGTCCTGAATTAGTTTTGATGTTATCGGTAACTGCTGCATATGGACTGCAGGATTTGTGTCTTATTCCAAGACAATTACCGTGTTGATAACACCGATTTTAGGTTGTCTACCTTAGATAGGCAAGCACCCATATTCTCCGGCTCCTTGAGACTCAAGAGAACTGGTCTCGCTTTAACCTATATTTACTACGGTCCTTATTGTAAATTAATATAACTTTAGGGGGTTTTATGAAAAATAGTTTTGATATATTTTCAAAATACACCTCAAGTATTTAATTATAGTCTTTAGGGTTTTCATAATTTTAATTTTTTATAAAGTGAAATATTTTAGTGGATATAACCTAGATTTCATTGTATATGGTATTTTAGTGTAATAATGGAATTGTATTGAATTACAATGGTAGTTTCACAAAATTTATGATTCCTTTGATTTGGAAAACATGGAATATATATAATATATTTAAATTAGATATTTTGATAAAATATATATATATATATATATAATATTTATAAAAAATAGAATTTTCTTATTAAATAGAAATCACATTTTTTTTAAAATTACATTAAAATTCCATCGAGATCGAATGCTCCTTACGGAGGACTGCATCTCGATCTACGAGGCCCGAGGATGTGCGATAACCCGCACCATCCCGATCGGGGTTCCCCAAAATGGGTTGTAGAGGCGTATTTATAAGGAATTAAATAACACTTTTTAAAGAAAACGGTTTTTGAATGTTCAAGGTATTTAAGTGTAAACTCGTATTTTCCCATATACTAATGTCCCAAAAGCTATCGTGCTATGTAAAAAATGTGTGTTGTGATGAGTTAGGTCATTACCTCTTGATTTTTCTAAAGGGAATACAGGGGAATATGTTGCATTGTGTCGAAATTAAAGTATATGGTATTTAACCGTAAAAATGCGATAAAAGTTGCATGATAGATTCTTTTGAGATGAAACTTATTCTAATGTGTTTGTTAATGATTACTAAACAATCTATTAAAAAAATTTAGGTTTTTTATTAATAAAAAATTAGATTTTTAAAGAAAAGAGAATCGGAAGCCGGAGTAACTCCGCTTCCGACGAGTTTTAAAAAAGAGAAGTTTTAAAATAGAAAAAGAGGAGGGAAGAGGGGAATTACAGATTTTCAAACAAGAGGATAGAGATGGGAAGCTATTGGAACCGTCGGGGAGTCGTTCTGTCGCCGGATTCTTCTTGAAACGTCGTCGTAACTTCGTTTCTTGCTAACTCCACTTGTACAACTTTTTGGACTTAGAATTTTTAGAGAGTTTTGGCACTAGATTTCTGAATGAGAGGGGTAAAATTTAGTATGGTATTTATAGGGAAAATTAGGGTTTAGGGTAATGAAGAATAGAATTAAAATGTGCATTAAAAATGGATTAAATAGGGGATTTATCATTCTCTGGATAAATACAAAGAAATCAAACAATATGGGAGTAGTGGGGTAGGCCAAGGGGTGCTAGGGTTAAATTTTGGGAGCATTTGGTATGGTTTGGATCGATGGTGCCGGACCAAATCAAGATTTCGTCGGTCATCTTGGAGGGGATGGGGCTTGGATTGGGGTCACGTGTCGTAGGCTGTATAAATAGCATTTTCCACAAGTTTTTTTTTATTGCGACTTTTCATTTTCGTGCAGTGCACGTGCAAACCTTTAAGCTTCTAAAAGTTTAAAAGAAAAATCAATAAAAATAATATTTGGCTGAAGGGATTTGAAGACAGGGGCTATGTTACAGCTGTGCACGGCTTTACCAATGAGCTACAAGTGCTTTCTTGCTATTCAAAAGCAAATTAAATTTATAACTTATGCTCAGGCTTAGGTATTCCTTTCTGTATTTTGAAAAAAAATCTGTACAGAATGTTTAGGGTTGTTACATTCTACTCTCTTTATAAAAATTTCATCCTCGAAATTTATAGAAGGAAAGTGTAACAGGTTCAAGAAAAGTTTGGTGATAGAACTATTGATAGTGCATGAAAAATATTTGGAAGAACGAAAGAATGCAAAAGTTTTGGAAAGATGTGAGGGAATTACCGTGGTTACCTTGGTCTACAGTCTTGGCTTCTACGGCCGCTAATGTGTAAGCCTGACGTCGGGGTACATTCCTCCTAGCTGGAGGCACATTCCTCTGTCTGTGGGGCATGTTTCTCTGCCCTCGAGGCTTGTTCCTCAGTGCATGATGAAATTGGCGTGGAGGCTATGCAGGAGGTTCACGTAGAGGTGGATCTAGAAGAGCTAGTCGTGGAGCAGGTTCCTGGATGGCTGGCCGCTGCGGATAAGTGTTGTGAGTTGGAACTATGTTGCGCCTATAAGGACATGTTCCAATTCCATGATTGGATACACCACAAACTAAGCCCAGGCCTTTTGCTCGCCTACATTCCTTCCACATGTGTCCATCTCTCTTGCAGTAGAAGCAAAAATCTGGATTTGAACGGTTATTTGTTTCTTCCGGTCTCCTAGGTTCAAAAGTTAGCCTTGAAGAGGCTCCTCCTGCCATCTGAGTGGCTGGATGCTTCACTCCGGCAGACTGAGGTCTGCCCTTCTTCTTCACCACTATCTCGTATCGACGGGCAGCTTTCAAAGCCAGGTCATGAGTTGGGAAATCCCTTGTAGCTAAGGCAGCTTGGATTTCTGGATCTAACCCTTGCTGAAATCGTCTAAACCTGATCTCAGCAGTCAGTATCAAGTGCGCCGCGAACCTGTTGCTGTCTTGTGTTAGCTGTGTAGTATGTAATATTATAAAATCGAATATTGAGACATATCTTACTTACTGAGCATGGTAAACTCAGTATCATAATCATCCACAGATTTGGTCCACATCAAACCTTGTTGTAGATGGATGAATTGTTGTTCCATATCAAATCGGGAAGTCTATGGAAAGTACTTCGCGTCGAACATGTCGCGAAAGATTTTCAATTCGATCGGCTGGTCAAGACGGCTTTCTTCCGCCTTCCACCAAACTCGGGCGTTGTCGGTGGGTTGCAGCTTCGCAACTCGAACCCAAGTGATCTCTGGCACTTGTGTCGCTGCCAGGTCATCCTCAATACTTTGAACCCATTCTTCAACTTCCAGGGGGCTCTTTTTCCTGATAATTGCTTGGGGTGCAAGGCCCGAAATGGCTTTACCCCTGGGGCTTCCGCTTCTGGCCGGTTCATAAATATAGCTGTCTGCTGCTGCTGTCCTTCCAGGAGGCTGCAAACCGCCTCAAGCAGTACCATCCGCTCATTGATCGAAGCAGCGAAGGTAGGTGTAAGCGATAGAAGTGGTGGAGTGTTGTTGAAGTTGGTGCTAGTTTTGTTTGGGGAATCTATAACCTTAAAAGAAAATTTTGGGTTATGACAGATTCAAAATATATGAAATTGGATGATTCAAGGAATATGTAAAGAATGTTTTTAGTTGCTGGTTCTTATGTTATATTGCTTAGGACTTCATGCAGAATTGACCCGCATGTCCATGTAGAACTGGCCTGCATGGTCCATACAGAGCTGACCTGCATGGGCCGCCAACAAAACCTGTCACGTCCGCTTCTCGGTGTACAGGGAGGGGACGCGATGAGGCCGCTATGTATTTACTCAGAAGTAAACACACTAAGCGTATCTAAGCGATATAAAGAAAATGTACACAACATACATCAATGTAAAATGAACAGCAACTTTATTTATTAAACATTCTTTTACAGGTACAACTGGAAATGTAAATACATGAATGGAAAGCAATGCCTAAACAATGGTATAACTGAAATGAAAAATATGTACAAGTGACTATGGCTCGGGGTCTTCAGTGTACTGCTCCAAGAGCTCCTGGATGGTCTCGATCTCTAGTGCGTCTAATACACCTGACAACATTCCGAAGAAGAATAGAAATAGGAATGTCGTCAGCAAACAATCGCTCAATAAGTCCCAAAGATAGGTAGAGATAGAATAGACAGAAGGAGAGTATAACTAGTAATGTTTGATTATAATGTTAACGCAGTTGTTTGTAGCTTGGTACGGAATATGCCAGTGTATACGTGAGAAGTCCAACTTACACCGTGGACTTTGGTAACCAATAGTACAAGGCTCCGTCGAAAATACCACGGAACAACGTCATAGATGTAATAACGTCTTTTAGTAACCACCTCGTGCCACCCTTCACATGTTCCATACCAGTCTACCCGTTTAAAACCCCGTAATGTTTATTGTATTGTATTGTCTTGCAGTAAATGGAAAACTTTCTGAAACTATGATATCAGTAAATGGAATGGATATAAATGGATAGTCATGTAATCAGACTATATCCATGGTTCGGTTCGGTCATGTTCATATTGATATGGATTGTATTCTGGTATTTGTGGATTTATATTGTATTGCAGTTATACTTGAATCAAATTCAAGATAGATTATAATCAGATTTGACCATGACTCGAACTGAGTCAGACTGATATAAAAGAAATTGAAGTCCTGAATTAGTTTTGATGTTATCGGTAACTGTTGCACATGGACGGCAGGATTTGTGTCTTTTTCTAAGACAATTACCGTATTGATAACACTGTTTTTAGGTTGTCTGCCTTAGATAAGAAAGCACCCATATTTTCCGGCTCCCTGAGGATCAAGAGAACTGGTCCCGCTTTAACCTATGTTTACTAGGGTCCTTATTGTAAATTAATATAACTTGAGGGGGGTTTATGAAAAATAGTTTTGATATATTTTCAAAATACACTTCAAGTATTTAATTATCGTCTTTAAGGTTTTTATAATTTTAATTTTTTATAAAGTGAAATATTCTAGTGGATATAACCTAGATTTTATTGTATATAGTATTTTAGTGTAATAATGGAATTGTATTGAATTGCAATGGTAGTTTCATGAAATTTGTAATTCCTTTAACTTGGAAAGCATGGAATATATATATAATATATTTAAAGTAGATATTTTGATAACATTTATATATATCTAATATTTATAAAAAAATAGAATTTATTTATTAAATAGAAATCACATTTTTCTAAAAAATTGCATTTAAATTCCATCGAGATCGAATGCTCCTTACGGAGGTCTGTATCTCGCTCTACCAGGATCGAGGATGTGCGATGACCCGCACCATACCGATTGGGGTTCCCCAAAATGGGTTATAGAGGTGTATTTGTAAGGAATTAAATAACACACTTTTTAATGAAAACGGTTTTTGAATGTTGAAGGTATTTAAGTGTAAACTCGTATTTTCCCCTAAACTAATGTCCTAAGAGCTATCGTGCTATGTCAAAAATGTGTGTTGTGATGAGATAGGTCATTACCTCGTGAGTTTTCTAAAGGTAATACAGGGCAATATGTTGAATTGTGTCGAAAGTAAAGTATATGGTATTTAACCATAAAAATGCGATAAAAGTTGCATAATAGATTCTTTTGAGATGAAACTTGTTCAAATGTGTTTTTTAATGATTACTAAACAATCTATTAAAAATTTGTAGGTATTTTATTTTAAAAAAAATTAGATTTTTAAAGAAAAGAGAATCGGAAGCCGGAATAACTCCGCTTCCGACGAATTTTGAAAAGGAGAAGTTTTAGAATAGCAAAAGAGGAGGAGAGAGGGGACTTACAGATTTTCAAACAAAAGGAGAGAGAGGGGAAGATATTGGAACCGTCGGGGAGTCGTTTCGCCGCCGGATTCTTCTTGAAACCTTGCCGGAACTTCACCTCTTGCTAACTCCACTTCTACAACTTTTTGGACTTAGAATTTTTAGAGAGTTTTGACACTATATTTCTGAATAAAAGGGGTGAAATGTAGTGTGGTATTTATAGGGAAAATTAGGGTTTAGGGTAATGAAGAATAGAATTAAAATGTGCATTAATATGGATTAAAGAGGGGATTTATCATTCTCTGGATAAACGCAGAGAAATCAAACAACATGGGGGTAGTAGAGTAGGCCAAGAGGTGCTAGGGTTAAATTTTGGGAGCATTTGGTACGGTTTGGACTGATGGTGCCGGCCGAAATCAAGATCTCGCCGGTCATCTTGGAGGGGATGGGGCTTGGATTGGGGCCACGTGTCCTAGGCTGTATAAATAGCATTTTCCACATGTTTGTTTTTATTGTGACTTCTCATTTTACGTGCAGTGCACATGCAAACCTTTGAGCTTCTAAAAGTTTAAAAGAAAAACCATAAAAATAATATGTGCTTAGGGGATTTGAGCACAGGGGCTATGTAACAGCAGTGCCAGGCTTTACCAATGAGCTACAAGTGCTTTCTTACTGTTCAAAAGAAAATTAAATTTATAACTTATGCACAGGCTTAAGTATTCCTTTCTGTATTTTGAAAAAATTCTATACAGAAAGTTTAGGGTTGTTACAAGCTCTGTTTGATCAGTCCCCTTTTTGTAAAAGGGCTGGACACTTTTATAAGTTCTGACGCTGACCTATGACCATGTGGGCTCTCAGTCATGGGGATTGCCCAATAAGTGTTAAACACTTTACCCATTTTTGTCTTTGTATGGAGTGCTAGGCACTCTTTATGGCGCCCACGTGCGAAGCACGTGAGGCGCTAGGCGCTGCTTAGTGAGTGCTAAGCACTCTTTTCTTCTGTGGCGCCCACGTGAGGGACACGTAAGGCGCTGGGCGCAGCTCATTGAATGCTAAGCACTCTCCTTTATGGCACCCACGTGAGGGGCACGTGAGGTGCTGGACGCTGAGCGCCTCTCATTGAGTGCTAAGCACTCTCCTCTATGGCGCCCACGTGAAGGGCACGTGAGGCGCTGGGTGCCGAGCGCCGATCAATGAGTGCTAGGCACTTTTCTCTGTGGCGCCCACGTGAAGAACACGTGAGGCACTGGACGCTGAGCGCTGCTCATTGAGTGCTAGGCACTTTCCTTTGTGGCGTCCATGTGAGGAACACATGAGGTGCTGGGCGTTGGGTTCTTTCTTTTATGAGGACCAGATTTCTTTCAAGAACAAGTTCCTCCCGATGAGAATTAAATTTTCAACTTGTGGGAGATCTGTCTTGTGTATCTCAGATCTAGAGAAAGAACTAAGTTCTTTTTTCTAAAGGATTAAACCCTTAGATATGTAAACGATATGATCTTTATTCTTTTTCTTTATCTAGATTTTTTGGGGAGGGAAATCTTCTTCTCTATTTCTTTTTGAAGCTCTCCTCTTCTTCTTTTTTAAAAGCTTATGGGGAGGTTTCTTCTTTTCAGACTTGAAGTCTTGGGTCCTTTATATAGTAGAGGCAATTTGTTAATTAGTTTTAAGAAATTTCTCATTAAGAGATCCCAATTGATTTGGGGATTTTTTACCCACCATTGGATCTTTGATCCAAGGGTTTCTGTTTTACAGAACAAGATTGGGGAAATATTTTCCCTTGCACATAATTTATTCTGCAGAACGGTGATTTTTAGTCACTATTGGATTTTAATCCAATGGTCCTCTGTTTTACAGAGGGTGTCGAATTTTATTCTATGATCCCACCGAAGGTATATTTCTTGTTTTAGAAAGATTTGAGAAATATTTCCTCTCAACAGAACTTTAATTCTGAGTCTTGATGATTGATCATCTCCGTTGGATCTTTGATCCAATGGCTCTATTTAACAGAGAGTAGAATTTAATTCTACCTGGGCGTCGGCGCTCACGTGTTGTGTACGTGGGCGCTAATTAAGGTTTTAATTCATTTGTATGCTTTGCACATTAGCGCCCACGTGAGGAGTACGTGCGTTGCCAATATAAGAGTTTTTAACTCTGGCACTGGCGCCTTCGTGGAAGGCACGTGAGGCGGTGCCTCTTAAATTTTGAACAGAGCTTTGCTCTTTATTGGGGGAAGCAATCCTTTTAGAGAGGGTGACTTCATCACCTGCGGGTACACTACCAAGCCAGGAGTCGTCCATTCTAAGATAATTTTAAAATATTGTCTAAGTACCCAATTTGGGAATCCCAAATCTAGATCTAAAATCATAGATCTAGTCACCAGAATCCATGATATACTATTCATATCCAACGTGGAGAAAACACTGTATGACAACCAAAATCTGACTGATTGTAGTGTAAGAACATCATTTCCTATCTGGAGTATGTCATCTAAATCATGGACAGTACTCTCTACATCCTTCTTACTAGATTCATGTTATGTTTTGATGAAGTCAACCACTTTGACTGTCACATCAAAATAGATAATCTGTCTCCGATATCCATACTTCAGTCTACGAATAGACATAAGTATCTTGCACACCTTCCGCTGCTCCCACTAACTATGATAACCCACTGGCAGAGTCATATACACGTGCACTTCCAAAATCCCATTTGGAAAGACGTTATAGTCACTCATCTGCCAGATATCATAGCCATGAACTGCATCAGCGCCAAGACATATCCATATGGACTTCAGCATAGACACTGAAGTAAAAGTCACATCATAATCCACAACGGATATTTAATGAAAACTCTTTACAACAAGTTTAGCCTTATTAGGTTAGCACCTTTCTACTTGCACAGATCTCGAAAGATCTACTTGCTCTTAATAGGTTTTACCCCTTCAGGAGCACCCGGCAAAATCCAAAATCCATGATTTGTTGAAATGCGTGGAGTTCATCTTGGATATAAAACATCTGATCACCTGCAAGTTACTGCTTCCTATGACCTACTGATAATTAATAGGGTCATCATTATCATGATGCTAACCTCCCTATCATCGTCTACGAGAAAAACGAAGTGTCTCTCGGGTGTCTGAGGTCACTTACTAAAATCTGCGGAGTGGCTAACGGTTTGTCCAGTCCAATTGAATCCTTTGGTCCTACTAAATTTTTGGTCACCGTTTGTGATTCTGGAATCACTTCCAATTCTACCATACTCCCACTAGTTTCATTTGCAAAAAGATCCTTTTATAAAATGGTGGCGAGTCAAGAACAACGTGACTATTGATCTTGAAAATGGTAGAAACAAAATCCTAGCGAATGCTTGGGATAATCCATAAACCACCATTACCGAAGCGTGTCTCGAGTTTGTCTGAATTCTGCTTTTAGAAAGAAACCGGATAACTCCATATCTTAACAACCTAAAGATATGTAACTATTCTATATCCATATAGAATCAATGCACTAATTTAGATGAACCAGATTCAAAAGTCATATAGTTGTTTCCAGTGCATATTACCTAATAGAAAAGGGCCAATACAGCATTACTTATCATGGTGCGCGTCCACGGATGAGTAACCTATGGGAAAGTCAAGTTCTTGATATTACTATGATGGAATACCCAACATAAGTATCTATATTTTCGATCACCTCGAAAAATCCCGATACTTCCAACGTATGGTTCTCTACTTTATTCTTATACCTACAAACTTTTCAAAATTTTTGGACCTTGCATTACTACGAATGTGTGTCTAAAACCAGAGAACTCATAGGTAAACCTGAATGAAGTAAAAGTACCAACACCTTTGTCCCGAAGGACACTATACAACATACATTTTCATGTATAAAACCCAAGAGTATACCAACTCAAATTCTGTGTTTTGTAAATAGAAAACTGTATCTTGGTTAAGAATGTCTTACACCGTTATTCAATGCACCTTACCTTATCCTCAATTGATAAAGGTAATTGTTTACAACACAATTTTCAAAATGTATATCTCACCTTATAAAAATAAAGGTACAGATATTTCATTTTAAAATTTGGTGCATAACAACAGTTATTCTATACGAAATATTTGACATCGGGTAAAAACCAGGCGATTTAATCCAATATCACTGATTACAACGAATTCCAATATTGCGGATCAAATTGCCCATTTCCCAATATTCTGCTCCTACTCACCATCTGTAACACCGTACAGATGTGAGATCCAAAACTGGTAAATACATACCCCTGGAGTCAGAATTGATTGGGAAAACAGTTCTCTATTATATGTACACGGAGAAACCGAAACATGAAAATGTTTCACAGGGGATGGTCAGGTATTCCTAGTAATGCATTTTCCATTATCCAGATTCATGACAGTAGTCGTAATTTCCTTTGACCTCACTTCAATCCCTTTATATGTCTCTATATCTTACCTTCTGCACACCATCCTTAGGCTAATTGGTTTTCTTCCTTCCCTATTTTTCGACACCAGCCTGAGGTTTGGAAGAAGAAAATCTAATAAGCGTAACAGGTGTACTCTCTTAATACAAGGAGATTTCGCAACCTGAGAAAAGGTAAAGGGAAGAGACAACCGAATAATCCTATTCAATTTCTTCAGAACCTATGGCCATCATCGACGAAAGTAACTTCTTCAAGTTCTTATGTAACTATACGATGGTCGTTCCAAGTAATATGGATCATCGTAGAGATATGACGTGTTCTTAAGAAATAGAAAGGGTAAAGTAGGAGTGGCAGGGATATATGCGACTTTGTCGCGAATTAAGACAAGCTAAAGCCAAGGGTATAAAAAAAGGTTCTGTCAAATTGGTTCATGAGTTTTTAAGGTAAGTCGTGGGTCGCTGTACCAGAGAGAGAGAAAAGAAACACTCAGCGTGCACTTTATTAAGATTAGATTGGTTATCACTTTATCTGATCAGGATGGCTCCCACTGTTTTCTCGAATTCTCCTTCAAACCCTAAAAGGAGAACTAGTCGGGATCATTTACACTTTTACAAGTTTGCTAACCGTTCAGTCAGGCCAGTGTTGGTACTCCGAGGGGGTCCCCCGTGCTTTCGCACGGACCCAATTAATAACCCCGTTTCCGCAGAGGCGTAATCTCGTTAACACTTTCTAAACACCTGATAGGTTAGCTAATTATGAAGTGAAAAATCTCCCGAGGAGTAATACATACTCATCAGTGAGAATCGGGACCCAACTATCATCATGTGATAACTTGACGGAATACACTCAAGTCAGCACACTCCAGAAGGTATGCGCATGCCTGGCAAGTTTTCCGTATGTTTGAAACTCCTGATAGTTTTTGCCCCAAGCGTCTTATAATCTTGACGAAAGCCAACAAATCATAAGTCGCAAGTCAAGTTCTACCCGTCTTTGTCCTGATCAATCTAAACCCACCCATACTCGCCCTTGACGAAGGCCAACATGGCTGTACGACTGTCCTAGATTAATGCATATCCATGCAACAGAAAAGTAACACATAACTACCATACATTATGCCTTGACAAAGGCTAACAAACATAGCATGAATACTAAGTGCTACCCGTTGTTTCCTGATTAAAAGATCAGGAATTACCTCAATGAGGTATCACATGTGCACACGTGACCAAAGGGCGCGTGAGGACACGTGATGGTTAAAATCTCACTAAACAGAGACGAAAAACAAAAGAAAGGGTGACAGATGACTCAATTGGGGTCACCTGCTCACACGTGACCAAGGATCACATGTCAGCACGTGACAGGCTTTGAAAGCCCTACAGCTTAAATAGAATTTAATTCTAAAAATAATCAGAATATACCTCAACGAGGGTCACGTGCTCACACGTGACCAAGGGTCATGTGCCAGCACGTGACAGGCTTTGAAAAGCCTTACAGTTTAATTGAATTAAAATTCTGAATTTCTCTAAAATCTTTCCAAATAGGAAAGGATTAAGGAGAACCGTTGGATTAAAAATCCAGGAGTGATTAAATATCACCAATTTATGGAAAAATCTTAGATAAGGAAAGATTTCCCTAGATCTCACCAAGAAATAACAAACAGAATATCTTTGGATTGAAAATCCAACGGTGAATAAAATTCACTTAATAATCTAAAGGCTCATATTAATTATGAAAACAAAAAAATCTTTCAAAGAAAGATTTGCTAAACAAATTGATTTTTTCCCTCCTCTTATAAATATGAGCCAAGAGAAGAGAAAGAGAGAGTTTTGGATATAGAGTTTTGGAATCTTGAAATTGGAGAGAGAAAAGAAAAGAGAATTTAATTCTCTACAAAGAAAAACCCTAGGTGAGAAAGGGAAATGGATCAAAACTTCAAACAGAGAATTTAATTCTCAAAACTAAGAGTTTAACTCTTCTACACAAAAGAACTTAGTTTTTCTTCTGGTTGAAGATCTGTAAAGAGCACATCTCCCCATAAGTTGAGAATTTAATTCTCATCGGGTTGAGATCCTGCTATGCAGATCCAAAACTTAGAGGGGGAATTGAGTTTAGAGAATTTAATTCTCCCAAAACAAAGTTAGGGTTTAACCCTATATGAGAATTTAATTCTCCCAAACTCATAGGAATTTAATTCCTTCAAGATGAAACTAGGGTTTAACCCTATATGAAAATTCAATTCTCCTAAAATTATAGGAATTTAATTCTTTCAAGATGGACAGAACAATGGTTTAACCCTAATTGAGAATTTAATTCTCTCAAATTCACAGGAATTTAATTCCTCTTAAAATAAAACTAGGGTTTCACCCTATACAAGAATTTAATTCTTTTACATATATGGGAATTCAATTCCTCTAAAAGAAATTAAGGTTTAACCCTACATAAGAATTTAATTCTTTCATAATAGGAATTTAATTCCTTCAAAATCATGATTAGGGTTTAACCCTACAGAGAATTTAATTCTCAAAATAAAATAAAGAGACTAAAGAGATCTCTGTGCATGAAAAGGATTAAGGCCACGTGACCCCTGAAAAGATCCCCACAAATGAGAAGGAATTAGCTCTGAGGCAATGCCTCATGTGCTCCCACGTGACCCTCATTATATATCGAACAAAAGCAAAGGCAAAATCTGACTGGGGCGCTCTCACGTGTCACCACGTGACCCCTAATAAATGTTCTAATAGGTTAGGGCATGAGTATACATCACGTGCCCACACGTGATGGCTATAAAGGTGTTAAACACTTATCTGCAGAACAAAGTGAAGGGGATCTGGCCCCCACATTTTGATGCCATCACGTGCTCCCACGTGATCCCTCCCTCTTTTAGTGTTTAAACACTAATCTGACAATTTTGGTGCCAGTGTTTAACACTGTTATCTGTTAGTGTTTAACACTAATTTGAAAATCACATTTCTAGTGCCTAAACACTAATTTGATAATCTCGTTACCAGTGTTTAACACTACCAGTGTTTAACACTGTTGTTCTTTAGTGTTGAACACTAGCTTCAGCCCAATTGGATAATTTTCTAAAGGCAAAGCCTCCCCTTCAATGGACCAACAGAGGACCAATATTCCAAACTTGATTGGACTTAGCCCAAGAAGGCCATAAGTCCTCAATTCAGACTTAACTGAGCCAATGTGCTCATAATATAATTAATTGGTCTTAGTTCCAAAACTGGGCTATAGATCATTTGATCCACCTAGGTTCAAGGGTACATCTCTTCACTCCTTTGATATTTGTCGTTGTAATTCCTCAACGTCTTCAAAGAGGTGACGGGTCCCAACAACCATACATTTCATGGACTGTGGGATCCTTAAGCCCACGGAGTATGATGTCCTTAACCTCGACCGTGATGTCTTAAAACTAGCAATGGACTGTGAGGTCCTTAAGCCCACGGACTATGATGTCCTTAACCTCGACCGTGATGTCTTAAAACTAATATCGGACTGTGGAGTCCTTAAACCCATGGACTATGATGTCCTTAATCTCGACCGTGATGTCTTAAAACTAATATCGGACTGTGGAGTCCTTAAATCCACGGACTATGATGTCCTTAACCTCGACCGTGATGTCTTAAAACTAACATTGGACCGTAATGTCCTTAAACTAATTATCGACCGCAATGTCACTAAACTAAACAATAGAGCCCAAATGCTCTTTTGTTGGATCTAAACGATCCCGTTAGGTTGATCTTAGTCTAGAATTAGACTAACGTGTCCTTAACAAACATTTAAGTTGATCTTAGCCTCAAATAAGGCTAACGTATCCTTAAACCAAACCCCTAAACCCAAATCTAAGAAAGATAAGGATTTGGACTAGTCCACGCCCTACGGGCAACAACATAACTTAGTCTCCGTATACAATCCACGGGCAACCAAACACAAAACAAACACCCACGACACGAAGTGACCATATGGAGAAGGAGAAAGTTGTTACCACGATGTGGTAGCGTAATTAACTGCAGGGGCTTGCACCTGTAGGGAAGAGCGTCCTCACAATAAAATACCCCTCAAATGAGGGGGAATCTGACGAAGTCTGCTACATCGGCCGCATCCGTTTAAACCTTCGATACACGGTGCCATAAATCAACTTGGCATCTTCGGAGAGGTGGACGGATAGCACCAATTAGTATATGCCCCGAATTTTAGGCAAGACGTCCGTCTTGCGCCGTCTTTCGGAGCGGAACAGATTCTGGCACGCCCGGTGGGACCTTTTCCTCTTTCCACTCCACACTTCGTGTGTCGTGTTCGCGAACGAATCGCGGTTTTCTTAATGGTTGCCCTTGGGTTTCGAGGTAATAAGATTTGGCGTTTTGCTTGGTGCAGAAAGCAAAGGATCAATGGCGTTTACCTGCTCAAAGTGTTCCACATGCAACTGCAACCTGCATCCTGCCTCAACTGGGGGCATAGCTTACGGGCCCCAAGCTGCTTCCCTGTTCACCATGCCCGTGGAACAGGCCACTCAAGCCACCACAGGATTGTTTTTCGGGACCATGCTCCCTCCAACGAGCTTCACCGCTCCTCTACCAACACCGGAAGCTCCCAAGAAGTCGGTCTTTGATCGGTTTACAGCTACTGCGGCCCCTCTCAACGGGTCGTCCAGCACCGGCACCTCGATCTTCTCCAGATTGGGCCAAAATTCCTGTGGGCCCACAATGAAGCCTGCAATCCCAGAGAAGGTTATTCCGAAGAGAGTAACCAACCCTGCTCCTGAAATCGTCAAGGCAGCTTCTCCTGCCAAGGAGTCGGTCTTTACAAGACTGACTGTCCCAACTCCCACTCCTACTCCTGCTACTCGAAAGACATCAGTCTTTAACAGGCTGACACCAGCAGCAGCCCCTCACCTGAACAGGGGGAAAGACGAAGCCATCCCCGTCATCGATCCAATACCAACGGCTCGACATGCTCGACGTCGTCACTGGCGCCGGGTAAGGAAGGTTGGGGGCAACTCCCCCTCTGGGCTAACTCCACCAGCCCCAACGGCGGAAATTAATGTTGTTGTTCCAACCGGGAACAGCTTCGAGCTGCTGAATAAGGTGCGTAGGAATTCTCCAACAGCCGTTCTGAAAAGATCTCCTCCTCCGGTGGAGAATGTTGCGGAAACAAAACCAGAACAGTCCCCTCAGCGGCTGTCCTCCAAGATCTACAAAGTCTGGCGGCAGGTCCGGAACTCTGTGGTTGATCAAGATTACCCTCGCCGACAAAAAATGGCGAAGGTTCAACAAGAAGAAAGCCATCCTGCCAAGCCACGAAAAGCTATCTGGGTGCCCACCGCGACGGCCCCCTCAACTTCAACCGCTCATAAGAAGAGAGGCCGGAGAAGATCCTCGTGCCTGCGGAAAATGTCAAAGGCACTGAGCCCAAACGCCCTAAGTTTGGGGGCATGGTGGTGCATACTATTTACATGGCATCCGGGAAGGAGGATAGCCGCGCTTCTACGGGCCACTGACCACTCACCCGATCCATCAAGAGAGCTCAGGAACAGCAACAGCAGAAGCTTCAGGAGATGCTGACTGCCATGGCCGCACTCACCGGGCCAAAAGAAAGCCCGGAGGCGTCATCGGAACAACGTCATGAACACGAGACTGATGCTGAATTCCTTCGGAGAATGCTTGAAAAGAAGGACAAAGAGGCTGCGGAACAAGCGGCCAATATAAAGCAAATGGCTCTTCTCTTCCAGGACATGGTCGGGTTAATGATACAGCCGGATCCTCCAGCCGAAGACCCCTCCGATCATTATTGAAGACGACAAAGGGGAAACATCGAATCCCCTGCCAGCTCTGTCAACAGCTAAGGAGGAGACAATCTCTAAAGCTGCCTTGGATGACTATATTGCCCAGCAAATAAGAGTTCACCACGTAAATGAAGCGGCTGGCCAGATCGTGAAGACTGGGCGACCGTATCCAGGCCGGTATGACCAGATAAAATACCCGCCGGGATACACAATCCCCAAATTCCATGTGTACAAGGGGACGGGAAATCCCCACCAGCACGTCTCCCAGTTCAGACCTCTATACGGCAACACCGGGGGCGATGATAAGCTTCTGCTCCGTCAATTCGTCGACAGCCTGTCGGAGACTGCATTTGAGTGGTACTCCGAGCTTCCAAACGACTCCATCAAAACTTTAGCAGAGATGGAGTTGTTATTCACCCAGCGATTCGCGAGTGCCGGCGAACGCACCCCAATAACAGCGTTGATCAATGCAAGGGTGAAGCTGGGCGAAACTTGGGTTCAATACGCAATCCGATGGTGAAATCTGTGGGCGAAGTGCGAACAGCGCATCGAAGAATCACCAGCGGTGGGCATGTTCGTGGGCACCTTAGAGCCTCATGCAACTATTTCACAGTTCATGATGTTCTTCAAACCGACCACATTCCAGGCTTTAATCGACAAGCTAGCCCAGATGGATCAGATGGGTCACATACCGTCTCCCCCGAAACCGGAGCCGTGAAATGAAAAAGGTAAAGGGAAGGCGACCTTCGTTGCGAACACCCAACAGCAGCCCAGTGCTCCGAAGCTAACGGATCAACTGGAAGAGAGACGGCGCTATTATAATGAGAAGATGAAGCGTCCTTACTCTTTCCCACGAGACAAAACGATGAGATTATTCGAGCTGGCGATGCGCAACAGGCTTATCAATTTGCCGAATCCAAAGCGACCACTGCAACTCGGCGAAGCGAATAATCCCAATTATTGTCCTTACTACCAAACGATAAGCCATCCAATTGAAGATTGCTACGTCTTTAAGGGATGGATCGAGGATCGGTTCCAACAGGGCAAGTTTGCGTTGTCTGAGAAGTGGAAAGTAAGCCCACCACAACCGCACTCTCCTAAGAAGATGGAAACACCGGGGGCAACATGCTCTTTCGTTGAATAAGCTCCATGGGAGATAGCTCTTTCGGCCAAAACCAAAAGAATGCTGAACGGTCTCTATACATGCCCGGCGATCAGATGGAAGAATCCTTTGGAACCTGAGATCATCGAGGGGATGCTGAAGCCGCGCCCAACTCCAAAGATTGGTGGTGATAGCCAAAGCGTTCATACCCAGCCATCGAAATCTTCGAAAAAGAAGAAGAAATCCAAAAAGCCCGTGAAGCCTGGCGACAAGCGCACGGACCTGCAGAAACAGATTGACGCGCTGGAAGAATATAACCAGAAGGCACGAACTCCAATCACGCTCCAAGAGTTCCTCAGCCACGTCCTTGAGGATGAAAATGATGGAGAAGACTCATCAGATGAATCTGAAGACTACGTAGCAAGTTGTCATGTGATCTCTCACTCATTGATAGATGATGAAGAGGCTCCTTGCACCGAGAGACTGGGGGCAGGACCCGAGCCGGAACTTCTATGGCCGTCGGACGAAGTGATCGACGCCTTCCTGAGTGAAATTCATCTGAAAAGTAAAGCCGATCGGGAGCGTGAGATGCCCATATTTGAAAAAGCCAAACACCGGCGATTGGACGAAAGAGTCGAGACACTCCCGCGGAATCAAGGGACATCCGTCGTGAATAAAAACAAGTTCAAGATGAGGAAAAAGTTTGCGAAAGCCATATCAGTGGGAATGAAGCTACCACCTTCCGAAGGAAGCACTCTTGGTGAAGACGAAATGTGCCCGAGCTATTGTTTATATCATCAGAAGATTGTGCACGCCACTGAGGAATGCAATGATTTTAAAAGATGGTCGCAGGGATATGTCGCTCACCGGCAACATTTTAAGCGGATAAAACGCAAAACTTGTCGGGAGCAGAGAAGTGCGACCGAGGAGCATAAAAGAATTACCGGCAACTGTCGCATGGTCAACGCCGGGGGATCGCAGGTTCTCACCTTCGGAAGCGACTCCGACGAGGAAATGGCTCTTGGCCCTCTCTTTAAAAAATCCCCCTTGGGGAAAGAGGAAGAATCGAAGGCCTGTGAAAATATTCAGCTACGCAACCGCACGCTTCCAGAAAAGAATCTCGGATCCACGAATAAGAAAGATAAGGGAAAAGAAAAGGTATCTGAGGATATCGCCCTAGATGACCAAGTCATCAAAGAGCTGACTGCCAAGGACCCGCTAAAGAAGAACAAGGTGGACTACAACGTTCTGGCACACATGAGGAAGCTACCCTCGCAGCTCAGCATTCTCGACGTCCTTCTATTATCCAAAAAGGCGAGAGATTCATTGATCAAGGCGCTACAAGAGCCAGGACAGTTCCAAGCTTTTCTCGCCGAAGAAAGGATGAAAGACGAGCTGGAAGAAGTACACACAGCCGATATTACCTTCGGCGATGAAGACCTCCTCCTTAGGACGTGCGAGCACAACCGTCCCCTCTATGTCTCCGGATACTGTCACGATATAAAGATAGGAAAAATTCTGGTTCACAATGGGTCTTCCGTCAACCTCCTCAACGTGAGAGTATTGAAGGAAATCTGCATGAGCGTTCAGCATCTCGCTCGCGATAAAATTACCATCTCCGGTTTCGATTCCCAGTCATCACGGACTCTCGGGCCTGTAATACTGACGCTGTGCTTCGGGCTACTCGTCACGGATATTAAATTTCACGTCATTGACGCCAAGACTTGCTACAATGCTTTGCTCGGCCGGCCTTGGTTACACGAGTACAACATCATCCCTTCTACACAACACCAGTGTATGAAGTACTTCAAGGATGGTCTCGAGTATACCGTGACAGGGGAGTTGAACCCTTTCTCCATGAACGAAGTCCGAAAATACGAAGATTGTAACAACTCCAATTTTGTATACCAAAAATTTGCTTTAAATATAGTGTACACTTGGAGTATTGATGTTGCTGGAAACAATTTAAGTATCTAATTCCTTACAATAATTACAAGAAGGAGCTTGTAGCTCATTGGTAACACCTTGCACTGCTGAACCAAGCCACCAGAGTTCGAATCCCATGCCCCACATAATTTTTATATCTTTTTGTTTTAATTTTTTTAGAAGTCAAACGGTCAAACAGCCATAACTCACAATTTATTGCGAATTAAGAAAATTAAAGTATGCTAAAACCTCCCACGGACCGAGCCCGACCCAACGGCACCCGACTCGGCCGCGACTCCGCCGAATCGGCCGGCGACGCGGGCCAGACTCGGCCGGCGCTGCCGGCCGGTCGGCCGAGTCGTCAACACGAAAAAGTTTCGTGTTGACCTAGTCTCTTCACCTGCATACTCTAAATATTTTGTACTGTTACAAAATTCCCAATAAATCTCTTTAAAGACCAAAATTAATGAATTTTTAATGTTTTTTATATTTTTTTAATATTTTTTTTAACCCTAACCCTAACCCTAGCCTAGCCCTATATAAAGACCCCTATACTCTACCTTTTCCCTTCACAACTCTAAGTCCACTCTCCCAAATTCTCGAGAACTCGGTACGAAGAGCGAGAAGCGAAGCGCTGCCGAAATCGACGACGGATTCCGGCGACCGGATCAGAACCTTCGCGACGTGTTCAACGAATCGACAACCACCACGTCCATTAGCTTCCTTAGCTTGTCCAAACCGTAAGTCCCACCTTCTTCTATCTCTCTTTTCTTTAAGATAAAAATACGACTTTTTGGAACCCGACGGAAATCGGACAAACCGATTTCCGATTCGGTTTTTCTATAAATTTCCACTTGTCACCTAATACATATTATTTACCCATATTCATGTTGACTGTTAATCACCCATAAATCAATTTAATCAAACTTTTTCACATGAAATGATAACTTCTTTGCAAAACCGTATTCTCTTCATAAAAATACCATGAAGTTCATTTTTCTTAGTTTAATTAATTCTCTCACTCCTAAATAGGTTTATCTTGATCACTAAACTTGTAGAACCCAATTTGAATGAAATTTCACACATAAAATGATAACGTTTTCGAATACCGTATTCTTGCGCTATAATACCTTTAAGTTTAACATAGCATGTTTTACCTTTAAACTTCACCAAAACTTAAAATAAGTCACGGGGTAATGACCTACCCCTACACACACTCAATATAACCCTAATTGATAAATATCAAAATACAGAATACGGAATTACAGGACTTTTCACTAAAATACCCTAATCTTTATAACCTTTATTGAAAGCTTTAAGTTGTAAACATTTCTAGATAAAATCTTTTAATAAAATGAAAACACGATTGGTCATGGACATCGATCGTTTATCTAAACTGTCTTGTGGTGCCTAGGCAAGTGTGTCTAAGGCTAGTGGTTTTTAATTAGGCCCACGACTGTGGTTCCTTCCCACTTACCTGGCACTTATCTGGCCGCAATTAACGGTGAAGAGGCGATTTGAGGCTTCTAATGACTCATCATTTAGACCTTAGAAATAGGCTAGTTGGTTTAGGAAACCTTAATAACTAAAATACGGAAAACTGTACTCTTTTGCAAATAAATACCCCATATTTATAAAACCGTTTTCCCAAATGAAAAGTATTTATAAACCTAACCAAAGTGCCGCTACAACCCACTTTTGGGGAACCTGTTAGGGATAGTACGGTTCATCGTGCACCCGCAGGCTAGTAGTGCGAGATTCAGACCTCCGCATGGAGCATTCGGTATCGAAATGTTCAAAATACGATATTTAGGGAAAATGAGATTTTTCTAAATATAATATTTATATAAAATTATTCATGTGTTAATATATATAATTATCATTTAAACACCTATTTTATCATAATATAAAGTTTCCAATTTTTCCTAAAATTCCAAGACTAAAAGTTACATTAAAATACCTTGAATTTCAGATAAAACAATTAATACTTTTATTAGGATATATTCACTAGAATAACACAAATAAAATTCACATTCATTATAACAATAAAGATGAATATTAAATACTTGAGGTGTATTTTGAAAACTATACAATAGTACTTTTTACATAAAACCCCCTCAAGTTTCACAAATTACAATAAGGCCCCTAGCTAATATTGAACTTCAAATTCTCTTCTTTTAGTCTGACTCGGGTTAGAGTCTGACTATTTCTGACTTGAATATGATTCAAGTCAATCTATATTCTTTTATATTCCAATACAATTTGAATACATGAAACCCTGAATCCAGTTAACAATATATTCTTTTTCACTGAATCAAACCATGGATATTCATCCATTATCCTGATATTCCATTTACCTGATTATACAGTTACAACATGTCTACTGATATCATGGTTTTGGTCAGTCACCCAACTTACATATTCCAATACCATATTACTGTTAAAACACTACGGGGTTTAAGGGGTAGATTGGTACGGAAGGTGTTAGAGGTGGCACGAGGTGGTCAGATTAAGACACCTAACCTGAATCCTATTGCTGTTGTACCGTGGCATAACGGTTCCTTGTACTTTCCTTTTGTCCTGATCTCTAGCATATAGAGATCCCCCTCGTATACACTGGCATCCTTCTGTACCAAGCTACAAACAACAGTGTTACACAATGTTCCATAATATTCAACAATATAAAACTTTAGAAAATACTGTTACTCTGTCATTCTCATTCTTCTTATTCTTTGGGACTTACCGAGCGACCTGTTCGCTGACGACATTCTATCTCTTTCTTCTTTGAATGTCGTCAGGTGCGTTGGACCAAGCTGATATCGAGCCCACCGGTGAAGATTTGGAGCAGTTCTAAGAAGACCCAGAGCTCTAGATAATTGTACCTTGTTCTTTCCAGTTTATTTCATTTCCTGTTATGCCACTGTTTAGGCATTGCTTTTCATTCCAGTTGTATTTTCTTTTCCTGCATTGTAAAAAGAATGTTATTAATAGAAATTGCTGTTATTTCTATATTATTCGTCTCTTGTGATTTACTTTATATTGCTTAGTTACGCTTAGCGTACATACTTCTGAGTATATACATAGCGGGCCTCGTCGCGTCCACTTCGCCGTATACTGGGAAACGGGGCGTGACAGGTTTTGTTGGTGGCCCATAAAGGTCTCGAACCTGCGACCTTCGCGTTATTAGCACGACGCTCTAACCAACTGAGCTAATAGGCCTGTTTTTATTTTAAAAGATTTTATTTAGAAATGTTTGTTAATTTGGAAAGTGAAGACACTTCGGAACAAAGAAGTTAATTTGGTCCGGGTAATGTGGAGGAAAGACACTCCAGGAGAATCCACGTGGGAAAGGGAGGATGAGATGCGTGCAAGATATCCGCACCTTTTTGTAAATTAGTCCTTAAATAAAAGTTGTAAATTTCGAGGACGAAATTTTTGTAAGGAGGGTAGATTGTAACAACTCCAATTTTGTATTCCAAAAATTTGCTTTAAATATAGTGTACACTTGGAGTATTGATGTTGCTGGAAACAATTTAAGGATCTAATTCCTTACAATAATTACAAGAAGGAGCTTGTAGCTCATTGGTAACACCTTGCACTGCTGAACCAAGCCACCAGAGTTCGAATCCCATGCCCCACATAATTTTTATATCCTTTTGTTTTCATTTTTTTAGAAGTCAAACGGTCAAACAGCCATAACTCGGTCGCGACTCGGCCGAATCGGCCGGCGCCGCCGGCCGGACTCGGCCGGTCGGCCGAGTCGTCAACACGAAAAAGTTTCGTGTTGACCTAGTCTCTTCACCTGCATACTCTAAATATTTTGTACTGTTACAAAATTCCCAATAAATCTCTTTAAAGACCAAAATTAATGAATTTTTAATGTTTTTTATATTTTTTAAATATTTTTTTAACCCTAACCCTAGCCTAGCCCTATATAAAGACCCATATACTCTACCTTTTCCCTTCACAACTCTAAGTCCACTCTCCCAAATTCTCGAGAACTCGGTACGAAGAGCGAGAAGCGAAGCGCTGCCGAAATCGACGACGGATTCCGGCGACCGGATCAGAACCTTCGCGACGTGTTCAACGAATCGACAACCACCACGTCCATTAGCTTCCTTAGCTTGTCCAAACCGTAAGTCCCACCTTCTTCTATCTCTCTTTTCTTTAAGATAAAAATACGATTTTTTGGAACCCGACGGAAATCGGACAAACCGATTTCCGATTCGGTTTTTCTATAAATTTCCACTTGTCACCTAATACATATTATCTACCCATATTCATGTTGACTGTTAATCACCCATAAATCAATTTAATCAAACTTTTTCAAATAAAATGATAACTTCTTTGCAAAACCGTATTCTCTTCATAAAAATACCATGAAGTTCATTTTTCTTAGTTTAATTAATTCTCTCACTCCTAAATAGGTTTATCTTGATCACTAAACTTGTAGAACCCAATTTGAATGAAATTTCACACATAAAATGATAACGTTTTCGAATACCGTATTCTTGCGCTATAATACCTTTAAGTTTAACATAGCATGTTTTACCTTTAAACTTCACCAAAACTTAAAATAAGTCACGGGGTAATGACCTACCCCAACACACACTCAATATAACCCTAATTGATAAATATCAAAATACAGAATACGGAATTACAGGACTTTTCACTAAAATACCCTAATCTTTATAACCTTTATTGAAAGCTTTAAGTTGTAAACATTTCTAGATAAAATCTTTTAATAAAATGAAAACACAATTGGTCATAGACATCGATCGTTTATCTAAACTGTCTTATGGTGCCTAGGCAAGTGTGTCTAAGGCTAGTGGTTTTTCATTAGGCCCACGACTATGGTTCCTTCCCACTTACCTGACACTTACCTGGCCGCAATTGACGGTGAAGAGGCGATTTGAGGCTTCTAATGACTCATCATTTAGACCTTAGAAATAGGCTAGTTGGTTTAGGAAACCCTAATAACTAAAATACGGAAAATTGTACTCTTTTGCAAATAAATACCCCATATTTATAAAACCGTTTTCCCAAATGAAAAGTATTTATAAACCTAACCAAAGCGCCGCTACAACCCACTTTTGGGGAACCTGTTAGGGATAGTACGGTTCATCGTGCACCCGCAGGCTAGTAGTGCGAGATTCAGACCTCCGCAAGGAGCATTCGGTCTCGAAATGTTCAAAATACGATATTTAGGGAAAATGAGATTTTTCTAAATATAATATTTATATAAAATTATTCATGTGTTAATATATATAATTATCATTTAAACACCTATTTTATCATAATATAAAGTTTCCACTTTTTCCTAAAATTCCAAGACTAAAAGTTACATTAAAATACCTTGAATTTCAGATAAAACAATTAATACTTTTATTAGGATATATTCACTAGAATAACACAAATAAAATTCACATTCATTATAACAATAAAGACGAATATTAAATACTTGAGGTGTATTTTGAAAACTATACAATAGTACTTTTTACATAAAACCCCCTCAAGTTTCACAAATTACAATAAGGCCCCTAGCTAATATTTAACTTCAAATTCTCTTCTTTTAGTCTGACTCGGGTTATAATCTGACTATTTCTGACTTGAATATGATTCAAGTCAATCTATATTCTTTTATATTCCAATACAATTTGAATACATGAAACCCTGAATCCAGTTAACAATATATTCTTTTTCACTGAATCAAACCATGGATATTCATCCATTATCCTGATATTCCATTTACCTGATTATACCGTTACAACATGTCTACTGATATCATGGTTTTGGTCAGTCACCCAACTTACATATTCCAATACCACATTACTGTTAAAACACTACGGGGTTTAAGGGGTAGATTGGTACGGAAGGTGTTAGAGGTGGCACGAGGTGGTCAGATTAAGACACCTAACCTGAATCCTATTGCTGTTGTACCGTGGCATAACGGTTCCTTGTACTTTCCTTTTGCCCTGATCTCTAGCATATAGAGATCCCCCTCGTATACACTGGCATCCTTCTGTACCAAGCTACAAACAACAGCGTTACACAATGTTCCATAATATTCAACAATATAAAACTTTAGAAAATACTGTTACTCTGTCATTCTCATTCTTCTTATTCTTTGGGACTTACCGAGCGGCATGTTCGCTGACGACATTCTATCTCTTTCTTCTTTGAATGTCGTCAGGTGCGTTGGACCAAGCTGATATCGAGCCCACCGGTGAAGATTTGGAGCAGTTCCAAGAAGACCCAGAGCTCTAGATAATTGTACCTTGTTCTCTCCAGTTTATTTCATTTCCTGTTATGCCACTGTTTAGGCATTGCTTTTCATTCCAGTTGTATTTTCTTTTCCTGCATTGTAAAAAGAATGTTATTAATAGAAGTTGCTGTTATTTTTATATTATTCGTCTCTTGTGATTTACTTTATATTGCTTAGTTACGCTTAGCGTATATACTTCTGAGTATATACGTAGCGGGCCTCGTCGTGTCCACTTCGCCGTATACTGGGAAGTGGGGCGTGACAAAGATGCAAAATACTTCTTGCCAGATTTTAAGGATACGGAAAGATGTCTCCAACCGAAGAACAAAGCTATCATCACTATTCCAGTCTTCGGGAGTGATACCGAGGAAGATAAAGAGATAGTTTATTCAGGGCTGCCTCGACGTAACAACCAGGGACCGTCCGCCCCCATGTTAATGCTGTATTCTCCGCTCGGCCGTCAATACAAGTTTTGGCTGGCGACAATCAGAGTCTGCAAATTATCATGGTTCCGCGGGAGCATCACAAAGAGCTCGATGCACTTAAAACTTATAATGTACAAGAACTACAGACATTTTACGTCCCTCCCAGGCGAGAAGGTGAACAGGCAATCCTATTCTACCGATCTGGAGAAACCAAAGTGGAGAAAGAAATTTGGCATGGCGCCGATTCTACGCTCGACAGGCTTCAGCCCATCCGTCTGCCTAGGTATTACACAGAAGGCTTAAAGAGGCTGTTGAGGCACCAGGGGGTACGTTTCAAGCAGACCATTCGACAAGCTCGGTTCTACAACAGGATTTGGGATGTCCCTGGGACTCAGCGCAAGTTGTCCAACGGGAGAATGGAAACGCTCGGGCTTGGATATGTGAAATCCGGGAAACGGGAACGAGTCCATGGTAGCTACGTCATATATGACTTCGATGAAGAAGAGGACGCCCTGTCAGAAAACGCTGACCCTGAACCAAAACAAGATCCTGCAATCAAGATGTCGAGTCCGTCGTTTGAAGACCGAATGGACAAGCTTATCAGAGAATCGGGTCAAAAGATCCGGAATGACCATAACCGTGAAATGGCCATTTACGAGAAAGCCAGGACGCAGCGCCTCCTTCAGTAGGTCACGGGGAATGACAATGCTCTTCCTTATCAACCCGTCATACAAAAGGCCCGACGCAGAGGCAAAAATAAGTCAAAAAGCGGGAAAAGCATTCGAAAGCGACAAAGCGGGACCAAGAAGCCACGCAATCAGGAATCGAGCAATCCGAATTCGTCCCTGATGAAGAAGATGAGTCGAGCATACTCTTTTCCTCAGAACAAAACACCGAAGATACTTGATCTCGCTATAAAACATCAAATGATTACGCTTCCGAAGTCCAAACACCCCGAGCAAGTCAACGAGATCTCCCACCCAGACTATTGCTCTTATCACCGAACAATAGGACATCCTCTCGAAAACTGCTTCACCTTCAAGAACTGGGTCGAAGACCAATATCAGCTCGGCAAATTCGCTCTATCCAGCAGCTGGAGGATAAATCCGCCACAAAAGCACGAACCAAAAGCCGTCCATACAGCGAGAGTAGAACCGGATCAAAATCGGTCTTGGAAGCGAGCTCGTACTTGTTATATGATAACGCTATCAAAAGAAGAGCCCGAGGATATGGATGACCTCCCCTGGTGCTTCGAAAACAATGATGACGATGTGATCTCAGAATTTCCACCGGCGCCGAAAGAGCTGGAAGATGGAATACATACCACTGCAGATGAGCTCAAGAAAATTGATTTGGGGATGGCAAATGACCCGCGGCCGACATTCGTCAGTGAACTGCTATCTGAAGAAAGGGTGGCTGCATTAAAGGACGTGCTCATACAGCATAGAGATTGCTTTGCATGGAATTATTCCGAAATGCCAGGACTAGATCCAGAGATTGCTGTCCACAAATTGGCAATATCTCCGGACGTTAAGCCAATCAAACAAACACTAAGGAGAATGCGGCTCGAGCTTGAGATGAGCATCAACGCCGAGGTCAAGAAGCCGATCGACTCCGGCTTCATCCAAGAAGTTCAGTATCCTGATTGGATCACCAACATCGTCCCGGTGATGAAGAAAAATGGGACGGTGCGCATATGTGTAGACTTTCGGGACCTCAATAAAGCTTGCCCGAAGGACGACTTCCCAGCACCAGTCACTGAGCTGATGATAGATAACACATCCACTCATGAAGTCTTCTCCTTCATGGACGGATCATCGGGATACAATCAGATAAAGATGCATCCCGAGGACCAGAAGCACAACGCTTTCCGGACCCCCTTGGGCATATTCTGCTACAAGGTGATGCCCTTCGGTCTAAAGAGCGCCGGTGCCACCTATCAGAGGGCCATGACGAAGATTTTCGATGAACTCATACATGAAATCGTTGAATGCTATATCGACGACCTCGTGGTTAAAAGCAAATCATACGAGTAACATCTCGAACATCTGAAGATCGTATTTCAACGCCTTCGGCAATACAACTTGAAGATGAACCCCCTCAAATGCGCATTCAGAGTTTCCTCGGGCAAATTCCTAGGATTTATTGTCCGGCACCGAGGTATCGAGATAGACCCGTCGAAGATCAAGGCGATCATGGAAATTCCCCCTCCAAAGACTCTTAAGAAATTATGGTCTCTCCAATGGAAACTCGCGTATATCCGGCGATTTATAGCCAATCTTTCCGGCAAGTGCCACCCCTACAGTCACCTGATGAAGAAGGGAACCCCGTTCGTCTGGGATCAGAAATGCCAAGGCGCGCTGGACGAAATCAAGCAGTATCTGCAGAACCCGCTAGTGCTGGCCGCTCCGGTCAAGGGAAAACCCCTTATTCTTTACACAACAACCCTCGAAGGTTCCTTAGGTGCATTATGGGCACAAGAGAACGACCAAGGGAAAGAAAGAGCTCTCTATTACTTGAGTCGGGTTCTCCTGGGGGAAGAAAGCAATTATTCTCCCATCGAAAAGCACTTCCTGGTGTTGACCTTCGCGATAACGAAACTCCGGCACTATGCGTTGGCGCATGAAGTCCGTCTCATATCGAAGGTGGATCCCCTCAAATATTTGATGTCAAAGGCCATACTGACTGGGCGACTCGCTAAATGGGCTTTGCTCTTAATGGAGTTCGCAATAACTTACCAGCCTCTTAAGGCAGTGAAAGGCCAGGCCATCGCTGACTTCCTCGCTGAACATTCAATACCGGCCGATTCTCCCTTAAATTGCGATCTGCCAGACAAACATGCGTCTGACACGATCGACGGAAATGGTACCCATGGGAACTTTATTTCGATGGAGCATCCTCCGTGAAGAAGCGCAAACAAAACACACTATAATCAAATCAGGGGTAGGTCTCATCTTCGTGATCCCACAAGGAGGGATAATGCGCTTTGCTTTCTCCTTAACAGAGCCGAGGACAAACAATGAAGCCGAATATGAATCTTTGATAGCAGGCCTCGAGATCGCCATCGACATGGGAATTGAAAACCTCCTCATATACGGAGACTCCCAACTGGTCGTCAGTCAAGTAAACGGCGACTATCAAACGTGCAAACCAGAACTGATGAAGTACGGCGAGAGGGTACAACAACTGCTGAACCAAATTCCTTCCTACACCTTGGAAAGTATACCGCGTGCGGAAAACAGCAAAGCGGATGCATTAGCCAAGCTTGCTAAAGAATTGGCCGATGAGAACCTCGATGATGTAAGAATCATGGTACAAAGCCGACGGGTCCTCGCACCGGCAGAAATATCTCCAGAGTCGTCCGAGAAAAAGGGAGCGATTGAGCGAACGGCCCTGCAAATAGAAGACCGGGAAAAGGCTAAGGATTGGAGAGAAGTCTTTGTAGACTACTTCAAATCCCGTCAAACGCCCAAAGATGCGTCCTCAAAACATCAGCTCATGAAGCGAGCTTATCTTTCGCCTTCGTCAATGATACTCTGTACAAGAGGTCATTTGATTCTCTGTGGTTGAGGTGTCTGGGACCTGAAGAGGCGAAGAGAGTCGTCCAGGAAGTTTACGACGGACTCTGCGGTTCTCACCAAGCCGGGCCAAAGATGATGCTGAAGATCAAACGAATGGGCTACTACTGGCCTACGATGATTCAGGACTGCCTCGAATATGCGAAGCAATGCCACTCATGCCAGATCCATGGGGACTTCATCCACCAGCATCCAAATCCACTACACCCGACAGTGGCTAGCTGGCCATTCGAAATGTGGGGAACTGACATAACCGGCCCCATCGAGCCAGCATCATCCAGAGGACATCGGTTCATTTTGACGACGACTGATTACTTCTCCAAATGGGCAGAAGCAGTACCGCTGAGGGAAGTGAAGACGGAGAATATCCTCCATTTCTTCAAAACGCACGTCATTTATCGGTTTGGAACTCCGAGACGGATCATCTCCGATAACGGGCCAGCCTACAGAAGCCACAAGATCAGCCGCTTCGCACAACAGCACAACATAGACTGGAGATTCTACCCAGTTTATAATCCACGAGCTAACGGTCTAGCTGAGACTTTCAACAAGACTCTGACGAAGATCGTGAAGAAGACGGTGTCCCGAAATAAGAAGGACTAGCATGATAGACTGCAAGAAGCCCTCTGGGCGTATCGAACCACGTTCAAGACGGCCAAGAACACAACGCCGTACGCGTTAGTATTCGGTACAGAAGCGGTACTCCCCCTCGAGATAGAGTTACCCTCTCTACGAGTGGCAGTTCATTACGAGCTAACAGAAGAAGAGAATGCTCACCTTCGGCTCGAGGAGCTCGATGCCCTTGATGAAACTCGGCTCATAGCGCAGCAAAATCTGGAAGCTTATAAAGCAAAGATGACGCGCTCCTACGAAAGATTGACTAGGCCGAGGGCATTCCGCCAAGGCGAACTCGTGCTAGTGGTCAAAAGACCTATGATCCCCAATCGTGCTAAACGGGGGAAATTCGAGCCAAACTATGAAGGCCCGTACATCATAGACAAGGTCTACCAGGGTGGAGCCTATCTACTCATGGACATGCATGGTGAAAGACCTTTAAGACCAATAAACGGTCGCTTCCTGAAGAAGTACTACGCTTGACGAGTCACGGCCTAGGTCAATGATAGATGACGACGACTATGTCTGCTCGCTATCTTCCTAAGCCCAAACTCTTTAAGTAGTAACCGGCTTACTTAACAGCGGACAGAAACGTCATTAAACTAACAGCGGACCGAAACGTCTTTAAAACTAACAACGGACCACTATGTCCTAAAACTAGCTGTTGACCGAGATGTCGAGAAACTACGGTGGATTGCAGCATCCCAAAGCCAAAAAAAAAGAATAAAAAAAGTATAAAAAAAAGAAGAACGGTATGTCCATAAGCAAAATGGGCGCGGATGAAAACCCGAAAGGGCTCCGCGAGTAAAAACAGCAGGGCTACCGGCGAGTCTTGTGAAAACCCGAAAGGGCACAACCTCGTTAGAAAAAAAAAGGAATAAAAAAAGGGAGAAAACGGTATGTCCATAAGCAAAATGGGCACGGATGAAAACCCGAAAGGGCTCCGTGAGTAAAAACAGCAGGGCTACCGGCGAGTGTTTGTTAAAACCCGAAAGGGCGCAACCTCGTTAAAAGACACTTACAGGGTCCTCTCGACCTTGTGAGGAAAAATCACCTGCGTGAGATCCTTACGACTCACAAGGGAGCAACACACTTAGGGATCCCCACGATTCCTAAGGAGAAATTACACTTGCGAGATCCTCACGACTCGTAAGGAGAATCCTCTTATGAGACCCTCACGGCTCATAATATTCAAAAGTCTTAAGCTACAGGGACCTGAACCTGTTCTTAATCAGCCCCCACAACATCCACTGCTGCCCTACAAGCGGGTCAATACTGACCCTTGTATACAATCCACGGACGCGAATAAACATTTCCCTAACTTGGTCCCATCCGTGACTAGGGATATGTCTACACGGTGAACAGCCCTTATAAGTCCTCTCGACTTAGAAGGAGAAAGCACGCTTGTAAGATCCTTACAACTTACAAGAGAACATACACTTAGGATTCCTCACGATTCCTAAAGAGAAAACACACCTACGAGATCCTCACAACTCGCAGGGAGAAATACCTTTGTGAGACCCTTACGGCTCATGAAGTTAAAAGCCTTAGTCGACAGGATCCTAACCATGTTCGCTAAGCCATCTTTGTTCGATATCGACAGAGGCAAATGATGATTCGCTCCTGGCACTATTCCAGTTATAATGGTGCTGATGCCGAAATCGATGTCTAATCCCAAACTTGCAGCGAAAAGCTAGCAAGCCACACATGCATACGAAATAGCCGAAATGATGGGGCAACTTGCAACAAAATCTGCAAGTAAAAATGTATGCATGCAAAATAGCCGAAATGATTGGGCAACTCGCAATAAAAAGCAGCGAGTAAAAATAAAACAAACAGCCAAAATGATTGGGCACCGCGAAAAATAGCCGAATTGATTGGGCAATCGCGATTCTTGCGATATAGAAAGCTGAAATGATAGAGCATCGCGGAAAGAAATAAAATAAAAAAAATGAAAACGAAATTTATGCCCTACAGGTGATATCACGGAAATCCCTGTATACAATCCAGGGGCGCAAACAAAGAAGGAACCACACCTTTCCTCCCCAGGTTTCATCAGAAGAAAAAGCCAAATCTCAACGGTTCACAGATAGCCTAGAGATTATCTCAACGTTCGTCTCATTACGACAGACACAACGTCAAGCAAAGCAGAACAGCGGCAACCCCCAGTTCCATAACTCGGCGGTGCACAGATAACCAAGAGTCAAACCTTGACTCCGTGAAATGCGGATAAAGTCAAAATTCCTGGTTACGTGGAACGCGGCAATGACCCCGTGGGAAACGTCCAGAGCGGATCATGGTCCTCGCAGAGCACGGCAGTGAACCCGTGTGAAGCATCCAGAGTGGAGCCTGGTCCTCACCAAACACGGCAGTGAACCCGTGGGAAGCATCCAGAGCAAAATTCCTGGCTACGTAGAACGCGGATAACGTCAATTCTGACCCATGGGAAACGTCCAGAGCGGATCCTGGTCCTCGCAGAGCGCGGCAGTGAACCCGTGTGAAGCATCCAGAGTGGATCCTGGTCCTCGCAGAGCACGGCAGTGAACCCGTGTGAAGCATCCAGAGCGAAGCCTAGTCCTCTCCGACCACGGCAGTGAACCCGTGGGAAGCATCTAGAGCAAAATTCCTGGTTACGTGGAACGCGGCAATGACCCCGTAGGAAACATCCAGAGCGGATCCTGGTCCTCGCAGAGCACGGCAGTGAACCCGTGTGAAGCATCCAGAGCGGAGCCTGGTCCTCGCTGAATACGGCAGTGAACCCATGGGAAGCATCCAGAGCAAAAATTGGACTGTGGAGTCCTTAAATCCACGGACTATGATGTCCTTTACCTCGACCGTGATGTCTTAAAACTAACAACGGACTGTGGAGTCCTTAAATCTATGGATTATGATGTCCTTAACCTCGACCGTGATGTCTTAAAACTAACAACGGATTGTGGAGTCCTTAAATCTACGGACTATGATGTCCTTAACTTCGACCGTAATGTCTTAAAACTAGCAACGGACTGTGGAGTCCTTAAATCCACGGACTATGATGTCTTTAACCTCGACCGCGATGTCTTTAAACATCGGTATCATAGAAAACGTCCAGAGCAGAGCCTGGTCCTCGCAGAACACGGTAGTGAGCCTGTGGAAAGCATCCAGACAACCCCTGACCCCGTGAAATGCGGATAAGGGCAACTTCACCCATCACTTGCGGGTCCTCACGACTCGTAAGGGAGCAAATTCTCTGGTAAGATCCTTACGACTTGCAAGCAGAAAAAACACACTTAGGAATCATCACGATTCTTAAGGAGAAATTACACCTACGGGGTCCTTTTGACCGGTAGGGAGAAAATTCTTTATGAGACTCTCACGCCTCATAAAGTTGAAAAGTCTTAGGAGACAGATTTTAACCCTGAATCCTAAGCCATCGTTGTCCTGCAAAGAGATCAAGATAGACTATCCACAAAATACATTTAATATAAAGGGAGACACCATTGAGAAGGAAAATATGTCTTTTATTCATGAACCAAAATGGATACAAAGTATAATTCGTGAAAGAACAAAAATATACTCTTATTCAAGAGTATGTACAAAAGAAAAAAAAGAAGATATACAAGTCTTCAGGTCGGCGGGCAATTTAGCAGCTTGGTCAGCTCGTCCCTCTTGCGCTCGGCCATGCCTTCGTGATTCAGTATCGCCAGAAGACGGGCCTCCGCCTGAGCCTGCTGGGCCTGATATGAGGCAAGTCGGCCCTCGAGATCTTTCTCTGTAGCTTTGTGAGCCTCGACCCTTTCGCGAGTAAACATGGCGGCCTTGTCGATGGCCACTACCTCCTTGATGGCCTCTTGAAGCACTTGCCAGAGTTCATACGCTTCGTTGGCCTTGGCTGTAAGGTTGGCTTGGAGCTCACTCAGCACTTTCGAAGCCAGCTCCCTCTCCGAGAATTTGCGGACAAGCCTCTTCTCGCACGACACCATGTTCGCCGCGCACCGCTCAATCAGACCCCGCAAGCCCGCTTTCGCAACCACAGCCTCCGAGGAAAGACGGGTACACTCGAGCACGTGCAGACAAGCCTCCATTCGACGGCAATATTCGAGCTAAAACACGCACACATCACATGATATGAGAGGCAACAAGGAAAATCTCCGATGTATACCCTATCAAGCATGAATTTGCGATTATATAAATATTCGAAAGGGAATGATAACCGAAGCTCTGATGTGCATGCAACATAATGATAACGCGATTAAAGAAAGTTCTCATGGAAAGAATATAAAGCTCATTTACACAAGCAAGACGCACGTACGAGTATCCAACAGAAATGAAAGTTCAACATAAAGCATGCGACAACCAATGATAAAAAGAGTACACTGATTTAAACATACTACGCTTACAGGAAAAGGTCACCAAACAAAGGATCAGTGGCACAAGGGTTAACAAAACAAAAAAAAATATTCTCCATCGCTCTCTCTGCCCTCTCCAACACATCGAAGCGACGGTTCTCGCGAGGAGTCGCTCCCCACCAATTGGTGCCGTGTTCATCCCTAAAAGCAGACATGATAGCCCGCCGAGCTCTTATCTGGCCCAATAGATGAACCGAGCAATCCTTCAAAGCCTGAGTAATCAGGCACGCTTCGTGAAAACACTCGAGCTTGTCTTCAGCCACATCAAGCATCGCCAGGGTCATCTCCGCCGGATGAGGAGGGATGTAAGCAAGCACGGCAGCAAGAATCATCCGGAGCCAAAGGGATCCCATTGGAAGAGGGACCCTCTACGGATCAAAAGTTCATATGTCGCCGAATCACATTCGTCGTCGGTGAGAAGGGGATCCACCAGTCGTGCAGCAAAGCGAGGAATCATCTCCTCGATAGGTACTTCCCATGGCTGTTGACGAACATGGGGGCGGTTGCAGGCCATAGCACTCAGTTGTTTCCTCAAGATAAACCACACAAAATTGAGAATAGATTTCTCTGTGAAGAGAAAAAGAAGGCTATGGCCTCAGGTTATAAAGAGGAGCATTAAATGCTGCGCACGGAGAATATTGCATGGTGGAAATATTTCCGAGGCCCAAAAAAGGAAAGGGGAAATCAAGGAGATGGAACTATTTCCAAAGCTCCTTTTCTGCAACTAATGCTGTGCACAGAAAATATGGCATGAAAAATTAAACAGCCCCATCAAAGGGCCCCACGTGCGGAGCACGTGAGCACTAAACTTGATGTGCACTGAAAAGTAAAATGGTGCCTCACATGCCAAACACGTGAGCGGCAACAACAATATGACAAAATTTCATAAAGGAGGCATGCAAACACAAAGGGGAAGGAAAGACTTAGCATTCATATTTTGAAAATTCATACAAAAAATAAAAGAAAACAACTACAATGGCAGGACCTCAGATTCAGGGCATGGATTGAGGAACTCAAAAGTGACTTTGTCCAGGATCTTCCAGGTATTCCGAACCATCCTAGTATGCTTTCTTTCGCGATCACAGGCGTCAGGATCCTCACGGATTTCCTCCACCCTCCGATAGGAAGCAAGTATGGCCGAGTGCTGAAAAGCCTGATGCAAGAGATCAATGAGATTGTCTCGCCTTCTCTTCGAAATTAGGCTCATCAGATACACCGAATGCACTTTATCCTCGGCGGCATCCAATGCCCTGAGCGGTACGCCGGTGCAAAAGAGAGGGAGCGCCTCCCAGATCGCCAGCACGATGAGTTTCAAAAGAGAAGAGCGACGAGGGAGTAGCCGACCGTTGTACTCGTCGAAACGGCTCATGATCTCAGCACACTGAGCGTTGGTGAACTCCTGGTTCTGGCTGCGGCCCAGTGCACTGATGTTTCTGTAAGAAATGATTTCATCAAGATCATAAAAATGGGCATCCATAATACCTGAAATAAAGATCATGAGAATTTAATGGATAAGCCAATCGAGAAGAATGCTTGTCTGGGTAAATAAAGGATCTTAAGCAACTCGGTACATTCCCTAGGGAAAGGCACCATTACAGGCCTCTTCCTCTTGGTTACAGAAGACAACTCAGGGCAAGAAAACCCCAAGAAGCTTTCTGGGAATAACTAAGTTCTTCATAGGAATTAAATTCCTTTTTGAAAAAGGGAATTAAATTCCCAGAAATCCTCTTCCCATGGCCAGAGCTTTTTGATGATGGAATTAAATTCCATGAAAAAGACAAACACCACCATCGATCCCTAAAGATTAGAGAAACCCTACGAGATCTACTATTTGGAGATTAAATGGTTTTCTGTTCTTGTTAAAAAACTTAAAGAAAAATGGGTTCTTGTTAAAAGGGAAAACCCTTGGTGTGGATTTAAAATCCAAATGTTTATATGTATGAAAGTTATTCGATCGTCCAAAGACATTACCTGAAGAGATGGGTCTTTCTTCAACAGAGTTAAACTCTGGAAAATTTGCAAGGCAGAGAACTAAGCTCTGAGAAATGAGAATTAAATTCTCAAAAGAAAAAATAGCCAAAGGAGGAAGATGAAAGAGTGGAGGCGCTTCTGAAGAGACCCTTGCATTTATAGGATGTGATGGAAACGCTTCATCTTCATGATTCCCTAGATGGATCCAACGATCACAAAAGTGACAGCGTTGCACTCACGAGCAGACACGTGAGAGCAATGTTGTGGGGGCATTTGTTTCCTGATTAAAAGATCAGGAATGAATGTTCACACATGACCAAAGGGCACGTGAGGACACGTGATGGTTAAAATCTCACTAAACAGAGACGAAAAACAAAAGAAAGGGTGACAGATGACTCAATTGGGGTCACGTGTCAGCACGTGACAGGCTTTGAAAGCCCTGCAGCTTAAATAGAATTTAATTCTAAAAATAATCAGAATATACGTGACCAAGGGTCACGTGCTCACACGTGACCAAGGGTCACGTGCTCACACGTGACCAAGGGTCACGTGCCAGCACGTGACAGGATTTGAAAAGCCTTACAGTTTAATTGAATTAAAATTCTGAATTTCTCTAAAATCTTTCCAAATGGGAAAGGATTAAGGAGAACCGTTGAATTAAAAAACCAGGGGTGATTAAATATCACCAATTTATGGAAAAATCTTAGATAAGGAAAGATTTCCCTAGATCTCACCAAGAAATAACAAACAGAATATCTTTGGATTGAAAATCCAACGGTGAATAAAATTCACATAATAATCTAAAGGCTCATATTAATTATGAAAACAAAAAAAAAACTTTCAAAGAAAGATTTGCTAAACAAATTGATTTTTTTCCTCCTCTTATAAATAGGAGCCAAGAGAAGAGAAAGAGAGAGTTTTGGATATAGAGTTTTAGAATCTTGAAATTGGAGAGAGAAAAGAAAGGAGAATTTAATTCTCTACAAAGAAAAACCCTAGGTGAGAAAGAAAAGGGGATCAAAACTTCAAACAGAGAATTTAATTCTCAAATTTAAGAGTCCAACTCTTCTACACAAAAGAACTTAGTTCTTCTTCTGGTTGAAGATCTGCAAAGAGCACATCTTCCCATAAGTTGAGAATTTAATTCTCATCGGGTTGAGATCCTGCCATGCAGATCCAAAACTTAGAGGGGGAATTGAGTTTAGAGAATTTAATTCTCCCAAAACAAAGTTAGGGTTTAACCCTATATGAGAATTTAATTCTCCCAAACTCATAGGAATTTAATTCCTTCAAGATGAAACTAGGGTTTAACCCTATATGAGAATTCAATTCTCCTAAAATTACAGGAATTTAATTCTTTCAAGATGGACAGAACTAGGGTTTAACCCTAATTGAGAATTTAATTCTCTCAAGTTCACAGGAATTTAATTTCTCTTAAAATAAAATTAGGGTTTCACCCTATACAAGAATTTAATTCTTTTACATATATGGGAATTCAATTCCTCTAAAAGAAATTAGGGTTTAACCCTACATAAGAATTTAATTCTTTCATAATAGGAATTTAATTCCTCCAAAATCATGATTAGGGTTTAACCCTACAGAGAATTTAATTCTCAAAATAAAATAAAGAGCTAAAGAGATCTCTGTGCATGAAAAGGATTAAGGTCATGTGTCCCCACGTGACCCCTGAAAAGATCCCCACAAATGAGAAAGAATTAGCTCTAAGGCAATGCCTCATGTGCTCCCACGTGACCCCATTATATATCCAACAAAAGCAAAGGCAAAATCTAACTGGGGCGCTCTCACGTGTCACCACGTGACCCCTAATAAATATTCTAATAGGTTAGGGCATGAGTATACATCACGTGCCCACACGTGACGGCTATAAAGGTGTTAAACACTTATCTGCAGAACAAAGTGAAAGGGATCTGGCCCCTACTTTTTAATGCCATCACGTGATCCCTCCCTCTTTTAGTGTTTAAACACTAATCTGACAATTTTGGTGCCAGTGTTTAACACTGTTATCTGTTAGTGTTTAACACTAATTTGAGAATCACATTTCTAGTGCATAAACATTAATTTGATAATCTCGTTACCAGTGTTTAACACTGTTGTTCTTTAGTGTTGAACACTAGCTTTAGCCTAATCGGCTAATTTTCTAGAGGCAAAGCCTCCCCTTCAATGGACAAACAGAGGACCAATATTCCAAACTTGATTGGACTTAGCTCAAGAAGGCCATAAGTCCTCAATTCAGACTTAACTGAGCCAATGTGCTCATAATATAATTAATTGGTCTTAGTTCCAAAACTGGGCTATAGATCATTTGAACCACCTAGGTTCAAGGGTACATGTCACGCCCCGCTTCCCAGAGTACGCTAGATTGGGCACGTGACTTAGCCAACCATGCTACCTGTGGGTAGGAAGTATCCATCCACAGTCACATTATGGCTGTAGAGATATCAAGAACAAGATAAATTTTCTAAAAACATGTCCATAAACCAGAATAACAGGAGTCAATAATAAATAAATGCGGAAGCAAATAATCCAATACAATAACTGAAAAGATATGTCCCATAATACGGGCTCATATCAGGAAATGAATGCAGGAAATAAAAACTAACTAATACTAACACCTCACAGCTCAGCCTTTTGGCTGAAGTACTCCTGCTCGGACTGCGACAGTGGTACAGAATTTGGGCCATGCAAAACCCAGACGTCAGCGCGTCATGTCATCAAGTATATAATATGAACAGTGTAACCAGCAATGCAAAATAAACATGAATAAAATGAGAGTAGCAAATAATGTGAATCAAGCAATGCAGGGTAGTATGCAGTGGGTAGCTAAACTGTTCTATCAGGTTTTCTAGTCTAAAGTCTTGAATCAATTGAGTAATCCTCCATGTAACTCAAAGGATATGTCACGTTACCCCCCGGGACCACGGATCAGGAATATGTGAACCAATAGTGGTTCTGTTCCGTTACCCCCCGGGACCACGGATCAGGAAAAATGTAAGAGTCACGAATGGCTCTGTCCCGTTACCCCCCGGGACCACGGATCAAGTAATACCCTTTTAAGTTACACTTTAGTTTACACCTTTGATTTTCCCATACCCCCAAGCTATGTATGTCGAGTCAGGTATTCAGTACTCAAGAACTAATGCCAACACAGGATCAGGTAACAGCAGGTTTGTCTGGATAGACAACAGGAATGGTCCATGAGGACTACATGTCAGGTTTGTTGGCATTAGGCACGAGATCAGGTAACAGGTCAGGTCATGGTACATCAAGTCAAGTCAATAGTAAACGGTACAATACCATGTCAGGTATATCAATATATAACATGTGTAACAAAGTCAAGTCAAGATGTAACAATATCGTGGGTGTGCTCACAACAGATATATAATCGAACAGGGGATTAACAGCAGGAAATAAGCAATAAATTAAACAACAATAAGCAGTTCATTCCATCACAATAGTGCATTAATATAGTGCAGCCGTTTTATTATATTAACAGGTTTTGAGCACCCTTAGCGGTGCAACAGTTTAAATGATAATGCAATACAGTTATATCAAGCCTTTGAATACGAATATCCGAATGTAATAGAACTACATGGGAAAGTGCTACAATCTATTAAACGGTAAAAATGTGATTAACAGGTAAACTTGGTTCTTAGGTTAAAAGTGGCCAATTGCAATTTCTATGTTAATTGTAAAATGATATATGTCATATTGCAACCAAATGAGAAAATAACTATACCAAGTTAAGTTTTGCAGGTTTAATGAGTCAAACATATATAATTGTATAGTATAGCATGTAGCAAGTGATACTTGCCTCGACGGAACGACGAACACAAAAACGGAACGTAACGTCGGCGGGAAAACACGCGACGGACGTACGGTTCACGGATTAAACCCAAACAACGAACAAGGGGACCACGCGGACCGGGGTACCTTGCTGGAACGTCGGATCACGTCGTCGGCATCACCGGATTCCGGCAAGAAAGAGAACAGTGAAACATCAAGTTGTGCAAACAAGAATGCAAAGGGACCAGAGAAAAAGAAAGGAGGAAAAGGAGTAGAAGGCTTACAGGGGTTGCAGAGGTCGTGACAGCGATGGGGTCGACGGCGGTGGGCGCCGGCGAGGAGGTTGCAGGCGACGGCTAGGGCTGCGGGTATGGAAACGGGGAAGAAAGTGGAGATGGAGAGGAAGTGGTCGGGGCTGGTGCGCAGGTGATGAGGAGATGCCGAAGGTGGCGCGGGTGACGACGACGACGGTCGCCGGCGACGTCTCCGGCCGAACAGAGAAGGCACGGGGTAAGCCGGGGTTGCTGCGGCAGAGACGTGTACACGGGGAGAAAGAGGGAAGTCGAGGTTGGTACGAGGAGGCAGAGGCGAGGGCAACAGTGGTGCTGGCGCCGGCGTCGGAGCTCCGGTGGCGATGGAGGAGGTGGCTAGGGTTGAGGGCGCGATGGGTTTTCTCGTGAAGGAAAAAAAGATGCAGGGGATTGTATATATATATATATAGGGAAGAGAGAGAGGGAGGTAAAGAAATTAGAGAGAGAGAGAGAGACGTGAGAGATGGAGAGAGAAAGAGTTAGAGAAATTAGAGAGAGAGAGAGAGTTACGTTAGAGAGAGAGAGAGAAAGAGAAATTGGAGGGGCCCACGGGGGTTAAGAACCCCGTGATTGGCAGATAGAGATTGCAGAGGTTTTAAAAAAGGATATTTAAAAGATTTAGAAAGATTTAAGTTAACAGTAAAAATTTATATTATAAACGAAATAATATAAAGTTTTGAATATTTTAATAATTTTGGATTTTGGCGCTAAATGAAACATTTCCAAATCGCGCTCGGGTTGGGTCCAAAAATTTGAAATTTAAAAAATAGAATTTTAAGCGGGTTCCAAATCTTAAAATGGAATGTTTTATGATTTAAAAGCATACCCCCAAGTCGGACACTTGTACGCGCGCGTAGTCGTCCAAACTCGCCCGTTTCACCGAACGGGACGAGAACTCGACGCGCGGTCGCTACCACGCGGCTAGGGGTGACGAGTAAGCCAAGGTGGATATTTTTAATTTTATTTTAGGTGCTAAAATTTGTTATATGCAGAAATGACTTAGCCAGATAAAATTTTACAGTAAGACCCAAACAAACAAGATAAATGAAATGAGTAATATCTAATGCTCAACCAATAACCGAAAATAGTAGTATTGGGCTTGGGTGTTACAGTACATCTCTTCACTCCATTGATATTTGTCGTTATAATTCCTCAACGTCTTCAAAGAGGTAACGGGTCCCGACAACCATACATTTCATGGACTGTGGGGTCCTTAAGCCCACGGACTATGATGTCCTTAATCTTGACCGTGATGTCTTAAAACTAACAATGGACTGTGGGGTCCTTAAGCCCACGGACTATGATTTCCTTAACCTCGACCGTGATGTCTTAAAACTAATATCGGACTGTGGAGTCCTTAAACCCATGGACTATAATGTCCATAACCTCGACCGTGATGTCTTAAAACTAACACCGGACTGTGGAGTCCTTAAATCCACGGACTATGATGTCCTTAATCTCGACCGTGATGTCTTAAAACTAATATTGGACCGTAATGTCCTTAAACTAAATATCGACCGCAATGTCACTAAACTAAACAATAGAGCCCAAATACTCTTTTGTTGGATCTAAACGATCCCGTTAAGTTGATCTTAGTCTAGAATTAGACTAACGTGTCCTTAACAAACGTTTAAGTTGATCTTAGCCTCAAATAAGGCTAACGTATTCTTAAACCCAACCCCCTAAACCTAAATCTAAGAAAGATACGGATTTGGACTAGTCCACGCCCTGCGGGCGACAACATAACTTAGTCTCCGTATACAATCCACGGGCAACCAAACACAAAATAAACACCCACGACACGAAGTGACCATATGAAGAAGGAGAAAGTTGTTACCACGATGTGGTAGCGTAATTAACTGCAGGGGCTTGCGCCTGCAGGGAAGAGCGTCCTCACAATCAAAAACCCCTCAAGCGAGGGGGAATCTGACGATGTCTGCTACATCGGTCGCATCCGTTTAAACATTTGATACACGGTGCCATAAATCAACTTGGCATCTTCGGAGAGGTGGACGGATAGCACCAATTAGCATCTGCCCCGAATTTCAGGTAAGACGTCCGTCTTGCGCCGTCTTTCGGAGGGGAACACCCGTCTGAAATGACAAAGGGTTACGGCTAGTTTTTGGCGAAAAAAATTTAACGTAATGAACTTGATATCGTTGAAGGAACTCGTGTGGCTTTGAAATGGAGTGGTTTAAGCTCCGCTTTTTAAAACTAGTAACATAAACTTTTGCTTAAGAGCGAACTCCTAATGAAGGGATCAAGGCTCTTCCCTCATAGAATGAAGTGCGGGATATTCCTAACAGAATACCTCTATGTAAATCAAAAGAATACGATTATGAGTTTTGAAAAAAATCGAGTAGTTTTAAAATTGGTTTCGACAACATCATTTAGGTTTATTTTTCCTTGCATTATTTCGATAATGCGTTCCCATCATTTTATGTTTCCAAGCCACAAAAGAAACAACGAAAATAATATGCTTTTTATATGCCATTCGCATTCGCCACAGGGCCCCGTCATGCCTCGTTAGGTTACTTAACTAACGGCAGAGAGGGGGCTGGACTAGCGCGGATGCAAAACATATAGAAGCATCTACTAAATATATATAATATATATATCTCAACATCGCAGGCAGATAATAATCATCACAGCAAATAAAAAATCATCACAAGCATGCGAACAACAATATGGAATAACGGATATCTAGGAACCCCGCGTTTCATTTGAGCCATAACTGAAACGCGATGTTCCCCGATCGTGTGGATAGCCAGTGCAATGAATATCCTAGACCCCTACGAGTGCGGCAAGTTATCCGACAATCCCCGAAATGAGGCAACCCTATTCAACAAAGTGATTGGGCCACTTAGCACTTCACGGAATCCGGTAACTTGAGCACCCCTCCATGGGTCAGCCTATACCCCCTACGAGTGTGGCGAGTAGCCCTTCAATTCTAGAGTAAGGCATCCTCGGTCTCAATGCCATGAGATGCGGGCCCGTTTCCCTTTAGAACCCGACTATTCGAGCACTCCTCCACGGGGTAATCCTAGTACAGAAAAGAAAATATATATACAACGGCGACATCAACCTCAACCTGGTCGTTCCCTAATAAAAGAATATACAAACTGGCAGTGACGGCAGTCCACATGTCGGACGCTCGCCCCGCAATAAAGAATATACAAATGAATCTGAACTGTACATCTAACATTGCACACAAGGTTATCCATCACGACAATCCATCCATAACCATATATATGTATATATATATATATATATATGTATGTACGTACGTGCATGTACGTACTTACGTACGTGTACATACATACATATATGTACGTACTTACATATATATATAACCGTAAAAGCAAGCAACACCAGAATGTGTGCAACCCCGTCTAAATGAACATATAGAAATTAGACGAAGTTAACAACACATCCACGCACGCAAATGAAGTCACGACAATAGAATTCAAAAACAAAATTAGCGCACATCCCAAATTTACCAAGGATCAAAAACCAAGTGCACTAAACATAAAGAAAAATTCAAGTTTTGAGCCAATTCGGAAGTCCGAATCAAAACGAAACGCGTCCGAACCTTCGCGGGGAGTTAGAGCACGAAATTAACTTTAAGAGTGGGGTCCTAGAAGGGATACTTTACCCCAGAGGCCACCACAAGGTGGCCAGAGGGTGAGGCAGACCCGAAACTGGCCATGGAGGGGTAGTTTCGGGTCCCCACCCCCAATACCACTTGTGGTGGTCTTGGGGAGTGGGCCCAGCAATTCGGTCTCCTCGGGGTGCCCTCTCACCACCCCGCGGCTTCTCGGTTCAAACCGAAAGCCCGCGAGGTGTGCAAACATCTCAAAACTCAAAAATTCAAGACAATTTTTTCGACAGTTTTCGATACCCGAAAAAACGTCAATTCTAATGTTGTAACTGGCTAGTTTAAGGTATTTAGAAGGCTCTAATATCACAGCAGGGTTCCCTAGTTCCCTCGGTGCTACGGAGGCGTAGACGGCGAACAAAAAATTCAAGCAAACACGAAAGAACCCCAAACCTAGAATCGATCCAAACTCCTAAACTAGCAAACCAAGCATCCTAATATACGGAATACTACCTTTGACGCGTGTTCACCCAATTGTGGAAGACCCCTCCAAGATCGTAGCCGCCGGGATCGCGCTTGAGAATCGACCGCCCTTGCCGAAGACGATCCCCCCGAGAGAATGCGGAGGAGGCTCTATGCGACGATCCAAAGTTGCTAGGTTTAAATGGTCGGTGATGTAGGAATACTGCACTAAAAATTTCTCTCTAAATATATGCTAAAAATGAGAGCAAGAAGAAGAAGGTGAAGAAGAAGAGGAAGCATGAAGCTCTCAAGAAAAGAAAATTAATCATTAGGTGCAAGTGTAGAAAGAATGGCTACATAAATACAACCATGGTTCAATAGTGCAACCGAATGATTTTTCCATTTTAAAATCTCCAAGCCATACCTCTCTACATGCATGCATCATGCTTCATAGTTCCTCCTTTCCACCTCATTCCCCTTTTTATTTTTCTAAATAGAAAAATAAATATGAGTTGTTCTTTTTCTAGAAGCATTTCCGTATAAATACGGAATACTTCACCTGGTATATGTATCGCTACATATACGCGTATCCGTATAAAAATACGGATAGCACCAAAAAGAGAAAATAAATAGTGAACAATAATACTAAAATATATGTATCAAAATACATATATAAATTGTTAAATCAAAACCTGATTTAATAATCCGGATTAATTCTAAGATGGCTAGTATTATCAACCGTCCGATTAAAGTCTGTGTATCGCATACACATATTTAATCGGACCCCTGCACGTACCAACGTACGGCTCCTACATATGTCACCTGAACCAGAAAACCCCTCTGTGTGGGACCCTAAATACTCGACAATATGCTGGCAGTGAATTTAACCACAAGTACGTCAGCGGCACTAGCTGTACGTAACGGCTATCCAGGTACTTGTCGAAAGGGGGGTCGACAATCAAGTTCGTCCTTACCCTACTCAGCCTGAATGTGATAATCTCCGTAAAGTCCGGTCTCTTCGTCAAAGAGTATCGCATATCGGGTCTAGGGGTGGATAACGTCAGACCCCTACTAACCCGATAAGTCATGTCTGAGTCAACCTCATCACCAACTGAGATGCTACTGATCAACTATCAGTAAATCTCCCCTACTATGGCCACGGATTTCTGGCAATAGCCAACTGAACACATTGCGACATCGACTCCTAATATCAGGAGAGAATAATCCCTGACAGTCGACCATTGGTTCCATGTGGCTCGGGATTGTACCCAACTAAAACCTGTTTACACGACTCCTTTGAGCCGTGGTAGGGTAGTAATCAAATTACAGTGGGAACTCACACGAGACAAATGACGACTTCAGGTCAAAGGAACAACCTATACTCAAGCCACCTGAGAACTTCTATCTGACGATAGGTATAATACCATCTAGAAGTTCTCGGCGAGTCCGTCCAGTGTACTCACCTCCAGTGAGCACCTATATACTATCTTAGGGGACATAACACCAATGGCTTATGAGACCGGCCACCGCCCCTTATTGGGGTCTAGAAGCGTATACACTAGTCTACTCCGGAATATCGATGTCTAGTCTCGATACTCCCACGACTAGAGACATTTAAGGATGAGCTTATGGACAACCCAGCTCCCACATATATGATCGCCATCACAACGCTGGTCGTCAAGAAACAGTCCTACGGGTTTCCTCAACGATGAAAATAAACCAGATAGCATAATATCCTTTATCAACGATGAAGATAAACCAGATGGCATAATATCCTTTATCAACGATGAAGATAAACCAGATAGCATACTATCATCTCGAGTGAGATTGTTATACCTGTATAGGTCCTCCCTCAATTATCATAATTGTCTACTCGCAATCATAATAATTTCCTTGAGGGCATTGTATCCAACAGATTCTCCTAGCGAATCTTTTATCCATATTACTCGGACCATTTTTTACTTCCTTGTTCCGTAATGTCTTTACCTTTCTGTCCAGGATCTCAACAAGTTGTTGCTCGCAAGTCAAGTCAGTCTGGACTGTGACCTCTGAGTGATCAAGGATGTGGCTGGGTTCGCTCACATATCTTCGTAGCCGGGATATGTGGAACACCTTGTGCACTCCTTCCAATGAGGGTGGTAGTGCCAAACGGTATGCCACTTCTCCGACTCGTTCGAGAATGTCGAACGGTCCTATATTTCTTGGACTGAGTTTACCCCTCTTGTCAAAGAGGATAACTCCTCTGTTTGGAGAAATCTTCAGAAAAACATGGTTTCCAGGTTGGAACTTCAGGTGTCGACGCTTTGTATCTGCCCAACGCTTCTATCAAGTGTCGGCGCTTTGTATCTGCCCAACGCTTCTATCAGGTGTCGGCGCTTTGTTTCCAGGTTAGTGTATATGCCCTAGAGGCCATTACTGTATCATACTAGTTTGTATATTACTTAATGGAAGCTTGGGATATTCACCTTGTATTGACATTCTTGCTCAAAATAGTAGTATTCTACTTGGTTTGTTTCTGCTTTAATGTGTGCATGTGTTTCTTATAGCATATCGCCTTTACACATTAGTGGAGCCCTTAGGATTTTTGCTTGATTACCAGCGTCGTGATGGCAGTCACACTCGTGGGGGCTGGGTAATCCATAAGCACATCCTTATGCAGGTCCCTAGTCATAGGACTATCGAGACAGGGCATCGATACTCCGGAGTAGACTAGCGTATGCGCTTCTCATCCCAGCTTGGGAGACGGTTTGTCCCACAGCCGTCAGTACGTCGTACTTGAGATAGTATGTGGGTGCTCGTTAGGTTACGAGTACACTGGACAGGACTCGTCGGGAACTGTTGGTTGGTATTATACCTATCGTCAGTTATCAGTTCCCAGGTGACATGAGTACAGCTTAGTCCATTGACTTGACACTGTCACTTCGCCTCGAGTGTGTTCCCACTGTTCTTTGATTACTACCCTACCACGGCTCAAAGGAGTCGTGCAAACAGGTAGTTTTTGGGTGCAGTCCCGAAGCACTTGGAGGCAGTGACGGTTAGACAGGATTCGTCTCTCCCGGTATTGGGTGTTGATATCGCGCTGTGTCTAGGAGAGCCATTACACAAAGTCCCTGGCCAGGGCAAGCGAGATAGACTGGTAGGTTTCCTGTGTTATCTCAGGGTGTTCTGGGCTACACTCCGACACGACTTGTACCGCTATTAGGGGACTGACGTTTACCGCCCCATAGGCCCGCCATGCGATACTCTTAGACGAACAGACCGGACTGTATGGAGACTGTCACATTCAGGCTCAGTAGGAGTTCAGATGGGTTTACCTCGTCAGTCTTCTTATCGGCATCTACCTGGGGACCGTTACGTACAGTTAGTGCCGCTTGCGGTCTGTGGTTAAACCCACTGCCAGCGTAGTGTCGAGTCTTTAGAGTCCCATACAGAGAGTTATTCGCCTTTAGGCAAAACGAGTAGAGGTCGCATGGTTTTGCGACGGGGTTCGTTCACATCCGCGCACTTGTGCACGTTTGGTGTCCGGACAGCTTATACTAGCGGACTTTGGTTTAAGCCAGATCCTAGTATATGATTCGGGATTGGTTTTATCTCTTTGTATTCGTGTTCCTCGGAACACGAATACGGGTGTGTATGCACAGTTGACTGAGGCAAAGGCAGAGGATTTTCATTAGGGTTAATGACCGTTGTCTTTTTCTTAACCCTAATGTTTATGTGTGAAATATGATTATTAATATTAGTTAATTATAATTGTGTTATGGTTAGGGTTGTTGACCATTTGACTATGGTTGACTTGTTGACCTATGTTGACATATTGACCATCATCATTTCATATGAAAGATGCTCTTTGATTCTTGCAAAAGTAATTAATGTGAAATGATAATGGTCATTTTAAGATTAACCATCACAATTATCTTTAGCTAATTATTTATTTATCATAATTCACATATATGTGAGAAGGTTGGCTTTATTCTTCTCATTCTCTCTCATCCTCTTCCTCTCTCTCAAAGCTCTCCGCTCTCATAAGTTGAAAACCATTGAGCTTGAGATAAACCCTTCAAAATCACTCTTTACTCTTTCTAAGGTTCTAGGTTTAGCACACCAAGCACCTTAGTTACTTCTAGTTTGAGGTTGGAGCCAAAGGTAGAGGCCCTCGGGTGGATCTTTCTTCGGTAAGAGAAGGCGACGAGACAATCCGTTCATCCCACTCCAAGGAGCAAGAAGAGAAGGACTTCAAGACCTAGCTATAACCCCTCAACCGAGTAGCTAACTCTTTTAGCATGGTAGTTAGCTTATGTTTAGCAAAGATCCCTCCTTTTGGTTAGTCCATGTTTCCTAGTGTTGTAAAAATCGAATTTTTCATAACGTTTCCGCCTCCCCGTAAGCACCGGGGTGGGCAACGTGGACTTACATCTTTTGCGCAGAAATTTTTGGCGGGAACAGGAAGGAACCACCTCAAGTTCAATAATGAACTTCATTATCTAGAACGCTTCTTTTGCGGAATCGTTGGCAGCAATGTATTCAGCCTCCATCGTCGAGTCTGCGACGGTGTCCTATTTAGAGCTCTTCCTACAGACCGCTCCTCCGTTGAGGGTAAACAAAAAACCCAAGACGGACTTGTTGTCATCCTTGTCACTCTGGAAGCTCAAGTCGGTAAAGGATTCCATCCGGAGATCCCCATTACTGTACACCAAGAACTATTTCTTTGTCCTTCTTAGGTACTTAAGAATGTTCTTTATTGCTGTCCAGTGGTTCTTTTCTGGGTTTGACTGATACCATCTCACTACGCTAAGCGCGTAAGCTACATCTAGTCTGATACATAGTATTGCATACGGTATAGATCTCACAATCGAAGTATAGGGTATAATGAGCCTTCTCCTCATCCGTCTTAGGAGACATCTCTTTGGAGGGGGTGATTCCATGCAAAGCATGTATATTACCGCGCTTGAAATCTTCTATACTAAACCTTTTTAGTATGACATCTATGTGCTTGAACTATGAAAATCTCAACAATCTCCTGGATCTATCTCTGTAGATCTTAATCTCTAGAATGTAGGATGCATCACCTAGGTCTTTCATGGCGAACCTTTCTGACAAGAACATCTTGACCGATTGTAGTATAGGAATGTCATTTTCTATCAAGAGAATGTCATCCACGTACAAGACTAGGAGTAAAACAGTTCTCCCTACAATCTTCTTATATATACACAGCTCATTCTCGTTCTTCATGAAATCTAATTCCTTGACTGTCTCATCAAAACAGATGTTCCAACTCCATGATGCCTGCTTTAATCCGTAAATGGATTTAAGAAACTTGCACACCTTCCCGCTGCTCCCGCTGTCTATGAATCCCTCCGGCTGATCCATATAAACACACTCTTCCAAACTTCTGTTCAGAAAAACCGTTTTTACATCTGTCTACCAGATATCATAGTCATAGAAGGCAGCAATGGAAAGTAGGATCCGAATGGATTTGAGTATAGCCACTGGAGAAAAGGTTTCTTCATAATCCACACCGGGTCTTTGAAACCTTTTGCAACAAGTCTAGCCGTAAGGTCTCCACCTGTCCATTTACACCAGTTTTTCTTTTGAAGATCCATTTGCATCCAACGGGTTTTATCTTAGAAGAAGTAATATCCACGGTCCAAACTTTATTAGTGTAAATGGACTCCATTTCGGATCGCACATCCAGCCATTTATCAGAGTCCCTACTGATAATGGCCTGCTTGAAACTAGTAGGATCATCTTTTTCAAAAATACAATTCTCTCGATCCCTGCCTATGAGAAAACTGTAGTATCTCTCGAGCGGATGAGAAATCCTACTAGAACTACGAAGTGGCCGAGGTTCGTCCGGAATTGTTGATTCATGTTGTTCTACCAAATCTTTAGATGTAGTTTATGGTTCTTGAATTTCTTTCAGTTCTACCGTGCTCCTACTAATTTATTTTGCAAGAAATTCCCTTTCCAAAAAGGTAGCGTGACGAGCAACAAACACTTTCTGATTCTCAGTGTGGTAGAACATATATCCTGTTGAATATTTAGGATATCTCACAAACTTACACAATACAGATCGTGCCTTGAGTTTGTCCGGATTATGTATTTTAACAAAGAGTAGACAACCCCATATCTTAATAAAATTAAGGTATGGGATCTTCCCCTCCCATGTTTCATATGGAGTGGTAGGCACGGATTTGGTCAAAACTCTATTCAATAAATATCTTGCACACTCTAGCGCATATCCCCAGAATGAAAGAGCTAATTCAGCATTACTCATCATTGAGCGAACCATATCCGATAGGGTACGATTCCTCCATTCCGACATACCGTTGTGCTGTGGTGTATACAGAGGAGTAAGCTGAGAGAGAATACCATTCTCTTTTAAGTAGTCGAGAAATTCTGTGCTTAAGTACTCCCTTTTTCTATCAGATCGGAGGATCTTGATATTTTTGCCAATCTGGTTCTCTACTTCATTTCTGTATTCTTTGATTTTTTTCAAAAGTTTCAGATTTATGTTTCAAAAGATATATATCTGAATTTAAAGAGATCATCAGTGAATGTAATGACGTAGCAGAACCCACCCCTTACATGTGTAGACATTGGACCACACACATCACTGTGTATGAGTCCCACGAGCTCTGTGGCTCTTTCTCCATATCCTATGAACAGAGTTTTGGTCATCTTTCCTTTGAGACAAGATTGTCAAGTTTCATAAGATGTAAATTCGAACGGATCCAAATATTCATCCTTATGAAACTTAGCTAATTTTTTCTCATTGATATGAACAAGTCTGCAATACCACAAGTAGGTTTTGTTCATATTTGAACTCTTCCTCTTGCGTGCGTTTTGTACATTAAGAACCGTGTTTTGATTTAGAACATAAATACCATTACACAGTGTATCATCTGCAACCAATGCCTGATTAAGGTAAATGGTCATGATATTTCTATATAGAAAAAAGTTATATCTTTCTTTATTAAGTAAAAAACTGATATGATATTGCAAAGTATGGAACGCACATAATAATAGTTGTTCAAAATCATAGTATTGTTGTTTGGCAATTCTAAGTGATATTCATCGACGGCGGCAGTATCAACTTGTGCTCCGTTCCCTACTCTGAGAGACATACCACCAGATCCAACCATCCTATTTTTTCTCAGTCCCTATAATAAATTACATATATGAGATCCTGATCCGGCATCTGATAACCAGAAAGTAGGACTGACTAAAGAACGGTTCTCAATAACAAGAACACCTGAAGGAGATGCAATAGTATGCTTCTTCTTCAACGGGGTCATCATGGAATTCATGTAATCCTCTTTTCCTTACTCAAGATCGTGACATTTGTCGCAAGTCAGAGCCGAACCGACATTCCCCAGCCCCGAATAAGAATCCGGGTCGTTCAAGTCATATATTTTATAATCTTGTTTAAGGCATGACATGGTTGCTATTTGGAGAGAGAGAGAGAGAGAAAAGAAACACTTAGTGTGCGCTCTTGCAAAATTAGATTGGTTTTTAATTTATCTAATCAGGATGGCTCCCACCGTTTCCTCGAATTCTGTTTCAAACCTTAAAACGAGAACTAGTCGGGATTATTTACACCTTACAAATTCGCTAACCGTTCAGCCAGGTGGGTGTTGGTATTTCGAGGGAGGTTCTCCGTGCTCTCGCATGGACTTAATTAAAATAAACCTCATTTCCGCAGAGGTATAGCCCCTTTTACACCGTTTTAGGCACCTAATAGGTTAGCTAACTGTTGTTGGGTTACGCTAGCGCCCCGGCCATCAATCTGTGGCCAAATGCGGAACAAAAAACTTTTAGAAACCGGTGCTAATGGAACCCTAATCTACGGATCGTACCATTAACCCTACACTAGTTGTATGTAAAGAGTTTAGAGAGATTATACCGAACGATCCGTGTCCTTCGGTCTTCAACCTCTGTCCCAAGCTCCCCACGGATTCCTTGATCATGTTTGATCTCCGGTTTCCCCCCATCGAAGATGATCCACGTCGAGGGTTAGTAATACGGGCTCCGACCTCAAAACCGAAGTAACTTGGGTATCTAGTTTTCTAGCCTAGATAGCCAAGATGAAGCAGAGAGTGTGTGTGATTACTTTGTCTCAATACACCCTAGATTTCTCAACTCATGAGACATATAGGGTGGAGGTTGAAGAAGATGCCATGAAGAGAGTGTGAGCTCAAGAAAAGAAAAAACGAAGTGAAGTGAGTGTTGTGAGATATTAGTTGTGAGCAACTAAAGAAAAATCCCAAGCCAAGAAAAGATCCGCCTCTACCCAAAAAAATATCTCACAAGCTCACTACAAATATCTCAAGCCATCATGACCCATCACCATGAGTCACAAGTGCACATGCATGAACCCATGCCAAAACTTATACTCACTTTCCACCTCATAAACATTTAACCTAAATGTTTAATCCAAAAAGAAAAAAGTATCTTCTAAAGTAAACATGTAACGAATTACAAGAATACCTCCTCATCTGTATATACATACCCCCATCCATATTCCGACTGAATAGGAATACAACGAGACGAAAATAATCCAACAATATAATACTAGGATCCAGCTTAAACTAAAGCCCACTAGTATTATCCGTCCGATCTTGATCCGTGCACAAGTGCACATATATGATCGAACCCTGTCATAAAACCATACGGCCTCTACAACGTTTCGCCCGAAGCAGGAAAACCCTCTGTGTTAGACTCTAAAGACTCATCAATACGCCGGCAGTTGGTTTAACCACAAGCACGTCGGTGGCACTAGCTGTATGTAATGGCTACCCAGGAATTGAGCGAAAGGAAGGCCGACGAGTAAACTCATCCTGAAACCCTACTGAGTCTGACAGTGACAATATCCATACAGTCCGGTCCGTTCGTCTATGAGTATCGCATATCGAGTCTAAGGGGGTGGATAAAGTCAGACCCATAATAACTTGATATTCAGTGTCGGTATGAAGCCCATCACCACTTGAGAAACTACTGATCCGAATCAATAATTCTCGACTACCTTGGCCAAGAATTTCTGGTGATGGCCACCCGTGCACACCGCGACATCAACTCCAAATACCAGGAGAGACGAATCCCCTGACGATCCACTCACTGCCTCCATGTGGCTAGGGACGGTACCCAACTAAAACCTGTTTGCATGACTCCTTTGAGCCGTGGTAAGGTAGTAATCAAAGCACAATGGAAACTCACACGAGTAAAATGACGATCTCAGGTCGATAGACTAACTTGTACACATGTCACCAGGGAATTGCTATTTGATAATAGGTATAATACCAACTAGTATGTTCCCGGCAAGTCCGTCCGGTGTACTCATAACCCAATGAGCACCTGTATACATCTTAGGTGAAACAACTAACACCAATGGCTTGTGAGACCGGCCATCGCCCCTCGTCAGGGTCTCGATCAGTATACACTAGTCTACTCTTGGAGTATCGATGCCTAGTCTCGGAACTCCCACGACTAGGGACATTTTTAATGATGTGCTTATAGACTACCCAGCTCTCACGTATATGATCGCCATTATACTGCTGGTAGTCAAGCATGAATCCTATGGGCTCTATCAACATGTAATAGTGATCTGTAATGTCACCTAAAGAATGTACACAATGATAAAGACAAACCAGATAGCATACTATCATCTCGAGTAAGACTCTTCTACCGGTATAGGTCATCCCTCAATCATTGCAATCGCATGCCTACGATCCAATAATTGACTTGAGAGCACTATAGCCAACAATCTCCCACTTGCAATTAAGTCTAATTATTGCGGTGTCGCATACTCACAGCCCGTATGATACCGAACACCCAAGTTCTCTACTAATCGGTTTAACAAAGCTCGTTTGTAAAACTATTGCGTTCGAGAAATAGCCTCAGTGAGTGGATCCGCTCCAATGTTTCTTTCTATGTCTCTCTTTATCTCAAGTTCGCGGAGAAAGCCATCTCCCGAAATGAGCAATACATGTATTAGAATATGTTTGGATATCTGATGGGACCCGGTTAACAAATGAACTCCAAATCCAGCAAACTTCTTAGACTGTATCGTCCACTGAATTTAATCAGTATCTGGCGCCATGCCTCCCTCAGTATCCTCTTGGACCACCTGTCCAAACTACCGCCCCTCGTCAAGAGGGAAAACTACAACTCTGACAGTCACTCTGTCATCCAGGTCACCTTGGAAGTCTTGAATGATAACCGTCTCCCGAAGGAGGTTGCCGTTACTAAATCCCTAGAATATTCTCTTATGTTCATCAACTACTTCCGAATGTTTCTTCAGGATTGGATTAATATATATAAACTTATTGCAGCTAGTGCAAAAACAACATCTGGTGAGGTACTTGAAATCTCATGATTGACTCAATTGCCTAAGCAAGTGATATGCCAATCATGCACATCCCTCTCCCCTTTAGTCTGTAAGACACATTTAGAAAGGGTGACTTCATCACCTGCAGGTACACCACCATACCAGGAGTCGTCCATTCAAAAACACCTTTAGAATACTGTCAAAGTACCCAGATTGGGAAACTACCCAAATCTAGATCTAAAACCATAGATCTATTAACCAGAATGCCTGATATAATATCCATATCCTATGTGGAGAAACCACTTTGTGACAACCACAGTATAACCGAATGTAGTATAGGTCACTTCCTATAAAGTGCATGTCATCCAAATACCAGGACATCACACCCTACTACCTTCTTAACAGATCCATCTTCTATTCTGATGAAGTCAAAGCCCATGACTGTCACATCAAAAATAGATGATCTATCTCCGCTATACTCGCTTTAGTCTATAAATAGACATAAGCTACTGGTCCATTATGTTTCCGCTGCTCCCACTGACTACAACAACCCTATGGCAGAGTCATATACACGTGCACTTCTAAAGCTAGTTTAGAACGATGCTATACTCATCCTCCTGCCGGGTCTCATAGTCTAGAACAACAGTAATGGCAAGTCTGGGTAAACAAGAACCTCCCTATCAACATCTTTGAGGATACCGAAGTACCTCTCGGGTGTCTGAGGTTACCCACCATATCTGCGGAGTGGCCAATGGAATATCAAACCCGATTGAATCTTTAGGTTCTATTAAATTTTCAGTAATTGTTTGTGGTTCTGGAATCACTTCCAGTTCTACCATACTCCCACTACTTTTTTCTGGAAAAAAAAGTCCATTTTACTAAAACTGTGGAGAGTCAAGAACAATATCTCTATTGATCTTCCAGATGGTAAAAATTTAACCCTCGTCATAGCCCGGGATAACCCACAAACTGCCATTACAGAAACGTGCCTTGAGTTATCCAGAGTCTGGTTTTAAGCATAAGCCGGACAACTCCATATACCTTAACATTGTTAAGATATGAACCATTCTATACATATATAAACAGAGGCACTGATTTAATTGGAACCAGATTCAAATCATGCAGTTGTCTCCAGTGTATGTCAACTAAATGGAGAGAGGCCGATCATCATTACTCAACTAGAAGTGCATCCAGATATGAATAACCTGAAAGATAAGCAAGTTCTCAAACCCATTACTATCAACTGAATACCAAATACAAGTATCTTCATTTTCGATCACCTTGAAGAATCATGATACTTGCAGCACATGGTTCTATATTTTATTCTTGTACCTATAACTTCTCAAAACTTAGAGCTTGTATTTCTACGAAATATTTGTCTAAAACTGGAGAAGTCACAAGTAAACAGAATATAGTATGAGGATCAACCCCTTTGTCCTAATGGACACTGGACAACATACAATACTTTGTATAAGTCTCCTGAGTTGAATAACTCAAATCCTGCGCGTCGTAGGTTGAAAACTGTATTATGGTTAAGAAGAATTAAACCGCTGTTTAATGCTCCTTACCCGATCATCAACTGATATAGGTAAATGTCATGGACATAATTTTAAAAAGTTATATCTCACTTTATAAAATAAACGTACAGATATATCGTTTGAAATTGGTGCATAATAATGGATATTCAAAACCAAATATTTGTCGTCAGGCAAAACCCCAGGTGATTTCCTCAAATATCACTGATTACATCGAATTCCGATATAATGAGGATATAATCACCTAATTCCCAATAACTTACTCCCACTCATCATCTGTAAAACCATACAGATGTGAGAATCAAACCTGGTAAATACATACCCTAGAGTAAGGATCTAATTGGGAAATCAATTTTCAATTAACAACGCATAGTGAAAATGAAACATGATAATGTTTTGAAGGGGTAGCCGGGTATTCCTAGTAATGCCTCTTCCATTAACCAGATTCATGACTGTAACCGTATATTTCCTTGTCATCTCTCCAAATCCCTTTATTTGTCTTTACTCATTACCTTCTGTACACCACCCTTAGGCTAAATGGTTTTCTTCCTTCCCTGTCGTTCGGCACCAGCCTATGGTTTAGAAGAAGACTATCCAATAAGCGTAATAGGTATACTCTTCTAATCCTAGGAGCCCTCGCAACCTAAGAGAAGGTAAAGATAAAAGAAAACTGAATAATCATTATTCAATTTCTTCTGAACCAAAATCCATTCTCGAACTGGAACAAGTTCCTTCGAGTTCATATATAATTATACGATGAATTATCCAATAAATATGGATCTTGGTAGTGATACGGGATGTTCTGGAGAAATTCAAAGGTGAAGTAGGAGTGGCGATAATATACGCGGTTTCGTCATGAATGATAGCAGTCGCAATTTACTTTGCCCTCTTTCTAATCCCTTTATTTTGTCTTTACTTATTACCTCATGTACACCCAACTTAGGCTAATTAGTATTCTTCCTTCCCCATCTTTCGGCACCTGCCTATGGTTTGGAAGAAGACAATTACTCGGTAAGCTTTCTTCCTTCCCATTCATATGTATATTCTGCATTTGCATCTTATTAAAAAAACCCATAAAAATCGAAAAAAAATCCAAAAATATAAAAACTTTGTCGTCAAGTTAGCTAATAGGGTAACTTAGATTTTTATTCTGAAAGCTTAGTTGATACGTTAGAAATAACTAAATTCTAGGCTTAGGAATTGAAAACCCTAAAAATAACCCTCATTCTATTTAACTTTAGTAAGTATACGTCCTTACAGTTTTTTTTGAGAAATAGGTAATCTTGAGTTCAGTTCTCGAGTTAAGTCAAGATGAAGGGAAAGTATTGAAGCTTTACTGAAGGATAAGTCTGAAAAATAGTTTCCATTCTTGAGTTCAAATTTTGAAAGTATATACCCTACAAATTGCACATTCACGCACCTTGAAACTCGGGATAGTAGAGGATACCTAGAAATACTCTTGCCTGAAAACCTAGTATGAAAGAAAAAACGGTATTTAAAGCTAAACACCAAAAGAGCATCATTGAAAAATATATCCGGTCTTGAAAAAGAAAAATAAAGAAAAAGAAAAATAAATAAAGTCAAGACCTGGAAACTGCTAATTACGCTTTAAGCTCACACATTCAGTAATCGGTCGTTAGTACCTCAAGAAGCATTAATAGTCGCATGAAAGGTGTATGAGCAACACCGTCCATCATTTAATGAAAAGAAATAGTATTAGGTATTAGGGCAAAAGTATTATAGCTTGAATTGAATTATTGAGTGTAGGGTGCAAACTTACACACACGTAGGGGTATACAATCGATATTTGGATAAAAGATAGAAATGAAGAATAAGACTTATGTTTTCTGTAAAGTTGATAAAAATCCCCGATTTAAGACCGCACTTTTAGAAGGAAAACTCAGGAGATACCGAGATCTTTCTAAACTTTTTTGGAACGTATATGATCTAAGGTTAAATAAATAGGAGGTGTGAAACATAAGAGTTGGATATTTCTAACTCAGGATGATAGAATTTCTAACTTAGATACTAAACTGTAGAAGTAGAATCTATGTTAACTTATGAAACTAGCTTGACGGGATTTTGTGGATAGTATCCGCTGAAAACCCTCAGGAGACAACACTCCTCTTACTAGGGACACCTAGAGGTTTAACGGCTTGTTGCACGCGCTCAGTGCAATCACGTTCCCTGTGAAAGTGAGGCCGGGATTTTGTTTTGCTCGGGACGAGCAAAAGATAAGTTTGGGGGTATTTGTTCAGACCGGAATATTGCATTTTAATACCGCTCATTCATTATCTATTTTTTGTATATATCGGTACTATTAACCGGTGTTTGCTCAGTAATACAGATTACAGGTATCCGTGACAAAATACTAGAAATACATCCAGAATTACGGATATATCATTTGTAAGCTGACATCGCAACCAGAACCGCAAACCGACCGATATCCCAAGAGTTATTTTGCAAAAAAGTGTGTGCATAATATTTTGGTCCAACACATAACATGTGTACACACTAACTCTTGGAGCTTGGACCATGGACCTAGGGGGCTGCCATGACACACTCAAGTGGGCTAGTGCAAGTGGCATGGTGTGATGTGCATTAATGGTGTATTTATTTCATAAAGTGTTGATGTGATGCAAAGCTACTAGTTTCCCTCCAATTCCTGGTGCACCACAAGTTCAAGATAGACAAATCAAACTGCACCAATGTGATGTTTGGGAGCAGAGAAGACCACCACTGCAATACGGGACCCTGCCCTTGGAAAATGGCCGAGCACTTCCCTCCCAAAACCGGTGTGGCCGGCCCCACCTCCTCCTGTGGGCCCCATCCTCTCACAGTGGCTTCCATGCTGCCATTTGGTCTTTATTTTATTGTTTGCTTAATCTCCTTTCTTGCCTATAAAAGCAGATCATGGCAGCAAGGGAGAGGGTCTCACTTTTGCCTAGTTTTATTCTTTACAAGTTTTCATTTTTGTTTCTCTTTGGTTCTCTTGTACATAGCATAACTTCCCCTTGAGTTCTTTGCCTTCTCTTGAGCTTGCAACCTCTTCATTGAGCTTGCAAGTTTAAGTTTTGGCAATTGATCTCAAGAGTTGTATCTTCTTTTGGAATTAATAAAGCTCTCTTCTTTGCCTTCATTTCACATGAGTTTTTTGCCCTTCTCTTGATCTTGCAACCTCTTGATTGAGCTTGCAACTTTAAGGGTTGGTTATTGATCCCATGGCTTGTCTCGAGTTGTATGGTTCTTAGTGTTACTATCTTGCTTATTTATTTCTTGTTATTTTCTTTCTTGCTCATTTCCTTTCTTGCTCATTTCCTTTCTTGCAATTTATTACCATGCTTTACTTACTTGCCCTTTAAATTCCTTGCACTTACTTATAATGCTCTTTTCTTTTCTTTGTTCTTTTCTTTTGCTCTTTTTGGTTTGTTTTGTGAATGGTTGTTAATATGGTGTTGTTAGGAATAAATACGATATTGTAAGTTAAGCTTTCTTTGCTCATTTCCTTTTCCCGTATTTTCCATTGAACTCCGTCCAAACGTTACGCAAGCGCTCCGTTAGGCACCCTACCCTACCAAGGTAACGGTGATTCCTAACCGCGACCGGTTGCGTTCGGTTTGGCCGGAGGCGAAAGCAAGAGACAAGAACGAAAGGACAAGGGTCAATAAGCCGGATTCCACGAATACCGTGCTTAAGTACCCTAATCCACGTTGTTGCCGATTGCTCTAGCTTCAATCGTTAAGTTCGGCTCAAAGGTTTTAGTGCGGATTTCCTCAGCTTACACTATTGTATATTTTCCTAACAACTTTATACTTGCATATAACACATAGGTTAGATAAAGAACTTTTCGCCCACGCGCATTAACTCGTTACGACAAGAACGTAAAACGCTCCGTCTCCCTGTGGATCGACCTGTGCTCATCGCGGCTAGCTGCAAAGCGACACCGTCTTGATTGCGGCTAACCTTAATCATTTCAATCAAATGGCGTCGTTGCCGGGGAGACGGTAACGTTTTAATTCTCGTTATTTCGGGTTAATCACTGTACATCTCATTTATACTTCTAACACTATTTTCAAAAACATGTTAGTGTATATGCCCTAGGGGCCATTATTGTATCATACTAGCTTGTATATTACTTAATGGAAGCTTGGGATATTCACAGTTATATTAACAGTCTTGCTAAACATGGTAGTATGCTACTTGGTTATATCTATCTTAATATGTGTGTACGTATTGATAGAGCCCTTAGGATCTTGCTTGACTACCAGCATTGTGATGGCAGTCACACTAGTGGGGGCTGGGTAGTCTACAAGCACATCCTTTTTCAGGTCCCTAGTCGTAGGATTATCGAGACAGGGCATCGATACTCCGGAGTAGACTAGTGTGTACGCTTCTCATCCCAGTTGGGGAGATGGTTTGTCCCACAGCCATCAGTACGTCGTACTGGAGATAGTATACAGGTGCTCGTTGGGTTACGGGTACACCGGACAGGACTCGCAGGGAACTGTTGGTTGGTATTATACCCATCGTCAGTTAACAGTTCCCAGGTGACATGAGTACAGCATAGTCCGCAGACTTGACACTGCTACTTCTCCTCGAGTGTGTCCCGCTGTTCTTAGATTGCTACCCTACCACAGCTCAAAGGAGTCGTGCAAACAGGTGGTAGTTGGGTGCAGTCCCGAGCACTTGGAGGCAGTGGCGGTTAAACAGGATTCGTCTCTCCCGGTATTGGGAGTTGATATCGCGCTGTGTCTGGAGAGCCATTACGCAAAGTCCCTGGCCAGGTCAAGCGAGATTTACTGGTAGGTTTTCCAGTAGTTTCTCAAGGTGTAATGGGCTTCGCTCCGACACGACTTATACCGCTTTTAGGGGACTGACGCTTGCCGTCCCCCTAGGCCCGATATGAGATAGTCCTAGACGAACAGACCGGACTGTACGGAGATTGTCACATCAGGCTCAGTAGGAGTTCGGATGGGTTTCCTCATCGGCCTTCTTATCGACATCTACCTGGGGACCGTTACGTACAGCTAGTGCCGCTTGTGGTCTATGGTTAAACCCACTGCCAGCGTAGTAGTCGAGTCTTTAGAGTCCCACACAGAGAGTTTCCCTGCTTCGGGCGAAACGATATAGAGGTCGTATGGTTTTACGACAAGGGTTCGGACGCATACGTGTTTTTACGCACGTACGATGTTCGGACAGTTTTTACTAGTCGGCTTTGTTTTAAGCCAGATTCTAGTATCGGATTATTGGATTTATACAGTCTAAAGTTTTTCCGTGTTTTCACGGATAGGAGGGGCGTTCTCGTAATTTGGCGAGAAGGTTCTAGAAGGATGATGACTTGGGGGTTAAGGTGGCATTTGCATTTATTGATTTAGTGACTCATTTGTGTGATTCATTCATGTAGTTAATGGTGCATTTAATGACTAATGACTCATGAGATGAATCACTCATAATGAATAAATGAAGCATGGTTGATAAATCATTTGATTATTCATTTAATAAATCATTATGCTTCATATATTCAAATGATATCATTATTTCATTTCATTCTCACTCTCACCTTCTCTCTCCTCAAGCGCTCTCTCTCTCTCTTCAAACCCTAATCCTAACCTCTCAAATGTTGAGATCAAGGATTAGCAAGACTCATTAATCCATAATCATACTCTATATTTCCTAGGTTGCTTAGATTAGCACTTTGAGAAACCTAGTTACCTCAAGATTAGAGGCAAAGCTTGGAGTAGAAGCTCTCGGGTGGATCGTCTATTACAAAGAAGAGGTCGACGAGGAGGTGGTTAACGAGAAGAAGAAGGACTTGGTTCATTAGGTATAATCTTCTTTCATAGTAGCTAATTACTCCTATGATAGTGTTAGTTATAGTTTAGCAAAGATCCATACGGTTAGTCGATGTTAGTTTAAAGAAAAAGATTGTTTTTCATATTTCCGCCTCCCCCGCAACTCATAGGATGTACAACGTCGACTTACAGTAGTATCAGAGCCTCGCTAAACCATAACTAACTTATTAGCAAAGTCGTTAGAAATTCGATCGCAAAACGAACCGGAAAAAACATCATTTTTTATCAAGTTTCTGTCGATTTTAAAACAGGGTCTAAAATTTTTTCAGGGACCCTTAAAATTACAAGCAAGGAAACTTAAGAATACTGGAGAAATTTGGGTTCCTGAATCGGCCAAAGCGCCGCGGATCCGCTGCCGAGTTGGGGCCGAGTCAGCCCAAAATTCCACAGAACTCTTCTGTGATAATTTTGTTCTTTCTGGAATGTTTTGTTTCTGCTCAAGTCTCAGGTGCACAGAGAAGTTTTTGGAGTAGAATCAATTATGATTTCTCGATCGAAATTCTACGATGTTTGGCTGATTAGATTATATCTGTGATTTGTATAATGTGTTCGTAAACCTCCCCTAACTGCTAGTATGTCGGTTGGCAGGGGGCTGCACATTTCTGTAATGATTTTACTGTTTGTGTTTATGAACTTGATTGGATCGTTGTGATGATTAGCCAGGGTTTGAGATGTTTTTTTCTATATTAATTCATTCGATGTAAATTGTAATATGATGTAACATTCTTTTGCGGGGCACATCCAGGTTGCGGTTGTAGCCACCGTTGTATTATTTCATTTACTGATTTTTGCTCCTAGGATAGACCCAAGGTGGGGTGCACAAACTACCGGGTACTTTGAAGTGTTTAGTGGCCTACTCACGTTGTTGAGGGAGACCGCTTCACTTCGGGTATTTGGCGGGTAGTTTGCCGTACCCGTAGGGGTCTAGGGTGGGGTAATGGCTATTCATCACAACTGTGTAATCTGTCTTTCTTTGCAGGCTCAAAAGAATGCGGATTCGTAGAAAATCCAATATGTTCATTTGTGATCTAGAATGCCTATTATTGTGTCAGACGAATGTACAATATCTATATATGATAGCTATTTAGACGTCACTTATGTTTTACACCCGCGTTAGCCCAGCCCCCGCTCTGTCGTTAGTTAAGTAACCTAACGGGTGATGACGGGACCCAGTGGCGAATGCGGATGGCATAAGAGGACGTTGTATTTTCGTTGTTTTCTGCAATGATAGGTTAATTGATAGGACGCATTATTTTAATGCAAAGAAAATAAACCAAAGTTGAATCGTTGGAACAGTTTAAAAGAAACCACTCAGTTATTTTTAAAACAGAAGATATTTTTTAATTGCGGAGCTTTAACCACTCCTTTTAAAAGCTATCAGGTTCCTTCGGTCATATCAAGTTCACTACGTTCACGGTTTCGCCAAAACCATTCATAGCCCTCCGTCATTTCATTTGGGTATTCAGTAGTATTCAAGCTATGTATTTTGACCAACTCCAAGGCATAGTGTTTGGTAGCTGCTGGGTATTCATTTGTTGCATAGATAGATGAGTTAGTTTGGGACAGTCGTATTATCATTTGACCAACGTCAGGGGTATGTACGGATGGGTTCAAATTAACAAGATAATGATGGGTAGAACTTGATATGTGACTTGTGACATTTTGACCAACGCCAAGGTCATAAGAGCATGGGGCAGAAATTTATATCGGGAATTTCTAAAGAAACTGAAATTTGCAAAGAGATGCATACCATTTGGAGTTTGATGAATGTTGGTAGGATTCCTTCAACATTATCACACGATGATATTTGGATCCCGATCCTACTGTGAGTATATGCTACTCATCAGGAGATTCGTCACTTAACGATCAATGCTATAAACCAAGTAGGTGCCGAGAAAGGTGTCAGCGGGGCTACGACCCCAGAGAAAAGAGGTTATTTAATTAAGGAACTTCGCGAAAGCGTTGAAAAACCTCCTTCGAAGTTCCGACACCGGCCTGGCGGAACGGTTAAGCAAGTATTGTACGGTGAGAATAGTCCTGGCTAGTTCTTCCTTTTTGGTTTGAGGAGGGATTCGAGAAACAGTAGGAGCCATCCAGTTTAGATAAACTAAAAACCACTCTAAACTTACAAGAGCATCATGCTAAAGTGTTCCCTCTCTCTCTCATTGCAGCGACCCAAAAACATGACAGGCCTTAAGTTACTATTAGAGAAAAATATATTGACAGGGCCAAACTATAAAGATTGGCTGCGGAATGTCAAGATGGCTTTGACCTATGACAAATTGGGGTATGTCTTTACCGCTAAGGCACCTGCTGTCCCTGGTCCCAAATCCAGTAATGCGGATAAGGAAATCCGCAAAACCTGGGAATTAGATTGCGCGAGGGCCAAGTGCATCGTGCTTGCCTCGATGAATAATGAACATCAGAGGAGGCACGAGGATATGGATCTTGATGCCATATTTCTCCATACGAAGGAACTTTATGGAGAGCAATCTCGTATAGCAAGATACGAGACCTCAAAGAACTTGTTTCAGGCGAGGTTGGCCGTCGGATCATCGGCAGGAGAACATGTCCTAAAGATGATTGGCTATATAGAAGAGCTCGCAGACCTTGGGACGACTTTGGAGAACGAGCTCTATACAGACTTGATTCTCCAGTCCCTTCCTTCCACCTACGCCCAGTTTATTCTGAATTTCAACATTCAAAGAAAAGAAGTTGAACTTCCAAAACTCCTTAACATGTTGAGGAGTGCAGAGGGCACCTTGCAGAAGGCAAGGGATACACCCGCTATGTTTGTTCACAGCTCTTCTTCTTCCGAGTCCAAAGCTAGGGCCAAAGGAAGGAAGAATAAGTCCGCCACCAAACCTTGAGTAGGTGTTAGTAAGGTGGGAGTGAAGGGAAAGAAAAAGATTGCGGTGCCAGTAGTGGCAAAGGATGAGTGCTTCCACTGTCATAGGAAAGGGCACTGGAAGAAAGATTGCAAGGCTTGGAATGCCAAGAACCAGGAACCGAAGCAAGCTGTGGATTCGATTTCAGGTGTGTTTGTAACTGAGAATTGTCTGTCAATCAACTCTACTTCCTGAGTATTGGATACCGGATCAGGATATCATATATGCAATTCATTGCAGGCACTAAGAAACCGTAGAGTGCTGAAGGTTGGTGATATGACCCTGAAGGTTGCTAACGGAGCTAGCGTAGGAGCTGTGTCCGTAGGGGATTATCACCTTGGATTGACGAGTGGATATATTTTGGTTTTGCATAACTGTTTTTGTGTACCTTGTTTAACGTGTAATATCATATCAGTTTCCTTGTTATCAAAATAAGGTTATGATTTCACGTTTGTAAGCGATGTTGTTAACATCCACCTAAATCATGGTCTGATTGGGTCCGGTACGCTGGATAACGGTATATATGTCTTAAACCAATTACAGATTTTCAATGTCCAGAACACACTAAAAAGAAAGTCTCCAGATTTAAATAAAGCTTTCTTATGGCATTGTAGACTAGGTCACATCAATGAGACAAGGTTAACTAAGTTACATAGAGAAGGATATTTGGATTCATTCGAATATCAATCTTATGCCACTTGTCAATCATGTCTCAAAGGAAAGATGACAAAGACTCAATTCACTGGACATGGAGTAAGAGCGAGCGAGCTCTTAGGACTCATACACAGCGATGTATGTGGTCCAATGTCTACACATGCAAGAGGTGGTTTTTTCCTATTTCATTATTTTTACGGATGATTACTCTAGGTACGGATTCATTTTCTTGATGAAACATAAATCCGAGGCTTTTGAGAAATTCTAAGAGTATAAGAATGAAGTAGAAAACCAAACCGGAAAAAGTATCAAGACACTAAGATCTGATCGAGGTGGTGAATACTTAAGTGCCGAGTTCCTAGGTTACCTAAAAGAGAAAGGAATTCTCTCTCAGCTTACTCCTCCATATACTCCACAGCATAATGGTGTATCGGAGAGACGGAATCGAACCCTATTGGATATGGTACGTTCCATGATGAGTAATGCTGAGTTACCGCGATCTTTCTGGGGTTATGCGCTAGAATCAGCTGCATATCTTTTGAACAGGGCTCCTACCAAGACTGTTCCTACCACGCCATATCAGATGTGGAGTGGGAAGAAACCCTATCTTCAGTATCTGAAGATATGGGGATGTCCAGCTTTTGTTAAAAAGCAGCATGTGGACAAACTCGAGGCACGATCAGTACAGTGTAAGTTTATGGGATATCCAAAGAACTCCATGGGGTATTATTTCTATTACGCAGAGGAACAAAAGGTTTTTGTTTCTCGTAATGCCCATTTTATAGAACATCAGTTTTTAGAAAAGGAAACAAGTGGGAGCGAAATAGAACTGGAAGAAATTCCAGAACCACAAACTACTACTGAAAGTTTGGTAAGACAAGTAGTTCAAGAAGAACAGGACATTCCCGCACCCCTCCGCAGGAGTAGTAGGCCGTCTCATCCGCCTGAGAGATACTACGGTTTTCTCATAGATAGGGATATAGAGGATTGCATCATTGATGATGATGAACCTACTAGCTTCCAGCAGGCCATCCAGAGCGGTGACTCGGTACGATGGCTGGATGCAATGCGGACCGCGATGGAGTCCATGTACACCAAAAAAGTATGGACTTTAGACTTTGCTCCAGATGGGGTAAAACCCATAGGATGCAAATGGATCTTCAAGAAAAAGATTGGTGTAGATGGACAGGTGGAAACCTATAAGGCTAGACTTGTTGCAAAGGGTTTTCGTCAAAGACCTAGTTTGGACTATGACGAGACTTTTTCTCCAGTGACTATGCTCAAATCCATTAGAGTCCTTCTTGCTATTGCCGTCTTCCATGATTATAAGATCTGGCAGATGGACGTAAAGACGGCTTTTCTAAATGGTAATTTGGAAGAGTGCGTCTATATGGATCAGCCAGAAGGCTTCAATCAGAGTGGGAGCAGCGGGAAAGTGTGCAAGTTGCTTAAGTCCATTTATGGACTAAAGCAGGCATCGCGGAGTTGGAACATCTGTTTTGATGAAACGGTCAAAGAATATGACTTTATCAAAAATCCAGATGAACCATGTATATATAGTAAAATTATAGCACGAACTGTCGTATTCCTCGTCTTGTACGTGGATGACATTCTATTGATAGGAAATGACATTCCTATGCTACAATCTGTCAAAGGATTCTTGTCACACAGGTTCTCCATGAAAGACCTGGGTGATGCCTCTTACATTCTGGGGATCCGGATCTATCGTGATAGATCCAAGAGAATGTTGGGACTTTCGCAGTCCAGGTATATCAACACTATACTGAAAAGATTCGGTATGGAAGATTCTAAGCGCGGTAGTTTACCGTCTTGTCACGGAATCACCCTCTCCAAAGAGATGTCTCCCAAGACTGATTTGGAAAGGGATCGCATGTCTATTATACCATACGCTTCTGCGGTAGGCTCTATAATGTACGCGATGTTGTGCACCAGACCAGATGTAGCTTACGCACTGAGCATGGTAAGCAAGTATTAGCCATACCCAGGGGAGAAGTACTGGATAGCAGTAAAGAACATTCTCAAGTACCTGAGAAGGACTAAGGAGATGTTCCTGGTTTACGGCGGAAAAGACCTCAAGATCGAGGCCTTTGCTGATTCCGGCTTCCAGAGTGACAAGGATGACTCCAAGTCCATGTCAGGTTATGTCTTTACCCTCAATGGAGGGGCGGTGTGCTGGAAGAGTTCCAAGCAGGACACCGTTGCTGACTCGACGATGGAAGCGGAGTATATTGCTGCTTGCGATGCCGCAAAAGAAGCGGTCTGGATGAAGAAGTTCCTAACAGAACTTCAGGTGGTTCCTACCATTGTTGATCCAATACCGCTGTATTGCGACAACAACGGAGCTATAGCTTTAGCGAAAGAACCCAGGTCCCATCAGAAGTCCAGACACATCTTAAGGCGGTATCACCTGATCAGGAAGATCATTGATCGCCGGGAGATCGAGGTCCGGAGAGTTGCTACAGAGGAGAACATTGTTGATCCATTCACAAAGGCCTTACCTCAGATTCAGTTCGAGAGGCTACTCGAGATGACCGGTCTTCGATATTCCAGTACATGGCCCTAGTGCAAGTGGGAGATTGTTAGTGTATATGCCCTAGGGGCCATTATTGTATCATACTAGCTTGTATATTACTTAATGGAAGCTTGGGATATTCACAGTTATATTAACAGTCTTGCTAAACATGGTAGTATGCTACTTAGTTATATCTATCTTAAAATGTGTGTACGTATTGATAGAGCCCTTCGGATCTTGCTTGACTACCAACGTTGTGATGGCAGTCATACTAGTGGGGGCTGGGTAGTCTACAAGCACATCCTTTTTCAGGTCCCTAGTCGTAGGATTATCGAGACAGGGCATCGATACTCCGGAGTAGACTAGTGTGCACGCTTCTCATCCCAGTTGGGGAGATGGTCTGTCCCACAGCCATCAGTACGTCGTACTGAAGATAGTATACAGGTGCTCGTTGGGTTACGGGTACACCAGACAGGACTCGCTGGAAACTGTTGGTTGGTATTATACCCGTCGTCAGTTCACAGTTCCCAGGTGACATGAGTACAGCATAGTCCACGGACTTGACACTGCTACTTCTCCTCGAGTGTGTCCCACTGTTCTTAGATTGCTACCCTACCACGGCTCAAAGGAGTCGTGCAAACAGGTAGCAATTGGGTGCAATCGCGAGCACTTGGAGGCAGTGGCGGTTAGACAGGATTCGTCTCTCCCGGTATTGGGAGTTGATATCGCGCTATGTCTGGAGAGCCATTATGCAAAGTCCCTGGTCAGGGCAAGCGAGATTTACTGGTAGGTTTTCCAGTAGTTTCTCAAGGTGTAATGGGCTTCGCTCCGACATGACTTATACCGCTTTTAGGGGACTGACGCTTGCCTCCCCCCTAGGCCCGATATACGATAGTCCTAGACGAACAGACCGGACTGTATGGAGATTGTCACATCAGGCTCAGTAGGAGTTCGGATGGGTTTCCTCATCAGCCTTCTTTTTGACATCTACCTGGGGACCGTTACTACAGCTAGTGCCGCTTGCAGTCTGTAGTTAAACCCACTGCCAGCGTAGTAGTCGAGTCTTTAGGGTCCCACACAGAGAGTTTCCCTGCTTCGGGCAAAACGATATAGAGGTCGTATGGTTTTACGACAAGGGTTCGGACGCATACGTGTTTTTACGCACGTACGATGTTCGGACAGTTTTTACTAGCTGGCTTTGGTTTAAGCCAGATCCTAGTATCGGATTATTGGATTTATACAGTCTAAAGTTTTTCCGTGTTTTCACGGATAGGAGGGGCGTTCTCGTAATTTGGCGAGAAGGTTCTAGAAGGATGATGACTTGGGGGTTAAGGTGGCATTTGCATTTATTGATTTAGTGACTCATTTGTGTGATTCATTCATGTAGTTAATGGTGCATTTAATGACTAATGACTCATGAGATGAATCACTCATAATGAATAAATGAAGCATGGTTGATAAATCATTTGATTATTCATTTAATAAATCATTATGCTTCATATATTCAAATGATATCATTATTTTATTTCATTCTCACTCTCACCTTCTCTCTCCTCAAGCTCTCTCTCTTCAAACCCTAATCCTAACCTCTCATGTGTTGAGATCAAGGATTAGCAAGACTCATTAATCCATAATCATACCCTATATTCCCTAGGTTGCTTAGTTTAGCACTTTGAGAAACCTAGTTACCTCAAGATTAGAGGCAAAGCGTGGAGTAGAAGCTCTTGGGTGGATCGTCTATTACAAAGAGGAGGCCGACGAGGAGGTGGTTAACGAGAAGAAGAAGGACTTGGTTCATTAGGTATAATCTTCTTTCATAGTAGCTAATTACTCCTATGATAGTGTTAGTTATAGTTTAGCAAAGATCCTTACGGTTAGTCGATGTTAGTTTAAAGAAAAAGATTGTTTTTCATATTTCCGCCTCCCCGCAACTCGTGGGGTGTACAACGTCGACTTACAAAACAAACATAAAAATCAAAAATTTCAAAACCAAAACAAAAAAAACTAACTAAACTAACCATTTTGCTCTCTGGATTCTAGACATGCTTTCACTCTGTAAGTCAACTGAAGAAATAAACAATACCAGTATGACATTAGTATAACAGTGTGAACCCAGAAGAAGATTGAAGCCCATTATCCAAAAGAGAACCGGCGACATTAGCCTAAGATCCGAGCTCGCCGGCCGTACCTCCTCTATTTGCCTCCAATTTTTTCTCTGTTCTCTATTGTTCTGTTTTTGTCCCATTTTTATTGTTTGTTTTTTATAATTTTTTGTGTGCAGGTATTTGGGCATTCGTATCGCTTTTTCGCACTAATATCCGTTTTTCCGACATTTGTAGATTTTTGCGGATTTGCGAACCGCGATTGTGGGGAGCAAAGTGTAAATTCAAGGCTAAAATGATTGCGAAATACAGCGCCAAAGATCCGGGTAGTTTGACCCGCGCAAGCGAACTTTTCAAGCTTACCGGATTTAACTTCAACGGGGGTTTCTTAACCCAAAAACTTATCGGTACGTATTTCTTAAACACCTTCTTCTCAAATCCGACGCATCCACTATATATCTTTGCAGGATTCTTTGCAAGTTCGCTTTCCAATGCCAAACTTGACTAACCCGTATTTGTTGCAGTGTCGTGCTTAATATAAAAAAAACGATTGTTTGATTCTTTATAAAAAAATTATTGAATTGCGCATTGCATACATTAATACGGACTTAAGGGCAAGCGAACCCCACAACATACGGTAAAGGATTTCATCACCTTTTCCGTGGCCCACAAATCACGAAAATTGAGCATAACGTTTACCCGCACAAATTTTAAAAGAAACTAGACTTTAAGCCTTAAGGACTTCGCGCTCACTAGGTGAAGTTAACTGTGTTTAGAACACAGCTTATCGGTATATTGTTTACGGAGTGCCTAGGAAAGTGTTGACTGCGAAACCACCAAAAGAGAACTTCACCTAGGATCCGAATATTATATACATACCCGCATCCGTATTCTGACTGAATACGAATACAACGAGACGAAAATAATCCAACAATATAATATTAGGATCCGACTTAAACCAAAGCCCACTACTATTATCCGTCCGATCATGATCCGTGCACAAGTGCACGTATATAATCGAACCATGCTATAAAACCATACGACCTCTACAACGTTTCACCCGAATTAGGGAAACCCTCTGTGTGGGACTCTAAAGAATCATCAATACGCTGGCAGTGGGTTTAACCACAGGCACGTCAGTAGCACTAGCTGTACGTAACGGCTACCCAGGTATTGAGCGAAAGGGAGGCCAACGAGCAAACTCATCCTGAAACCCTACTGAGCCTGACAGTGAAAATATCCGTACAGTCTGGTCCGTTCGTCTATGATTATCGCATATCGAGTCTAAGGGGGTGGATAAAGTTAGACCTCTAATAACTTGATATTCAGTGTCGGTATGAAGCCCATCACCACCTGAGAAACTACTGATCCGAATCAGTAATTCTCGACTATCTTGGCCAAGGATTTTTGGTGATGGCCACCCGTGCACACCGCGACATCAACTCCCAATACCAGGAGATACGAATCCCATGTCGATCCACTCACTGCCTCCATGTAGCTCGGGACTGTACCCAACTAAAACCTGTTTGTACAACTCCTTTGAGCCGTGGTAGGGTAGTAATCAAAGCACAGTGGGAACTCACACGAGAAAAATGACGATCTCAGGTCGATAGACTAACCTGTACACATGTCACCAGGGAACTGCTATCTGTCAATAGGTGTAATACCAACTAGCATGTTCCCGGCGAGTCCGTCCGGTGTACTCATAACCCAATGAGCACCTGCATACATCTTAGGTGAACCAACTAACACTAATGTCTTGTGAGACCGGCCACCGCCCCTCGTCGGGGTCTCGATCAGTATACACTAGTCTACTCTTGGAGTATCGATGCCCAGTCTCGAAACTCCCACGACTAGGGACATTTTTAAGGATGTGCTTATAGACTACCCAGCTCTCACATATATGATCGCCATCATACTGCTGGTAGTCAAGCATGAATCCTATGGGCTCTATCAACATGTAATAGTGATCTATAATGTCACCTAAAGCATGTACACGATGATAAAGACAAACCAGATACCATACTATCATCTCGAGTAAGACTGTTCTGCCAGTATAAGTCCTTCCTCAATCATTACAATCACGTGCTTGCGATCCAATAATTGACTTGAGGGCACTATAGCCAACAACTGTGAAGTGAAAAATATCTCCCAAAGAGTAACAAATACTCCCAGTGGGATCGGGGCCCAATTATCATCGTGTGATAATCTAGATGGAAACCACTCTACTCACCACACTCCAGAAGGTATGAATCACTAGTAAGTTTTCTGTATATTTGAAACTCCTGATGTGATTTTTGCTCCAAGCATTTTATGACCTTGACGGATGCCAACAAATCATAAAGCGCAAGTCAAGTTTTATCCGTCATTGTCCTGATTAATTTAGACCCACCCGTACTTGCCCTTGACGGATGCCAACTAGGTTGTACGACTGTCCTAAATTATAGCATCTCTATATTACAGATAAGCATCATTTAGCTACTGTACACTATACCATGACGGATGCCAACAAGCACAGCACGAATAAAAAATGCTACTTATCTGAAATGTGGAGGGCTACGCCTGGTTTTTGGCGAAAAATCTTTAACGTAATGAACTTGATATCGTTGAAGGAACCGAGTAGTTTTCAAAAAGGAGTGGTTTAGGCTCCACTTTAAAATAAGTGGTTTTGAAGAAAACCGAGTAATCTATATTAACACAAACTTTTGCTTAAGAGCGAAATCCCCGTGAAGGGATCAAGGCTCTTCCGTCATCAAATGAGGTGTAGGATATTCCTAATCGAATATCTCTACGCAAAGCAAAAAAATACGACTATAGTTTTTCGAAAAATTTGTCCCGACAACATCTTTTACGTTTATTTTTCCTTTCATTAATCAAAATTAATGTAGTCCCATCAATTAATACCTATCATACAAGAAAAGAACAAAAATAGAATGTATGAATATGCCTTTCGCATTCGTCACAGGCCCCTGTCATCCACCGTTAAGTTACTTAACTAACGGCAGAGCGGGGGCAGGGCTAGCGCGGATGCAAAACATATACAACATTTACACACACACACATACATATACATATACATATATAGTCATCTCAGACATGATATTAGCAACACCACAGAAAAGCGATAAGCAATATGGAATAGCGGATAATCTAGAAGCCCCGGGTTTTCATTTGAGCCGCAAATGAAACTCGATGTTCTCTGGTCGTGTGGATAGCCAGTGTAATGTAGAACCAAGACCCCTACGAGTGCGACAAGTTACCCGCCAATTCTAGAAGTGAGGCAACCCGCACTCTAGGTAACGAGCAGACCACCCAGCACTTCATGGAATCCGATAACTTAAACACTCCGCCGTAGGTCATCCAAAAACTCCTACAAGTACCGCGAATAGCCCACCAATTCTAGAGCGAGGCGGCTCGAACACACCACTACGAGACAACCACATAGTGCACTCTAGAACCCGCTATTTGACCATTTCTCCGTAGGTATACCCTAATACAGAAAAGAAATAATATACAACGGTGATATCGACCTCAACCCGGACGTGTCCCAATAAAAAAATATACAAACTGGCAGAAACGACAGTTCACAAGTTGGACGCTTGCCCCGGAATAATGAATATACAAAAGAACTCAAAACTGTACAACAGATATCGCACAAAAGGCTATCCACCACGACAATCCGTCGAAAACATCACAGAGATATCTCAAGCAACATCACACATAAACAAGATGCGTGTAACTTCTTCTAATCGACGTAAAGCAATTAGAAGACGTTAAACAACTCATATACGCATCACATAATCAAGTAACGAAAGCCACGACATTAGAATTCCACGCACAAATATAAAACACAACAAGGTTTCCCAAAACTGAAAAAACAGTTCACTAAAAACCCAACATTCCAATGTTTTAAGCCAATCTGGGAGTCGAAACAAACTCGAAACTCTCCCAAACCTTTGCGGGGTGGAGGTACCCAAAATTAACTATCGTTCGGAAGGGCTAGAGGGGGTACCCCAGGGCCACCATGAGGTGGCTCCAAAGGGGTGGCAAGCCCGAGCCTACCTATTGGGGTATGGCTCGAGTCCCTACCCCCAAGGCCACCTCATGGTGGTCTCGGGGGGTGGGCCCAAAATTTCATCCTCCCGAGACGATCCTCGGGGTACCCATGCAACACCCCATGGCTTCTCGGTCCAAACCATGAGCTCGCGGGGAGTGCAAAACTAAGAATTTCGGGACTGTTTTTGTCGGCGGTTTTTGCGCTACGAAAACAGCAGAATTTGAACGTCATAACTAACTAGTTTATTTGTTTGGGTGGCTCTGATACCATGTCGTAGTTCCTAGCGTGTTTGCCGCTAGAACCGTGGCCTTTGCAGAACGAAAAACTTTGATTTTAAAAATTTTGGCGCTAGAAATATAAACCTAGAATATATCCAAACACTAAACTAGTAAATTACCAAGAGTTTCTACTCGGATAGAATGTTATACCTAAAGATACGTGTCCTTTGCTCTTTTATCCTCTTCCTTGGCTCTTTGAGGCTCCTGGATCAAAGTTGAAAGCCGGTCCTTCTTTGTTGAAAATGATCAACCTGAGAGATATGGTTCAAGGCTCTAGCTTCACATAAACAAGTAAGTGAAGCAACTAAACACCCTAAGTTGCTGGTCTAGATTGCTTAGAGAAGTAGTGAAGTGTTTTAGTATGTTTTTATCTCTTTCAATCCTTGATTCTCAACCTATGAGAGTGTAGGGAAGAAGACGAACGAGGAGCTCAAGAATTAGAGTTGGTGAGGAGAGAGAAAGAGAAGTGGTGAAATGAATCATCTCATATCAAATGAAAATGGTTAGCATGGTTTTGCTCAAAGCATTTTCCAAATAGAAAATAGCAATCATACTTGAATAGTACATACAAATGCAATAAACAAATACAAAACCATTTCCATCACCATTCTTTCTCTATGCCTCATCTTTACACCTCATTTCTATTTTTAACAAAAATAGAAAATCCATGATGAGATGTCCACCTTCTAGAATGTGTTTTGTATAAATACAAAATACATTTCCCGTATGAGATTAATGGAGGAAAGAGGCCATAGGAGGGGATTCCCTCCTATGGCGTGGAAAAAATACAATCTCCACCATTTTTTCCGACGATCGGCACCCATCATCATCATCGTTATCATCTAAGATGTGCGTACACCAAATTTCATGTGATTCCACAACTTTTTCACCGTTGATTTAGTGGATTCAAAATTAACGGTTTACCGACAATAGAACTTTTTACATTGCTAAATCAACGGTGAAAAAGTTGTAGAATCACATGAAATTTGGTGTACCCACATCTTAGATGATAACGATGAAGATGATGCGGGCCGATATTTGAAAAAATTGGTGGAGGTTGTATTTTTTCCACGCCATGGGAGGAAATTTCCTCCTATGGCCTCTTTTCTCCATTATTCTCTTCCCGTATATACATACATATATTCATATCAAAATACGAATACCCAACGAGATAGAATAATAAAATAAACATAATATTAGAATATACATATCGAAATACATATATGTAAATTATTAAATCGATACTTGATTTAATAATCCGACTTAATCTTTAACCGACTAGTATTATCATCCGCTCAATTAAAGTTCGTATAGCTAGTACACGTATTTAATCAGAGCCATGCATGTATCAAAATACGGCCACTATATCATTTTATCTGAACCAGAGAAACCCTCTGTATGGGACTCTAAACACTCGACAGTACACCGGCAATGAGTTACTGGATAAATCCACAATTCCAAACACGTCAACGGTACTAGCTGTACATAACGGCTACCCGGGTATCTATTGAAAGAAAGGCCGGCGAGCAAGCTTATCCGAACCCCTACTGAGCCTATTTGTGACAATCTCCGTACTGTCCGGTCTTTTCGTAAGAGTATCGTGTACCGAATCTAGGGGATGGTAAACGTCAGACCCTGATAACCCGATAATTCGTGCCGATATAGTTCAGGACAAATCCGAGAAACTACTAATCTAATTATCAGTAAATATCAACTGTCTTGGCCAAGATCTTATGGTGTTGGCCAACCGAATACAGTGCGATATCGACTCGCTATACCGGGAGAGACGAATCCCAAACAATCACGCACTGCCTCCATGTGGCTCAGAATTGTACCTAACTAAAATTTGTTTGCACGACTCAGTAGAGCCGTGGTAGGGTAGTAATTTAAGTACAGTGGGAATTTACACGAGACAAATGACGATCTCAGCTTTAAAGACTAACATGTACTCATGTCACCTGAGAATTACTATCTGGCGATAGGCATAGTACCATCTAGAAGTTCTCGGCGAGTCCGTCTAGTTTACTCACCCTTAGTAAGCACATGTATACGATCTCAGATGCCGAAGATCAATGGCTGTGGACCCAACCATCGCCCCTCGTATGGGTCTAGAAACACCAGTCTACTCCGGAATATCGATGCCCAGTCTCGATACTCTCACAAGTAGGGACATTTAAGGATGTGCTTATGGACTACCCAGCCCCTACATGTATGATCGTCATCACAACGCAAGTAGTCAAGCAATAATTCTACGGGTTTTACCAACATGTATTAGCGATACGTAATAACAAATAAAATATATACACATGTTAAGATAAAAACAAACCAAATAATATATTATCATATCGAGCAAGATTGTCATGTATATATATATGTCCAAGTATCCACCATACACACACGAAAATGATGTTTACGGCATACATATCCAACATAATATGTACATGTTGGCTTTAAATACTTTCTACAATTATATTAATTAACGCCCACAATTTTAAATGCATATTTGAATCTAACACGTGCCTTCCTATTTAATTTAGTGATTAAGTCGATTAGGGAGAGTGGAGAACAGACTTTTCATAACGAGTTTCATCCATAAAGGCTTATTACGAGCCGATAAGGTATTAAACCACATATCATTCGTGTACAAAAGGAATGTCGAAAAATAACATATGATAAATGAACATATATAACCGCTGGTATGATTGATATCCTTTTAATATCATTGTACACCATTCGACCGATATGGAGGCCATGCACAATCATAAATACATATATGAAACAGGGATGCATGTCGAGACCGAGTGTGGCAGTATACAAACATTTTAGCTTTTCAGAGGTCCAGGCCAAGAACATCTCTCACGAGAGTCCGCAGGTGGGCCGACGCTGGAATTCTTCCTTAGCATGTCTTAAGCACACTGGAGCCATACACTTCCGACCCTGTCCCAAATCATGTCTAAAGATACAGTGCAACCTCGACACTGCCCTCGAAAGCATGTCTAAGGACGTTGGACGGGGCACCCCGACCCTGCAAGTTGGATTTCGAAAGCCATTACTGACCGTTGGCCTATCAAAGGCTTGAGCCGATACCCGACCCTAACATCACCAGCGACCAATGCCATGAAGCTGACGGATTTATCTGATGAATGGTTGTGCACTCTACTGTGGTAGGGCTTCCGACAACACCGTCCTTTACCGCCGCTGATAAAGTCTAGCTACGCCATAGATAAATTGTAAAGTAAAGATAATTAAGATAAACTTTTGATTGATCGATGGGGGGATCCATTTTCTATTCGGCTTTTGCAGTATTTATAGGCTAATGCCGTGGCGATAATAGCTACAATTTCTCACTAAACCCTCTTCATGATGGGCTTGTGCCTCTAACTGCATGGCGCAATTCCCCAAATGTTGTAGCACATGTTGTGGCTACGTTTTTCTTTGAAAGACGTTTCCTCGGCTTGCAGTTGAGGGCCGTGGCTATCACTTTAGTTGCATGCATGCATGCATGGGCTACTAACAGCCGAGGTTGTTCGGTCAAGTTGCAACTCATTGGCACTTAAAACCGAATTTAGGTGTAAACAATATCCATGTACGCACGCCTTCTCTGCCTCATAGACAAAATTTAGGGTTTTTTTTTGAAATAAGATAGTTTTAAATTTATATTATTAAAATAGGGTAGTTAAAATTTATTTTATGAAAATAGGGTGGTTTGGTGGACCCCATCCCAATCCCCGGTTTAGAGGGCGGGTTCTAAAATCCCGCCCTTTACCTATTATAGGTGAGGGCGGGTTCCAAAAACCCGCCCTCCCCTCATTTTTGAAGAGGGCGAGTTTTGAGAACCCGCCCTCTCCTTTATAAAGGAGAGGGCGGGTTCTCAAAACCCGCCCTCTTCTTTGTAAAGGAGAGGGCGGGCCCGCCCTCTTTAAAAAAAAAATTTTTTAATTCCGTGGGGCCCACAAACTACCCTATTTTCATAAAAAAAAAATTTAGTACCCTATTTTAATAATAAAAATTTAAAAGCACCCTATTTCAAAAAAAAAACCCAAAATTTAACTCCTCACTTGAAGACATACAGGGTTGAGAATTTGTTTAATTGGGGTGGAATTGGGAAAGGAACAGAATCATTGTACTGTAACTGCCAAATCTGAAATTTGCAAATATATACTTGCACATGTGTAGTCTTGTTATTTGTTAGAGCCCACATGTGCTCGGTACATCATCACTCCATTGAGTCCCATGTGCCATTCAAATTCTAGTAAATGTTGGTCATTTTACTTAAATTTCTGTTTCTTTCTTGACAAATTCAGTTGGTTTACCAATTTGATCTTCATGCCATAGTAAAGAACATCATGCTATTGCTATGCTATAATTTACCATTTATGGCATCCATTTAGAACTTAAACTAGATCAATATCTGTTTAAGTTGCAGAAAAATATTAAGAGTAATTTATATAAAGCACCGTCAAACTTCTTTGATTTGTGAGGACATTACTGAATTTTGAAAACTACCACTAACGGTATCAATGTTGACGAAACAAAGACGATTTTAACAAAATGCCCCATCTTGATTCTTCTATTAATTTGTCCGCAGGCGTACTCTAAGTAGGTTCTATAAAATCTCATGAGAGACGCATGTTTTTTTTTAATCTAACATTAGCAATTGGAATGGTAGTTCAAAATGCAGGTTTCTAAATTTATTTGTTTTTATTTGAAAACTCAAAATTTTGATGATATTTTATGTTATTTACTTAAATATTAACTTTGGATTACACATCCGTGTTAAATAGCTAGAGAATATCGATTGTTCATCAATAAAAGTCCTCATCTAGCGATCCTATTTCATTTTTACGTAGATAAGTCATTGTCTTAAAGTTTCTGTCACCGAATTTAAACTTTGAAGTACATTGAATTTCGAGGGGGGGGGGAAACCTTTAATATTCTACCATCCTTAATAACTGATTTATTAACTTAAAAAGAAATGAAATAAAAGGATAAGACATGATTAGGGTTGCTTAGAAGGGAGGTAATAGGAAAGCTAACAGACTTTTAGAGGGCTTTTCTTTTCTTAAAGATAGTCCTAAAGCATTTTACAGTTTAGATTTTGAGATGTTTTGCACCAAAAGGGATGAGTTAAACAAAGATTAGTCTTTTTTTAGTGGGATAACTTTTGGATGTGTCTTAGGATTGTAGGAATGTTGTTCCGTTGAGTTTAAAGATTCCTTAGGGTTTCTAAACTCTGGCCCTACATGCCTTTACTTATATTTAACCTAAATAGAGAAGCTTGAACCTGATTTAATAATTTAGACTTCAATTTATTTATGTCGCCCGTAAATTTTAGGGTTATGTTCGTTTTCATAGAATTCTTTAATCCAACCTAAGACTGGATCATCTGAGAATGGAAAATGATGATAGCAAATCCCTCGATTCGTGAAGAGGAGGAGTTAGGCTATTAAGCAAAGAACTAGTCGGTACAGGGAAGAAGGGAAAAAAAGTCTCTCCGCCAAAAGATTGGTTTAGCATGTGTATATTAATTGGGGGTAGGCTTAATTGTCTATGAAACATAATATCACAATACCATGTGATACTATGAGATGTCTTCACTTGCTTTTTACCGTCCAGCATGATTTTTTATGTGCAATTACTGATTTGACCCCTAAAAATCCCAACACCCGCACCGACGCACCGACACAGAAAAATTCCACCGACACGGGCTCTGAATGGCCGCGGATCCACGGCAAATGTTGGCTTGGGCCGCGGATCCGCGGCCCTTTGGTAGGCTTGGCTCACCATCTTTCTGTGACTCCTTCCTATATTCTTGGGCTTCCTGTTTCCATATGTATTTTCTCTGTTGGGCTTCTGGGTCTTCTCCAGATCTTCAGTGAAAACTTGTTCGTATCTTTTGACCGTTCACTTGACATTTTGGACCTTGTACTGTTCTTCGACTAGGCTTGACTAGGATCCGTTTACTTGTTTGTCAAAAGTCCCTTTTCTGTATCAGCTTTCGTCTTTTTCACTGTATCTGCATCCAAGCCCTGTATCCTGTAATATGCAACAAACGTGCGTCAAGAGTACCTGTTTATTTATAAAACGGATAAGAATAGGGGAATGAAAAATGCAATATTATGGTCTGAACAAATACCCCCAAACTTACCTTTTGCTCGTCCTCGAGCAAACTTATTTTTATTCACTAAAATCCTAACCACACTTTCACAGGGAAACGCGATTGCACTGAGCACGTGCAACAAACCGTTAAACCTCTAGGTGTCCCTAGTAGGAGGAGTGTTGTCTCCTGAGGGTTTTCAGCGGATTACACCCATAAAATCCTATCAATTTGGCCCATTGACTTTTGTTCTCCAATTAAGTTTTCCAACACGGAATTCTATTATCTTATACTTGTAAATTATCCACCCACATTCTTCACACTTCCTCATCATTTAACTTAAGATTATATATATCCTATAGACTTACTTAGCTTTCGGCATTTCCTAAGTTTTCCTTCTAGGGTTCCATCTCCACTTAGGAATTTTTATCAACTCTACTAAAGATATAAGTTCTATTCTTCATTCCTTTCTCTTATCTAAATTCCAATCACATATCCCTACGTGTGTGTATATATCACCCCTATACTTGGAAATTCAAATCAAGCAATCATACTCTCGTCCATTGTCCAAAGCACCTATTAATTAGTGAATTTTTAAATGAAATTTGCTTACACATCCTTCATGCGACCGTTAATACTTCTTGAGGTACCAACAACCGATTACAAGATGCGTTAGCACTTTAAAGCGTACTTCCTAGTTTTGCAACACCCAAAGCTTTAGCAGTGACTCCCAAACCAGTTGGTCTAAGGCACTAGGTGATGAAGCACCCTCGCTAAATATTTTTCTATTTTTGCAGCCTTAAGTAATCACAAAAAACCAGTGTCCATTTTTTTTTATTCTTCATTCATATTTTTTTCTTTTATTTTCATCGTACTAAGGACTTTAGACAAGAGCATTTCAAGATCTCTTCTACTATTCCAAGTTTCAAGATGCGTGATTGTGCAAGTTGTAGGGTATACATTTTCAGAATCTAGACTTAAGCTAGGAATTATTTTTTAAACTTATACTTTAATAAGAACATCAATACTCTTCCCTTATTTCGACTTAGCCCAAGAAGTGAACCCAAAATTTGCCTATTTCTAAATAAACTACAAAGCACATACTTTCTACCGTTAAATTTTAAGGAAGGTTATTTTTAGGGTTTTTAATTTACTAAGTCTAAGATCTAGTTATTCCTAACCAGTTAACCTATTTGTCAAACTCAAGTCAATTAGCCAAAATTGAATACATTAATTTTTATAATTTTGAAATTTTTCAATTTTTTATGGGTTTTCAAGTATGCAAAAATATGTACAAATGAAATGAATGCGAAGGAAGAAGACGTACCGAGCATACCCCCAAACTTGAACTTGACAGTGTCCTCACTGTCATGCTAAACCAAGAGGTTCAGAATACCGGCACTTCCCTGTTTATTTATTTATAATTTTTTATTGTTAAGGAAAACAAATATATATACAGAAAGGCCCTCCCCCAAACTTCATTTAAACTATGTTAGACATTACTGCCAAACTTTGCATAGACCAACACCAACCGGTTGAAAAATTTATCAGTAAAGAATATTGGTTGGTGGAAGAATAAGTTGTGGTGGTCCGCAAAGAATTGGGGAAGATAGAAGTAGTGGTATGGGAGGTGTGGAGGTAAATATACATGCGATGGTGATGCGTGAAAACGAGAATGTAAATAATCAGCAATTAGTGGAGTGTTGGCATTCTCGTAGCTTATTAAAAGAAATGGGGGTGGTTCAACCTCTAAAGGAGGAGGTTGACTAACCACAATACCCCCAAGATGTTCCTGTGGGTCCTCTAGTGACTTGGCATCATCCATCAATTGTGTATGATATTCAATTATGAGGGAACTTATATCCTCGATGTCCGCCATAGTCCAACCGAAAACTTGCCGCCTATCTTGTAAGACCATTGAGAGGGCGTTCTCTTGCTCGAGGGCTAGAGAGGCCGATATGATAATGGGAACGGTCTCATTCTCACCTATGTAAGCATATCTAAGGTGAGACGGCAAGGGTGTGAGTTCGAGTTTCGGAGGTGAAAGAATCATTGCGGAATCTACCTAGAACTCAAAGGACTCCAACACAGGTTCGAAATCACTGCAAACAACCGATTCGGATGGCTCGACTGACTCATCCAAAAATTCAAACGACTCATATTCGGGCTGTGAGTCGTCATCATCCAAAAAAGTGAAACATTCATAATCAACATTGGTTGTGTCAACGGTGGTAGGCTCAAGGAGGGACGCATTAGTGGCGTCAAAACTGTTTTCATCGAATAGAAATCTTTCAAGCTCGCAGTCCTCCTGCGTGATTTCGTGAATAGAGCAAACTTCTCGTGTACTAGTTTTAGGCACGGGGGGCAGACTTCCCATCTTATTGATATTGAACTCACTAGACATCTTCCCAAAGGATAGAGTCATGGAGCCATTGCGACAGTTTATTACAGCATTGGAAGTGGCCAAAAATGGTCAACCAAGGACCACCGGAATTTGGTTCCGTGGGTTAGCAACAGGTTGTGTATCCATAACAATAAAATCAACGGGGAATATGAACTCACCGACTTTGATCAACACATCCTCTAGTTGACCCCTTGGATGGGTGATTGATCGATCAGCCATTTGGAGAGTGCAACGAGTGGGTTTCAACTCTCCAACCCCTAATTGTTCGTATACGGAGTAGGGAATCAGGTTAACACTAGACCCAAGATCTAAAAGTGCTCGATTAATTTTCTTATCCCCAATTGTGATTGAAATAGTAGGACAGCCGGGGTCCTTTCGTTTTTGGGGTAAGGTTTGATGGTGGTTAATAGCATTGCTCACTGCACTAGCCACTAGCACTTTCTTGGGTACTTGAGATGCCTTTCTCTTCGAGGTGCATAAGCCCTTTAAGATTTTCGCGTATGAAGGGACTTGTTGGATAGCATCCAAGAGAGGTATATTTATGCTAACCTGCTTAAATATCTCCACAATCTTCTCCACTTGTGCATTTGGTTTATTAGGACTCAACCTGTTTGGGAATGGAGCATTCTGAAAATTTGTTGAGTCAAAAGTCTGTGGAGTAGAATGTGGAGTAGGAACGGATCCCAGTGTGGATGCGTTCGTGTTGTGAGAAATGGGTCCGTTCGAGTCAGAAGAAGTAGAGCCGTGTGAAGGGTGGAGAATAGGCTCTAAAGAAAAAGGTGAAGAAGGAAGTGAAGAAAATGAAGAAGGGGAAGAAGAACCACCGGCGGGGATGTCATCACTAGTTCCCACATTATTTTGCAACTCTCTTCCGGATCTCAACGTGGTCACCGCATTTACATTGTGATTGTGATATGCGTTTTGTGTGTGACCGGGATTGGGCAATGGTTGAGATGGAAGCTTTCCCTTTTCTCTCTCGCTCAACGCAGCAGTTAATTGTGCAATTTGTGCCTCAATAGATTTGATACTTTGATCGTGTGAGGCATTGTTATTCATTAAAGATTGAACATAACTTTCAAATCTTGCTGCGGATTCTGTAGATTGCTTAAGAAATGCATTTAGACTTTTTTCGAGCGAGATAACCTTATCATCATTTGGTTGAACCAAATTGTTTGTTTGATTTGTATAAAGTTGTTGTTGGAAAGGTTGCTGGTTTTGAGTTTGTGAAGGTGCTTGTTGTTGTTGTGGAGGAGGAGATCTTTGAAAATTGTTATTTCCTTGGACTTGTTGATTTTGGTTCCAAGCGAAATTTGGGTGACTCCTCCACCCCTGATTGTATGTCGAAGAGTACGGATCGTTTCTTTGTCGTTGCTGAAATGCAGCATTGACTTGATCCTGTCTTTGAATAGGTGCATTATAAGGACACTCTTCGGTTAGATATGATGGGTTCGAACAACAAGCACAAACAGTTCGTGTGGGTAGAGTAGGGGCAGGAGAAGACGATGAGATTTTTGTCTCAATGGCTTCTAGCTTTTTCATAAGTGAGGCCATCTCGGCCTTCATAGCAATCGACATATCTACTTGATGTATGCATGCCCTAGATTGACCACTAGAAGATGATGTGGTCTTGGTACTCTCCCACTGAATTGTTTGCTCACTAAGGTCCTCAAGAAACTGCCACGCTTCGTCACTAGACTTGGAGAGAAAATGACCTTGACATATTGTTTCTAGCAACTGCTTCGTTGCTGCGTTCAATCCCTCGTATAATGTTTGGCAAAGTTGCCAACTTTCTATCCCATGATGAGGGCATTGAACAAGTAGGTCTTTAAATCTCTCGAAGCACTTCCAGAATGGTTCGGAAGGAAGCTGTGAAAATTGTATAATCTCGTTACGGATTTTAACAGTTTTGTGATGAGGATAGAACTTTTTCAGAAAAGCTCTTACAAACTCATCCCAATTTCTAATGGAATGTGATGCGGTGTTGTATAGCCACTTCTCGGCTAGGTCACATAAGGTAAAAGGAATGACCCTTAGCCTTATTGCGTCATCACTTAATTGGGTTGTCTTCATCATGGCGCAAACGTTTTGGAATTTATTAATGAAAATATATGCATCTTCAGATTCCAAACCATGAAACTTAGGCAGCATATTGATGAAATGTCGTTTTATTTCAAAATTATCCCCATTTGCCGGTGGGGGTGAAAGACATGTAGGTAAAGAAGTGTGGATGGGGTAAAAGAGATCCTGGAGCGCAACTCGTGCGGGCGCTACAACAGACGGAAGATTCGGGTTATTCACACCTGGCGGAGGTGGAATCATTCCCGTCGGTAAGGTATCGTTGGGGTCGTGTCCCGACATACCTTTGAAAGAAGCATTTGAAGATGGAGGTAAGGAAATGGACGGAATGTCGACGAAGGGTTCGTCGAAGGGTTCGTCGGTCGGTACCAACGAAACACGGACTAATCGGGCGTTAGTATCCCTAGTCCAAAATGACATACACTAAAGGAGTAGTGTAGTCAGAAAAATAGAAAAACAGAAAGTGGGGGTAAGATAACGTCAATGAGAAGAAGTGAGTGGAAGTGAGTTGCAAGTTTTCTTAGCGGCAAGTTGCAAGTTTTGAAAAGATTTTTCCCTTTTTTTTTATTTATGTGAGAGTTTTGCAAATAGGTTTTTGAAATGGGACTCGTGACACAAATGTATCAACCACACATGCACAATCAGGCCTAGATCTAGGGTTGCCTAGGTCTGCTAGACAGCTCCTAACTAGGGCTAGAAATAGGACCTCAAACCGCCTCTTCACGGACAAGTACGGCCAGGTAAGTGGGAAGGAACCACCACTACAGTGGGCCTAATTAATAACCACTAGCCTAGACACCGCAAAGTCGGTTAGGATAAACGGCCGATGCCTATCCTAGTCCTTTTCCTATTGAGCTCGATGTCCTTAGGTCTGAGTCTAGTCTTTTTTAATTAATTGTGGTCGATGCAAAATGCTTTAGGTGTTTTCTGGGGTCCTGGGAAGGGTGATGAAATCCCCACCCAATCTGAGTTTGGTCAATTAGCCCCTTAAAGTCCGGTTAAATTATGCAAAACAATAAAATTTCACTTGCAATCAATTTTTAGCGCGGCGCAAAGAAACCTGCAGAAAATCTGTTATTTAGAAGGGGGAGAAAGATTTTTTTTTTTAGCGCAAAGAATTCCTGCAGAAAATTTTTACAGAGAGATATATGGTAGGTTGCAGAGGGGAGAAGAAGGAAACAAACCCACAAAATTTTAGGTGCTGACGTGGCCAAGGCACGGCGGAACCGCGGTCCAGGGGGCACTTGTGCGGCGGAAACGCGGTCTTCTGGTGGGATCGTCGCTCCAGAAAATTTCTATCCCTCTGTTGTGATATTTCTCCTCTGTTCTGATATGCACTTTTCTGATCAGCCTTCTGTAAAATTTTCAGATCCTCAATTCTTCGCTATTCCTGTAAGATTCAAAAGATACACCCTTCAAACAGATCAAAGTTGATAATTTTTTTGTATTTTTTTTTATATTTTCAGATTTTTATAATTTTTAAAATTTATATCAACCCGAAAATTCACAAAAAGAAAAATTACGCCATCCCCGGCAACGGCGCCATTTGATTCGTGTCAAAAATATATAAGTTTACCGCAATCAGAAACGGCGTCGCTTCGCAGCTAGCCGGTGAGTACGGGTCGATCCACAGAGACGGGTAAATTTCTTTTATGTGTTTTAACGAGTCGATTCAAAATGTCGTTTTGGTTGGTTTATAAAAATCTATAAAAACTGGATCTAATTAATCTAATTAAGAGTCTTGCTAGGGTTAGGCTTAGGGGAAGTTTTGGAGATTAACGTTTTCCTCACCGCTTTCAATGCCTTCTTTTTTAGATCTATTAGATGTTACGGTAATCATCAATAAAGTGGATCCGAATCTTTTGGGAAGATGTTCTTCCTCTAGATTCGTATCCTTCCTTTGTTGATGATTACCCTAACCCCTATGGAAAACGCACGCAACCGACCCTTTATACTACGGTTCATCGTTACCTCGAGGGGTAGGATGCCGTAGGGAGCGGTTGTGCGCGTATGCATGTAGTTCTAATTCATTAGGTACATGTGGCATTGAAAGGGGTGAGAGATCTTATCTCTCAACTATTTCCCTAAGACTAACCCTAACAAGCGAGGAGATTACTCGCTCATTAGGGGATGAGAAAACATTTTAATTAAAGGAACAGAAATAAAATTACTTACTAATTCGATGGCTCCCTCCAAACAAGAAGAACAGATCTGAATAAACTCCCAGAAAGTCTGAATTTTATTGATTGAAAAGAGGCATGAGTTTTTACAGATCTGGGAATACAATTTATAGGAAAACATGAAAACTAGGGTTACAGACTCTCGCAGATTTGCAATTACTGATTTGACCCCTAAAAATCCCAACACACGCACCGACGCACCGACACAGAAAAATTCCACCGACACGGGCTCTGAATGGCCGCGGATCCGCGACAAATGTTGGCTTGGGCCGCGGATCCGCGGCCTTTTGGTGGGCTTGGCTCACCATCTTTCTGTGACTCCTTCCTATATTCTTGGGCTTCCTATTTTCATATGTATTTTCTCTGTTGGGATTCTGGGTCTTCTCCAGATCTTCAGTGAAAACTTGTTCGTATCTTTTGACTGTTCACTTGACATTTTGGACCTTGTACTGTTCTTCGACTAGGCTTGACTAGGATCCGTCTACTTCTTTGTCAAAAGTCCCTTTTCTGTATCAGCTTTCGTCTTTTTCACTGTATCTGCATCCAAGCCCTGTATCCTGTAACATGCAACAAACGTGCGTCAAGAGTACCTGTTTATTTATAAAACGGATAAGAATAGGGGAATGAAAAATGCAATATTATGGTCTGAACACACAACAGGAAAAACCACCAAAAACGATGAGTCAATTCCCCTAAAGTGCTGCGGTTCCGCGGCAATAGCAGGCTTAGGCCGCGGAACCGCGGCCGTACGGCCTTGTCGGCTGAAGAATTTTCAGGGGCATTTTGGTCTTTCTATGTACAGGCAGGATTTTGCCCTAGATTTCCATTTCCCTGCCTATAAATAGCCCAGATCCTTGTGAAGTCAAGTGTGCATAATCTTGTATTTATTTTCTAGGTTTTAGTTGTTGTTCTTCTTCCTCCTTTCACCTCTTCTCCATTAAAATCTTGTAGTGAGCTTTTGTGAGTGAAGAATGATGAATAAAGAAGAACCTTTTACTTATCATGCTTGTCTTGTTCTTTAGTTAACTTGTTAATTGTTGTAATTTTCATTTGTTAACTTAGTTGTTGTTGTTTCTTGTTGTTTCTTTTTTCTCTCTTTTTCTTTATCCTTAAAACAACCATGATGCTTACGCTTGATCCTTGCCAAGGTGAGGTCGCAAATAGCTAGTTGTTATCTTCTAATCTCTTTCTTTCTATCTTCCTCTTTTGTTTTGTTTTCTTTTCATTATGATGTATGAGTAGTTTCATACTTGTTAGGGTAGGATAAGGGAAGTTTGAGAGAAGGAAATCTCTCTCACTCTTTCCTTGCCCAACAACTTAATTCGACTCCCATTAATTGAACCACAATCCGCTCCTTACGGCACCCTATCCTACATGATAGCGGTGATTCCGTAGTGAGACCGGTTGTGGTTGAATTAACCGGAGGTTATGGCTAAGAGCCAAGAACGGACGGACAAGCACCAAAAGGAAGAACTTATGCGTTGGAAAGCCTAGCTTATACTCGCAAGTTCCTTCCTAGTCGTGCTAATCCCCATTGTTGCCGATTACCGTAACACCGACATTAAGAAGGGCAACGAAAGAGGTGAGCGACTCCTAACTCAAACTAACCTAATCCTAACCCTAACAAGCACTCTTTACATATCATTTTAACACTTAATTAATCACAACAAAATCTGGAAAACTGGACTTAACTCGTTAAAGCACATAGAAAAAGATTCCCATCTCCCTGCGGACGACCCGTACTCAACGGGCTAGCTACAAGCGAAACCGTCTTGATTGCGGTAATTAACTAAATTTGAACACGCAGAATCTCTAATAATCAAATGGCGCCGTTGCCGGGAAGACGGTAGTTTATTTCTTTGTGTAATTTCGAGTTAACTTGTGAATATAACCAAAAAAAAAAACAAAAAAAAATACTTTGTAAAAAAAAATCATCTTGTTATTTTTGATTAGTTTTTGTGCAAGTGTGTAGGATAATACGGAGTTCGAGTTCAGTGCTAAAGACGTGGGAAGATAGACCCACATCTTGTGGCTACACCGCGGCGGATCAAAATGAAGCAAACGGTCTACTGTAAAAATCTGGAGCAGATACAGTGAGCAAATCCGAATTCAGCAAATCCAGACAAGCAGAGGACTCCTAGAACAACACACCCAAGAAGTTTGGAAGCATGATCCCTCCACTTCGCCGCGGAAACGCGGCCTAAGCAGGTGTTTGGCCGCGGAACCGCGGCCATTTAGTGCCTTCAGGGTGCTAATTTTTTCTGGTGAGTCTCTCTCCTTTTCCCCACTCCTCTGGACTCCAATAAATTGTGTTTTCTGCAGCATTCTTTGCGCAAACTCTCTTCCCCCTTCCAATAAACTGTTCTTGTGCAGGATTCTTTGCGCCGCGCTAAAAATAAAAATTGTTTGCAGTTGATTTGTTACCGCTTTGCATTCATTAATACGGACTTAAGGGGCTTGAAACCAATTCAGATTGGGTGGGGATTTCATCACCCTTCCCAGGACCCCAAAAATCATAAAAAGCATATGCATTGACCATTGTTAAATTAAAAAATACTAGACTCAGCCCTAAGGACTTCGCGCTCAATAGGACAGAGGACTAGTTACAGGCATCGGCCGTTTATCCTATCTGACTTTTGCGGTGCCTAGGCAAGTGTGACGAAGGCAAGTGGTTATTTAATTAAGAAAGTTCGCGAAAGCGTTGGACAACCTCCCACTTACCTGGCACTTATCTGGCCGCATTAGACGGAGAAGAGGCGGTTTGAGGTCCTTTTTCTAGCCCTCTGGAACAGTTAGGAGCAGGTCTAATTGACCTAGGTGACCCTAAATCTAGGTGAGATTGTGCATATCTTATTTGTGAATGCTTAAAGCTGTAAATCCGTACATATTTCTGTAAAGTTCTTTCTAAAAAAAAAGGAAAAATCAAAAACTTTTATAAAAACTTGCCCTTTGTCGCCAAATCCATTTTTCACCCACCACCCATCGTTTTCTCCATTGACGTTTTCTTACCCTCACCTTCTCCGCTTTGACTATACTAAACTCGTTTAGTGTATGTCTGCTTGGACTCGGGACACTAGCGCCCGTCTAGTCCGCGTTACGTTAGTCGCTACCGACTACGCGATCGACTCAGACGTCGAAACTCCGTCCACTCCTCTTTCACCCCTTCCTTTGTCGGCCAACTCCGACGTTGACCGGAATTCTGTTCATACATCTTCGCCTTCACCTTCACCAACCTCTTCTTCCGCGATGTCAGGATTTAATCCGAACATCTCTTTGACTACCCCTGGATTGGCTCCACCTCCTACGGAGATCAATAACCCACCACCTCCGCCTGTTGTAGCGCCACAGCGAATCGCGCTCCAGGATCATTTCTATCCCACCCGTTCTGCACTTCCCACCTGTCTTTCTCTTCCACCGGCCAATGGGGACAACTTTGAAATTAAGCCCCACTTCATCAACATGCTCCCACGATTTCATGGGCTTGAATCTGAAGATGCCTATATCTTCATCAATAAATTTCAAAACGTCTGTACCATGATGAAAACTACCCAACTGTCGGACGATGCTATACGTCTACGGGTCATTCCGTTCACTTTATGCGATCTTGCTGAAAAATGGCTGTATAGCACTGCTTCCCATTCCATAACCAGTTGGGATGAGTTTGTAAAAGCGTTTCTAAAGAAATTTTATCCGAATCATAAAACCGCAAGGATTCGAAATGAAATCAACCAATTCTCTCAGCTTCCTTCTGAACCCTTCTGGAAGTGCTTTGACCGGTACAAAGACCTTCTTGTTCAGTGTCCTCACCACGGTATAGAGAAATGGCAACTTTGCCAAACCTTATATGAGGGCTAAACCCAGCAACGAAGCAGTTGTTGGAAACCATCTGTCAGGGCCACTTCCTATCGAAATCTGACGAGGAAGCGTGGCAGCTCTTTGACGACCTTGCGGAACAAACGCTACAATGGGAGAGCACCACACCGACTTCTTCTTCTTCTACCTCCACTTCTACCGGTCAGTCTAGGGTAGGAATTCACTAACTTGATGTCTCTATTGCGATGAAAGCTGAAATGGCTGCAATAACAAGAAAGCTTGAAGCGATAGAGAGCAAATTTTCTTCTCCTGCTCCTGCCCCTGTTCTCCCCCTTCGTACCATCTGCGCTTGTTGTTCCGATCCTTCTCACTTAACCGAAGAGTGTCCTTACAATCCACCATCGCAAGGACAGGATCAGGTTAATGCTGCATTCCAGCAAAGACCGAGGAATGATCCATACTCTTCCACCTACAATCCCGGTTGGAGGAACCACCCTAATTTCGCCTGGAATCAGAATCAGAATCAATTCCAAGGCAACAATTTCCAAAGGGCCCCTCCCCCGCAACAACAAGCGCAACAACAAACTCAGTATCAACAGCCCTTCCAACCCCAACCTTTTCAAAATCAGACGAACAACTTTGCACCCAACAATTCTTTTCCACCAAAAAACTTTGTTCCGTCAAACAACGATAAGGTTTCCTCGCTCGAACGAAGTCTGGAGGCGTTCGTTAAACAATCTACTTAGTCCACCGCCAACATCCAGTCTTCTATTCAGTCCTTAGTGCAACACACTGCCGCTCACGGGCAAAGCATCAAGACCATCGAGGCCTAGATTGCACAGCTGAATGCGGCCTTAAGCGAGCGAGAGAAGGGGAAGCTCCCGTCCCAGCCACTCCCAAATCCCGGTCACCCACATAATGTAAATGTTGTTCTTAAACAACAGAATCATAATGTGAGTGCCGTGACCACATTGAGATCGGGAAGGATGCTGCAAAACAACATTGGCACACGGATCAACGATGACACCCCGGCCGCTTCTTCTTCTTCTTCTCCTTCCTCTTCTTCTGCTCTGAACGGACCCACTTCTCACTCCATGAAAACACCTGTTCTGGGATCCATTCCAACTCCACAATCTCCTCCACAAGCATTAGACTCAACCACTTTTAAAAACATCCCATTTCCAAACCGGTTGAGGTCTAACAAACAAAATCCATAAATAGAGAAGATTCTGGAGTTATTTAAGCAAGTTAACATCAACATTCCTCTTTTAGATGCTGTCCAACAAGTCCCGTCTTACGCGAAAATCTTGAAAGACTTGTGCACGAAAAAGAGGAAGTCTTAGGTACCCAAGAAATTTTTCTTGGCTAGTGCTGTGAGTGATGCTCTTACCCAATCTTTACCAGAAAAACGGAAGGACCCTGGCTGTCCTACGATTTCTATTACCATTGGGGATAAGAACATCAACCGCGCACTATTAGATCTTGGTGCCAGTGTTAACCTGCTTCCGTACTCAGTATACGAGCAATTAGGCGTAGGAGAGCTGAAACCCACGCACTGCACTCTCCAAATGGCCGACCGATCGATCACCCATCCTAGGGATGAGCTAGAGGATGTGTTAATAAAAGTCGGGGACTTCATATTCCCCATTGACTTCATTGTATTAGACACACAGCCTGTAGCTAACCCCCGGAATCAAATTCCGGTGATACTCGGTCACCCATTCCTTACAACCTCAAATGCTGTGATCAATTGTCGCAATGGTTCAATGAACCTCTCTTTTGGAAACATGACGATTGAACTCAATATTTTTAGGTTGGGGAATCAGCCCGCCGAATCTAATGCTCATATACTGGACGTCTGCTCGATCCAAGAGATCACCCCAGAAGAGTGTGAATTCGAGGAGTTTCTGTTTGATCACGATAATCTTGACGCCACTAGTGCGTTCCTCTTCGAAACTGCTGCTGTTTCTGCGCCCGACAACGACTACGAGTGTTTCACGTTCTCGAACGATCTTAGCCGCGCACAACCCGAGTTTGAATCTTTCGAATTTCCGGATGAGTTACCTGAATCATCCAACTCGGTCGCTTACACTCGTTTTGAACCTTTGCTGGAGTCTTTTGAGTTCGAGACCTCTGCACCAATCTTGCCTTCCATCGTTTCACCTCCAACGCTCGAACTCAAGCCTTTGCCGTCTCACCTTAAGTACGCTTGCTTAGGTGAGAACGAGACCCTCCCTATCATCATTTCGGCTTCTCTAGCTCCAGAGCAAGAGAAAGCCCTTCTTGCGGTCTTGCACAACAACAGGCAAGCTTTCGGTCGGTCCATGGAGGACATCAAGGGGATTAGTCCCCTGATTATTGAGCATCACATTCATCTGATGGATGATGCCAAACCAGCCCGGGATCCACAAAGACGTCTCAATCCAGTCATGAAAGAGGCTGTGAAGAAGGAGATCATAAAATGTCTAGATAATGGTATCATTTATCCTATCTCTGATAGCCAGTGGGTTAGCCCCATTCACGTTGTCCCCAAGAAATCAGGTATAACGGTCATAACCAACGAGGCGAACGAGTTAATCCCTACTCGCACCCAAACTGGGTGGCGAGTATGCATTGATTACAGAAAACTCAACGCCGCAACGCGGAAGGACCACTTTCCGCTACCTTTCATTGATCAAATGCTTGAACGATTGGCCGGACACGAGTACTACTGCTTTCTTGATGGCTACTCCGGCTATAATCAAATTTCCATCGCCGAAAAAGACCAGGACAAGACCACTTTCACTTGTCCTTTCGGCACGTTTGCATATCGTCGCATGCCCTTTGGGTTATGCAATGCGCCCGCAACCTTCCAGCGGTGTATGATGGGAATTTTCTCAGACATGGTGGAAAAATTTCTGGAGATCTTCATAGATGATTTCTCCATCTTCGGCGATTTCTTCAACGAGTGTTTGCTGCATCTTGACGCTGTCCTTACCCGATGTAAGGACAAGAATCTCACTTTGAATTGGGAGAAATGCCACTTCATGGTGCGCGAAGGTATTGTCTTAGGACATATCATCTCGCAAAATGGCATAGAGGTTGACAAAGCAAAGATTGAGGTCATTTCCAATCTACCTCCTCCCCGATGCGTCAGAGATATCCGAGCCTTCCTTGGCCATGCCGGTTTCTATAGACGGTTCATCAAGGACTTTAGCAAGATTGCTAGGCCCTTGACTCTTTTGCTGGCCAAGGACACGCCATTCGACTTCAACTCGAGCTGTGTGACTGCATTCGAGTCATTGAAAATCTTACTCACTTCTGCTCCCGTTCTTTCTTCACCTGACTGGACGCACCCATTCGAGATTATGTGCGATGCATCCGACTTTACCATTGGTGCTGTCCTTGGACAACACATCAACAAGATGCCGCACGTAATCTATTATGCGAGCCGAACCCTGAACGACGCCCAACTCAACTATACAACAACTGAGAAGGAATTCTTAGCTGTTGTATTTGTTTTAGAAAAGTTCAGGCCCTACCTCATCGGCTCTCCAGTCATTGTCTACACAGACCATTCTGCTCTGCGCCATCTTTTTGTGAAGAAAGATGCAAAATCTCGGTTAATACGTTGGATCCTCTTGCTTCAAGAGTTTGACCTTGTTATTAAGGACAAACGAGGATGTGAAAACGTAGTTGCCGACCATCTCTCACGACTTCCTTCTTCGCCTTCGCTTCCAATTCCGATCAACGACGTTTTCCCGGATGAACAGCTCTTGACAGTATCTTGCGAACCCTGGTTCGCAGATATTGTGAACTATTTGGCCACGGGATTACTACCGACTGAATGGTCAAGTTAGGACAGACTTCGCTTCTTATCCCAAGTAAAACACTTTTACTAGGACAAACCCTATTTATTCAAGTACTGTCCCGACCAGATTATTCGTCGGTGTGTCCCTGATGAGGAATTCAAGAGTGTGTTGTCATTTTGCCACGATCAAGCGTGTGGCGGGCATTTTGGGCCTAGAAAGACAGCTGAGAAGATCTTGCAATGTGGTTTCTACTGGCCACAACTCTTCAAAGACGCTCACGACTATTGCAAGACTTGCTCCCGGTGCCAACACATGGGCCGGATATCCCGGAGGAACGAGATGCCGCTCCAACCGATCTTGGTTGTGGAGATTTTCGATGTCTGGGGGATAGATTTCATGGGGCCGTTTCCCAGCTCTTTTGGGAACTTGTACATCCTTCTCGCTGTTGATTACGTCTCTAAATGGGTCGAGGCTATGCCCAGCCGGACTAACGACAACAAGGTTGTCGTTAGGTTCCTTAAAGAAAACATTTTCTCCCGGTTTGGGCACCCCCGAGCGATCATTAGCGACAATGGAATTCATTTCTGCAACAAAACTTTCGAAGCCTTGATGCGGAAATACTCCATTAATCATAAGCTCTCTACGCCCTACCACCCCCAAACCTGTGGGCAGGCCGAAGTTTCAAATCGGCAAATCAAGCAGATACTGGAGAAGACGGTTTCCAAGAACTGTAAGGATTGGTCGCTGAAACTCACTGATGCCCTTTGGGCCTTTCGAACCGCTTATAAGACCGACCTTGGCATGTCTCCCTATCGGCTTGTGTATGGAAAAGCCTGCCACCTACCTGTTGAAATAGAGCATCGCGCATTTTGGGCGATAAAGGAGCTGAATCTGTCTCTCGAGGATGCGGGCAGCCATCGGAAGCTGCAGTTGAACGAATTAAGCAAGCTTAGGGATGAGGCTTACGATAACGCGGTTGTCGTTAAGAATCGAACGAAGGTGTTTCATGATAAACACCTTTTGCGCAAAACTTTCGTACCTGGTCAGCAGGTACTGCTTTACGACACCCGACTTCACTTCCATCCTGGAAAGCTCAGATCTCGCTGGAAAGGGCCGTATTTTGTGCGGAATGTATATCCGCAGGGCGCTGTGGATTTGGAAAATCCAAAGGACGGTTCATTTTTCAAAGTGAACGGACACCGACTAAAACCGTACCTTAGCGCCAAACCAACAGAGGAGCTCCTGTTCTTACAGGAGCCGGTTTACCCTGCATGATCTTCCTCTACCTACCTCCAAACTTCGGTTATCCAGCCAAAAACAGTGGACACTGTTCCAAATAAGTTTGGGGGTATGTATAAACCATTTTTTATATATTTGTGGATATTCTTTTTCTTTTCTTTAAAAACTGAAAACAAAAAAAAAATTGTGTATCGCTAACCGACAATTTTGACCCTTCAAATGATCTCTTCATGCAATGACAGTGAGGACACTGTCCAATTTAAGTTTGGGGGTACGCTCGGTACGCATTTCTTACCTTCGCATTCATATGTATATCTTGCATCTGCATATTAAAATCCATAAAATCCATAAAAATCTGAAAATTTTCTAAAAACATAAAAACTTTTCTGTCAGGTTAGCTTGTGAAAGAACTCTGATTTAACATTTCGACGGTTTTGTTTGTTAAAATAAGAATAACTAAATCTTATGTTTAGATTTTGAAAACCTGAAAGATAACTCTCCTCTGAAGTTAACTATAGCTGATATAAGTCTTTACATCACACTCCACGTGTCGTGACTTTTTGGAAATTAGATGACAAGTCTTTTATGTCGAAAAACTTTTAATGGATCAATGATTTTCTGAGGATCAAATAAGTTTGTTCTGAAATATGTAATATCAAGAATAGTTTATGAAGTAAGTGAATATGAAGGAATGTTATTGATGCCTTAATTGGAACCAAGTCTGAAAAATAACCCATCTGAAACTTGATTGGAATGATTACACACCGAACCCACTAAACACGTCTTTTATCCAAAAAAAAAAATAATTGAACTGCCGGCTATATCTCCGTTCGTATTAAATCATCATGATTTTCACGCCAAACTGTCTTTTGTTTTTAGACCCAGGTAACTTGAGTAATTAAGTCCGCTGGGGTGTTTCTACACCTAATGCCCTAAAACCAACTGGTTTGGGTGCATTGGCCCAAAGCTTGCTAAGAAGCCTAGAAAGTCCAGTTTAAAACAAAATCAAGCAAGTGTTCTCTCCGAGTTAAAATTCCTAACGGTTCTTTGTGTGAGAATAATCTTGATAAAAGACAGGCTTTTATAAAAAAAATTTAGCGGAGAATGAAGGTTTTACTCTATGATAAAGACTATTGCACGTTCACAGAGGTGTGTATGAAATGAAAACAAGAAAAAGGTGGAGTGAAGAATAAGACCTAGTTTTCCTGTTAAGGAAGATAGAAATTCTAAAGTTGAAACTTTACTGGAAAACGAAACTTGAAAAAAATGCTTAACTCTTTATAAAACTTATGTGATCCTTTCAAAATTTTTATCTAGGCTTTATTGTGTGACATGAGGACTTTATTCGACCTTTCTGGAACTTAAAGACACTATTTGCACTGCACGTAAAGACATATAAAAGCTGTAGTTAAATAAGAAGCGAGGTGTGAAAAATAAAGGTTCGATAGTCTAGACTTAGGATAATAGAATTGTTATTTTCTGAAACAAAACTTTAGGGTTTGAATCTTAGTTATTTTACAAAACTAGCTTGACCGTATTTTGTGGGTAGTATCCGCTGAAAACTCTCAGGAGACAACACTCCTCCTACTAAGGACACCTAGAGGTTTAACGGCTTGTTGCACATGCTCAGTGCAATCGCGTTCCCTGCGAAAGTGAGGTTAGGAAATTTTTTGTGAATAAACTGGCTTTGCTCGGGACGAGCAAATGATAAGTTTGGGGGTATTTGTTCATATCAGATTTTTGCATTTTTATACCGCCCAATTTTTATCACATTGCTTATCGGTAGGTACTCTTGAGCCGTGTTTGCTAGTCAATTGCAGGATACAGGTTCTCGGCTCTAAACGGTGAAATTCATGGAAAACACAACAAAATCCGGGTTCCTGCCTACCACAGATAAAACATGGGTCTCCGCTCTTTATCCGTCTGTTGCCACACACCAGTTTAGGAGACAAAATGGAAAATCGATTGTCACCTTCATGCACAAGGCTCAATGGCAACACAAGATCCAAGACATCTACGCAGAGCTCAAGAAAATCATGACAAAAGATCCATGTCCAAATCACCTTTTGATCCACTAGAATTCTGGAAGAAATGTGGAAAGATTATCAGAAAATACATGTACCAGACAAAAGGGGACAGCACAACAGGAAAAACCACCAAAAACGATGAGTCAATTCCCCTAAAGTGCCGCGGTTCCGCGGCAATAGCAGGCTTAGGCCGTGGAACCGCGGCCGTACGGCCTTGTCGGCTGAAGAATTTTCAGGGGCATTTTGGTCTTTCTACGCACAGGCAGGATTTTGCCATAGATTTCCATTTCCCTGCCTATAAATAGCCCAGATCCTTGTGAAGCCAAGTGTGCATAATCTTGTATTTATTTTCTAGGTTTTAGTTGTTGTTCTTCTTCCTCCTCTCACCTCTTCTCCATTAAAATCTTGTAGTGAGCTTTTGTGAGTGAAGAATGATGAATAAAGAAGAACCTTTTACTTATCATGCTTGTCTTGTTCTTTAGTTAACTTGTTAATTATTGTAATTTTCATTTGTTAACTTAGTTGTTGTTATTTCTTGTTGTTTCTTTTTTCTCTCTTTTTCTTTATCCTTAAAACAACCATGATGCTTACGCTTGATCCTTGCCAAGGTGAGGTCGCAAATAGCTAGTTGTTATCTTCTAATCTCTTTCTTTCTATCTTCCTCTTTTGTTTTATTTTCTTTTCATTATGATGTGTGAGTAGTTTCATACTTGTTAGGCTAGGATAAGGGAAGTTTGAGAGAAGGAAATCTCTCTCACTCTTTCCTTGCCCAACAACTTAATTCGACTCCCGTTAATTGAACCACAATCCGCTCCTTACGGCACCCTATCCTACATGATAGCGGTGATTCCGTAGTGAGACCGGTTGTGGTTGAATTAACCGGAGGTTATGGCTAAGAGCCAAGAACGGACGGACAAGCACCAAAAGGAAGAACTTATGCGTTGGAAAGCCTAGCTTATACTCGCAAGTTCCTTCCTAGTCGTGCTAATCCCCGTTGTTGCCGATTACCGTAACACCGATATTAAGAAGGGCAACGAAAGAGGTGAGCGACTCCTAACTCAAACTAACCTAATCCTAACCCTAACAAGCTCTCTTTACATATCATTTTAACACTTAATTAATCACAACAAAATCTGGAAAACTGGACTTAACTCGTTAAAGCACATAGAAAAAGATTCCCATCTCCCTGCGGACGACCCGTACTCAACCGGCTAGCTACAAGCGAAACCGTCTTGATTGCGGTAATTAACTAAACTTGAACACACAGAATCTCTAACAATCAGCGCTCCAATTTAAAGAAGCGCATCAACGCTCTAAGACTGGCGCACAGCGCCGCAACGCTCCTAGCGCTCCAATTTAAAGAAGCACCCTAACGCTCCAAGAGCTATTTTAAAAGAAGCGCTCAGCGCTTCAAGGTTGGCGCTCAGCGCCAAGCGCACCACGTGTTCCTCACATGGGTGCTATTTTATAAAGAGCGCTCCGCACTCATTGACTGGCGCTCAGCGCCAAGCGCACCACGTACTCCTCACGCGGGCGCTATTTTATAAAGAGCGCTCCGCACTCATTGACTGGCGCTCAGCGCCAAGCGCGCCATGTGCCCCTCACGTGTGCGCTGAGAGAATATAAACTGTTCTTTAATAAAGCCGCAGAGCCATAATGAGTGTTCAACACTCAACAAAAGTCAAAAAGTTGTCAAAACCCAAACCAATACTCAGTATTGTTAAATAAAAAGGGTTGAGCCCAAACAAATGTTCAGCATTTTAATTGAGTGGGCTGAGCCCAAGTTGGCCACAAGTCCCTAGCTCAAACCAGCTGAGCCCATATGCTCACAACTGATCTTAGTCCCAAACATGACTACAGATCTCCCAACCAACATTGGTTCAAGGGTACATCTCTTCATACCTCTGATATATGTCGTTGTAATTCTTCAACGTCTTCAGAGAGATGAAGTGTCCCAATAACCAATAACTTTTGACACATCCCCAAACGGTTGAATCAAAACTACACAGACTATGGCGTCCTTAAACTGGACTATGATGTCCTTAAACATTACGGACTGTGGGGTCCTTAAAATCATGGACTATGATGTCCTTAAACTTTATGGACTGTGAGGTCCTTAAACTCATGGACTGTGAGGTCCTTAAACTTTACAGACTATGACGACTTTAAACTGTCACGGACTATGATGTCCTTAAACCCAATGGACCACAATGTCTCTAAACTAAAACAATAGAGCCCAAATGCTCTTTTGTTGGATCTAAATGATCCTGTTGAGTAGATTTTAGTCTAAAAATTAGACTAACGTATTCTCAACAAACGTTTAAGTTGATTTTAGTCTCAAATGAGATTAACGATCATTAAACCCAACCTAAACCCAAATCTAAGAAAATACGGATTTGGACTAATCCACGCCCTACGGGCGACAATATAAATTAGTCTATGTATATAATCCATGGGCAACTAAAAATAAAACACACACATGACATGAAGTGACCATCTGGAGAAGGAGAAAGTGGTTACCACGATGCAGTTGCATAATTAACTGCAGGGGCTTGCGCTTGCAGGGAAGAGCGTCTCCACAATAAAAAACCTATCAAACGAGGGGGAATCTGACGAAATCTGCTACAACGGCCGCATCTGTCTAAACCTCCGATACACGGTGCCATAAATCAACTTGGTATTTTCGGAGAGGTGGATGGATAAAACCAAATAGCATATGCCCCCAAATTCAGGCAAGACGAACCTACGCGGTTCCGTCTCCCGTATTCGGCGGAGAACACCGGTCTACAAAAGTTTTATTCCCTTGTTCGCCTTCTATGTAAAGTAGTTTACATGCATGTTTACTCCTAAAACTCTAGTTAGATCCTAGGTCGGGTTCTTCGACATGCTAGAAATTTTAAAATGCGGCATGCTAGATTCCTTGTGAGACTTTGTTGTAGTGCAGGAAAACCCTACAGGTACGATATGCCCATGATTGATGTAGAAAAAGTATTTGTAGTGTAACCGCAATCAATAACGGCGTCGCGTGTAGCTAGACCGAGATGAGTACGAGTCGTCCTCTGGGAAACATTGAATATTTTTTTCTTACTTTAGGCGTGTTGAGAAAGAAAGGAGGAATAATAAAGAATGGTGAAGAATGGTTGTAGGATCTAGATCTACATTAAACACGGATGCAAAATATAGATCTAGATTAACTACGGATGTAAGTTTAATACTAAAATGGGCTTGTAGGGTTCATTAGGATTTAGTAGTCATGGATGATTAATTAAAGATTACTATTTTTATCCTTTAATAGATTTAAAAGTAGAACGACAGTGATGCATGTAGATTAGGGTGGAGGGAAAATGGTTCCCACTCTTAACCCGTATCTCGATATGGAACTCCGTTCATATCTAGCCTTTACCAAAACAATAGTTAATCTAATCTCTAATCGTGGTCGCGATTAGCAATGAATTGGTAGCGCGCCGATTAGGATGTTAACTAAGCTTTTGATAAAGTTTATAAACTTTATAGGACTTAAAAAGAGTTTAAGGATCTTCATCATCCATTAATCTACCCTAATCCCATGAACCCTAACAAGCGAAGAATTACTCGCGCATGTTGGGAGAAGAAGAGATGGAGAGGGAAATCATATTAAAACTACAAAAAAATAGAATAAGAAAAACAACTACCTTTATTAATCAACAAGATCAATTACACTTTGTTCCCTTAGAAAATGATTACAAAATGCTAGTTTGCTTCTCGATCTCTTCTAAGAAGGTAGATGAACCGTTGATGATCAGCCTGGATGCGTGAGCCTGTCGTGGACTTCGTGATCTCTTCAGCTTGATGATTTTTCCAAGATGCTCTCGGTCCTTATTTATAGTCTTAGAGCCAGAACCCTAGCTTCCTAATTTGGAAGCCAGAGGTTAAGATCCTAACAGCGAAATCCCAACTCCCAAATAGTCCAATACGCGGCGGATCTGCGACCAATAGGTGGGTTTGGCCGCGGATCCACGACGTTATAGGGAGATAGCTTGATTTGGTCTTTTGGAGCTTTATCATTATGACACGTGGTGATCTTTGTAATCTTTGGAAACTGAAAATCTTTTCTACGTCACTGCCAGACTTGATTTCTTTAGTTTACTTTCTTAATTAGGCAGGTTTGTTCCAACAACTTTGATTTCCTTGATTTCAGCCTTGAAAATTCTGCACACAACTCAACAAATAATATTAGTAGAGTTTGTTTTATTGAGATATTAACTTAACCATTAAGAGTTGGTCAAAAGTATTTAATAAGGTAAGCATATTTAAATGGGCCAAATGTTACATGGATATTATATGCTTATTTTTTCCTACCAAATGTTAATTATAATATATAAACACATGAAAATAGTATTTTTACAGATAAACCCTCACATGTATCATATATTATAATAAAACACCTTTTATTATAAAGAAATAGTAGGAAAAATGTCATATTAAATGTGCAGTTTTATCAACTGAACAAATACACCCAAACTTATCTTTGGTCGTCCCGAGCAAACTAGTTTATTCAAGAGAAGGAGAAAAAGGAAGGAGAAAGCTAAGCACACTTTCGTAGGCAACACGATTGCACTGAGCACGTGCAATCGTGTTGCCTACGAAAGTGTGCTTAGCTTTCTCAACCTCTAGGTGTCCCTAATAGGAGGAGTGTTGTCTCCTGAGGGTTTTCAGCGGATTACACCCACAAAATTCTATAATAAAAGAGAGATGGTGAAAGTTACATATAAAGTAAGAACTATAAAAGAAAGAACTTGAAAATAAGAGTTTCTAACTATACCAGTTTTTCAGTTTCTATGAGCCCTATCTTAATGGTCGTGAAAAAATGTTAGAAATCACATCATCCCTCAATAAAACACCGTCTTTAGTTTTCCTCTCTATCTTTCCTCCAAATATTGATCATATACCTCTACGTGTGTGTAAAATACATCTCTACACTTAGAGAATTCAATTCAAGCTATCATACTCTTGTCCATCTTCCAAAGTACTTTATATTTGGTGAATATTTTAGATAGAATTGCTCACACATCCTTCATGCGACCGTTAATACTTCTTGAGGTACTAACCGACCGATTATAAAATGTGCTCGCACATTTAGGAGTAATTCCTCGTCTTGCAACACCTAAGACTTAGCAGCGGCTCCCAAACCAGTTGGTCTAAGGCACTAGGTGATAAAGCACCCTCGCTATATTTTTTTATGCTGCCTTGGTAATTACAAAATCGGTGTTCATTTTTTTTTGCACCACCACTTATATATATATATTTTTTTTATATACTAAGGCTTTTAGACAAGAGCATTTCAAGGTATCCTCTACTATCCCAAGTTTCAAGGTGTGTAAGTGCGTATAGTAGGGTATCAACGTTCAAATGTTTGGCGTCAAGAATAAGGACTATTTTTCAGACTTAATTTTATCCCCAGATTAGCAATTTCCTTCATCTTACTAACCCTTGGGACAACAGCTCATAACTATTTATTACTAGTTTTGTTTAAGAAAACCTCTAATTTTCTTGTTTTTCTTAAACTATTCATATTTTTCATATGTAAATTTTCACTTTCAATCTTTCATTATCAAATTTTTTTTGTGCTTATATATAGTATAATGCAAAGTATCGTATAAATAAGCAAAAACCTCCCCCAAACCTGTTTATAGCAGTGTCTTCACTGATGTCATCCGTTAAGCTCAAAAACCTGTAGACTTGGGAGGAAAAAGGGGACAAGAAATAATGAAAATGAAATCCTCCCCCAAACTTATTTTTGGTTCACAATCTTATAAAAAATTTCTCTCAAGAGCCAATATCCCTCCCAAACTTAAGTAAAATCTTATTAAACATTTAAAATTATTTGGGGGGGGGGGGTTAAAATTATTGGTTAAAGTAAAGCCTTGCAAAGACCAAAAGTCAACACCAACCATTCAAAAATTTTATCGATGAAGCACCAAGGTTGGTGGAAGAACATGTCGCCTATTGATGTGAAGAAGTGGGGAGGAGATAAGAGGTGTAATGGAAAAGATTTACGTCTCGGTTTGTAGAGACGAAAAAATGATGATAGATTACTCGCATTCTTGTTATCGATAAGAAGAAGTGGTGATGGTTCAATTTCTTTGTGTTGAGGTTGATTCATCACATCACCTGTATTTTCTAAGAATGCGAGTTCTTCAGCAAAAATTTCTTCAAACCTTTCATCGATATCCCGAATAATAATCTCATCGGAAAGAACATGATGATACTCGGACTCCATAAAAGGTTCATATTCTGCGTTAGATGTTGACCCAGACAACAACGTAATAGCGGAGTCGAGATCAGTATCGTGAAGCTCTACAATTTCGCTTCTGTCGGAATCTATTGTTTCGACAGAACACACATGAGCATAGGGTTCGGAGGGTTCACTTCCTAACTTGTAAATGTTAAGCTCAATTGACATCTTCCCGAAGGATAGGTTTATAGAGCCGTTACGGCAATTGATTACAGCGTTGGAAGTCGCAATAAAAGGTCGACCTAAAATCACCGAAATTTGGTTTTGTGGGTTCGCTACAGGTTGTGTATCTATAACGATAAAGTCCACAGGAAATATAAATTCCCCGACTTTGATTAACACATCCTCTAGCTCACCCCTAGTTTGGGTGATAGATCGAGCGGCCATCTGAAGAGTGCAATGCGCCGGGTTTAACTCTCCGATCCCTAATTGCTCATAAACAGAATACGGAAGCAAGTTAACACTAGCACCTAAATCGAGTAGAGCACGATTGATATTTTTACCCCCAATAGAAATAGAAATTGTAGGACTTCCGGGGTCCTTTCGTTTCTTGGGTAGTTGTTGTGTAAAGGCAGTGCTCACATTACTCGCAAGGAAAACTTTTTTAGGTACTTGAACTTTTCTCTTCCTAGTGCACAAGTCCTTTAGGATTTTCGCATAAGACGGAACTTTTTGAATAGCATCTAGGAGAGGAATGTTTATGTTAACTTGCTTAAAAATTTCCACAATCTTCTCCATCTGTGGACTTGGTCTGTTGCCCTTTAACGTGTTTGGATAAGGTGCTTTATCAATAAGTTTTGGGTCCAAAATTGGAGAGGATTGTGGGGATGGAATGGATCCCAGAATTGGAGTGGGGATCGTTTTAGATAGATTTGTGGAAGTGGGCTGAGGGTTCGAGCCTTGTGGGAAGCGTAGAATTGGCTCAGAAGCAGGTGGGAGATTAGACGAATTAAGGGAAGAAGTAGAAGCCGGGGTATCATTGGTATCACTAACATCATCAACTTTTTCACCCACTTGGTTATCCAGCACTCTTTCCGATCTCAACGTAGTAACGACACTCACGTTATGATTTTGTGAGTGGCTAGGATTCGGTAGGGGTTGAGATGGAAGTTTCCCTTTTTCTCTCGCATTCATCGCGGCATTCAACTGTGCAATTTGGGCTTCTATTGATTTAATACTCTCACCGTGGGAGGCGGAGTCTTTTTTTATGGAATCAATAGAGGACCTCATATCAGCCGACATTTGGATCGAATGTTTCATAAACAAATCCAAAGTTTGTGCGAGTGAAGAGGAGTTATCGGTACCGGTCGTTTGGAAAGAATTATTGGCCGGGTTTTGAAAATTTTGTGACTGAAAGGGGTGCTGACTCTATGGTGGTGGTTGCTGTTGCTGTGGAGGAGATCTTTGATAATTGCCTTGGAACTGGTTTTGATTTTGATTTTGGTTTTGGTTCCAAGTAAAGTTAAGATGATTCCTCCATCCCTGATTGTACGTGGAAGAATAAGGATCATTTCTAGGTCACTGCTGAAAAACAGCATTAGTTTGCTCGTGACCTTGAAACAGTGTATTCATAGGACATTCTTCCGTTAAGTGTGATGGATCTGAACAGCAACTATACACGGTCTTGGGAAGCGTTACCTGATTTAGGGAGACTGATGAGAATTTGTTCTCAATAGCGTCGAGTTTCTTCTGCATCGCTGCCATTTCGGCTTTTACTGCGATAAAAAAATCGAGCTGATGAATACCTCTCCTAGATGAAGGTGGTCTTACGCTTTTCCACTGCAAAGTGTTTTCAGCGAGGTCTTCCAGATATTTCCAAGCTTCACCATCATCTTTAGACATGAAATTGCATTGACACATTGTTTCAAGCATCTGCTTTGTCGTTGGATTAATGCCCTCATATATAATTCGGCACAAATCCCATCTATTAATTCCATGATGAGGGCATTGGACAAGCAGATCCTTGAAACGTTCAAAGCACTTCCAAAATGGTTCATTGGGAAGCTGGGTAAACTGGTTGATCTCGCTCCTAACATGGGCGGTCTTATGGTTTGGGTAAAACTTCTTAAGAAATGCTATTACGAATTCATCCCAATTGGTGATAGAGTGTGCGGCAGTATTATAAAGACATTTTTCTGCCAAGTCGCACAGAGTGAATGAGAGAAGACGCAAGCGCATAGCATCCACAGTCAGTTGTGAAGTACCCATCATTACGCATACGTTTTCGAATTTAGTGATGAAAACGTACGCGTCTTCAGATTCAAGCCCGTGAAATTTGGGCAACAGATTGATGTAGTGGGGTTTAATTTCAAAATTATCCCTTTTGGCTGGTGGAATAGATAAGCAAGTGGGAAGTGGACCACGGATAGGATAACATCTTTCTTGGAGAGAGATGAGCGGTGGATTCTGCTCACCTACGGGCGGTGGCAGCGTGGTGTTAAAGTGTGATGGAGTACCGTCCATCTCGGTCGATGTGGTGGGTGGTGGGGGAAAAGAAGATGAAGAAGTACCGACTTCGGAGTCGATAGCAGGAACGCGGACAAGACGGGCACTAGAATCCCATGTCCAGCCAAGCATGCACTAAGTACAAGTGGCAGCGTGTGTGTGATTTAAAATTGGTTTATTTTGAAAAGTGTGTCAGACTTAGACAAATCACACAAAAATGCACAAACAACCCTAGAACTAAGGTTACCTAGGTCAAGTCTCTAGACCGCTCCTAGATTTCCAAAGGACAAGCCGTAGGATCAATCCTCTACCACCTCTTTACTACTCTTGTGGCCAGGTAAGTGCCAGGTGAGTGGGAGGTATCCGCTATACGAATCACCGAAAATAGCGGGCCTAATTAAGTAACCACTTTCCTTAGACACACTTGCCTAGGCACCACAAAAGTAATGCGGATAAGCGATAAATTACCCACGACCTTCCTCTGTCCTTATTGAGCGTGACAGTCCTTAGAGTCTTGTCTAGATATTTTTTAAATTAATGTAGGGTTGATACGGATGCTCGTTTTGTGATTTGTGGGGCTTAGGAAGAGTGATGAAATTCCCACCTAATCTGAATTTTGGTCTTGCCCCCTTAAAATCCGTATTAAAATATGAATTAACAAACCAATTACAAAACATTGCAGAAAGATTTTTGAGCGGAAAAATTTTGTAAAGAATCCTGCTGAAAAGATATTTTATTGGATTTCAGAGGAGAGAGAAAGATATAGAAAAAATACCAGAGAAGTTTGTAACCCTAAATCCCCCAATAAGCCGCGGTTCCGCCGCCAATAGGCTCTTTATGCCGCGGTTCCGCCGCCGAGTAGGAAGGTCTGATGAAGATTTTTGCTACGTGGCCTCTTTTGCTCATCTGGATTTTGATGAATGTCTCTGAATCTCTGTTTCCACAAATCTGTGACTCCAGATTCCCTCGCAAAATTCACACAATAATCGTTAAATATACAATTTGCAGTTTTGTTTATTGTTATGATATAGATCGAATAAGAATTCAACACGAATAGTAAGAAAAAAATATTATGCACGTATCCCCAGCAACGGTGCCATTTGATTGATTTAGATTTTTTTATGTGTAGTAGTTAACCGCGCCATTTGATTGATATGGATTTATGTAAGTGTGTTGTAACCGCAATCAATAACGGTGTCGCGTGTAGCTAGACCGAGATGAGTACGGGTCGTCCTCTAGGAAACGTTGTATATTTTATTCTTAATTTAGGCGTGTTGAGAAAGAAAGGAGGAATAATAAAGAATGGTGAAGAATGGTTGTAGGATCTAGATTTACGTTAAACATGGATGCAAAATATAGATCTAGATTAATTACGGATGTAAGTTTAATATTAAAATGGGCTTATAGGGTTCATTAGGATTTAGTAGTCACGGATAATTAATTAAAAATTACTCTTTTTATTCTTTAATAGATTTAAAACTAGAACGACAGTGATGTATGTAGATAAGGATTTCTGGAGGGAAAAGGGTTCCCACTCTTAACCCCTATCTCGACATGGAACTCCGTTCATATCTAGCCTTTACCAAAACAATAGTTAATCTAATCTCTAATCGTGGTCGCGATTAGCAATGAATTGGTAGCGCACCCGATTAGGATGTTAACTATTCTTTCGATAAAGTTTATAAACTTTATAGGACTTAAAAAGAGTTTAAGGATCTTCATCATCCATTAACCTACCCTAATCCCATGAACCCTAATAAGCGAAGAATTACTCACGCATGTTGGGAGAAGAAGAGATGGAGAGGGAAATCATATTAAAACTACAAAGAAATAGAATAAGAAAAACAACTACCTTTATTAATCAACAAGATCAATTACACTTTGTTCCCTTAGAAAATGATTACAAAATGCTAGTTTGCTTCTCGATCTCTTCTAAGAAGGTAGACGAACCGTTGATGATCAGCCTGGATGCGTGAGCCTGTTGTGGACTTCATGATCTTTTCAGCTTGATGATTTTTCCAAGAGGCTCTCGGTCCTTATTTATAGTCCCAGAGCCAGAACCCGAGCTTCCTAATTTGGAAGCCAGAGGTTAAGATCCTGACAGCGAAATCCCAACTCCCAAATAGTCCAATACGCGGTGGATTCGCGGCCAATAGGTGGGTTTGGCCGTGGATCCACGGCCTTATAGTGAGATAGCTTGATTTGGTCTTCTGGAGCTTTATCGTTATGACACGTGGTGATCTTTTTAATCTCTGGAAACTGAAAATCTTTTCTACGTCACTGCCAAACTTGATTTCTTTAGTTTACTTTCTTAATTAGGCAGGTTTGTTCCAACAACTTTGATTTCCTTGATTTCAGCCCTGAAAATTCTGCACAACAACTCAACAAATAATATTAGTAGAGTTTGTTTTATTCAGATATTAACTTAACCATTAAGAGTTGGTCAAAGGTATTTAATAAGGTAAGCATATTTAAATGGGCCAAATGTTACATGGATATTATATGCTTACTTTTTCCTACCAAATGTTAATTATAATATATAAACACATGAAAATAGTATTTTTACAGATAAACCCTCACATGTATCATATATTATAATAAAACACCTTTTATTATAAAGAAATAGTAGGAAAATGTCATATTAAATGTGCAGTTTTATCAATTGAACAGCCCACAACGCCTTATGAAGTTTGAGATTCCAGTTTCTCTTGTTGGTTGAAGCATTTTTCTCAGGAACTTGCATAGAGTTTTATTGAAGGCTTCGGTTAGCCCCTTGGCCCTTAGATTATAGATGGAGGAATATCTCCAGTCTATCTTGTGCTGAATAGCGAACCTTGAGATTTTGAAGCTCTTAAAAGAAGGCCCATTGTCAGAAATGATTTTTCTAAGTGTACCGAAGCGGTATAGGATATTATGTCGGAAGAACGCCAGAATATCTTCTATCTTGATTTATTTTAGTGGGACAGCTTCAGCCCATCTAGAGAAGTAGTCAGAGGTGGCCAATATGAATCGGTGGCCTTTAGATGACGGATGATCAATTGGACCAACTATGTTGGTGTCCTAAACTTCGAAGGGCCATGACGTCACCGTAGGATGCAGCGGATTGGGATGCTTGTGAATGAAGTCACTGTGAATTTGGCAGAGATGACACTTCTTTGCATGCTCTTCACAATCCCTTATTATTGTAGGCCAGTAATATCCAAGCCGTTTGATTTGAAGCCGTATTTTAGGGCCGGATTGGTGAGCTCCGCAAACGCCTGAGTAAACTTCTTTCATGACTTTTTGGGCTTTCGTCGATGAAAGATATCTGAGACAGAGTTGGTCATATGATCTGCGGTATAGCGTATTATTTACAAACATGTATCGAAGAGCTCTCTTCTTCAGATGAATCCTTGCAGATCTTCCTTTCAGGCAGCTTGTCGTATCGGAGGTACTCTATGAAGGGTTCTCTCCAATCAGGCTCATCTTGGATGATCAGAGCTTCTTCGACAGGATTGTTCTATTGTTCTACGCTTCCTTCTTTACGCAAAGATACTGGAGGTAGAATTTGCCGGCTTCTGACTGTTATCAGAATTTCATCCACATCAGGATCAGCCAGCTCCTTGGCTAAGCGAGTGTGTACGTCAGCTTTTCCATTCAACGCTCTAGAAACTCTCATCAGTTTAATATGAGTGAACTCTTTCATAAGCTCCACTACCCGGCTTCTATACCGAGCTAACTCGGGTTTGTATATCTTATAGTCGCCACTTACTTGGTTGACAAAAAGCTGGGAATTACCGTAGACTCGTAACCGTAGGATTTCCATTTCTATGGAGAGCTCCAGACCAGCTATCAGAGCTTCGTACTCAGCCTCGTTGTTTATACGAGACTCGGTGAGAGCAAAATAACGCCATAGGGTTCACATCGATGGCATGATGAACACTAATCATATCCCTACTTTTTTCTGTGGGACGCTTGATTTCTTGGAGGTCATAATTGATGAGGCTCCGTCGAAGTAGAGCTCCCAACATGGCTCGTCATCCTCGAGGTGCAGCACTTGTTCGTCGGGTAACTCGTTATTGAGTGGTGACCCTTCTGGTACGGGATGAGCAGCAAGGAAGTCGGCAAGGGCTTACCCTTTTACTGCTTTATGAGGAGTATAGATTATGTAAAATTCAAGTAGCATGATAGCCCATCTTACCATTCTACCGGCTAGGCTTGCTTTAGTCATAAAATGTTTGAGCGGGTTGACCTTGGAGATCAGCATAACCCAATAAGCGAGAAGATAGTGTCTTAGCTTTTTCACGGCAAATATTAGGGCCATGCACTGCTTTTCGATCGGGGAATAATTATGTTCCACCCCGACTAATGTTCGACTGAGGTAGTAAAGGGCATTCTCTTTTCCTTCCCCGTTGTTCTGGGCAAGGAGCGCACCGAATGACTCATCTAGTGCGGCAGTATAAAGAATCAATGGTTTATTTGGAATAGGAGCAGTAAGCACCGGAGGGTGCAACAGGTACTGTTTGATATTTTCGAACGCTTCCTGACATTCGACGTCCCAGAAAAAAGGAGCTCTCTTCTTCATGAGCTTTGAGAAAGGCCGACATCTCCCCGATAGGTTCGAGATAAACCTTCATATGTAAGCGAGTTTTGCCTTGAAAGGATCTTAACTGTGTCAGATTCTTTGGAGAAGGCATCTCTATGACGACCTTTATCTTTGATAGGTCAATTTCGATCCCCTAATGTCGAACTATGAAACCCAAGAATTTTACCGACGACACTCCAAAAGTACACTTCAGAGGATTCATCTTTAGATCGTATTCCCTCAGTTGGGTGAAAATGGTTCTGAGATCTCGGATGTGAACGTCCTTGGCTTCGGTCTTAATGACCAAATCATCAACATAACATTCGACGAATTTTTGGATTAAGTCATCAAAGATTTTGGTCATTGCCCTTTGATATGTGGCGCCTGCATTCTTCAGTCCGAACGACATCATATTGAAGCAGTATATTCCGATCGGGGTTCGGAATGCTGTGTGTTTCCCGTCCTCGGGCGACATCTTGATCTGCTTATATCCAGACGAGCCATCCATGAAAGTGAACAGCTCGTAATTTGAGATATCTTCGACCATCATTTCCATGACCGGAAGTAGGAAATCGTCTTTAGGGCATGCCTTATTGAGATCCTTGAAATCGACGCAAACTCATATCTGCCCGTTCTTCTTTTTCACTAGGACGATGCACGCGATCCAGTCCACGTATTTCTCTTCCCTGATGAAGCCGGCATCGATGAGTTTCTTGCTTTCCTCGATGACCTTTTCTTCCAGTTCCTTTTTCATTCTTCGAGGAGCTTGTTTGACTGACTTAGTATCAGGAGATATAGCCAGCTTATGCACGGCCACTTCAGGGCAAAGGCCAGGCATTTCTTTGTACATCCATGCTAAGCAGTCGGCAAACTCATGTAGCAGGGTGACTATCTGCTCTTCCATTTCCTCTGACAAGAGTGAGCTGATGTAGGTCGGCCTTGGATTATCGGGCATTTCCAAATCAACCTCGGTTAGCTCGTCGAAGGTTGCTTGTTCGCCATCTTCGAACTCTTGAGGGGCTTCTTCTAGTTCGACTAGCTTGTCTTCATCATTTGACTCTTTGCTGGCTTCACCAATATGAATCATGTAACATGCTTTGATATTAGGTTGAATGAAACCTATGCCCCGTCTATTTGGGGTTTGTCCATCGATGAGTGCTCGGACCTGAGGCGGGTGCCATAGCCCCTCATAAAACTTCGTTTCGGAGTCCGTTTAATATAACCGACATCCCCACTTTTTAAAATATTCCCGCATCTCGGGCACATAATATCTGGGGTTTAGGACGGTTCTTATGCCTCTTTCATAGGGAAGGCACATGATAGACAAATCGTCTGGGTGTACGATAGGATTTGACCCATAAAACAGGATGCCCTTCTGCCCACTCTTTCTTCCGGAAACGTAGATGGTTTTCAGCTGGTCCACGGTGGAGACTGACAATGCGTCGAGCTCTTTGCACATCTGCTCTGATACCCTTGTGATGGCTAGGGACCCTTCCATAACTTCGAAGGTCTCTCTTAGCTTTGCTTTTTGCACGAGAGTCCGATCTGCACAGCTGTTGCAAGACGGATCATCTTCTTCTGATTCTTCAGTGTCACCGCCTAAACGGGGCCGCATTTTGCTGTCGGATGGGCCTTCGATATCAGACTCGTCCGTATCGCTACCAAGATGAGGGCTGTTTTTATGGACGGACGGACTTCTAACGTCGGACTCCTCAGTGTCACTGTAAAAATGCAGACACACTTGGGGATTTTTTCTTTTGAAAGTGACAGACGGCTCAGATTTGCTTTTGAGTTTCGGGGCCATTCTGTTTTTGGTCAGCTATGGCTCAGCACTCTAGTGGTTCACAAAGTACCGAGAATCTTCATATCGGACTTCATGCACACCGAACGGTTGGATGTCTCTGTCAATGCGTCTTTCTTCCCCATTTTTGGTATACTTCATGCACTGATGGGGAGCAGATGGAACAATGCCATAATCGTGAAGACACGGCCTTCCTAGGAGAATCTTATAGGACGTGTCGGCGTCGATCACGTAATCTTTGCTTCAGTTTGTAGGTTTCCGAACCTGATCAGCAGAGCTATGGATCCCAGAAATTTTGATTGAAGTCTTGAATGACAATCCTTTCCCTTGACAGGTGTCGGACGTCCATTGACAAACTCTTCAGAGCCCGCAAGTCATGATGTTCACTGAGGACCATGGATCATTCAATATGCGATTAATCTGGTCTCCGTCGCTATACCCTGTTACGTAAAGCGATTGGTTGTGCTCAGTTGTTCCTAGTAACGGGTCTTCATCTTTAAATATGACCGCGGCTGTATGTAGAGTGTACCGGGCTTCTTTCATATCAATTTCTGCAAAGCGAGCCTGGTACCGCTCGGGGTTTTGTAGAGAGTGAATAAGAACATCTCTAAGCTCCTTAGATGGGACCAAGGCAGCGTAGATGCTCAGGAGAGACGGAAGCTTTCGGAGATGAGCCAAGACATTATAGTACACCGAGGAAGGACTCGAATTTTCTTAAGCCGGCTCTCCACCATATTCTTCATTAGCGACTTGTTTTTCCTTCCCTTTTGGCGCGTTGCCCTGATTTGGCGGTAGAGCCATGCCGTTTCTGAGCTGGATTTGGTTGGCCTTTGTGGCGAGCTCTTCGTCCTCTTCGAGAAAACAGAGCTCTTCCTCAGAGTCGCTACCAAGGTGAACGACGTAGCAAGTCACTATAGGAATCTTGTTATCGGAGTTTTCTTCTAGCTCCTCCAGAATTTCAGCCGCTTCTACGGGGAAGAACTCCTTCAATTAAATCAGAGTTCTTTCCTTTTGTTCATAGTCTTCAAGAAAATTGATGTACTTTGAATGGCCGATCTCTCCGCAGACTCTTTTTCGCGTTGAGCCGCACTTTTCTTCTTTTTGAGCTTTTTAGATTTTAAGCCTGATTGAGCCAAATTGGTAGCTGGAATGGCGGGCTCCTTTTGCCCTTCCCATTCTGTTCTAGGCTCTTTCTTAAGTAGCTTTAGCATTTTCTTCATCTTTGTAGACATGTGCATGCTCCATGGAGGCCGCGGCGGGTCAGTTTCATTCCTCAGGGTAGCGGATTCAGCTGTCTGCTCCCAGAAGGCTTCAGCTTGTGTCTGTATAAAATTGGTGGTGTTCCCTTCTGAACGACGGCGACGACGTGAGGACGTCTAGCCTGAGATTCGGAGCAGATGCTATATGGTTTTATCTGTCTACCTCTCCGAAGATGCCAAGTTGATTTATAGCACCGTGTATCGGAGGTTTAGATGGATGCGGCCGATATAGCAGACTTCGTCAGATTCCCCCTCGCTTGAGGGGTTTTTGATTGTGGGGACGCTCTTCCCTGCAGGCGCAAGCCCCTGCAGTTAATTACGCTACCGCATCGCGGTAACAACTTTCTCCTTCTCCAGAATTTCACTTCGTGTCGTGGGTGTTTGTTTTGTTTATGGTTGCCCGTGAATTGTATACGGAGACTGAGTAATGCCGTCGCCCGTAGGACGTGGATTAGTCCAAATCCGTATTTACTTAGATTTGGGTTTGGTGTTTTTAGTTTAAGGATACGTTAGCCGCATTTGAGACTAAGATCAACTTAAACGTTCGTTAAGGATACGTTAGTCTGATTTGAGACTAAGATCAACTTAACGGGATCGTCTAGATCCATTTCCAGTTTAAGTACGTAGTGGTCCATTTAATATATGGCCGTCGGGACCCGTCACCTCTCTGACGACGTTGAAGGATTACAACGACATGTGTCAGAGGAGTTCGGAGATGTACCCTTGAACCAAAGTTGATTAGGGGTCTTATAGTCCAATTGGGGACTAAAGTCTGTTTGAATGTTTAAGGATACGTTAGCCATATTTGAGGCTAAGATCAACTTAAACGGGATCGTTTAGATTCGAAAAAAGAGCATTTGGGAGCTCTATTATTCCAGTTTAGGGACGTAGTGGTCCAGAGGTAGTTTAGGGACATTGCGGTCCATTGGTAGTTTAAGGACATTGCGGTCCATATTCCAGTTTAGGGACATGGTGGTCCATAGGTAGTTTAAGGACGCTTAAGTCCGTGGGTTTAAGGACCCCACAGTCCATGTTTTAGTTTAAGGATGCATAAGTCCGCGGGTTTAAGGACCCCACAGTCCGTGTTTTAGTTTAAGGAAGCATAAGTCCGCGGGTTTAAGGACCCCACAGTCCGTGTTGATGTATGGTTGTCGGGACCCGTCACCTCTCTGACGTCGTTGAAGGATTACAACGATAGGAGTCAAAGGAGTTCGGAGATGTACCCTCGAACCGGATGTAAATTGATTTAGGAGAGCAGCTGTGCTCAGTCAATTTAATTTGAGGACTTACGGCCATGATTGGGCTAAGTCCAGTTAAAAAAAGTTCAACACTTTTATTTATTTTTGGTCTATTAGACCTGTGCCAGGGCTTTGCCCACATTTAAATAATGCATTGCATTACTTTTTATTTTTGTTTGGGCTTTGCCCATAAAGGATGCAGAGCATCAATTTGTTTTGGGCTCTGCCCATTTATAAATGATGTAGAGCATCAATTTTATTTGGGCTCTGCCCCTTTTTATTGCTTTGCAATTTATTTTGGCCTGTTAGGTCTTTTTGATTTGGGCCTGGCCCTTTAGAATAAGAAATGCATTGCCTTTTTCAGGCGCTTTGCGCCAATCAAAGAGCGCAAGCGCTTGTGGTGATGACACGTGTCATGCAAGCGCAGTGCGCTGCGTTAGTGCGCTACGCTTGCGCTGCTGACACGTGGCACGCTCTGGTGAGTTGCGCCAATTTCAGAGAGCAAAGCTTTATCTTAAAGCGCATAGCGCAAGTGGTTCAGATGCTGACACGTGGCGCTCTCTGGTGGTTTGTGCCAACCCAAGAGTGCAACAGTGCAGATTTTCAAGTGCAAGGCACTATTAACTTGAGAATCTTTTAGATTCAAGAACCGAAGGTTCATAAAAGAAGTGCAAAGCACTGTTTGTTTTCTTGATCTAATTTAGATCAAAGAAAACAAGTTTCTTATTTTTCTTGATCATAGAGAACCAATGGTTCATAAGTGCAAAGTACTATTATTATTTTTTTTGTTTTTTATTGAAGATCATTGATCTTGTTCTTAGATCAATGATCTATTAAAAGAAATTCTTCTATCTAAAAGGTCTTTTACCTTTTTTTTCTTCTTGAAATTTCTTCAGAGTTCTCTCTGTTTGAAATTTTTGATTTCTCACAAAATGTTGATGCCTTTGATTTGAGGTCTAGGGGCCTTTATATAGTGCCCATAAATTTGTTAAAGAGATCTTTCTCTGAGTGATTTTGGGGAATTTTCCCTACCGTTGGATTTTTGATCCAAAGGCTTCTGTTTTACAGAAGGCAATCTTCTTGTTTTAATAAGAACAGAAAAATCTTACTCGAATTTAATTCTGTTTAGCGCAAACGCCCCAGCGCATGACATGTGTCAAGCAGCGCAAAGCGCAGCGCAAAGCACAGCGCAACTGCGCTTGCGCAACTGCGCTTGCGCAACTGCGTTGACACGTGTCGCGCAGCGCATAGCGCAGCGCAACCGCGCTAGCGCATCTGCGCTGACACGTGTCGCGCAGCGCAGTGCTTGCGCAGCTGAAGCGTTGCTTACTTTAATTTTGTTTTAAATAGAGTTTTGCTCTGATTGGACGCGCTGCCTTGGTCGCTGCGTTGATGTATCAGCTTTTGATACGTGGCGCGTTGCGCGCAGCGCAAAAAATCTGAAGCGTTGCTTCGAATTTTGAAATTTGAAATTCAAACAGAGCTTTGCTCTGATTGGGGGAAATAAATGCCCCCCCACCGTTGCGCTCATGTGGCGCGCACGTGAGTGCAGCGGTGGCAAGATCCTGACTTTTGGATCAAAGGGTGAGCTGAAGGGGCGCAAGCGCCTTATAAATAAAACCCTTGGCCCTTAGAAAAATCTCACCATTTTTCAAGATTTTGATTTTCCAGAGCTTTGCTCTTGCTTAAGAACTTCAGAGCTTTGCTCATTTCCAAAGTTAGAAACTTTAGGTAAAATTAATTTAAATTAAATTAAATTAATTCAATATTAATTCATATCAATCTTAACTAAAAGAGCTTTGCTCTCACAGATCTTTTGATCTAAAGAAATCTCCATTGGGGTTTCATAAACAGAGCTTTGCTCTAAAAAACTTATAGATCTACAGAGATCTTGTTCATGGGTTCTCACCCATGAACAAAGCTTTGCTCTTGGATCAAATGTAGACCTTTTAGATCTGAAAAATGAAGCACTTATTATAAGTTTTCATGGATTTTTCAAGATTCCAAATTTTTTAATTCTTTTAAGTGTTAAAAATTTCTGATGGATCTTTCCATTATTACCACAGAGCTATGCTCTTTTAAGGAATCTTATTCCCCTGAGACCAGAGTGTGACAGGTGTCACTCTGTGACAGAGCTTTGCTCTGAAAGAGGAGATTTTCTAGGGATCTCCCATTGATGAGAATATTCTCTTGGGGGTCTTTTCATTAATTGACAGTCTCAACCAATGATGGGGCTGTCTTATTACATGGGGCACTGTCATCCAGATTTTGTGGGTCCCCATTTGGTCCCCTACCCACTGCACTGCTGTGTGGTGTAATTAATTAATTTTAATTTAATTAATCTTTAATTTAATTAGTTAATTAATGAATTTTTTCAAACGCCAAGCGTTGGAATTACAACACTAACGGCTAATTTCTTTTTTCTTGCAGTGACTATGTCTTTCGACACTTCGTTCGCGTTCGCTCGCTCGGAGGAAGGGTTTCCCGAAGCGCCCTTGGATCGCGAGGTTCTAGCCATGATTAGGGACCACGACCCGGAATACAAGAGTCTCCACCTTTGGGGGTCGTGGTACAATCAGATTATCATGGGCCGACGGAGCTTCACATGCGCAGTACCGTCAGAACCCATCACAGCGATCCACTACGCCAGTCCACCCCCGGTGCAGTATGCCGTGGAGATGGTCGATTCGACCTCGAAGGGCTTTCTACATCCCGCCATAGATGCGATTCCGGTTCAGCGTCCCATGGTTTTGGATATCCTAGGACGCCGTATCTGTCAAGGCGAGGCACGACCTTGGGGGCAATCATATAACATAGGTCTGATCCCTCGCCACCCGATCGGCTACCTGCCATGGGCTTAGTATATTCTGTCGACGAAGAAGTCGTAGTTGATAAGATTAGGATTGTACACCGTAGTCTACGTTTCCCTCTTCCAATATCCCACACTTTCCACCTAGTAGTTCAAGGCCTTCTTGGAGCAGTGGAACATCCCCACTCACACTTTCCTTGCAATAGATCGGGAAGTGTCAATTTCTCTGGAAGAGTTCACAGAAGTCTCCGGGTTACCGGTTATAGGGGAGCACAATGAGGAGTTGCTTCCGACAGACGAGTATGTCTTCGGTGCCAAGCCGGCGGTAAGGGGCCTCACGCCGGAGAATGCTGTTCAACACCAATTCCCAAGCTTGATTAAAGTGTTGAACATCTATGAGGCCCTTTTCATTGAACATGGGAGTCGCGGAGTTAACTTTGAGGATTTCATCGCTCGGTTCCTTCGCCCAAGCGTCCTCTCACCAGAAGTTGCCAAGCTTGCTACCATGGATGAACCTTTCGGTCTAGGTTTGGATAACCTGCCGGCGAAGGAAATAGACCAAAAGGGTTTTTTCCTTCCGGACTTCCCTACCATGTCTTTTGTAGAAATTGCAGCCCCTGGGATGGACGAGGATGCCTTTTTCTTAGGATTTCTTGGGCTATGGCTGAGTTGGTTTGCAATCCCAATGCACTCTCACCATATGCGGCCCTCTGTCTTTTACCCAGCCCAACGGATGACCATCGGGGTAAAAGTGGCCGTTGGGATCGCCGGCTTGGCACACTTATATCATAGCCTCAATCGAGCAGCGAATGCTAATGAGCCTGGGGTACAGCACGTGGTCTTCCCGATGCACTACTTTGTATCGTGGCTCAAGCTACACACGGCGGGTGTCTTCGGCATGCACAAAAGGCCCTCGTTCTTCGACAAGTGCAGTTTCCCTCGCATCATACAGCTGATTGGTGCATCGATTGTGACTCCATCGCCATGGAACGCCAGGGGTTTACTCCTTCGCCCTCACACCGTTGGAGCCGGGATGTCCTTCATTGACAAGGTATTGACTATTGGAAAGGCGTGCACCACTGTGGTACGACCATTACAAGACTCCTTTAAGGATGGAGCCTCAGTTTTGACGGCACGGGAGACCCTCCACTTATATTCTATTAGACCGGGCTTCCTAGTCTTCAGGCAGAACGGTGTGGCGATTTTCATGAGATACAACCCGCATCGTTTCGCCCAACAACTGGGCTACGATCAAGGGGTACCCTTGGAAGCTTTCCTACTGGAACCTGCTGCCACTGAAGAAGGGATGGAGAACGCGCTGCAACACTTCATGCGCCTGAACACGGGTTCTCATTTTTTTATCAGTGCGCCGGCCTGCGCTCCATGACTCCTCAGTGTATATAAAGAGTGGTACAATCATTCCATGAGAGCCGTTATAAAGGAAGAGAGGCGAGTGTTGGTCGACCGTAAAGGTGCACCTCCCGGCAGCGACCGCAAAGCTCCTCTGGTGCCGAGGACCCCGGTAGTGCCTCCATTGAAAGATGACAGAGTCGGACCACCGCGTGCGCAGAGTCCTCTACCCGGATTGCCGCTCCCCGGTATTGCGGATGCACCTCCAGCGCCCTGTGCTCCAGTGGAGACAGTGGTTGTAGCTTCGCCGGAGTCTGGCGTGGGTGCGGACATCGGGACCCGCCGTCCCAAGGTGGCTGCTAAGCGTAAGTCGATCCCGCGTGCACCTAGGGTTGGCGGGCAAAAGAAAAAGAAGTCGCTCTTCGCTGCAGACGTCGCGTTCGGTCAGGAACCCCACGCTCCCTATGCCGAGGGCCTGAGCGAATATGGGACTAATGAGGGATTGGTCATACCAGATGACACGGATTTGGAGGCCGCCCTCGAAGGTTCGGAGTGGTTGGCGAGGCGTGACGCATGGCTGGCTAAGCTTGCGGCATCAGGTAATCACTAGTCGCATTTTTTTATTGCATCATATTTTTTATTATTGCCTTTGACTAACATTTTTCCTTCTTTTCTTCCAACAGGCATCACCACTGAAGAAGCCATCGCCGCTTCCTTGAAGACTTTCCAGGAAGAGGAACGTCTTAGAGCGTCCATGGTCTTTAGTAAGTTTCAATTCATCAAGTTTTCATTTCCCTTGTGTTATGGTGAATCTAACCTTTCCCTTTTTTATCGCAGGAACCTCAATGCCATTCCCGCCAAGTGATGCAGATGTTCTGCTAGCTGCCGATGTTCCTGTTTCCTCAGGGCTACCGCAGGAGGTCCGTCTTGAAGAGCCGATGGGAGATGCCTTAAAGGCTCTGGAGGCATCTCTGAACGAGGACGACGACGCCTTGATGAAGGAAGCATCGAAGAGATCTATCGCGACATCTCGGGAGGAGAGGAAGCGATCGAGACGCGAAGCAACGGCACGTAGAGCTGCCTTGGCCATTGGAGCGGGCCCAAGCACTATTCCTCATGCCGATTCCCCGTCAGAAGAGTCCCCGGTCGCCCTGTTTACAGCTCATAGATAGGCGATTCGCGCCAATAGGGAGGCTAACGAGAAGTCCACCTCAGGTAATACTTTTTTCAGAATTTGTTTGTAAAAAAAATGTAAACTCGCCGGTTCTTATGTATCTTGTCTTGCAGGGCCAAGTCCGACCGAGGGGGAGACAGAGACTGTCGAACCTAAGGAAACAGAGGAGGAGGCACCGGCCGAACTCGCGCTGACGGTGGGTAACGTTGCTGGGGCTGCGGAGCTTGAGTTGGGGGCCGAGGAAGCTGCATTTGAGAAATTCGTTGATGCCGAGCCTGAGGTGGCGGCAAATGAGACGACCACTATAACTGAGCCCGGGGCAACGGCGGATGAGGCGCTTGAGACCGGCGACCTCATGGTGACGACGGATGAAACGATGGAGACCGCTGAGCCCAAAAAAATAACGGGTGAGATGGGCACGATTCTTGGGGAAGAGTCAGCCGCTCTTTCTCAAGAGTCTTGCAATGCTCCGATCATTTCCCTCCCCGTCTACGGTCTTCCGCCGTCTCCTGGCCGCGCGAGCACGACGACGGCCCCCATAGAGTCGGGTGATGAGGCCACGGGCGGTGGCCTCATGTCAATGGAGGAGGGAGACGCCTCCGTTTTAGCCAGCAGCTCATCAGGTAAATCCCAAGTTAGTGTTCTTTCTTTACCTTACAATCCTTTCTAATAAGTTCACCTTTGTTCGCAACGCAGGTGCAGCCAGCGCCGATGCCCCACCGCTCGAGGGGGTGCCTTCAACGACTGCCTTGGTGGTGGTCACCTCTCAACCCTCTCTCATACCATCGAAGATGTTGGAAGGTATAGGTTTGCAACTTATTAATTTCGTCTTTCAGTCGCATAATTTATGTACTAAGAGTTGTACTGTTGTGCCTTTCAGGAGTGCTTTTTGACCATCTTTATCAGGTGTTGCTCCCACACTTCTCTTTCCCATCTGAACTCGCTTCTTCCTCTGGGAGCGCTGGTGAGTATGGTTTCCATTGATATCTTTCTTTTTCATTGATGGAATTACCTCTAAGTCTCTTTTTTTTAACTGCAGTGCTACAAATCGAAGGAGGGGATGAAAGATCGGCTGCGCTACCGACCCTTCCGGCCTTGCCACCTACCTCAGCTGGTATAGCGACTATCACATTGACAACTCAACCCCCTTTTTTATTTCTTGAACAGTCATCTAATCACATCTTGTTTCTTTTTAGCTGTCGTTCCGGTCTCGGTACCATTCGAGCCTCGCATCACAATGCCGGCAGGTCCTTTCCTGAGACGTCCATCCTCAAAAGGCGCCGCGAACAGTCTGCGTATGCTGAGCGACTACATCGAGGAGCTCGACGTAGAGACTACTACGTCTGCGGCAGACTTCGCTACGGCGGTTAACCCGATATTGGTGATACTCCATGACGAGAGCATCATCGCATCTTGGGTTAACCATTGCAGGGAGATCAAAGCTCGCCTGCACCAGCTAGAGTTGATGCGTCCCGCTCCCGAGACCTTAGCCACAGGCAATCAAAGAGCAGCGTGGATTGAGCAAAGCGCTTCTTACGTCCACCACTTGGAGCAAGAAGCGGCTTTAAGGCTGAGGGAGTACCAAAAGACTTCAAACGAGGCGACTCATCTGCGTGCTGAGGTTGAGGCAAATGCTGCCCAAGTGAAGACTATCTTTGAGGGCCTCTTGGAACGCATCTCTCATGGGCTGAACTTGAAGCGGAAGCTTGATGTCGCCGAGCGTGATGCTCCAGGCCATGAAGCTGCTCATCAGGCCGTTAGGGAGCAGCTTGCATCCATCTTGCAACAGCGGGCTCAAGTGGAGGCAGAACTGGCGGTGGTGGCCGATCAAGAAAAGGCGTGGAACGAAGTGCACGAACAATTAATGGAGCTATGCAAGACGCTTCCTTCCCAATGATTCCCCTTGTATCTACATACTTGTAACATTTTTCTTCTTTAAATAATATGTATCCATTCTTTATTCTTTTGTAGGCTTCACTTTATACTTGATTATATTCAATAAAGATATACATTTTTCTTTGCAATATCTTGTGCTATTTTTCTTTGCCTTTTCTTTTCTCTTATTATCAGCATACTGTCTTGATAAACACATTTGACCGATAATAGAGTAAGCATCTAGATTTCTCAAGAGATGGCGATGGCTTAGGCCGCAGGTTCAGAACTGCCGCCTAAGACTTTTCAACTCTATGAACCGTGAGGGTCTCATAGAGAATTTTCTCCCTACGGATCGAGGGGATCTCGTAGGTGTATTTTCTCCTTAGGAATCGTGAGGATTCCTAAGCGCGTTTTCTCTTATAAGTTGTAAGGATCTTATAAGAGAATTTTTCCCTCTTACGAGTTGAGAGGACCCGTAAGCGGTTGTTTCCCTCCTTGTCAAAATTCGACTTTGGAGAGTGAGACCTATGAATAGTATGCAAGAGACCGCTTTAGACTGACTTGCAGGGTCCCATTGTTCAGGAAACAAGTTTTTAATCCCTGCTGCCTGAGGCTTCATCTTGCAAGTTGAGACGAATCGGGAATTTCCCACGAAGACACTGGTTTCTCTGCGAGCCAATGCGAATCTGGAGGCTCTCGTCAAGGACGCTGGTTTCCCTGAGTTGAGGTATTTGCCAAGGATTATTTGTTTTCCTGGTATTGAAACGAATCGAGAATTTCTCACGGAGACACTGGTTTCTTTGCGAGTCGACGCGAATCAGGAGGCTCTCGTCAAGAACGCTGGTTTCCCTGAGTTGAGGTATTTGCCAAGGATTATTTGCTTCCCTGGTGTTGAAACGAATCGAGAATTTCCTACGGAGACACTGGTTGCTCTGCGAGTCGATGCGAATCAGGAGGCTCTTATCCAGGATGTTGGTTTCCCTGAATTGAGGTATTTGCCAAGGATTATTTGTTTCCCTAGTGTTGAGACGGATCGAGAATTTCCCGCGGAGACACTGGTTTCTCTGCGAGTCGACGCGAATCAGGAGGCTCTCATCAAGGATATTGGTTTCCTTGAATTGAGGTATTTGCCAAGGATTATTTGTTTCCCTGGTGTTGAGACGGATCGAGAATTTCCCGCGGAGACACTGGATTCTCTGCCAGTCGACGCGAATCAGGATGCTCTCATCAAGGATATTTGTTTCCCTAAATTGAGGTACTTGCCAAGGATTATTTATTTCCTTGGTGTTGAAACGAATCGAGAATTTCCCACGGAGACACTGGTTTCTCTGCGAGTGGACGTGAATCAGGAGGCTCTCATCAAGGATGCTAGTTTCCCTGAATTGAGGTATTTGCCAAGCATTATTTGTTTCCCTGGTGTTGAGACGGATCGAGAATTTCCCACGGAGACACTAGTTTCTCTGCGAGTCGACGCGAATCAGGAGGCTCTCGTCAAGGATATTTATTTCCCTGAATTGAGGTATTTGCCAAGGATTATTTGTTTCCCTGGTGTTGAAACGGATCGAGAATTTCTCACGGAGACACTGGTTTCTCTGCGAGTCGACACGAATCAGGAGGCTCTCATCAAGGATATTTGTTTCCCTGAATTGAGGTATTTGCCAAGGATTATTTTTTTCCCTGGTGTTGAGACAGATCGAGAATTTCCTATGGAGACAGTGGTTGCTCTGCGAGTTGACGCGAATCAGGAGGCTCTCATCAAGGATGCTAGTTTCCCTGAATTGAGGTATTTGCCAAGGATTATTTATTTCCCTGGTGTTGAAACGAATCGAGAATTTCCCGCGGAGACACTGGTTTCTCTGCGAGTCGACACGAATCAGGAGGCTCTCATCAAGGATGCTGGTTTCCCTGAGTTGAGGTATTTGCCAAGGATTATTTGTTTCCCTGGTGTTGAAATGAATCGAGAATTTCCCGCGGAGACACTGGTTTCTCTGTGAGTCGACGCGAATTAGGAGGCTCTCATCAAGGATGCTGGTTTCCTTGAGTTGAGGCATTTGCCAAGGATTATTTGTTTCCCTGGTGTTGAAACGAATCAAGAATTTTCCGCGGAGACACTGGATTCTCTGCGAGTCGACGCGAATCAGGAGGCTCTCATCAAGGATGCTGGTTCCCTGAGTTGAGGTATTTGCCAAGGATTATTTGTTTCCCTGGTGTTGAAACGAATCGTGAATTTCCCGCGGAGACGCTGGTTTCTCTGCGAGTCGACGTGAATCAGGATGCTCTCATCAAGGATATTTGTTTCTTTGAATTGAGGTATTTGCCAAGGATTATTTGTTTCCCTGGTGTTGAGACGGATCGAGAATTTCTCACGGAGACAGTGGTTGCTCTGCGAGTCGACGCGAATTAGGAGGCTCTCATCAAGGATGCTAGTTTCCGTGAATTGAGGTATTTTCCAAGGATTATTTGTTTCCCTGGTGTTGAAACGAATCGAGAATTTCCCGCGGAGACACTGGTTTCTCTGCGAGTCGACACGAATCAGGAGGCTCTCATCAAGGATGCTGGTTTCCCTGAGTTGAGGTATTTTCCAAGGATTATTTGTTTCCCTGGTGTTGGAACGAATCGAGAATTTTCCGCAGAGACACTGGTTTCTCTGTGAGTCGACGCGAATCAGGAGGCTCTCATCAAGGATGCTGGTTTCCCTGAGTTGAGCTATTTGCCAAGGATTATTTGTTTCCCTGGTGTTGAAACGAATCGAGAATTTCCCGCGGAGATACTGGTTTCTCTGCGAGTCGACGCGAATCAGGAGGCTCTCATCTAGGATGCTGGTTTCCCTGAGTTGAGGTATTTCCCAAGGATTATTTGTTTTCCTGGTGTTGAAACGAATCAAGAATTTCCCGCGGAGACACTGGTTTCTCTGCGAGTCGACGCGAATCAGGATTTTCTTCGTCAAGGATGCTTGTTTTCTTGAGTCGAAGGATTTTGCCGAAGACACCGGTTTCTTCGGAGTTGAAACGAACCGTCGAGATTTGGCTTCGTTTTCTGGCGGAGCCTGTTGGGAAAGTATGGTTCCCTTTTTGTTTGCGCCCTTGGATTGTATACAGGGATCGATGTGATCTCAGCTGTAGGGCCAAAGTTTTATCATTTTTTTTGTTTTATTTCCGCGATGCTCTATCATTTCAGCTTTTATATCGCGAAGGTCGCAATTGCCCAATCATTTCGGTTATTTATTTTATTTTCACTCGCTGCTTTTGATTGCGAGTTGCCCAATCATTTCGGCTATTTTGCATGCATACATTTTTACTTGCTGCTTTTTATTGCAAGTTGCCCCATCATTTCGGCTATTTCATATGCATGTGCGGCCTACTGGCTCTTCACCGTTAACCTGAAATTAGACACCGATTTCGGCATCAACACCGCTACAGCTGGGATATTGCCAGGAGCGAATCATCATTTGCCTCCGTCGATGTTGAACAAAGGCGGCTTAGCGAACAGGGTTAGGATCCTGTCAGCTAAGGCTTTTGACTTCATGAGCCGTAAGGGTCTCACAAAGGTATTTCTCCCTACAAGTCGTGAGGATCTTGTAGGTGTATTTTCTCCTTAGGAATCGTGAGGATTCTTAAGTGTATGTTCCTCTGTAAGTCGTAAGGATCCTACAAGAGGGTTTTCTCCTTGTAAGTCGAAAGGACTTACAAGGGTTGTTCATCATGCGTACATATCCCCCAGTCACGGATGGGAGTTGGTTAGGGAAATGTTTATTCGCGCCCGTGGATTGTATATAAGGGTCAGTATCGAGCCACTTGTAGGGCATAAATTGAAGGTTGTGGGGGTTGCTTAAGCACAGGTTTAGGTCTCTGTGACTTAAGACTTTCAAATCTTATGAGCCGTGAGGGTCCCATAAGAGAGTTCTCCTTACTAGTCGTGAGGATCTCGTAAGTGTATTTTCTCCTTAGGAATCGTGAGGATCCCTAAGTGTGTTGCTCCTTTGTGAGCCGGAAGGATCTCACGCAGGTGGTTTCTCCTTACAAGGTCGAGAGGATCTTGTAAGTGTCCTTTAACGAGGTTGCGCCCTTTCAGGTTTTCACAAACACTCGCCTGTAGTCCTGCTGTTTTTACTCACGGACCCCTTTTCGGGTTTTCATCCGTGCTTTTTTTTGCTTATGGACATACCGTTTTTTTTATTTTTATTTTTATTTTCTTCTTCTTCTTCTTTTTTTTTACGAGGTCGCGCCCTTTCGGGTTTTCACGAACACTCGCCGGTAGCCCTGCTGTTTTTACTCACGGAGCCCTTTCGGGTTTTCATCCGTGCCTATTTTGCTTATGGACATACCGTTTTTATTTTTTATTTTTTATTTTATTATATTTATATATATATATATTTTCTTCTTCTTTTTTTTATTCATCTCGTCAGCCTAAGGATGCTGCGGTAGTAGTTTTAAGGACGTTTCGGTCTGCTATTAGTTTAAGCACGTTTCGGTCCGTCATGGTGTAGGCTGACTACTGCTTATAAAGCTTGAGCTTAGGAAGATAGAGAGCGGACATAGTCGTCGTCATCTATCATTGACCTAGGCTGTGGCTTATTAAGCGTAGTATTTTTTTAGGAAGCGGCCGTTTATTGGCCTGAAAGGCCTTTCACCGTGCATATCCATGAGTAGATAGGCTCCACCCTGGTAGACCTTGTCTATGATGTACGGGCCTTCATAGTTTGGCTCAAATTTTCCCCACTTGGCACGATTAGGGATCATCGGCCTTTTGACCACTAGTACAAGTTCACCTTGGCGGAATGTCCTTGGCCGGGTCAATCTTTCATATGAACGCGTCATCTTTGCTTTATAAGCCTCCAGATTTTGTTGCGCTATGAGCCGGGTATCATCAAGGGCATCAAGTTCCTCAAGCCGAAGGTGAGCGTTTTCTTCATCTGTTAGTTCGTAGTGGACTGCCACTCGTAGAGAGGGTAACTCTATCTCGAGAGAGAGTACTGCTTCTGTACCGAATACCAACGCATATGGCGTTGCGTTTGTGGCCGTCTTGAACGTAGTTCGATATGCCCAAAGAGCCTCTTGCAACCTCTCATGCCAGTCCTTCTTATTTCGGGACACCGTTTTCTTCATGATCTTTGTTAAGGTCTTGTTGAAGGCCTCAGCTAGACTATTAGCTCGCGGATTATAAACCGAGGAATATCTCCAGTCTATATTGTGTTGTTGCGCGAAGCGACTGATCTTGTGGCTTCTGTAAGCTGGCCTATTATCGGAGATGATCCGTCGCGGAGTTCCAAACCGATATATGACGTGTGTCTTGAAGAAGTGGAGGATATTCTCCCTCTTTACTTCCCTCAGCGGTACTGCCTCTGCCCATTTGGAGAAGTAGTCAGTTGTCGCCAAGATGAAACGATGTCCCCTAGACGATGCTGGTTCGATGGGGCCAACTATGTCAGTCCCCCACATTTCGAATGGCCAGCTAGCCACCGTTGGGTGTAGCGGATTTGGATGCTGATGGATGAAGTCTCCATGGATTTGGCATGAGTGGCATTGCTTCGCATATTCGAGGCAATCCTGAATCATCGTGGGCCAGTAGTGGCCCATCCGTTTGATCTTCAACTTCATCTTTGGGCCTGCTTGGTGAGAACCGCAGATTCCGTCATGAACTTCTTGGACGACTCTTTTTTCTTCGTCAGGTCCTAGACATCTCAACCACAGAGAATCAAATAACCTCTTGTACAGAGTATCACTGACGAAGGCGAAAAGACAGAGCTCGTTTCATAAGCTGATTTCTTGAGGACGCATCTTCGGGCGTTCGACGGTATTTGAAGTAGTCTATAAAGACTTCTCTCCAATCCTCGGCCTTTTCCCGGTCTTTTATTTGCAGAGTCGTCTGCTCAGTCGCTCCCTTTTCTTCGGGTGATTCCGGAGATATTTCTGCTGGGGCAAGCACCCGACGGCTTTTTACCAAGATTCTTACGTCATCGAGGTTCTCATCGGCCAGTTCCTTGGCGAGCTTGGCCAACGCATCCGCTTTGCTGTTTTCCGCGCGCGGTATGTTCTCCAAAGTATAGGAAGGAATTTGGGTCAACAGTTGCTGCACCTTTTCGTCGTACTTCACCAACTCTGGTTTGCACGTTTGGTAGTCACCGTTCACTTGACTAACGACCAGCTGGGAGTCTCCGTATATGAGGAGGTTTTCAATTCCCATGTCGATGGCGATCTTGAGGCCTGCTATCAAAGCTTCGTATTCGGCTTCATTTTTTGTCCTCGGCTCTGTTATGGAGAAAGCAAAATGCATTATCCCTCCTTATGGAGTTACAAAGATGAGTCCTACCCCCGATTTGATTATAGGGGTACTTTGTTTGCGCTTCTTTACGGAAGATGCTCCATCAAAATAAAGCTCCCATCGAGTATCACCACCGTCGATCGCGTCAAACGCATGTTCGTCTGGAAGATCGCAATTTAGAGGAGAATCGGCGGCTATCGGATGCTCAGCGAGGAAATCGGCGATGGCCTGGCCTTTTACTGCCTTGAAAGGCTGATAGGTTATCGAGAACTCCATCAAGATCAGGGCCCATTTAGCGAGTCGTCCCGTTAATATGGCCTTTGACATTAAATATTTAAGAGGGTCCACCTTTGAAATGAGACGGACCTTATGCGCCAACGCATAGTGCCTGAGCTTTGTTATCGCGAAGATTAACGCCAAGCAGTGTTTTTCGATGGGGGAGTAGTTGCTTTCTGCCCCCAGTAGAACTCGACTTAAGTTGTAGAGTGCTCTTTCTTTCCCTTGATCGTTCTCTTGTGCCCATAGTGCGCCTAAGGAACCTTCGAGGGCGGTTTTGTAAAGAACGAGGGGCTTTCCTTTGACCGGAGCAGCCAACACCGGCGGGTTCTGCAGGTATTGCTTGATCTCGCCTAGCGCGCTTTGGCATTTTTGGTCCCAGACGAACGGGGTTCCCTTCTTCATCAGGTGGCTGTAAGGACGGCACTTACCTGAAAGGTTGGCTATAAATCGCCGTATATACACGAGCTTCCCTTGGAGAGACCGCAGTTCTTTGAGAGTCTTTGGCGGAGGCATTTCCATGATCGCCTTGATCTTTGACGTATCTATCTCGATACCTCGGTGTCGGATGATGAATCCTAGGAATTTTCCTGAGGAAACCCCGAATGCACACTTGAGAGGGTTCATCTTCAAGTTGTATTGTCGAAGGCGTTGAAATACGGTCTTCAGCTGCTCGAGATGTTCCTCGTACGATTTTCTTTTAACCAGGAGATCGTCGATATAGCATTCGACGATTTCGTGTATGAGGTCATCGAAGATCTTCGTCATGGCCCTCTAGTAGGTGGCACCGGCGTTTTTTAAACCGAAGGGCATTACTTTATAGCAGAATATACCCAAAGGAGTCCTGAAGGCGGTGTGCTTCTGGTCTTCGGGATGCATCTTTATCTGATTATACCCTGATGAGACGTCCATAAAAGAGAAAACTTCATGAGTGGACGTGTTGTCTATAATCAGTTTGGTGATTGGCTCTGGGAAATCGTCCTTCGGGCAGGCTTTATTGAGATCCTGAAAGTCCACGCATATGCGCACTGTCCCATTTTTCTTCATTACCGGGATGATGTTGGCGATCCATTCAGGGTATTGAACTTCCTGGATGAAGCCAGAGTCGATCAGCTTCTTGACCTCGGCATTGATACTTGTCTCAAGCTCGAGCCGCATTCTTCTTGGTGCCTGCTTGACTGGATTGACGTCCGGGGATATCACCAATTTGTGCACATCAATTTCTTGATCTAATCCCGGCATTTCGGAATAGTTCCATGCGAAGCAATCTTTGTGCTGCATAAGCAGGTCTTTTAATGAAGCCACCTTCTCTTCAGACAGCAGCTCACTAATGAATGTCGGTCGCGGATCGTTCGCCGTTCCCAACTCAATTTTCTTAAGGTTATCTGCAGTGGTATGGATTCCATCTTCCAGCTCTTTTGGCGCTGGTGGGAATTCTGAGATTACGTCGTCGTTGCTGTTTTCAAAGCACCAAGGAAGGTCATCCATGTTCTCGGGCTCTTCTTTTGATATTGTTATCATGTGACAAGTACGAATTTGCTTCCAATCCCAATATGGAACTGGTTCTTCTTCCGTGGCCTTGGGTTCGTGCTTCTGTGGTGGCACTACCCTCCAGTTGTCGGACAGAGCGAACTTGCCAAGCTGATACTGATCTTCGACCCAATTCTTGAAGGTGAAGCAGTCTTCGAGAGGATGCCCTACCACTCGGTGATAAAAGCAATAGTCTGGATGTGAGAGTTCGCCTGCTTGTTCGGGGTGTTTAGACTCCAGCAGTGTAAGCATCTGATGTTTTAGAGCGAGGTCAAGTATTTTCTTGGTCCTGTCCCAAGGAAAAGAGTATGCCCAACCCATTTTTCTCATAAGGGATAGATCGGAACCGCTCGGCTCCCGCTTGCATGGCTTCTTAGCCCTACTTTGTTGCTTTTAAGCGCCTTTTCGGCATTTTGACTTGTTTCTGCCTCTGCGTCGAGCCTTCTTTATAATAGGTTGACAAAGATCGGCATTTTCATTTTTCACGGCTCGTTGGAGGAGGCGTTGCGTTTTGGCTTTCTCGTAGATGGTCATTTCACGGTTATGGTCGTCTCGGACTTTTTGACCAGCTTTCCTTATAAGCTTGTCCATTTGTTCTTCGAACGAAGGACTGGGCACTTTTGCATCTGGAACTTTCACTGGTTCAGGATTAGCGTCCTCCCATTGAGCATCCGCTTCTTCATCGAAGTCATACACGACGTAACAGCCGTGTGGTAACTCTCGTTTCTTTGACCGGATGTATCCAAGCCCTTTTGTTTCCATTCTCCCGTTAGGCAGCTTGCGTTGAGTCTCGGGAATGTTCCAGACCTTGTCATAGAACTTTGCTTTTCGAACGGTCTGCTTGAAGGATATCCCTTGGCGTTTCAGCAACCTTTTCAAGCCTTCTGTATAATATCTGGGGAGACGGATGGGCTGAAGCCTATTAAGCATAGGATCCGCGCCACGCTAGATTTCTTTCTCCACTCTGGTTTCTTCAGAGCGGTAGAATAGAAATGCTTTTTCGCTTTCTCGCCTGGGAGGGATATAGAACGTTTGCAGCTCTTCTACATTGTAAATATCAAGTGCATCCAGTTCTTTACGGTGTTTAAGTGGCACCATGGCGACTTGTAGACTTTGTTCTTCGTTAGCGGACATTCGTATTGAAGGCCGAGCAGAGAATATAGCATGGACCTCATCTTCTGAGTCACTACCAAAGATCAACGTAGGAGCGGATGGTCCCGGCTTGTTGTATTGGGGCGGACCCGAATAAACTATCTCCTCTTCCTCCTCGGTATCACTGCCGAAGACAGGGATGGTGGCATTAGCTTTGTTCTCCGGCTTGTGACACCTCTCCGTGTCTTCGAAATCTGGTAAGAAGTATTTGGCATCTTCATATTTGCGGACCTCATTCATGGAGAACGGGTTCAGTTCTCCCGCCACGGTATACTCAAGACTATCCTTAGAATACTTCATACACTGATGTTGTGTAGAAGGGATGATGTTGTACTCGTGTAACCACGGTCGGCCGAGCAGAGCGTTGTAGCATGTCTTGGCGTCTATGGCGTGGAACTTAATGTCCGTGACGAGTAGCCCGAAGCATAGCGTCAGTATCACAGATCCAAGAGTTCTTGATGACTGGGAGTCGAACCCGGAGATGGTGATCTTGTCCCGAGCAAGGTGCTGGACGCTCATGCAGATTTCTTTTAACACCCTCACATTGAGAAGGTTAACGGAGGATCCATTGTCGATCAGGATTTTGCCTATTTTTATATCGTGACAGTATCCTGAGACATAAAGGGGGCGATTGTGTTCGCACGTCCCAAGGAGAAGGTCTTCATCACCAAAAGCGATATCGGCCGTGTGCACTTTCTCCAATTTATCTTTCATCTTTTCCTCGGCTAGGAAAGCTTGGAATTGCTCCGGATCCTGTAGTGCCTTGATCAACGAATCTCTCGCCTCCTTTGACAACAAAAGGGCGTCAAGAATGCTGAGCTGTGAGGGTAGCATCCTCAGATGCGCTAATACATTGTAATCCACCTTACTTCTCTTCGGCGGGTCCTTGGCACTTAGCTCCTCCACAACTTGGTCATCTAAGACGATATCTTCAGGGACCTTCTCTTTTCCCTTATCTTTTTTATTTGAGGGTCTGAGATTCTTTTCGGGAAGCGTACGATTACGCAGCCGGATATTTTCACAGATCTTCGGCTCTTCTTCTTTTCCCGAGGTGGACTCTTTAAAGAGAGGGCCAAGCTCCAGCTCCTCATCAGAATCGCTCCCGAATATAGGCACCTACGATCCCGCGGCATTAACCATGCGACAATTACTGGTAGTTCTGTTAAACCCTTTGGTCATATTTTTCCGCTCCCAACGAATTTTATGTTTCTCCCGCTTAAAATGTTGTCGATGAGCAACATATCCTTGCCACCATCTATCGAAAGCTTTGCACTCTTGAGTGGGGTGCAAGACCTTCTGATTATATAAGCAATAGGAGGGGTGCATTTCCATTTCACCATTAATGTTTCTTTCGGAGGATGGCAGCTTCATGCCCATTGATATGGCTTTAGCAAACCTTTTCCTCATCTTGAATTTGCTTTTGTCGGTAGTGGATGTATTTTGCTCCAGCGGCAGCATCTCAGCCCTTTCGTCAAGTCGCTGGCGCTTGGCCCTTTCAAATATAACCGCCTCGTGTTCCCGATCAGCTTTACTTTTTAAGAGAGCTTCATTGAGGAATGCATCAATTACTTCATCCGATGGCCCCAGAATTTTTGGTTCAGGATCTGCACCCAGCGTTTCAGTATAAGGAGTCTCCTCATCGTCCATGAACGAATGGGAAATCACATAACAGCTCGCCACGTATTCTTCAGATTCATCAGATGAACTTTCTCCCTCACCTTCCTCTTGAAAGACGTGATTGAGGAACTCTTGGAATGTAATGGGAATCCGTGCCTTCTGGTTGTATTCCTCCAGCGCGTCAATTTGTTTTTGCAAGTCCGTGCGCTTGTCTCCAGGCTTCACGGGCTTCTTTGATTTCTTTTTCTTCTTCTTTGAAGATTTCGACGGCTGGTTGTGAATGCTCGGGCCACCTCCATTGATCCTTGGAGTTGGACGTGGCTTCAACATCCCTTTAATGACCTGCGGTTCCAACGGATTCTCCCACTTGATTGCTGGGCATGCCTGAAGGTCGTTCAACATTTTCTTTGTCTTAGCTGATAATACAACCTCCCAAGGAGCTTCTTCAACGACAGAGCATGTTGCCCCCGGCGTACTCATCCCTTTAGAGGTGTGGGGCTGCGGGGGATTCACCTTCCATTTGTCAGATAACGCGAACTTGCCCTGTCGGTACTGGTCTTCAAGCCAATTTTTGAAGACGTAGCAATCTTCGATCGGGTGACCCAGTACTCGATGATAAGGACAGTAGTTGGCTCATTGACATCATTTGGTTGCGACGGACGTTTTGGATCCGGCAGATTTATGAGTCGGTTGCGCAACACCAGCTCGAATAACCTCCTCGTTTTATCTTGGGGAAAAGAGTAAGAACGTCATAGTCTCTCCTCAAGGGCTACATACGGGCGCATATTATTTTGACAAATGACCGGCTTCGAGTTGCTCGGTTGTTGTTGGGTATTAGCGACAACGATCGCTTTTCCCTTCCCCTTATCATTTCGGGTGTCCGGCTTTGGAAGAGGGGATTTATGGCCCATCTGATCCATTTGCGCTAGCTTGTCAATCAAAGCCTGGAAGGTAGTCGGCTTGAAAAATATCATAAATTGCGAGATGGTTGCTTGTGGATCAAGGGTTCCCACAAACATACCCACCGCGGGAGCTTCTTCAATGCGCTGCTCGCACTTTGACCATAAGTTCCGCCACCGTATAGCATATTGAACCCATGTCTCGCCTGGCTTTACCCTGGCATTAATCAGTGTCGTCATCGGGGTACGTTCACTGGCGCTTGCAAAACGCTGAGTAAACAACAGCTCCATCTCCGCGAAGGTCTTGATAGAGTCATTCGGGAGCTCGGAGTACCACTCGAACGCCGTATCTGATAAACTTCCAACAAACTGGCGAAGCAATAGCTTGTCATCACCGCCGGTGTTGCCGCAGAGTGCCTTGAACTGGGCAACATGCTGGTGAGGATTGCCCGTCCCCTTGTAGACATGGAACTTAGGAATTGTGTAACTGGGAGGGTACTTGATTTGATCGTACCAACTTGGATATGGCCGTCCCGTTTTTACGACCTGGCCAGCTGCTTCAGTCACATGATGAACCCGTATTTGTTGGGCTATGTACTCGTCTAGGTCAGCTTTGGAGATTGTCTCCTCCTTAGCTGTTGATAGAGCTGGCGGAGGATTTGACGTCTCTCCCCTATCGTCTTCAAGGACGATCGGGGGATCTTCGGCCGGAGGATCTTGTTGGATCATCATCCCCACCATGTCTTGGAACAGGAGGCCCATACGCTTTATGTTGGCTGCTTGTTCAGCAGCCTCTTTATCCTTCTTTTCCAATATTCGTCGAAGGAATTCGGCATCAGTTTCTTGCTCCTGGCGTTCATCCGAGGACGTTTCAGGGTTTTCTTTTGGCCCAGTAAGTGCGGCCATAGCGTTCATCATCTCTTGGAGCTTTTGCTGCTGCTCTTGCGCTTTGGTCACTGATCGCGTAAGCGGTCGATGACCTGTAGATATGCGACTATCTTCCTTACCAGACGCCACATAGACGGTATGAACTACAATGCCCCCTGACTTAGGGCGTTTGGCTTCACCACCTTTGATATTTGTCACCGGCGTTGGCGCTTTCTCCGGCCTTCTTCTTTTATGAGCCGTAGAAGTTGAGGGGCCCGTTGCTATGGGCACCCAAGCGGTCGTCACCTTTCGTTGCTTGACCGGGGGATTTTCTTCTTGCCGACCTTTCGACTTCTTCTGTTGGTGAGAGAAGTTAGGATCAATGACAGATTCTCGGACTCGTCACCATGTCTTGTAAATCCTGGAGGAAAGCGATTGAGGAGGCTGCTCCGGCTTTTCTGCTTCCACGGTGGTCTCTACCGGTGGAGGAGATCTTTTAAGGACCGCAGTTGGCGAGTTTCTGCGTACCCTTTTCAACAGCTCAAAACTGTTCCCGGTTGTAACAGCAGCGTTAACTTCCACCGTTGCAGCTGGCGGAGTCATCTCAGAAGGGGAGTTACCCCTGGTCTTCCTTACCCGGCGCCAGTGGCGTCGTCGGGCGCGACGAGTCGTCGGTATTGGTTCAAAGACAGAAACAGCTTCTTCTTGCCCCCTGTTCAGGTGTGGGGCTGTTGCCGGTATCAGCCTATTGAAGACTGATGTCTTTTGAGCAGCAAGAGTAGGAGTAGGAGTTGAGACGGTCAATCTTGTAAAGAACGATCTCTTAACAGGAGAAGCCGCCTTGATGACTTCAGGAGCAGCTTTGGCTACTCTTTTTGGAATAGCCTTTTCCGGGACTGCAAGCTTCATTGTGGGCCCTCAGGAGTTTTGGCCCAGTCTGGAGAAGACCGAGGCACTGGTGTTGGGCGACCCGTTGAGAGGGGCCGCAGTAACTGAAAGTCGATCGAATACTGACTTCTTAGGAGCTTCTTATACGGGCACGGGGGTGCTGAAGCTTGTTGGTGGAAGCATAGTTCCAAAAAACAACTCCGTGGTGGCTTAAGTAATCTGCTCCACGGGCATGGTGAACAAAGAGGCTGCTTGGGGCCCATAGGTTATGCCCCCAGTTGAGGCCGGACGCGAGCTGCAGCTGCAATTGGAGCACTTCAAACAGGTAGAGGACATCGATGCTTGATTTCTTCTTTTCTGCGCCAAGCAAGAGACTAAATCTTAGTAAACTTAAAATCCAAAGGCAACCATTAACAAACCGCGATTCGTTTGCGAACACGACACACGAAGTGTGGAGTGGAAAGAGGAAAAGGTCCCACCGGGCGTGCCAGAATCTGTTCCCCTCCGAACGACGGCGACGACGTGAGGACGTCTTGCTTGAGATTCGGGGAAGATGCTACATGGTTTTATCCGTCTACCTCTCCGAAGATGCCAAGTTGATTTGTGGCACCGTGTATCGGAGGTTTAGACGGATGCGGCCGATGTAGCAGACTTCGTCAGATTCCCCCTCACTTGAGGGGTTTTTGATTGTGGGGACGCTCTTCCCTGCAGGCGCAAACCCCTGCAGTTAATTACGCTACCGCATCGCGGTAACAACTTTCTCCTTCTCCAGAATTTCACTTCGTGTCGTGGGTGTTTGTTTTGTTTGTGGTTGCCCATAGATTGTATACAGAGACTGAGTAATGCCGTCGCCCGTAGGACGTAGATTAGTCCAAATCCGTATTTACTTAGATTTGGGTTTGGTGTTTTTAGTTTAAGGATACGTTAGCCACATTTGAGACTAAGATCAACTTAAACATTCGTTAAGGATACGTTAGTCTGATTTGAGACTAAGATCAACTTAACGGGATCGTCTAGATCCATTTCCAGTTTAAGGACGCAGTGGTCCATTTAATATATGGCCGTCGGGACCCGTCACCTCTCTGACGACGTTGAAGGATTACAACGACATGTGTCACAGGAGTTCGGAGATGTACCCTTGAACCAAAGTTGATTGGGGGCTTATAGTCCAATTTGGGACTAAAGTCTGTTTGAATGTTTAAGGATACGTTAGCCATATTTAAGGCTAAGATCAACTTAAATGGGATCGTTTAGATCCGACAAAAGAGCATTTGGGAGCTCTATTGTTCCAGTTTAGGGACGTAGTGGTCCATAGGTAGTTTAGGGACATTGCGGTCCATTGGTAGTTTAAGGACATTGCGGTCCATATTCCAGTATGGGGACATGGTGGTCCATAGGTAGTTTAAGGACGCTTAAGTCCGTGGGTTTAAGGATCCCACAGTCCGTGTTTTAGTTTAAGGACGCATAAGTCCACGGGTTTAAGGACCCCACAGTCCGTGTTGATGTATGGTTGTCGGGACCCGTCACCTCTCTGACGTCGTTGAAGGATTACAACGATAGGAGTCAAAGGAGTTCGGAGATGTACCCTCGAACCGGATGTAGATTGATTTAGGAGAGCAGCTGTGCTCAGTCAATTTAATTTGAGGACTTACGGCCATGATTAGGCTAAGTCCAGTTAAAAAAAGTTCAACACTTTTATTTATTTTTGGTCTATTAGACCTGTGCTAGGGCTTTGCCCACATTTAAATAATGCATTGCATTACTTTTTATTTTTGTTTGGGCTCTGCCCATAAAGGATGCAGAGCATCAATTTGTTTTGGGCTCTGCCCATTTATAAATGATGTAGAGCATCAATTTTATTTGGGCTCTGCCCCTTTTTATTGCTTTGCAATTTATTTTGGCCTGTTAGGTCTTTTTGACTTAAGCCTGGCCCTTTAGAATAAGAAATGCGTTCCATTTTTTAGGCGCTTTGCGCTAATCAAAGAGCGTAAGCGCTTGTGGTGATGACACGTGTTATGCAAGCGCAGTGCGCTGCGCTAGTGCGCTACGCTTGCGCTGCTGACACGTGGCGCGCTCTGGTGAGTTGCGCCAATTTCAGAGAGCAAAGCTCTATCTTAAAGTGCATAGCGCAAGTGGTTCAGATGCTGACACGTGGCGCTTTCTGGTGGCTTGCGCCAACCCAAAAGCGCAACAGTGCAGATTTTCAAGTGTAAGGCACTAATAACTTGAGAATCTTTTAGATTCTAGAACCAAAGGTTCATAAAAGAAGTGCAAAGCACTGTTTGTTTTCTTGATCTAATTTAGATCAAAGAAAACAAGTTTCTTATTTTTCTTGATCATAGAGAACCAATGGTTCATAAGTGCAAAGCACTATTTTTTTTTTGTTTTTTATTGAAGATCATTGATCTTGTTCTTAGATCAATGATCTATTAGAAGAAATTCTTCTATCTAAAAGATATTTTACCTTTTTTTTCTTCTTGAAATTTCTTCAGAGTTCTCTCTATTTGAAAATTTTGATTTCTCACAAAATGTTGATGCCTTTGATTTGAGGTCTAAGGGCCTTTATATAGTGCCCATAAATTTGTTAAAGAAATCTTTCTCTGAGTGATTTGGGGAATTTTCCCTACCGTTGGATCTTTGATCCAAGTGCTTCTGTTTTACAGAAGGCAATCTTCTTGTTTTAACAAGAACAGAAAAATCTTACTCGAATTTAATTCTGTTTAGCGCAAACGCCCCAGCGCATGACACGTGTCAAGCAGCGCAAAGCGCAGCGCAACTGCGTTGACACGTGTCGCGCAGCGCATAGCGCAACGCAATTGCGCCGACACGTGTCGTGCAGCGCAAAACGCAGCGCAACTGCGCTGACACCTGTCGCGCAGCGCAACTGCGCTAGCGCATCTGCGCTAACACGTGTCGCGCAGCGCAGTGCTTGCGCAGCTGAAGCGTTACTTACTTTAATTTTGTTTTAAATAGAGCTTTGCTCTTATTGGGCGCGCTGTCTTGGGCGCTGCGCTGATGTATCAGCTTTTGACACATGGTGCGTTGCGCGCAGCGCAAAGAATCTGAAGCGTTACATCGAATTTTGAATTTTGAAATTCATACAGATCTTTGCTCTGATTGGGGGAAACAGGTGGTTGCAACTTAATTGTTCACTAACACACTCTTGGATAGCTCGATCTCTCCAGTCTTGTACTGCTTCTCGACCTAGTATTTGAAGATATAGCAATCCTCGATCGCATGGCTCACTACTCGGTGGTACGGGCAATATAGATAATTGTCCGTCATTTTTGCTTCATGAGGTCTTTTCGACTCCAGCAATTGTTGACCATTGTTTAGGGCATCTTTGAATATCTTTCAGACTTTGTCCTTCCTGAAAGAGTAAATCTTGTTCTTTTTCTCTTCTAGTGAAGACCCTTCTCCTCCCAGCACTGGCTTTCGAGACCGGTTGGTTTTGGATTCTCCTGCCTTTCGCTTGTTTTGATTATCGAACGCATTGAAGACATTGGTATTGCTGGAATTCCCGCTTCTATGGTTGTCGTCCCTCTTGCTTTTCCAATGATTGTCTCTCTGAGTGTCTGGGGTAGATTCTTGCTTCGAGCGTTCCAGCATTTGGACTTTCTTGGTCAGCTCTTGAAACGTTTTGAGGCCTGCTGTACATAAGAATGGGACTATCCAATTGCTGAGGTTTCCAATAAGGAGGCTGACGGACTGGTCTTGCTCTAGCGGAGGTTCGCACTTGACAGTGAGGTTGCGCCATCGGCCAATAAAGTCCGTGTTGCTTTCATTTTTCCCCAGCTTGGTTCTCACGAGGTCATCGATGGAGATTTTGTCACTAACACTCATGAATCTTAGCCGTAACAGAGACTCTATTTGGGCGAAAATAATGACGGACCCGTCTGGTATACTTGTGTACCAGTCGAAAGCGACACCGGTCAGGTTGTTGACAAACTGACGAAGAAGGAGTAAATCACTGCCTCCTGTATTTCCACATGACACTTTAAAGTGGGCGATGTGCTGATTTGCATTTCCCGTCCCGTCAAATCTTCCGAACTTAGGAATGACGTAGCCGCTTGGGAACTCGATCGGATCGTACTGTCCAAGATATGGCCGCCCACTACTGCCGGTTTCTTTATCAGCTTCGGCTACCAATGTTCTAACCTTGCTAGTGACCAAATCCATTATCCGATCTTGCGTTAGCGGGATGGCCCTATCTGGGGCCAAGGCATCCCCAGAAGCGGAATGTGGCCGGCTTTCGTGCGGCTCACCCAATCTTGGACCCAAAGGAACAACCATCGGTTTCTTCGAGTTGTCATCACCCGGCTCATGAGTAGAAACTTGTGCTTGATTGGGAAGCCCCCGAGCAATTTGAGCCGTAAGATACATCACAACGTTCGTTAGGTCGCCAAATTTTGAATAAAGCTTGGTGATTGATCATCTTCGTGTATGAATGGAAAAGTTTTAATCACAACCGAAGAAATTTATACCGCAATCAATTAACGGTGTCTATTGAAGTTTCATTAGCGAATACGGATTGTCCACTGAGATTGTGTGAATTTGTTTTAGTTGAGTTGATAAGAAAAGATAAAAGAAAATGATTCAAGATTTGTGAGGTTTAGTTTCAAGAATTATAAAGAAATAAATCTAGGATCAAGAAAATTTCCAAACCAATTGAATTATCAAGATTTGTAAAGTAGTTTGTAGGAATCGATCAAATTGATAATGATGATGAATAATAATGATTACAAATTCTTATCTATTGAGGATTTGTAGCTAGATCGATGACGATCAACGAGGTTAAGAGATCTATTGAAAAAACTAGGGTTTCTCCTTCACCATCCCTTGTCCTTTCATTCATTATCATTCAAATTCTAGCCTCTAGCAAATTAAATCACCGATCGTTGTTCTCTAATTTGGAGCGAAAACATTCAAGAAAGCGATCTCGCTCAAATTAGGTCTTCGATGATTCAATTTCCTAAAATTTATAAAACTCATAAGACTTAAGAATCGTTCAAGAATTTCATCATCATCATCTACCTATTCTCTCAATTCCGCTACAAGCGGAGATTTCACTCACACATCATGAAAAATGGAAGAATCAAGAATTGATAAATTTTCATAATACAAGAATGTAAAGAAAAGCAAGATTTATAATTTTCACCTTTATTAATCGACGATTAGATACAATTCACTCAAAGATTATAAGATTTGAGGAGGTAACTGGGTCCGCCAAAATTAGCTTAGCATCGATCTTCTTGAATCGCGGATCTTCGTGGATCTCTTGCTCGAATGAAGATCGGTGTTGCTTTAAATGCTCATTGAAGGCTTGCTTGAGACTCTTCTCAATGGATCTTGATTTGGCTTTGGATTTGGATTTGGGTTAGGGTTTTGGATCACAAGTTGTGTCACTCAACTTGTGCAAATTTGGCTCAATATTCAACAACCGAACAACAACTCAACAACCTTTTGAATGAAGCCCTAAGTATCCTTTTATAGTCTCCCTAATCTTCCACTAGAAGCTAGGTTGTTATGAAGCTTGCATGAGAAGCTTGGTAGGTATCAAACTTGCACAAGAAGCTTGGCTATTAGAAGAGAAGCTTCTGGAGAAATCTACAAAATTCAAAGCGTCTTGAGGAAGCTTGGACGTTAAAAGGGGAGCCTCGGGAAAAAGTTCGACCGCCGATGAGCCAACTCGGCCGCGGATCCGCGGCGGATCGGGCTGGATCGGCCGCGGTTCCGCGGCCATTTGATGGACTCAGTGCATGAATCCTTCTGTGCTGTTTTATGTTGGCTTTAGGGTCTTCTTCTGATATATGGAATCTTATAGTTCTTTCTACTTTACTGCCAGATCTCAAGTTTTGGACTTGCTGCAATTTATTGGCACTTTTGTGATTTTGGCTCTTTAACCTGGAGAATTTCCTGCACACAATCTCGAGACAAGTGTTTAAATATACAAAGATCATGCGTGTAGTAATAAACACACAATTTCCCTCATAATGCCAGTTATACTGTATAACACATGTTATTTGATATTTTGCAGACGATTTGCTAATATGTGTTATATTTATACCAAACACCCTTAGATGATTAGAAAAGGTAGGGAAATTGATGTGTTAAGAATGCAATATTTTCGACTGATCAAATTCCCCCAAACTTAATTTTGATCATCTTGAGCAAACATCTTTTATTCAAGAGAAGGAGAAAATATAAGAAAAAGAAAAAAACTATCTAGCACACTTTCGTAGGCAACACGATTGCACTGAGCATGTGCAACAAGCCTTTAAACCTCTAGGTGTCCCTAATAGGAGGAGTATTGTCTCGTGGGGGTTTTCAGCGGATTGCACCCACAAAATCCAATAATAAAAGGAAGACTTTGAAAGTTACATATAAAGATAAGAATTGTAAAAGAAATATTTTGAAAATTAGAGTTTCCAACTACACTAGATTTCCAGTTGTCATGAGCCCTATCTTAATAGTAATGAAAAGATGTTAGAAATCACATCATCTCTCAATAAAACATCGTCTTTATTCTTCATTCCTATTTTTCTTCCAAACATTGATCATATACCCCTACGTGTGTGTAAAGACATCCCTAAACTCGGAGAATTCAATTCAAGCTATCATACTCTTGTCCATCTACCTCAGTACTTTTTAATCGGTGAATATTTTAGATGGAATTGCTCACACATTCTTCATGCGACCGTTAATACTTCTTAAGGTACTAACCGACTGATTACTCACGTGCTTGCTGATTAGGTGTAAGTAGCATTTTCCTCATCTTACAACACCTAATGCTTATCAGTGACTCCCAAACTAGTTGGTCTAAGGCACTAGGTGATGAAACACCCTTGCTATATATATATTTTTTTATGCTGCCTTGGTGATTACAAAACCAGTGTTCATTTTTCTTCACCATTTTATATTTTATTTTTCATTTATTATTTCCTTCATACTTTAGCTTTTAGACAAGAGCATTTCAAGGTATCCTCTACTATCCCGAATTTCAAGATCACTACTACAAATAGGGGTTGCCCCTACGGATAAAGGAATCCGTAGGGGCAACTTTTTATTGCCCCTACGGATTAATCCGTAGGTGCCCACTGTTGTCCCTACGGTTTTCTATATTTTAATTTAAAAATATTTAATCATAATTTGTTGTTTGGCCCTACGGAGGCGCAAACAAAGAACCTACGGGTAAGTCCGTAGGGGCATGTATACGGGTTAATAATAAAAAAAAAGGCACAGAAAATCCCTCACCGTTCCCAAAATTTTCTTCTCTCTTATTCTTCCGCGCCTCGCGACGACCGTTCCCGCATCTCGATCCCGATCTCGTCGGCCATCGACGTCCTCATCCTGACCTCGCTACCGCAACCGTGCTTGACTCGTCGACTTCCACGTCGCAACCGTGCTTGACTCGTCGCCGATCGCATCGTCGACTACTGGCCTCCTCCGTCGTCTCCTCCACCGCGGTTAGTAAATTTCCAATTTTTACTTCTAATTTAATATTTTTATTTCCCTCTTTTGATGATGTTAGGGGTAGGGTTCAGGGATCAGGGTTCGGGTAGGGGTGGCATCGGGTCAGTTAGGGTTAGGGTTCGATTGGGGTTGGGGTTAGGGTTAGGGTAAGGGTTTGGTTGGGGCCGGTTGGGGTTGGGGTTGGGATTAGGGTTCGGTTGGGGTTGGGATTGGTGTTGGCCGGGTTGTGGTTAGGGTTAATCAGTTAGGGTTAGGGTTATGGTATTTAGGGTTATGGTTAGTGTTAGGGTTAGGGTCATGTTTAGGGTTAGAGGCTATGGTTAATTTGGGTTAATTGCAGTGTAGGGTTAATTTGGGTTAATTAGTGATAATTTGAAAAGGTTAGGGTGTTGATTAGGCTTAATTTGGTTAATTTGGGTAAATTTGGTTAAGTTTGGGTTGATTAGGGTTAATTAGGTTAATTTGGGTAAATTGGGTTAATTAGTGATAATTTGTGTTAGGGTAACAATTATGGTTAATTGTGGTTAATTAGGTTAATTTGGGTTATTTAGGTTTATGGTGCACTAATTTATTTAGTAGGATACACTAGTTCATTACAATAGGATACTCGATGACAACATAAACGTACAACTTTACCACAAACGCAAGAAAAATTTACCCTAAACATGAAATTTCGAACTCTTAATAACGAAACGTAAACGTAAAACTTATTCACGTTAAATGTTCAAGTTAAAACCAATATATGATACTCGATGATGATATGAAACCTTCATATTCCCATCGATACCCGTATATGAAACTAAAAGCGCCACTTAGTCCCCGTCTATCGGTTAACATACGTGCGATGCTCGTCTTGACCTAGAACTATACGAAGGTTGTTAAATATCGGACAGTATAGCTCGATACTAACAACCGTCGTATAGTCTACGCGACGAAAAAATTCAATCGTATGGTAACCCATAGATTTGTCCCGTGTGGACAAGTTAAGAATGTATAAAGCAAACGCCTTCATTCACTTGTGTTTTCATCCGTTTCGAGATATTTCGTCGGTACCTTTCCGCTGGTTCTCCGTGTACAAAGATAGATTAGATGTTCATTTCAACGTTGTTTCACAGCTTTGAAATGATTATCTATTCTATTACAGTGTACTCGGAGAACAGCGGGGAGGTGCTGCCGAAATTTACTCGAAACGGTTGAAAGCACAAATGATGGGCGTTCGCTCTATACATTCTTAATGGGATAGAAGCCTACCCCCGACAGCCGGAACACATACATACAAACGCATAATCAGAGAGCGACTCGAGATGTTCGGGTTAAAACCAATATATGATACTCGATGATGATATGAAACCTTCATATTCCCATCGATACCCGTATATGAAACTAAAAGCGCCACTTAGTCCCCGTCTATCGGTTAACATACATGCGATGCTCGTCGTGACCTAGAACTATACGAAGGTTGTTAAATATCGGACAGTATAGCTCGATACTAACAACCGTCGTATAGTCTACGCGACGAGAAAATTCAATCGTATGGTAACCCATAGATTTGTCCCGTGTGGACAAGTTAAGAATGTATAAAGCAAACGCCTTCATTCACTTGTGTTTTCATCCGTTTCGAGATATTTCGTCGGTACCTTTCCGCTGGTTCTCCGTGTACAAAGATAGATTAGATGTTCATTTCAACGTTGTTTCACAGCTTTGAAATGATTATCTATTCTATTACAGTGTACTCGGAGAACAGCGGGGAGGTGCTGCCGAAATTTACTCGAAACGGTTGAAAGCACAAGTGATGGGCGTTCGCTCTATACATTCTTAATGGGATAGAAGCCTACCCCCGACAGCCGGAACACATACATACAAACGCATAATCAGAGAGCGACTCGAGATGTTCGGGTTAAAACCAATATATGATAATATGAAACCTTCATATTCCCATCGATACCCATATATGAAACTAAAAGCGCCACTTAGTCCCCGTCTATCGGTCAACATAACGTGCGATAATTTATTCTTTTCAACGACAAACGCACACACAAAGCATATACATGAATTTTCTTCTTTGTCAGTAACTATCCCGTTCTTATATTTCTCAATATAGTCAGCATAACCTACAATTTATATGTTATTCAGTCTAACATGGCCCATGAGTACGTCAGAGTTAAGGACTGGATGTATGTGGATTGGAAACAAAGTATGCAACCTAAGTTTGTCGCAGGAGTTGCTGCTTTCCTTGAATTTGCACGAGCACATAATAAGATCATAATAGAGAAGATTCTCTGTCCGTGTGATAGATGTGGCAATAAGTACTGGCGGAAGGTAGAATTGGCAGAGCTTTATATTGTAAAATATGGGTTTACTAGACTTTATTCAATTTGGAAATATCACGGGGAAGGAGAAGAATGCAGTACTGCGGTAGAAGAAGGATAACACGATAATGCGGCAGGAGAAGAAGAAGAATTCGGTAATACGGCAGGATGCGGAAATTTATTTCCATCAGAAGAAATGGAGGATATGGTAGAGGCTGCCCTAGGTGAATCTATTCGTACCGAAGATGACATTCCTTCCGGTCAAGGACCGCGTGCGGATAAATATGAAAATTTCATGAATGATGCTAGGAAACCAATTTATGAGAATGCGAAGTATTCCACCCTCTCATGGTTCGTCCAACTTTTCCAAATTAAGTGCCTAAATGGATGGAGCAACAAGTCATTCACAATGCTTCTTTCGTTCTTAAAAGATTCTATGCCTCCGGGAAATAATGTGCCCGAAAGCTGGTAGGAAGCCCAGAAAATGATGTCTGATTTGGGTCTAAAGTGCGAGAAGATTCAAGCATGTCCTAAAAATTGCGTGTTGTACCGGAAAGAGAATTCAGATTTGAAAGAGTGTCCAACATGCGGAGAGGCCAGGTATAAGCCGAAAGATTCTGATAAGAAGCCTGATATACCTGTGAAGATAGCACGATATTTTCCCATAACACAGAGGCTACAGAGGCTATTTAGGTGCAAGAAAACAGCCGAGGCAATGATTTGGCATCACCGTGCTCCTCCAAGCAAAAATGGAAAAATAAGCCATCCAAGAGATTCACCGGCATGGAAGGATTTCGATAGGAGGCACGCAATATTCAGTAGCGATCCTCGCAATGTCCGGCTCGGACTGGCTGCCGATGGCTTCTGCCCATTCAACTATATGGCTGGAAGTCACAGTACATGGCCCGTTGTAATGATAATTTATAATCTGTCGCCTTTGTTGGCTATGGACCAATCATACTTTATGATGCCTCTTCTTATCGACGGACCAAACTCACCGGGGAACAATATCGACGTCTATCTCCGACCTCTGATTGAGGAGCTGAAAACTTTGTTCATTGATGGTGTAGAGACATATGATTCAAACACAAATACAACCTTCATACTGCGTGCGGCTTTAATATGGACAATTAATGACTTTCCTGCGTATGGAATGCTTTCAGGTTGGTCCGTACATGGTCACAAAGCATGTCCTCATTGCCATGAACACACAACATCAAAATTTTTGAATTTTAGCAGGAAGGTTTGTTATTGCGGCCATCGACGTTTTCTGCCTCCAGACCACCCCTATAAGTTAGACACGGTTCACTTTGATGGTCATCTGGAGCTTCTTGGGCCTCCATCCCCATTGTCCGGAGAGGACGTGACTGCTAAATGGGATGGTTACAATAACGTGACCTTCGGGATGGATCCGACGAGACAGGTCAAACCACAATATTGGAACAAGTTAAGCATTTTCTTCGAGCTTCCGTACTGGTCTACAAATTCAGTGCGTCATTGTCTGGACGTCATGCATATAGAGAAGGGAGTATCAGAGCACATACTTAACTTGCTTCTGTGTAAAGACGGGAAATCGAAAGACAACATGAATGCCCGGATGGATCTACAAGAGTGGGGAATAAGAAGTGAACTGCACCCTAAACCGGTAGCGGGTAAACCGGGCAAGTTTGTACTTCCCAATGCCGCTTATCATATGTCACAACCGGAGAAGAAAAGATTCCTGCAGGTGTTGCATGATTTGAAAGTCCCCACAGGTTTCTCAGGATCATTCAGCAAGAAAATAAAAATTGTGAAGGGCAAGATCGATGGGCTGAAAAGTCATGACCACCATGTTATCGTGGAGCACCTTCTTCCATTAGCCCTCAGGACTTCTCTCCCCGACTCGGTTGGTCTGGTAATCAACGACCTATGTTGTTTTTTCAGAGAGTTGTGTGCTAAAACGCTGGAGGTTGCGACGCTGGATAAACTAGAAAATTCTATTGCGTTGATACTTTGCAAGTTTGAGCGTATTTTCCCACCGTCATTCTTCGATATCATAATACACTTGACGGTTCATCTTGCAACTGAGGCGAAATTAGCCGGACCGGTACAATATCGATGGATGTATCCCGTCGAGAGGTACGTTAAATTTTTCGTTTCGCGCAATTTATAAATTTATTTTTGTCATGTATGCCCGTGTTTATTTATTCAACATATTATCATTAGGTACCTTTACACTCTTAAAAAGTATATACGCAATAAAAATCGACCAGAGGGTTCTATCATGCAAGGTTATCTTCTTGATGAAGCAACCACATTTTGTTCCCGCTATCTGGACGAGAACATTGAGACAAGGCTTAACCGACCACGAAGAATTCAAGACGGGCCATATGGTAAAGCCGAGTATAAGAGGGTAGACACTATGTTTATCAACAAGATATACCGGTTTATCTTGCTTAATTGCGTATGTCTTGAACAAATTAGAGAGTAAGTTCTTTTGGATTAATTGTTATATCTGTGTTTGTGTGTATGAAATGACATAATATTAATGTCACAATTATTTGTCGAAAACAGAACTCATTTTAACGAGGTACGTGAGGGGCATCCTGATTGGAACGAAGAGCGTTTGGAAAAATACCATCAGGATAATTTTTGTGATTGGGTCACAGAGCATGTAAGTTATTCGAATTACATTTTATTTCTATCGGTTTTAATCTAAACTTGCATCGTTATGTATTTATCATAAAATTTGTTTTGTTAGATCCACGATCCGAACTTGTCTGCATCATTTGAGAGTGATTCAAGATGTTTAGCTCAATTTCCTAGTATGGAGGTTGCACATTACAAAGGATTTGGTGTCCTTGGATACAAATTCGAAGTTAAGGACATAGAAACATCTAGAATCACTCAGAATAGTGGGATTGCGACGGTAGGATCGGACGGTGTGATTTACTATGGGTACTTAAATTGTATACTCGGCATCCACTATCCCGGACGATCAGAACCCTTTTATATATTCCACTGTACTTGGTACGATCCGCGAACCGATACAGACAGGTGGAGAAGCAGTCTTGGGACCTGGAAAGATGAATATGGATTGACCAGTGTGAACACACTTCGATTTTACGGTCAGGACGATCCGTTTATCTTTCCGAACCAAGCGTTCCAAGTATACTACTCACAGTGTTTGAAGCATCCGGGGTGGAGTGTTGTATGCCAATGGAAACCTAGAGATGTCTACGATGTCCCAGAATACGAGGACAGCGATGAGGACGAAGAAGAGAGAAGGCTTAAAGTGCTCCGACCGTCTGTTTCGAAGGACGGGTTGTCTTCGACCGATCATGAAGTTACGTGGGATAGAAATGACATCGACGATGAAATCCAAGTAGATATGTATGATGCGCCCACGAAACGAAAAAGGTTATCAGTAATGTTATATTATTACTTCACATTTTACGCTCTAGATCATATATAGTCAATACTTTTAATGATTGTCTAATGCGTCCACGAATCGTTTATCTAGATTTGATGACGATGTCGGGAGCAGCGAGGGGCGGCAGGAGCTCCAGCCGCGGCAGAGGCAGAGGCAGAGGCAGAGCGGTTCTGCCGCCCGGAGAGCTCCGTAGGGAGCTTCAGAGGGCCGGTCTTGCACCCAGATCGGAGACCCCTTCGGATGCCTCCTTCCGTGTTGATTTGGCCACACCTCCAGGTATACTGCACGCATATCCATTTTGAATGTAATATTACAGATATTCATGCATGTTTATGTCAAAATTACTTATATTGTCAATTTTTGATTGTCTAGTTGTTGGTGATGCGTCCACATCTGGGACAGAGGCCACCCCCGCTCCTCCAGGTATGTTTATATATCATATAGTGTATGTATATTGATTTAGAATGCTATATCATAAATATACACATTCCTTTTGCTCTTACTTAGCAATTTTTATTATTGTCTAGCTGTTGGTGGTGACACCACCGCACCTGCGGGTATGTTTATATGTCCTATAGTGCATGCATATTGATTTAGAACGTTATATTATTGATCTACACATTCTTTTTGCAATTACTTATAAAATCTATTTTTAATTGTCTAATTATAGGTGGTGCGTCCACACCTTCCACAGGGGCCACTCCTGCCGCTTCCATACCCTCCGCATCGTCTGCAGGTTAGTATGAATAAATTTAAAATATTTATTTATTTTACATATGCTCTATAGAATAAATATGAACTTCATGGAGATTTAGCGTCGATGTTTATTTTACAGTTGGAGGGGATGCGTCCGGGACCCCGGTTGTTCCTTACCGGAGGAACTATCGTCCCGCTCGTGCTGCTGCTCGGGCCCAGGCTCGTGCGCTATTCACCGGAGGTATATATCACACTTGAATTCTTAATACAACTTTGTCTTATTATTGATTGTCTTGATATTTCGTGCAGACGCAGGGCCTCTCCACCCCCAGAGGGGGACTCGAGGCCCGAATGAGTCCCATAGGCTGAGGCCTGATAGAGCTAGGGGGGAGGCAGCATTCCCCCTATTTTTTACCCTTGACTATCGCTATACCGGTCCTCATGCCGAGAGGTTCGGCCGGTATTTGGGGGACGAGAGCCGGATCGTGAAGAACTATCCACTTCACGTTGAGTGGGGCGAGCAGCACCAGCGCTCATTCGCCCTCTTCTTTGAACAGGCTCAGGTATGTATTAATATATATTTTCATTTGATCTATCCAATATATTTATTATTAACACTTGCAATCTAATAACAATGTTTTTTTTGTATTTTCAGTTGGATTACGATTTTCAGCCTGTAGCCGACCCTGATCACCCGGGGAGGGTGCTCGACCTTCATGCTCTGTACAATGGCCTGATGAAGAACATGCAGGCCAAGGTCCGATACAACAGGAATGAGCTGAAGGCAGACTGCTACTCCCTGTGGATAGCGACCCCCGAGGCAGAGAGAGAGGCCCTCCTATCTACTCCGGCGTTTGCGAGAGTCGACGTAGAGACATGGCCTATATTGTGCGCTTATTTCGACTCCGAACGCAAACGAGTATGTATTTTAAATTTAATTCATTATTTATGATATAATTTATTTCTTTGTGTTTCTTAATTAGAAAACTAAATGTTAATGCGTTGTGCAGAAACAGGCCGCTCAGAATACGGAGAACAGGAAGTCGGCGAAGAGGGGTCGCCCCACTTACACAGGTGGCTCGAGGAACATTACTCGAGCCATGGAGTTATCGGTAAATTAAGAGTTATTCTCTAATATTCTGCAATATTAAGAGTTATTCTCTAATATTTCTAATATTAAGAGTTACTTTCTAATATTGCAGACATCTCGGACCGTGGCGTCAGGTGGTACACCGAGCGTGCTGTCCGCATATCTTGCAGTCCACGGCACCTCGACAGATCCCGCCACGGGCGAGCTTCGATGTCCCGACGTCGCTACCCAGGAGTACTGCGTAAGTGTTAATATTTTTTCTACCCAAATTTGAAATTTTAGTTTTTGAAGGTTCAAGTTTAAATTTTATACTTATACTTTACTGCTTAATGTGGGTGTAGGAGCGGGTGGTTGAGCAGGCCCAGGCCTCGGGGATCGATTTTACTGGACAGAACGATCCGAGGCTGCTGACCCCAGTTCTGGACGCCGCACACGGAGGGCACCACGGAGGTTGGGAGAGAGGCCGGGGATTGGGCCCTAGCAGGGCCCATATGAGGTTGGACTCCACCCCGGCGGTTACTTCCTCCGTCTCCAGTGGCCGGCATGTCCATCAGGAACTGGATAGCTTGAGGGCCACCGTTCAGGAGTTGAAGGAGATGCTGGTATGTATACTACTTTATAGTAAAATATCATTTCATATTATATACATATCAACATATCCATAATTAGTACGTAGCTTGAGCTTATTTGGTTTTAGAATTAAGTTTGATTAATCATACATACATATGTAATTAAAATAAACAACGCTTTTCCAAACTAGATATCCAAACAGGGTTTCGAAATAACTTAATAATGAAACGAATTCGAATAATACACAGTTCTTACACGCTTCTTACACACGTTATGTCCAGACGCGACAGGGTAGATCGGCCGAGCCTCCACATGCATCTCCTTCGGCTGCGGCTCCGCAAGCCACTACATCGGCTGCGGTTCCGCAGACAGCTCCTGTAGCTCCACCGCCCACTCAGACTCCCGCAGCCGCGGCTCCGCAAGCGACTACCTCGACGGCGGCTGCGCAGACCATAACGCCAGCTCCGCATGCCGCTCAGACTCCTTTATTTGTAGCATTGGAGAGTGTATTTACCGAGGAGCAGGCGCGCGTTATTTTAACGTTATTCGGAGGTGGAGCTGGACCGAACTAGGGTAGCTTTTTGGTTCTTATTTTTTGAAACATGTATTTATTTATATCACATTGTACTACATTTTGAAACGATATCGATATTGGTTTGTATTTATATCATATTCAGTTTTTGGGTTTCTTTTGTATATTATATATATGCGTGGGATGTGATTATGAATACTGCAGTATATGATTTGATTGATGTATATAGTATTGTGCACAGGGCGGGAAAAAATCTAGCAGCCCTTTTTTAAAAAAAAATACAGACAATATGTACCTACGGATTAATCCGTAGGTATATATGTTGCCCCTACGGCGTTCTCCGTAGGGGCAAACTATCAGGAAACCTGATATTTTCCCACCTGATATCAGTGCAGGGTGTTGGGGGTGCCCCTACGGATATGTCCGTAGGGGCCACTGTTTATCCCCTACGTATATATCCGTAGGGGCAAAATATCAGGTTTCCTGATATTTTCCCCACGATCTCAGTGCAGTGTGTTGGGAGTGGCCCCTACGGATCAATCCGTAGGGGCTACTTTATATCCCCTACGGCTGTATCCGTAGGGGACTAAATAGGACCTACGGGTATATCCGTAGGTATATACAATATATTCAAAAAAAAAATTAAATATATGATTTTATTATCCCTACGGGGTACTCCGTAGGGGCTATAGCACCTACCGAGTTATCCGTAGGGGCATAAATTTATCCGTAAGGGCAAGTTCAGGACCTCAACTTGCACCTGCGGCCTTTGCACCTACGGCTTCTTTTTTCGCCCCTACGTATATATCCGTAGGGGCAATGGGTTGCCCCTACCGATAAATCCGTAGGGGCAAACCCTATTTGTAGTAGTGATGTGTGTAAGTGCGTATAGTAGGGTATCAACGTTCAAATGTTTGGCTTCCATAATAGGAACTATTTTTCAGACTTATTTTTATCCGCAGATTAGTGACTTCCTTCATTTTACTAACCCTTGGGACAACGTCTCATAACTACTTATTACTAGTTTCGTTAAGAAAACTTCTAACTTTCTTGGTTTTCTTAAATTTTTCCAATCTTTTGGATGTAATTTTTTCACTATCTAATCTTTTATTATAAAATTAAATATTAAATTTTTTTTATTTATGTTTTGTGCTTATGCAAAGTGATATGCAAAGTGATGCGTAAATAAGCACAAACCTCCCCCAAAGCTGTTTACAACAGTGTCCTCACTGTTTCCATCTGTTAAATCTTCAGAAACCTGTAGACTTGGGAGGAAATTTATTAACGGGGGCAATAATATGATCGTGAAAATCCTCTCCTAAACTTATTCTTTTCACTCACCTCCATTCTAAAGATGATACAGTATTTACAAAACATGGAGGTGAGATGGTGGAATTTTAATCAAGATAAAGTGGCTCCTGTAAAAACAGGAGCTCTCCGTGGGGTCAGTGGAAAAATACGGTTTTAATCTATGTCCATTTACTTTGAAAATTGTACTGTTTTCAATATTTTCAACCTCAACTGCCCCGTGCGGGTATACATACCACACAACAAAAGGTCCTTTCCACCGAGATCGTAACTTACCCGCATGAAGATGGAGACGTGAATCATAAAGAAGGACTTGTTGACCAGGTGTAAAAGTTTTTCTCAAAATGTTTTTATCGTGAAATAGCTTAGTCTGATTGTTTACAATTACAGCATTATCATAAGCTTCATCGCGGAGTTCGCTTAGCTTGTTTAATTGCAGCTTCCGAAAGTTGCAGACTCGATTTAAGTCAAAGTTAAGTTCTCTAATGGCCCATATTGTTTTGTGCTCAATCTCGACCGGAAGGTGACAAGCCTTTCCAAACACTAGTCTATAAGGAGATATACCTAGATCGGTTTTATATGCAGTTCGAAACGCTCAAAGAGCATCCGTCAATTTAGTTGACCAATCTTTTCGATTTTTAGAAACAATTTTCTCTAAAATTTGTTTGATTTGTCTGTTTGAAACCTCAGCTTGCCCGCTCGTTTGGGGATGATAGGTGTGGAAAGTTTGTGGTTGATTGCATATTTCCGCATCGAAGTCTCGAAAGACCGATTACAGAAATGTGTCCCGTTATCGCTAATGATAGAGTGTGGGTGTCCAAATCGCGAAAAGATGATTTCTTTTAAGAACTTAATGACAACCTTTTTGTCATTAGTGCGACAAGGAATAACTTCAACCCATTTCGAGACGTAATCAACCGCAAGCAATATGTACAGATTCCCGAAAGAGTTGGGAAAATGACCCATAAAATCAATACCCTAAACGTCAAAAATTTCAACCACTAAAATGGGTTGAAGTGGCATCTCATTTCTCCGGAAAATCCTACCCGTGTGTTGACACTGTGCGCAAGTTTTGCAATGATCAAATGCATCTTTGAATAAAGTCGGCCAATAAAAACTGCATTGCAAAACCTTTTCCGCCGTCTTTCGAGGACCGAAATGACCCCCACATGCCTGATTATGACAAAAAGATAGAACACTCTTGAATTCATCATTAGGGACACATCTGTGAATGATCTGGTCAGGACAATACTTAAACAGATAGGGTTCATCCTAGTAAAAGTGTTTTACTTGGGATAGAAATCGATGTTTGTCCTGTTTCGACCATTCGCGGGTAATAAGTCCCGTAGCAAGATAATTCACGGTATCCCTGAACCAAGGTTCGTTCAATAGTTTCAAGAGTTGTTCGTCCGGAAAAGAATCATTGATCAGCAGGGTCACAGGTGAAGAGGAGATGCGCGACAGATGGTCGGCTACCATGTTTTCACATCCTTTCTTATGTTTAATAACAAGATCAAATTCTTGTAATAGAAGGATCCAACGCATTAGCCTTTCTTTAGCATCCTTCTTCGCCAAAAGATGTTTCAAGGCAGAGTAATCAGTGTACACAACAATTGGTGAGCCAACCAAGTGAGGCCTGAATTTTTCTTATGCGAATACAACTGCCAAAAGTTCCTTTTCAGTAGTTGTATTTGAGCATCATTCAGAGTCTTACTTGCATAATAAATCACGTGTGGCATCTTTTCAATGTGTCTTCCTAAGACTGCACCAACTGCAAAATCTGATGCATCACACATAAGCTCAAAAGGGTGGTTCCAATAAGGAGATGATAGAACATGGGCTGTAGTGAGAGAGTTTTTAAGTGAGTCAAATGCAGCCTCACAATTCGAGTCAAAGTGAAAGGTTGTGTCCTTAGCCAAGAGAAGAGTTAAGGGTCTAGCAATTTTGCTAAAATCCTTAACGAATCTCCGATAAAAGCCTGCATGGCCAAGAAAAGATCGTATATTCTTGACGCATTTGGGATGGGGAAGGTTTTGGATGACATCTATTTTAGCTTTGTCAACCTCAATGCCTTTCTGTGAAATAACATGTCCAAGCACAATTCCCTCTTGGACCATGAAGTGGCATTTTTCCTAATTCAAGATTAAGTTCTTTTCCTTGCAACGAGTAAGAACTGCGTCAAGATGAGATAGGCAGTCATCAAAAGAATCTCCAAATATCGAGAAATCGTCCAAGAAAATTTCCAAAAAATTCTCGACCATGTCCGAGAATATCCCTATCATACACTACTGAAATGAAGCGGGAGCATTGCATAACCCAAAGGGCATGCGTCTATAAGCAAAGGTACCAAAAGGATAAGTAAATGTGGTTTTATCTTGATCCTCTTTGGCAATAGGGCCCTGGTTATAGCCAGAGTATCCGTCCATGAAGCAGTAATATTCACGTCTAGCTAAGCGTTCCAGCATCTGGTCAATAAAAGGTAGAGGAAAGTGGTCTTTCCTCGTTGCAGCATTGAGTTTTCTATAATCAATATATACACGCCACCCAGTTTGAGTGCGTGTCTGGATTAACTCATTTGCCTCATTTTCTATGACCGTAACGCCAGATTTCTTAGGAACGACATGAATTGGACTTACCCATTGGCTATCAGAGATTGGGTAAATGATACCACTGTCAAGGCATTTGACGATTTCTTTCTTCACCGCATCCTTCATTACGGGGTTCAACCGTCTCTGTCGTTCTCGAGTTGGCTTGGCTTCATCTATCAGATGTATATGATGTTCAACTATTAAGGGACTAATCCCTTTGATGTCAGATATAATCCAACCAAACGCCTGCCTATTAGATCTCAATACCGTCAAAAGCGCATTCTCTTGCTCTGAGGCTAGAGAAGCGGATATGATTAAAGGTAAAGACTCATTCTCACATAAATATGCATATTTAAGATGAGAAGGTAAAAGTTTGAGATCTAATGATGGCGGAGAAACTATAGAAGGTGGGGTCATCGATTGATATTCAGATTCACAAAGAAGCTCGTAGCCTGCAAAGGATATAGACTTGGAAAGTGATGAGTCAAAAATTTCAGACTCAAGAGTGGAAAGAGTGTCTTCACTAAGATGTGCAAGATCAAACATTGATGTTCTAGTGTCGTCGAGATCATCAAAACAAAGTTCATCAACTTCGCAGCTTTCGAGAGCTATCTCATGGACAGAACAGACATCAAGTATGTGAGCAGAGGGTTCAGATGGCTGACTTCCAATTTTGCAAATGTTCAGTTCAATTGTCATTTTTCCAAAAGATAAGTTCATTGAACCGTTTCGACAGTTAATGACGGCATTGGAAGTAGCAAGGAATGGTCGACCCAAAATCACCGGAATTTGAATCCGTGGGTTTGCTACAGGTTGTGTATCGAGAATAATAAAGTCCACAGGGAATATAAATTCCCCGACTTTTATCAACAAATCCTCCAGTTCACCCCTAGGTTTGGTGATTGAACGGTCTACCATTTGGAGAGTGCAATGAGCTGGTTTTAACTCTCCAATCCCTAACTGCTCGTAGACCGAATATGGAAGCAGGTTAATACTTGCGCCAAGGTCAAGCAAAGCACGGTTAATGTTTTTACCCCCAATAGAAATCGAGATTGTAGGACAGTCTGGGTCCTTACGTTTCTTTGGTAACTGTGAGGTAAAAGCAGTGCTAACATTATTAGTCATGAAGACCTTTTTGGGCACTTGAGTCTTCCTCTTCCTAATGCACAAGTCTTTGAGAATTTTCTCAAAAGCGGGGACTTGTTGGATAGTATCTAGGAGAGGGATATTGATGTTAACTTGTTTGAACATTTCCATAATCTTCTCCATATGTGGACTTGATTTGTTACCCCTTAACCGATTCGGATAAGGAGCTTTAGCAATAATAGCTGGGTCCAACATTGGAGAAGGTGGTGTGTGTGGAACTGATCCCAGAATAGGAGTGGGGATCGTCTTGGTGGTATAGAAGAGGTATGCTGAGGGTTCGAGCCTTGGGAAAAATGAAGAATAGGCTCACAAGAAGGTGGTGGGGTAGACAAGGTAGGATTAGAAGTAGAAGTGGATGTGGGAGGAAAAGTGGAAATGGAAGCCGGGGTGTTATTGATTAATTCATCATGATTATCAATCTCTTCACCGACTTGATTATTCAGCACTCTTCCAGATCTCAACGTTGTAATGGCATTCACATTGTAGTGTTGTGAATGTCCAGGATTCGGTAGGGGTTGAAACGGAAGTTTCCCTTTCTCTATAGTACTCATTTCGGCATTTAATCGAGCAATTTGTTCTTCCATCGATTTAATATTCACACTTTGGGAGTCAGAGTTTTTCTGGATCTTATCGAGGGAAGACTTAAATTTAGCCAACATTTGTTTCATAAACATTTCAAAAGTCCGTTCAAGTGAAGAGGAATTATCAGTACCAGTTAACTGCAAAGGATTATACGGTGCAGGTGTGTTGACCGGATTTTGAAAGTTTTGTGATTGGTAGGGGTGCTGACTTATTTGAAGTGGTTGCTGTTGTGGTGGAGGACCTCTTTGAAAATTATTATGATTTGGAATCGTGTTTTGAGTTTGTGATTGGTTCCAAGTAAAGTTAGGGTGATTTCTCCAACCCTGATTATAAGTGGAAGAATACGGATCGTTTCTAGGTCATTGTTGGAAAGCAGCATTGGAATGCTCTTGACCTTGAAACGGAGAATTCAATGGACATTCTTCCGTAAGATGTGATGGATCAGAACATCATCCACAGACAGTTTTGGAGAGTGACATCTGATTTAGGGAGGCTGCTAAAAATTTATGTTCCATAGCTTCGAGTTTCTTTTGCATTGTTTCCATTTCAGCTCTAACTCCTATAGAATCATCAAGTTGATGAATGCCACCCCCAAACGATGACTGGTTTACACTCTCCCACTGTAAAGGTTTTACAGCGAAATCTTCTAAAAATCTCCAGGCTTCACCATCATCTTTATTCATGAAGGTGTCTTAACATATGGATTCAAGGGTCTGTTTTGTTGTAGGATTAATGCCCTCATATATGATTCCGCACAGATCCCATCTAGGAATTCCATGATGAGGACATTGAACTAACAGATTCTTGAAGCGTTCAAAACACTTCGAGAATGGTTCATTTCGAAGCTGGGTAAATTGATTTATTTCGCTACGGACTCGAGCTGTTTTATTATTAGGGTAGAATTTCTTTAAGAAAGCTGTTACGAATTCTCCCCAGTTGAAAATAGAATGTGCGGCTGTGTTATAAAGCGACTTCTCGGCTATATCGCACAAATTGAATGGTCAAAGACATAATCTCATAGCATCCACAGAAAGCCGTGAAGTACCAATCATAGTGCATACATTTTCAAATTTGGTAATAAAGACGTATGCGTCTTCAGACTCGAGACCGTGAAATTTGGGTAAAAGATTGATGTGTTGAGGTTTTATTTCAAAATTTTCCCCATTGGCTGGTGGAATGGTGAGACAGGTCGAAAGAGGACCTTGAATAGAGTAGTATCTCTCTTGGAGAGAGATGCGGGGTGGATTCTGCGCACCTGCGGACGGTGGCAGAGTAGTGTTAAAGAAATTCGATGGAGAACCATCCATCGAAATGAGTATGGTAGTGGGTGAAGAAAAAGTTGATGTAGAAATACCGACTTCGGAGTCGATAGGAGAAACGCGGACAAGACGGGCACTAGAATCCCGTATACAGCCAAGCATGCACTAAATGGTTTAGCACAAGTGGCAGCGTTGTGATAATTAGGGGAAATTTTTTGGATTGGTGTTTGTTTTGAAAATTTACGGATTTTTGAAAAATTCACACAAACAATGCACAAGCAACCCTAAATCTAGTGGTCACCTAGGTCAAGACTCTAGATTGCTCCTAGACTTCCAGAAGACAAGTCGCAAGATAGATCCTTTACTGCCTCTTTATCCCTCCTGTGGCCAGGTAAGTGCCAGGTAAGTGGGAGGTTCTCCACTACGTAAGTAGTGAGCCTAATTAAGTAACCACTTTCCTTAGACACACTTGCCTTAGACACCACAAAAGAAACGAGGATAAGCAACAGATTACCCACGACCTTCTTCTGTCCTAAGAGACGTTCCTTAGAGTCATGTCTAGATATTTTTTTTAGTTAATGAGGGTGATGCGGATGCAAGTTTATGATTTTTGGGGCTTAGCAAGGGTAATGAACTCCTCACCTAATCTAAATTTGGTCTTTGCCCCTTAATTTCCGTATTAAAATATGCAAACAACCAAGATCAAAACACGCAACAATTTTCTTTTTAGCGGCGCTAGGAATTTTGCAAAGAATCCTGCAAAAATTGGTTATTGGACAAGAGCAGGGAGAAGATAAGAAAGTCAGAGATGGACCTAAAAATTTTTAAGCACTGAAGCCTCTGAACAATAGCAGATCCGTCGCAAGAAGCCCACATATACCGCGGATCCGCTGCGAGATGAAGATATCCCTGAACAAAAATTTCCACAGATGCTTCTTTTGCCTCCCTGAACTCTCTGAGATACTCTGAAAATTTTTCTCTCGCTCCAGAGATTCCAGATTCCCTTGCAACAATTTATAACAAATCGTTAAGCACTTGATGCGATTTTGATCTAAAAATTTTGATGTAATAATAAAATTTTTCAACTTAAATTGCAAAAACAAACAAATTAGCACACGATTCCCGGCAATGGCGCTATTTGATTGATCATCTTCGTGTGTGTATGGAAAAGTTTTAATCACAACTAAAGAAATTTATACCGCAATCAATTAACAGTGTCTATTGAAGTTTCGTTAGCGAATACGGATCGTCCATTGAGATTGTGTGAATTTGTTCGAATTTGTTTTAGTTGAGTTGAAAAGAAAAGATAAAAGAAAATGACTCAAGATTTGTGAGGTTTAGTTTCAAGTCATAAAGAAATAGATCTAGGATCAAGAATTGATAAAGATCAAGAAAATGTCCAAATCAATTGAATTATCAAGATTTGTAAAGTAGCTTGTAGGAATCGATCAAATTGATAGTGATGATGAATATTAATGATTACAAATTCTTATCTATTGAGGATTTGCTGCTAGATCGATGACGATTAACGAGGTTTAGGGATCTATTGAAGAAACTGGGGTTTCTCCTTCACCACCCCTTATCCTTTCATTGATTAATATTCAAATTCTAGCCTCTAGCAAATTAAATCACCGATCGTTGATCTTTAATTTGGAGCGAAAACATTCAAGAAGGCGATCTCGCTCAAATTAGGTTTTCGATAATTCAATTTCCTAAAGTTTTCAAAACTCATAAGACTTATGAATCGTTCAAGAATTTCATCATCATCATCTACCTATTCTCTCGATTCTGCTACAAGCGGAGATTTCACTCACACATCATGAAAAATGGAACAATCAAGAATTGATAAATTTTCATAATGCAAGAATGTAAAGAAAAGCAAGATTTATAATTTTCACCTTTATTAATCGACGATTAGGTACAATTCACTTAAAGATTACAAGATTTGAGAAGGTAACTAGATCCTCCGAAATTAGCTTCGTATCGATCTTCTTGAGTCGCGGATTTTCGTGGATCTCTTGCTTGGATGAATATCGGCGTTGCTTCAAAGGCTCGTTGAAGGCGTGCTTGAGACGCTTCTCAATGGATCTTGATTTGGCTTTGGATTTGGATTTGGGTTAAGGTTTTGGATCACAAGTTGTATCACTCAACTTGTGCAAATTTGGCTCAATATTCAACAACCGAACAACAACTCAACAACCTTTTGAATGAAGCCCTAAGTCTCCTTTTATAGTCTCTCTAATCTTTCACTAGAAGCTAGGTTTATTTTCCACTAGAAGCTAGGTTGTTATGAAGCTTGCATGGGAACCTTGGTAAGTATCAAACCTGCACAAGAAGCTTGGTTGTTAGAAGGGAAGCTTCTGGAGAAATCTACAAAATTCAAAGCATCTTGAGGAAGCTTGGACGTTAAAAAGGGAGCCTCGGGAAAAAGTTTGACTGCCGATGAGCCAACTCGGCTGCGGATCCACGACGGATCGGGCTGGATCGGCTGCGGTTCCGCGGCCGTTTGATGGACTCAGTACATGAATTCTTCTGTGCTGTTTTATGTTGGCTTTAGGGTCTTCTTCTGATGTCTGGAATCTTATAGTTCTTTCTAGTTTACTGCCAGATCTCAAGTCTTGGACTTGCTGCAATTTATCGGCACTTTTGTGATTCCGGCTCTTTAACCTGGAGAATTTCCTGCACACAATCTCGAGACAAGTGTTTAAATATACAAAGATCATGCGTGTAGTAATAAACACATAATTTCCCTCATAATGCCAGTTATACTGTATAACACATGTTATTTGATATTTTGCAGACGAATTTCTAATATGTGCTATATTTATACTAAACACCCTTAGATAATTAGAAAAAGTAGGGAAATTGATGTGTTAAGAATGCAATATTTTCGACTGATTACTTGGCCATCTCTTTATCTTTGCTCCTGAGTTGTTTTTGAAGCTCTTTAAGCAGCTCTTGCTCTGCAATCCTGGGACGAAAAGTCGGCTCTTCCTCGCTGTTCGAGCTTGACTCCACATGGATTGAGGGGTCTTTCTGTCTATCGGCCTCACCGAGAGGTTTTTCATCATCCAGCGGAGACGGCTGATCTTGGGAAGCGGCAACCATATTCAAGCCAGATTGGGCTTGGGATGTGGTTTCCCCATCCTTTCTTTTGCTGAGGAGCTTGTTGCTAGGGCGCGTGCCCTCCATATAGACAGTGTGGATAACATATCCGGCCGTCCTTTCATTATTGGTAGCTGATTTCGTGGACCGCTGTCGAGGGCCCCTTTTTGCGGTAACGGGCAATCGACTGAAGGCGGCTGGCCTGACCGGGTTCTTGAATAGTGTTGGCGCTTCCTTTTTGTCTTTGCCTCGCTGTTTTCGTGCGGCACAGAGCACCTGATAGACTCTTGAAGAGACAGTGTCATGCTTTCTTTGTTAGGGCCAGGATACGTCTCTTTGTAGTATCATTCGGACTGCTGTATTCTTAATTCTGGCAGTCATGACATTTTTCTGAACCCACTTCAGAGGTTCAAAGGAATTTCTAACTTTTACGGCCGACTCAGCCGTCGTCACAGGGTAACCCTGCTCTTGGAACCTCACAAGATTCTACTTGGCCAGAGTCATGGCCTTTTTGTTGGCTCGATACCTAAGCCTCTTTCGTCTTAACTTTTTTGATTTGAGCATTTGGCTGGCTACGGCTCTTCGGGAAGCCGCCGTAGACCGGGCGATGGAGGGCTTTGGAGATACGCCTGATTGTGTACTTGTTGGAGTCATCGCCTGAGCTCGTCCGCAACGTTTGATGTTTCCCTTTGTACCGAAAGTCTTGCCCCTAGCTGGAGCACCAGAGATTCGTTCGGACACTGTCTTATGTTTGGGTTAAGGTGCCTTAGCAATCACAATGTTTGGGCTCTTGCCCCTTGAGACCGGCTTGGCCACCTGGTTTGCCGGGATTTCTGCCAGATGAGCGGTTCCGGCAGGGTAGATGATGAAGGAACCAAATTGACGGGGTGAATCCTTCCATTGCCGGCTGAGACTTGCAAGGAGAACCACGCAGGCATTGGTCTTGATCACGTACTGGATCGGGGTCGCATCGAAAACGAAGCTCGTCTTGGGAGACATGATTGCTGAGTTCGAGATTGTAACTGAAAGCTGTTAACTTATACATATAAGAAAGGAAAAGAAAAAAAATGACTTCAGTACAGGCAATCGATATATATGTTGATTGAGTTCACATGAACGATTAACCCGAAATATGGGAGGAGAGAAAAGGTCCCACCGGGCATGCCATAATCTGTAGGGTATTTTTCGTCACCCTATTGAGACGGGAATAAACGTCGCTTGTCAGGCGCATTACAGATTCCCCCTGCCTAGAGTAGGCTGGGGTTTATTGATTGTAGGGATCCGAATCTCCAGCAGCCGCAGACTAAACTGCCGTTAATTACCCCTCGCCTTTGGAGCGAAGGAAACTGGTCATACAAACTCAATGTACAGTGTGCGTGTCTTGTGTTTTGAAGGGTATTGGGTATATTAGGGGCCTCGCAAAGTTTACGGGAGTCCTGCTACCCGGATAGCGGGCTGGGGGTCAAGGAGGCTAACAGCCTCCTTGCGGGGTGCGAGGCAGCGTCCCGTTTGAAATTTTTTCTAGTGGGGGACGTGTTTTGAGTGTGGAGTGTATATAAAAAAGGGCTGAGGAGCGTCCTAAGGACGCGTGAGTGGCGCGTGGGCGTCTGCGGGTCACGTGCGCGGCCCGCGGTCGCTGGACGCCCACGGGTCACATGTGTGGCACGCGACTGCTGAAAGCACCAACAGAGAAATGGGCTTAGCCCCTGGGTTAGGAGTTGAACTCCTGAGAGGCTTTGGAGTTGAACTCCTAAACGTAAATTAGGTATAAATTTGGAGTTAAACTCCCAAAATATTTGGATTTTAGAATTAAACTCCTATGTAATAAATTGGATGTGGATTTGGAGTTAAATTCCTGAGGGACTTTGGAAACTCCCAGAAAAGGGGAGGATCCAAGAGGACCCCTTTCTTCTCCCCTTTAGTCTTGGATCTTCTTTTGAGCCTTAGATCTTCCCGAGCTAGGGTTTTTAGGAAATGAGTCTCCTTCCTCCTCCTCTCTGTTGGTTAGATCTTGGAGAAAAAGGGACGAGACTTAAAAATCTCCCCTTTTGAGGGGTTTGATAGAAGATCTGAGCTCCCCTTCAAGGGTTATATGGTGAAAAACCGTTTCTTTTTTGAAAAAGAAGAGTTAAATTCTTGATTTAATTCAAAAAAAGAGGATTTAGAACCTTGAGGAAGGAGAATGAGGCACAAAATCCTAATTTTTGAGAGAATGAAAAAAGTTGTCTTTGATTTTTTCATCATGTTTGCATTTATGGGCTATACCCTTTATATATGGCCTCTTGGGTTTTACCAAATGGAACTTATGCCACCCATGCCTTATGTGCTTATTTCTTTTTGCACATAAGCCATGGGGTTTACAAAATTTTGGCTTTCCGTCCATTTTTTTCATACATTTATTTGTATATAAAAAAGAATTATATTAAACCAATTTAAGGCTTCATTGTTTTTGTCACGGGGCTGGTCTTTTCCATACTCGGTCTTGATCTGGGCTTGGGCCCACTTGGCTTTGGGTTGACTTTGATTTTAACTTGGTCAACCGGAGTGTAATTTTTGACCCCAACAACATTAAAATGTTTCAAGGGTTGGCTGGGTATTCTTAGTAATGCCTCTTCCAATTCCTAGATTCGTAACACTAGTTGCAATTTTCTTTGCTCTCATTTCAATCCCTTCCTATGTCTTCGCATCTGACATTCTGCACACCATACTTAAGCTAGTTGGTTTCTTCCTTCCCTACCTTCAGCACCAGCCTATGATTTGAAAGAAAACTATCCAACAAGCATAACATGTGTACTCTCTTAATACAAAGAGCTCTCGGCTTGAGAGGAGGTAAAGGGAAGAGACGACTGAATTTTATAATTCAATTTTTCCAGAACCTATCGCCATTGTTCAGTCGAAAATATTCCACTTTTGATATAACATTTTCCTTACTTTTCTTAAATATTTAAAGGTGTTTATTATAAATATAGAACATATTTTGGGTTTATCTGCAAAATACTATTTACCATATGTTTATATATTATAATTAAAATTATGAAGGAAAATATATGCATTTTATATTTATATAATATTTTAGTAATTAAAAGATGTATAGCATATCAAATATTCTTAATCAAGTTTCTTAAAAATTTATTACCATTTAAAGTGATTAAGATACTCTCTCTAATTTCATAAATAGTACTAACATTATTCATGGAGATATTGTGCAAGATTTAACTTAGGTCAGGAGATCAAGATTTTCAAGATATCAGGATAAAAAATCTGCCAAAACTGCAGAATCAATACCGACAGAGACACAGGAAATATTCGAAGAATCCAAGTATGGAAAAGATCTCCACGTGTCCACAAGAGACCACACAAGAAAATCCAAACCTTAACTCCTCTATAGAGCGTCGCTTCCGCGGCCAAAGTGACCTAATTGCGGCGGATCTGCGGATTAATCATAACCGTTGGATCTAAAAACTTGGAGAGTGGATCTTTATGACAAGTATAAACCTATGAGATCTAGGGTTTCTGATTTGAGGGCTATATAAAGGACCGAGGGCTAAAGTTAAAACTCACCACCTTTACACGAAGAAAATCACCGTCAAAGAACAAGAGATCCACGACAGGTTCACGATTCGACGTGATAGGGCGACGTGAAAATCTACTTCCTACGAGGTAGAGATCGAGAGCAACTTCTTTCTCTTGTATTCTAAATTCGTAGGATTTGTACCTGTGAAGTTGATTAATAAAGGTAGATCATTTTGTTTAATTATTTATTTTCTGTATTTTTACTTTCTACATTTTAATTATGATCTCATTCTCAATCCTTTCTTTTTCTTCTCACAACATGCGTGAGTAATTCCTAGCTTGCTATGGTTCGTACGATTAGGGTAGAATAATGGATGAGAAAATATTTTTTAACTTCTTTTATATCTTATGAAGTTTATAAACTTTTGCAAAAGAATTGTTAACATTCTTATCGGGTGCGCTACCAATTTATTGATAGTCTCGACCGCGATTTAAGATTAGATTAACAATTGTTTTGTTAAGGGCTAGTCATGAATAGAGATCAATGAAGGGACAAGGGTCAATAGTGGGAAAACCCTAGTTTCTTCCAAGAACCCTAATTCTCATTCATCACTATCAATATAGTTTTAAATCTATCAAAAGATAAAAAGAGTCATCTTTATTAGTCATCCATGACTACTAAATCCTAACGAACCCTACAAGCCTTTTCCCTATAAAATCTATATCCGTATTTAAACTAGATCTTAAAACTATTCTCCCTTCTTCCTAATCAACTTGTTTAAAGCAAGATTAAAAGTTCCACGCATCCCTGAGAATGACCCGTACTCATCTCGGCTAGCTACACGCGACACCGTTATTGATTGCGGTTACTACTAAAACACTTTTTCACATCAATCAGCCATCCTCGATTTGAAATAAATTTCTTCGAGTTCGTATCTAATCATATGATGGCCTTTCTAAGCAATATGGATCATCATAGTGATACGAAGTGTTCTGGAGTATGCAAAGGGTAAAGTAGGAGTAGCAGGAATATATGTGACTTTGTCGTGAATCATGACAATCTAAAACCAAAGTATGTAAGAAGGTTAGGTTAACTTGGTTAATGAGTTTTAGTTTAAGATAAGTCACGATCGCTAACCAGAGAGAGAAGAAATATTTAGTGTGCACTCTAATATTAGATTGGTTAATCACTTTATCTAATCAGGATGGCTCCTACCGTTTTCTTGAATTCTCCTTCAAACCCTAAAAAGAGAACTAATTGGGATCATATACCCTTACAAGTTCACTAACCGTTCAGCCAGGCCAGTGTTAGTACTCCGAGGGAGGTCCCTCGTGCTTTCGCACGGACCCAATTTAATAATCCCGTTTCCGCAGAGGCTTAATCTCGTTAACACTTTCTAGATACCTGATAGGTTAGCTAATTGTGAAGTGAAAATCTCCCAAGGAGTAATACCTACTTGATCGTTGCAGAAAACCGCTATATGTGTTATGATATGCGTTCTACTTTGTTCTCTACTTACCGCAATCAAGACGGTTTCGCTTGTACCGGTTGAATACGAGTTGTCCACTGAGAGATGGTTCGTATTGTTCGTTCTTGCTTTAGATGAGTTAATAAAGTTGTATATGTATGTGTTCAATTCTATCCTACGTGTTCGTATTTATGTTCAAGTATGCTTGATAAGATTAAGGTTGGTTAGTAGAGTTAGGATTAGTCTTGTGCTTGTTTTTTGCCATTCTTAAAATGATATTGGGATAATCGAAAGTAGCGGGGATCAGGAGGACATAGGAATGGGATTTGCGAGTTTAAGCAAGTTTTCCAATGCTAAATCCATTCCTAGTGTCCCTTGTCCGTCCGCTACGTGCGCTTATTTTCAACCTTTGGCCAAACATACGCAACCAAGTATCCAATTGGGTCACAACTACATGTCACGTTGTAGTGCGCCCAAGGGACTTCTCGACTTAAGTCGCGGCTATATGTCACGTATACCACGCCAAAGTGAGGGGGTTGTGTTTGTTTGGTCTAAATTCATTTTAGGATGTTTGGCGAAGAGAAACTTAAGGGAGTTTTCCGTACCTCATACCAACCTTCCTTAGCCCTAACAAGTGTGGAAATTGTTCACACATTTAAATGAAAATAAAAAAAAACAAGAAGGAAGAAAAGAAAGAAACGAAAAAATACGATTTTACAAAATTGTAGCAAGCTAACTACTTGGGCTCTCACCTAAGCAAGGGATTCCATAGAGTATCATGACTTGAGAAAAATGAGGATAAGAAGAAATGAAAAATAAAACAAGAGAAGAAAAACAACTAATTAACAACAACAAATAAATTTACACTAAGAAATTAAAATTACAAGACAAGAAAAGTAAAGATACAAGTTAATAAAAAACAAGCCTCATCTTCATTAAACTTCCACTCAAAAGCTCTCACTATAATTTCATGGAGAATAGATGAAGAGGAAGAAGAAGATACAAACTAATCCACACTAAATCCTAATAAAGAAAATGCATTCTTGGTTGGGCACAGAACTGGACTATTTATAGGCAGAGAGATGAAACCCTAGGGCCAAATTCTGAGCCCCTACACAATTACAAACCTATCCCGAAAATATGATATGGCGAAGACTTGACTCGGTTGCGGAACCGCCGCAAAAAAGGCCTATTTGTCGCGGTTCCATGGTGGGTTTGAAGAATTGTATTGTCGTTTTTTCTGGGCTTCTCCATGTTGCTTTCTTCTTCTGTTCTATAGATCCCAAATTGCAAAATACTTCCAAAATTTCTTCAGATTTTCAACAGTCCAAAATGGCTTCACTTTTAATTTATTTGACGTTTATCTCTCTCGAGCTTCACGCACCTATTAAATTTTGTGCTTCCCCTCTCGTGCTCTGTGCTTGACCAAGTCACGAATGACCACTGTTATTTGTCTTGTCTCATGAAATGGTAAGCGGCACTGGACGGATGCGGATGACCGGAACCCGGATTTTTTCTATCTGTGGCAGATGTTCTGGAAGAATGCGTGTGATGTAGAGTGGTCCAAGAGTTTTAGTGTAACTGTGGAGATTTTGTATGATTTGCGTTATTTTGGACTAGAAACCTCTAACCTGTAAATATGTAGCAAACACGGATTAAAAGCACCTGCCTATAAACAAACGAGCAGAAGAATGGGCGGTATTAAATGCAATATTCTTGTGTGAATAAATACCCCGAAACTTATATTTTGGTCGTCCCGAGCAAAACTAATTATTTTCAAAAAGTTCTAAGCTCACTTTCTTAGGCATCACAGTTTCACTTAGCATGTGTAACAAGCCGTTGAACCTCTAGGTGTCCATAGTAGGAGGAGTGTTGTCTCCTAAGGGTTTTCAGCGGATACTACCCACAAAATCCCATCAAGCTAGTTTTATAAGTTAACATCGATTCTAATCCTACGGTTTAGCATCTAAGTTAGAAATTCTATCATCCTAAGTTAGAAATATCCATCCCTTATTTTTCACACCTCCTATCTATTCAACCTAAGATTCTATACGTTTTGACGGTTTAGAAAGATCTCGGTTTCTCTTGAGTTTTCCTTCTAAAGCGCAATATCCAATCCAGAATTTTTATCAACTTTACTAAAAACATAAGTCTTATTCTTTATTCCTATCTTTCCTCCAAACATTGATCGTATACCCTGTATGTGTAAAATTTCACCCCTACATTCAAGAATTCAATTCAAGCTATAATACCCTTGCCCTAATACCTAATACTACTTCTTTTCATTAATGGTGGACGGTTTTGCTCACACACCTTTCATGCGACTATTACTGCTTCCTGAGGCACTAACAGCCGATTACTAAATGTGTGAGCTTAAAGCGTAAATAGCAGTTACCAGATTTTGTAATTTATTATTTCTTTTTTTTCTTTTTATTTTCTTTTCCTTTCAAGACCGGAAATATTTTTTAATGATACTCTTTTGGTGGTTAGCTTTAAATACCATTTTTTCTTTCATACTAGGATTTCAGGCAAGAGTATTTCTAGGTATCCTCTACTATCTTAAGTTTCAAGATGCGTGTAAGTGCAGTTTGTAGGGTATATATTTTCTGAATTTGGACTCAAGAATATGAACTGTTTTTCAGACTTATCCATCAATACTTTCCCTTCATCTCGACTTAACTCAAGAACTGAACTCAAGATTACTTACTGCTAAAAAAAACTGCAAGGACGTATATTTACCAAGGTTAAACTGAGGGAGGGTTATTTTTAGGGTTTTCAACTTCTAAACCTAGGATTTAGTTATTTCTAACGTATCAACTAAATTTTCGGAATAAAAATCTAAGTTACCCCACTAGCTGACTTGACGACAAAGTTTTTATATTTTTGGAAATTTTTTCAATTTTTGTTGGATTTTAAATAAGTATGCAAATGCAAAATATACATATGAATGCGAAGATAGAAAGCTTACCGAGCATACCCCCAAACTTAAACTTGACAATACCCTCACTGTCATGCTACACCAAGAGGGTCAAAAATTGCCGGTGTTCCCATGTTATTTTGTTTATAAAAGAAAAAGCAAACAAAATATATACACACAAAAAGATTCCCCCAAACTTAAGTGAAACGGTGTTGCCACTGTTTAAGCGTTAAAGTGCAGAGTTAGTGGGAGAGAACAGTTTCAATCTATACAAGGCCTTACAAAAATTCTATCGTGATAATGCCCGGATTGGTGAAAGAACGCGTAGAGAAAAGAAATGAAGAATACACGATACCGTGTGTGGATAGAAGCGGGATACGGTCTCGGTAGAGGAGACGAATGGTGGAGGGGAAAAAGAAACGGAATACGAACTTGAGGGTGAAAATGGAGTGAATAAATTAGTACAATTTGTAATGATCGGAGTGTAAGAATGGATTGTACTAATCTATCAACACGTTGAGAAATCGGGTCAAACCTCTCATGATTCGTGAGAAAACACGGGTCGGACGAACTTGGTGAACCAGATGTAAGAAATGAAGGTGATACGGCGTCTTGTAAAGTCGGAACGATGGAAAGGATGGAAGGAAGGGATTGAGGAATGGTTTTGGTTAAATGTTTAGGAGGATGAGCACAGCCAATGAAAGGGACATGATGACTTAGAAAATCCGACCCATCTAATAAAACTGGTTCATTCTCAATGCCATCCTCAAGACTCTCCTCAAAAGTCAGCTCATCCATGCATTTATCATCATCATCAATATCCAGACGCATATGGGGTTCGGGTAAAATAGTTAACGGTTCAAGATGATGCCCACACGGAAGTGAAAGGACATGATGAATTGGTGAGAAAAACTCATCTAAAATTGTGGGTCTATCATCTAAAATATTCCCAGTGCCAATATTCTCAATCAAGTGAAAGTAAAATTTCTCCGACACCTCATCAAAAGTATGGATTTCAATTAATTGTGGTTCTAGATTGGAGGTGTAAAGATCAAAGAGATTGGGTGTGGTTTCACTTGAAATGGACCCTTCACAATCGGGTAACTCAAACACTATAAAGTTGCATAATTCATCAAATATTATATCTTCAATTGGTGAATCATTTGGGGCACTTGATAGACTTTCGAAATTGGAGTTGTGGAATTCAATTTGAAATAGGTAGATTTGATTTGGAAGGGTGCATTGCTCACTCTCACCACTCAAATCCTCAAATTGTCCTATCGTCTCATCATACATTGGAAAATTCAGAGCTAGTTGGAAACTAGCTGCTGGTTCGTTAGGTTGTATAAGGGCGGCCATGGATGCATTCAAATCCACCATCTGTTGGTACGACGCTACCCGAAATTCTTCCAATGACTGTTCAAGTCTAGACATTGGTTGTGAAGGGGTTTCAGTAAAATATTCAAATTCGTATGGATACATGAAACTCCTAAATGGCTATTCAGAAGCAATGTCTAGGGAATGTGTAAAAATCGGGCAGGATTGACAGGAATCGGATGGATGTGAGAAATAGACATGATTAGGATCAACATTATCATAAGAAGGTGATAGAAATTGTTGTCCTAACGAATTTGGAGTGGTGAAAGGAGTGAAAGATCGGCTACGAGATTGTTCAATTTTGTAAGCAATGAACATGGGTTTCGGAGTCGGAACATGACTCTCAGAATGGGTATCAACATACGAAGGTGTGAAAGTTTGATATTGTTGATACAAAGTGGATTGTGGTGTCCAATTGTTGGTCCTAAACGCATCTATCCGATCTCTCAAAGAAATTTTGGACATAGCCGGATCGTTCAAAGTTCGACCGAAGCAAGAACCGTATGAAGAAATGTCTGGTTGTGGTTACCGTTCAGTAAGAGTTGGTCTTTTTGGGGTACCCATATTATGAAAAGAGTGGAAGGTGGAAAGTGCATGAATTTTTATAAATTTTTGAATTTTTTTTAATTTTTTTTGTTTTTATAGTTTTTGAAATTGTTTGTTTTGTTTTAGAAAAAAAATACGGAATTATGGGACTAAACTTTACACAAGCACAATCACAACCACAATATGCACAAACAACACCTAGAGCTAGAGTGTTCAAAGTCCAACTAGACCGCTCCTAAACTTCCAAGCGACAAGTTGTAGGATAACTCTAGAATCGCCTCTTCACTGCCACTTGTGGTCAGGTAAGCACAAGTGAGATAAGGAGGGTTCCGCTCACGAATCACTGTGAGATGGGCCTTTTAAAATTACCTCCTTATTTATCTAGCCTAGACACCACAAAGTCAAGTTTAGATAAACGACCAATTCCCCGCAACCTTCACATGTCCTAAATGAGCACGATAAGTCCTTATAGGTTCGGTCTAGATATTTTTTATTAACTCAAGCTAATGCGTATACTTTTTTTGATTTGTGTGGTCTTAGGAAGGGTGATGAAATCCCCACCCAATCTTAATTGGTGTTCAAGCCCCTTAATGTCCGTATTATTATATGCAAAGTGATAAACAAAAAAAATCTAAAACAATTTTTTTTTATCGGCGATGGTGAAATCTGTGCAAAGAAATCTGTAGAAAATACTAATGGAGTTCAGAGGAGAAGTTTAGAGCAGAGAAGAGTCCAGAAAAAAATTGGGGGCACAAAGACAGAGAACGATCGTGGTTCCGCCGCATTAACCACCTTTTAGCCACGGTTCCGCGGTGGGGTTGATAAGTTGGAGCACTAAACTTGTTCTGTACACTCCCCTAATTATACTCTTCTGTATAAAAGCCTCTGTTTCTTTATTTGATTACTATACTTGCTCCAGATTAGCCTGCACACTTGTACACAAAAAATATCAAAAATAACATGATGTTTTTTTTAATTATATTTATGTATATATATATATATATATATATATATATATATATATATATATATATATATATATATATATATATATACTAAAAAAAAATTAACCCAAATAACAAAAAAGAAATACATTACCGTCTTTCCGGCAACGGTGACATTTGATCGTTGCAAAAAAACCGCGATATGTGTTATGATATGCGTTCTATTTTGTTCTCTACTTACTGCAATCAAGACGGTTTCGCTTGTAACTAGCCGGTTGAGTACGAGTCGTCCACTGAGAGATGGTTCGTATTGTTCGTTCTTGCTTTAGACGAGTTAATGAAGTTGTATATACATGTGTTCAATTCTATCCTAAGTGTTCGTATTTATATTCTAGTAAGCTTGATAGGGTTAAGATTGGTTAGTAAAGTTAGGATTAGTCTTGTACTTGTCTTTTATCATTCTTAAAATGATGTTGGGATAATTGAAAATAGCGGGGATCAGGAGGACATAGGATTGGGATTTGCGAGTTCAAGTAAGCTTTCCAACGCTAAATCCATTCCTAGTGTCCCTTGTCCGTCCGCTACGTGCACTTATTTCCAACCCTCGGCCAAACATACTCAACCAAGTATCCAATTGGGTCACAACCACATGTCATATTATAGTGCGCCCAAAGGACTTCTCGACTTAGGTCGCGGCTATATGTCACGTATAACGCGCCTAAGTGAGAGAGTTGTGTTTGTTTGGTCTAGATTCGTTTTAGGATGTTTGTCGAAGAGAAGCACAAGAGAGTTTTCCGTCCCTCATACCAACCTTCCTTAACCCTAACAAGTGTGGAAATTATTCACAGATTTAAATGAAAATAAAAACAAAACACGAACGAAGAAAAGAAAGAAAGGAAAAAAATACGGTTTTACAAAATGGTAGCAAACTAACTATTTGGGCCCTCACCTAAGTAAGGGACTCCATAGAGTATCATGACTTGAGAAAAATACGGATAAAAAGAAATGAAAAACAAACAAGAAAAGAAAAAAAACAACTACTTAAAAACAACAAATAAAGTTACACTAAAAAATTAAAATTACAAGACAATAAAAGTAAAGATACAAGTTAATAAAAAACAACTCTCATCTTCATTAAACTTCCACTCAAAAGCTCTCACTACAATTTCATGAAGAATAGATGAAGAGGAAGAAGAAGATACAAACTAATCTACACCAAATCCTAATAAAGAAAAGGCATTCTTGGTTGGGCACAGAACTGGACTATTTATAGGCAGAGAGTTGAAACCCTAGGGCCAAATTCTGAGCCCCTACACAATTAGAAAACTACCCCTAAAATATGATCTGGCGAAGAATTGACTCGGCCGTGGAACCGCCGAAAAATGGCCTATTAGCCGTGGTTCCACGGTGGGTTTGAAGAATTGTATTGTCGTTTTTTCTGGGCTTCTCCATGTTGCTTTCTTCTTCTGTTCTACAGATCCAAAATTGCAAAATGCTTCCAAAATTTCTTCAGATTTTCAACAGTCCAAAATGGATTCACTTTTAATTCATTTGACCTTTATCTCCCTCGAGCTCCGCAGACCCATTGAATTTTGTGCTGCCCCTCTTGTGCTCTGTGCTTGACTGAGACACGGATGACCACTGTTATTTGTCTTGTCTCATGAACTGGTAAGCGGCACTGGACGGATGCGGATGACCGGAACCCGGATTTTATCTGTCTGTGGCAGATGTTCTGGATTTTGTCGTAACTGTGGAGATTTTGTATGATTTGCGTTATTTTGGACTGAAATCTGTAACCTGTAAATATATAGAAAATACGGATTAAAAGCACCTGCCTATAAATAATCGAGCAGAAGAATGGATGATATTAAATACAATATTCTATTGTGAACACTACTCAGTGGGAATTGGGACCTAACTATCATTATGCGATAACTTTGTCGGAAGTCGACTAAAATTACCATACTCCAAAAGGAATGCGCATACTTGGCAAGTTTCCCTTATATTTGAAACTTTCGATATGGTTTTTTCCCCTATGATCCAAGTGACCTTCACTGAAGATCAAAATGCCAAAGGGTCCTAATCAAGTTCTACCCATCATTATCTTGATTGCATTAAATCCACCCGCATGACACCTGACTAGAAATCAAAACCATCGTATGACTGTCCTAACTAATCGCATCACCATGCAGCAGAAAAGTACTACAGAGCTATCGAACACTACGCCTCGACTAAAGACCGACATACGTAGCACGGATACTAAGCAATAATAATCTGTAATGACGGAGGGCTACAGATGGTTTTTGGCGAAAAAATTGAACGTAATGAACTTGATATCGTTGAAGGAACTCGAGTGGCTTTGAAAAGGAGTGATTTAGGCTTTGCTTTTAAAACAATTGTTTTGAAAAAACCCGAGTGTCACAGCAACATAAACTTTTGTTTAAGAGCAAACTCCCCATGAAGGGATCAAGGCTCTTTCCTCATCGAATGAGGTGCCGGACATTCCTAACCAAATACCTCTATGCAAAGCAAAAGAATATAACTATAGTTTTAAAATTTTGGTTCTAAAAACATCATATTGGGTTTATTTTCCTTGCATTAACATATAATGCATTTCTATCATTTATGTTTCTAAGCCACACCAGAAACAACTAAAATAGCATGCTTTATATTTTATCCGTATTCGCCCCAGGGTCCCGGGTCTTGAACGTAAGGTTATTTAACTTACGGCAGGACAGGGACATGGCTAGTGCGGATGTACTAGCGAACAAAGAACAATATGGAATAGCGGATAAACTAGAAGCCTTGTGTTTTATTTGAGCCCAAATAAAACGCAACGTTCTCCGGTCGTGTGGATAGCCCATACACCACCGATCCAAGACCCCCTAAGCTACCTGCCAATCTTAGAAAATGGATAACTCGCTCTCAATATCATGAGTCAATCACCCGTCGCTTTCTAGAATTTGATAACTTGAGCACTCCTCAGCGGATTGATCCTGACCTCCTATAAGCACGGCGAGCCACTCGCCAATCCTAGAAATAGTTAGTCCGGTCTCAACTCCATAAGATGGCTACCTTTTGAATTCTAGAATCCGGTGACCTGAGCTCTTCATCCTGGGGTAATTCTAGTACAGAAATGAAATATATACAAGGGTGATATCGACCACATCCTGGTTGAACCCCAATAAAAGAATATACAACAACCGGTAACGGCGGCCACAAATTGGAACTCGTCCCGAACAAATAAATACAACAAGTAAATAAAAAATGTACATAAAAAACACAAGGGGCTATCCGTCACGACAATCCGTCTAAAACAAAACAAAAATATACACACCAACATCTTAATAGCATGTATAACGAAAATCGTGACCATAGAATTCATCACCCACGAAGTTAACACTCAAATTTTCCGAACGGTGAAAATCGAGTGCACTCCGCCATCCAAAAACCAATCACTTTGCCAATTCCTCAAATCCAGAATGACCCGAAATATGCCAGAATGCTCGATGGGGCGCTCGGGCATAACCCTAGAGATCTGTAGGGGTCTAGGGTGGCACCCCTTAGATTAGGACCCCAGGGAATGTTCACCACCGAAAACAGAGACGGACTGGGATTGAATGTCTTACCTGAATTTGGGGGCAGATACTATTTGGATTTATCCATCCACCTCTCTGAAGATACCAAATTGATTTATGGTACCATATATCGGAGGTTTGAACAAATACGACCGTTGTAGCAGACTTTATCAGATTTCCCCTCGTTTTATGAGGGATTTTTAATTATGGGGACGCTTTTCCCGAGCAAGCACCTATAGTTAATTACGTCATCGCGTTGCGATAACCACTTTCTGCTTCTCTAGTAGTTCACTTCGTGTCGTGTGTGTTCACTGCCGGAAGACGGACCGGGACGTTGGGACGTCTGGCCTGAATCCTGGGGGCAGATGCTATTTGGATTTATCCGTCCACCTCTCCGAAGATACCAAGTTGATTTATGGCACCGTATATCGGAGGTTTTGACGGATGTGGCCGTTGTAGCAGACTTTATCAGATCCCCCTCGTTTATGAGGGGTTTTTGATTGTGGGGACACTCTTCTTTGCAGGCGCAAGCCCCTGTAGTTAATTACGTTAGCACATCGCGATAACCACTTTCTCCTTCTCCAGAAGTTCACTTCGTGTCGTGTGTGTTTTGTTTGTTTAGGTTGCCCATGGATTGTATACGGAGACTAGTTTCTATCGTCACTTGTAGGGTTTGGATTAGTACAAATCCGTATATTTTTAGATTTGGGTTTGGTTTAATTTAAGGATCGTTGATCTGGTTTGAGATTAAGACCAGCTTAAACATATGAGCATTTGGGCTTTATTATTTTAGTTTAAGCACATCGTGGTCCATTATCGCCATGTTTGAGGCGAGGTGTTAGTTTAAGGACGTTTCGGTCCTTTGTCGCAGTATTTGGGGGCGAGTATTAGTTTAGGGACATTTCAGTCCAACATTCCCGTTTTGGGTATGAATGTTAGTTTAAAGGACATTTCGGTCCGTTATCGCCGTATTTGGGGCGAATATTAGTTTAAAGACATTTCGGTCCATTATCGCTGTATTTGGGGCAAATATTAGTTTAAGGACATTTCGTTTCATTATTCATCTTGCATGCACGTGTATTTGTAACGCGACGAAGTGAACAATGGAGATATAGAATGTGCCCAATTTGGGCACGATTCGATTTAAGGCATGCACATCAATTTGGAAGTGCATCAGCGAAAGAAGTTGTTGGTCATCGGGACCCGCCACCTCTCTGAAGACATTGGGGAATTACAACGACATATATCAGAGGTGTAGAGAGATGTACCATTTTGAACCAAATCTCGTACTTGAGGGAAAAAGGGTTGTTGTGGATCTAAGTATCATTAGTCGTATTTGAGACTAAGATTACTTTAGGAGACACAGGATGAATATCATTTTTGATATCATCAATGGTGATATGGAATGTGCCCAATTTGGGGCACGATCCGATTTGAGGCGTGCACGTCAATTTGGAAGAGCATCAACAAAAGAAGTTGTTGGTCGTCGGGACCCGCCACATCTCTGAAGACGTTGAGGAATTACAACGACATATATCAAAGGTGTGCAGATATGCACCCTTGAACCAAATCCCGTATTTAAGGGAAAAGATCATGGTGGATCATCTAAGAATCATTAGCCTTATTTGAGACTAAGATTATCTTAGGAGATATGGGATGAATATCATTTTGGATATTATCAATGAGAGATCATTAGTCACGTTTGAGACTAAGATCAGTTTGGATATCATGAATATAAGCTTAGCCAATTTGGGCTAAGATTGGGTTTTTGCAACACCCAGCAGTGCTAGTGCTCACGTGTATATCACGTGAGGCGCTCCATTAGTGCTAAGCACTAACTTTTGGGTGCTCGCGTGTATTTTACATGAGACACTCCAATAGTGCTAAGCACTAACATTTGTGGCGCTCACGTATATTTCATGTGAGGCGCTCTAATAGTGCTAAGCACTTGTTAATGATATACGCCCTAGAGGCCATTATTGTAACGTACTGGTTTGTATATTACTTAATGAAAGCTTGAGATATACATGGATATAGTAACAGTCTTGCTTGAAATGGTAGTATGCTACCTAGTTTGTTTCTACCTCAATATGTGCATGTGTTTCTTTTAGCATATCGCTTATACATATTGGTAGAGAACTTAGGATCTTTGCTTGATTAGCAGCGTTGTGATAGAAGTCACACTAATGGAGGCTAGGTAGTCTATAAGCACATCCTATATAGGTCCCTAGTCGTAGGATTATCAAGACGGGGTATCGATACTCCAGAGTAGACTAGTGTATATGCTTCTCATCCCAGCAGAAGAGATGGTCTGTCCTACAGCTATTAGTACGTCGTACTTGAGATAGTATGCAGGTGCTCATTAGGTTATGAGTACACTGGACAGGACTCGTCGGGAATTGTTGGTGGCTATTATACCTATCATCGGGTAGCAGTTCCCAGGTGACATGAGTACAACTTAGTCCGTCGACTTGACACTGCTACTGCACCTCGATTATGTTTCTACTGTACTTTGATTACTACCTTACCACGGCTCAAAAGAGCCGTGCAAATAGGTAGTAGTTGGGTGCAGTCCCGAAGCACTTAGAGGTAGTGGCGGTTAGATAGGATTCGTTTCACCCGGTATTGGGGGTTGATATCACACTGTGTTCGGAAGGCCATTACACAGAGTCCTTGGCCAAGGAAAGCGAGATTTACTGGTAGGTACTCCAGTAGTTTCTCAAGATGTTTTGGGCTACACTCTGACACGACTTATTGTGCTATTAGGGGTCTGACGATTACCACCTCTTAGGCCCGACATGCGATACTTTTAGACGAACAGACAGGACTGTACGGAGATTGTCACATACAAGCTCAATAGGAGTTTGGATGAGTTAGCTCATCGGCCTTCTTATCGACACATACCTGAGTAGCCGTTACGTGCAGCTAGTACCGCTTGCGGCTTGTGGTTAAACCCACTGCCAGCGTAGTGTCGAGTCTTTAGAGTTCTACACAGAGCGTTTTCCTGCACCGGGAAAAAGGTGTAGAGGTCGTATGGTTTTACGGCAGGGCTTCAATCATGTACGTGCACTTGTGCGCATATAATGATCGGGCGGATAATACTAGTGGGCTTTGGTTTAAGCCGGATCCTAGTATTATATTGATGGATTATTTTCGTCTCTTTGTATTCATTTTCTTCGGAATGCGGATACGGGTATGTATATACGGATGGGGGAAATTCTTGTAATTACTCAGGATTGTTTCTAGAAGATGACCTAATTAGGGTTTTTAATTCTTTACGGATTCAACTAAATTTGGTGGAGGAAATGAGATGTGAACTTGACAAAAGTTCAAGCATGGCCCTTGGTGACTCATGGCATGTCTCATCTTGTGATCATTACAAACACAAGATATTTTATCAAGCCATGCTAGATATTTTATCAAGCATGCTTGATATTTATCTAAGGTGTTTTTTATTCATCACAAGAAACCAAGCTTATTCTTGAGTTGCTCACTACACTATCTTTTCCTCAGGCCATCTTCTTCTTCCTCTAAATCCTAAATATGTCATGAATTGAGAAACCTAGGGTTCCAAGAGACAAAGCACTCCATCTTCTCACTCTACACCCTCTAGGACTTCTAGTTTAGCGAACTAGAAGCCGTAGTTATCTCAGATTCGAGGTAGGAGCTCAGACTATAGACTCTCGGGTGGATCGTCTTTGACTCGAGGAGGCCGTCGAGGTTTCCTGATCCGTTCTCGATCCTTGGAGCTGACGACGAGGTGGAGAACAGCGATGAAGACTCGAAGGACTTGTATCGTGAGGTATAACTTCGTATCATAGTATTTAACTATTGGATATATGTATGCCCTAGAGGCCATTATATGATAGTGGATGTATTTATATATATATATATATATATATATATATATATATATTCAGTGTACATTCTTGCTCGACATGATAGTATGCTATCTGGTTCTTCTTTATCTGACATGTTGATTTGATCATGCTTTTATTCATTCACACATGTTGATAAAGCCCTGAGGATATAGACTTGACTACTGTGATTATGATAGAGATCATACTAGTGGGACATCTGTAGTTTATAAGCATATCCTGGAATGTCCCTAGTCGTAGGTGTATCGAGACGGGGCATCGATATACCAGAGTAGACTAGCGTATATGATACTAGACCCATATGATGGGCGATGGATGTTCCCATATTCATCGATGTTTGACATCGAGATCGTATACGGGTGCTCAGTGATGACTGGGTACACTGTACGGACTCACGGAGAACTCCTATATGAAATTATATCTATCGTCGGATAGCAGTTCTCAGGTGACACTGGTGCAGGTTAGTCTGTAGACCCGAGATCATCATAGAGTCTTGTGTGTTCTCCCACTGTACTTTGATTACCACCCTACCACGGCTCTACTGAGTCGTGCAAACAGGTGGCCGTTGGGTACAGTCCCGAGACACACGAAGGCGATGAGCGATAGGAGGGGTTTCGTCTCTCCCAGTATTGGGAGTAGATACTGTGCTATGCTCGATTGGCTATATCAGTAAGTCCCTGGACAGGGCTGTTGAGATTTATTGATAAGTGTTATCAGTAGTTTCTTGATCTATTATAGACCATTCATCGGCACGAATTATTGAGTTATTGGGATCGATGTTACCATCCCTAGACTTATATGCAGCATATCTGACGAAGAGACCGGACTGTATGGTAGTGTTGCCAGTTGGCTCGACGGGAGTTGTGACAGGTTCGCTTGTTTTCTTCTGATCGCTCAATACCTGGATGGCCGTTACGTTTGGCTGACCGCTTGCGGCTTGAAGGTATTTGATATGATCATTACCTACTGCCGGCGTATTGACGAGTCTTAGAGTCCCACAATGAAGTTTCCTGGCTCAGGAGAAAGATGTGGTGTGCATATGGGATATGCGCGGGGACCCGATTAAAAACGGATATGTGATACCGTATATTAATCGGGCATTTTCTATTGGTCGGGTCGTATGTGAAATGACCGGTTTGTAAAATCAAGTGTTGATTTAACGAATGACTTTTAGATTAATTCTTTAATCAAACTCTTTTTCTATTTTTGTATGCATGCATGTATGCACATGATGATGTGCATGGATAAATACATACATACATAGTATCATGATTGTTGATACATGTTTGGTGGCAATGCAAGACTTATATTATAGAATTATCTATTTATTTATCATTTAGAAAAAGAGAAAGGATAATTCACACAAGGTTTATACTTATCATCTTTGACCATGCTTCAACCACCATTTAACCTTGAGTTAATTATCCTTTTGTCTTTAACCCATTTGATAAAAATCTAGATGATTCTAAACATGGTTGAAGTGAGAAAGGATTAATATAGTTTATTCTTTTCTCACTTCAATTATTATTCACTCTCATAACTTTTCTTTTGCGAGAAAGCTTAGCCACCATCTTCTTCTTCCTCTCTTAATAATTTTCTTGAGTGAGGTTAATAAAAAGAAAGAGTTTTGATTATAGAATACAAACCACATCATCATACTACACACATCTAGCCCATTTGTGTAGGGTGTTTTCTCTACTTCATTCACATATCGAGTAAAGCAAGGAGCTTTGGGCAAAGGAGCTTCGGGTGGATCGTCGTGGACCAAGAAGATCTCAAGCGAGCCTTTTTCCAACTCTCAAGTAGCCAAGGAGTCTAGCGTAGGGAGCTACAAAGGTTGTACTCTCAAAACCCTAGCTTTTTCTACTTGTGATGATGTACATGTAATGAAACCCTAAATTTCAAGTGATGATTCTTTGTATGTTCACTTAGCACCTTAAAAATTTGATTTTGAGACATGTGATGCTTCCAAACCCTTCATGAGGTGCTAGGTAAACCTAATATTGGTATCGGAGCCTAGCTAGAGCTTTAGGCGATGCTTTAACGAAGTTAAAACTCCGATCGAACCTAAAATACGGATTTTTAATCCTCTCTGGACATTTTTTGAAACTGTGTTATTTTCAGAATTAAAAATACGTAAAAAATTCAGCAGGGAATTCTAAGAACTTATGTAAAAAACGAAGCCATAAGCCGTACAAGCCGCCGTGGAACCGCGGCCATACCTTGCTTGAGCCGCGGCTCCGCGACCGTACAGATGCTTTATGGCCTCGTATTTATACAGAAATGTCTATAACTGCTTGTATATATTTTTGGGTATTTTTAATCTGATTCAAGTCTTGAATGTTCTGGGGATTGTTTTAGATATGGTGATTCGATCGGAATTTTAATTTCGTGCCTTTTTCGGATAATTTAGAAAGTATTAAAATGTTCAAACGAATATCATTAACTCACTTTTTCCCGGCACAAAAAATGTTCGAGTGTTGATTTTTTCTCGGGTTTAAATCTTTCAGAAATAGTGCAAGTTAAGTGGTGGACCCTCTAGAAGAATACAAACTTTAACTCGATTATGTGACCGTCTGAACTGCCTTTGAACCTTAGGGTTTGAGGTAGTACGGCGTGCCACATGTGAGGCGTTGGCTTGACCCTTCTACGGCTGGACCGCTGCTACTGTGACACATTCCGGGTTTTTTGAGCTCCGCTCAAGTGTTGAGCTTTAGGAAATTTTAGGTATTTGATTATTCGATCGAAAAGTTTAATACTGTCTATTTATCTGGAATGTGATACAATATGTGGAATTCATATAGTTAGACATGAAATGCGAAGTATGTGATATTTCGGATTTACGATATCTAAAGAGAATGTGGATTGCAAATGTTGTAGTTTTACACTTTCTTTTCTGTGACCGTAAATGTAGTATGTCGCTTATCGCCGGTTTCGTTGCTATACATCAATGACAATCGGGGTACGCATACTCACTTACGTTGATGATATATGATATTATGTGTTGCTGAGATATGATGTGCAGGATTGTCGCGATTGAATAGCCGGGGTTTTTATGTGAGATGAGAGTTTTATTTTCATTCATGTAAAATTCAAATAATATAATATTCTTTTATTTGGGGCACTTCCGGGTTGAGGTTGATGTCACCAGTGTTGTATATTATTTATTTTTCCACATTAGGATAGACCCAAGGAGGGGATCACAAGTGACCGGGTTCTGAGGTTCAGTGGGAGGCCATCTCAAGGAGTCGAGACTGGGTCTCTTAAACTCCAGGATTGGGAGGGTCGCTTGCCGCTCTCGTAGGGGTCTAGGGGTGTGGGCTTGGCTATTTATCGCAACTCTGGAATCCGTATTTTCTATTGTTGGCTAAATACTAAATACGGACGTCCTAGTATATCCCACATTATATCTGTGTTTCTGCTGCCTGTGTTCTGTGATATCTGAATCGGATGATATCTTATATATGAGATATATAGTAGACGTTGCTTATATTTTACACCCGCGCTAGTCCCATCCCGGTATGCCGTTAGTTAAGTAACCTAACGGTGCATAACGGAACATTGCGGCGAATGCGGATGGCATAAGCGTACGTTGTATTTTAGTTTCTTTTCTGTGATTGGATTAAGGACTTAAAAGATGGGACTACATTAATATGATTAATGTAAAGAAAATAAACCTAAAAAGATGTTGTAGAATCGGATTTGAAAACCACTCGGCTCTTTATGAAAAAGCTACATTTCAAAACTGCGGAGCTCAAGCCACTCCTTTTGAAAACCATTTGATTCTACGACGATATCAAGTTCAAAGCGTTAAAGATTTTCTTAAAAATCATCTGCAACCCTCCGTCATTTTAGGAAGTAGAGTACTTAGTATTATTCGTGCTACGTTTGTTGACTATAGTTAAGGCGTAGTGTACGGTAGCTAAGTGATGTCTTCCTACACTTCATATGATGCAGATTAATTAGGACATTCATGCGACTTTGTTGACCATAGTTAAGGATCATATGAGTGGGTCTAATTAATCATGAAATGATTGGTAGAACTTGACTGGTACTTATGATTTGTTGACCATAGTTAAGGTCATAGGTACTAGGGGTAAAAACCGCATCGGGAATTTCAAGTGTTGAGATTTGCAATGAGATTGCATACCTTTCATATGATGGTTGGATCTCGATCCCACTGTGGGTAATAGTTACTCCCAGGAGAGTTTTGCAGTTTACAATTAGCTAACTCATTAGGTGTTTAGAAAGGTGTTAACGGGGCTACGCCTCTGGGAAAACGAGGTTTACTTTAATTAGGTCCGTATGAAAGCACGAGGAACCTCCCTCAAGTACCGACACTGGCCTGGCTGAACGGTTAGTGAAGTTGTAGACTGTAATTAATCCTGGCTAGTTTTCTTTTTAAGGTTTGAAAGAAAAACTTAATTAAAGCAGTGGGAGACATCGATTAGACAAGATAATAACCAATCTGATCTTTGCAAGAGCTTTCGCTAAGTGTATTCTTTTCTCTCTCTTAATGGAAGATACCAATGACTGGACTCAAACTTCTACTAGATAAGAATAAACTGAATGGGACCAATTATAAAGACTGGCTGAGAAATCTGAAAATTGCCTTGACTTATGATAAAGTATCATATGTCCTCACGGCTTCAGCCCCGCCCGTCCCAGGTTCTAAATCCTCAGTCGCGGATAAAGAAGTCCGCAAGACATGGGACGCTGACTGTGCCATGGCCAAATGCCTCGCGCTTGCATCGATGGACAACACACATCAAAAGAAGCACGAGAATATGGACATTCAAGCCATAGTCCTCTATACAAAGGAGTTGTATGGAGAGTAATCCCGCGTATTACGATACGAAGCATCAAAGAAATTGTTTTCAGATGTGAATGGCCCCTGGCACACCAGTAGGAGACCATGTTCTGAAGATGATAGCTCTCATAGAAGAGCTTGAGGACCTTGGATGGACGATGGACAATGAACAATATACGGATATTATTCTGCAGTCCCTCCCCTCCACCATTGTTCAATTCATAGTTAACTTCAACATGCACAACATGGAGAAGGAACTACCTGAACTCCTTAATATGTTAAGGAGTGCAGAGAGCACACTGAAATCAGTGAAAACTCCCGTTTTGAGTGTTGGGCAATCTTATTCTTCTCGCCCAAAGGCTAAGGCCAAGGGAAAGCTCAAGAGGAAGCCCACCAAGCCTAGAGGTGGAGTTAAAAAGGTTAAGGGGAAGGACAAGTCCAAAGCTGGAGAATCGGGAAAAGGGGAATATTTTCATTGCCACAAAACAGGACATTGGAAGCGCAACTGCACGGAGTACTTTAATCTCAAGAAGAAGCATGGGGATGCTTCCGCTTCAGGGGCTGAGAAATAGCAAGGTTTTGAAGACAGGTGACCATACTCTCCGCGTTGGAAATGGTTCCAATGTACATACAGTCGCAGTGGGAGAGTATCACTTGGGGTTGCCATCTGGGTTTATATTGGTTTTGAACCCATGTTATTTTGTACCAAGTATGCTTTGTAATATAATATCCGTTTCTTTGTTAGACAATGAAGGATATAATTTTGTATTGCAGAACAATGTTATGAACATTCACCTGAATCAAATGTTGGTTGGGTATGGTACGCTTAATAACGGGATATACGTCCTAAATCAACACACAATTTTCAGCATACAACACACTAATAAAAGAAAACTTTTAGAAATAAATGAAGCTTTTCTTTGGCACTGTAGACTTGGTCATATTAACGAAACAAGACGAAACAAGTTACACAAAGATGGATATTTAAACCCTTTTGAATATAAATCTTATGCGACTTGCCGGTCTTGTATCAAGGGTAAAATGACAAAAACTCCCTTTACCGAACACGGAGAAAGAGCTACCGAGCTCCTAGGACTCATACATAGTGATGTATGTGGGCCAATGTCTACACAGGCTAGAGGCGGTTTTTTTTACTTCATTACTTTCACTGACGATTTCTCAAGATCCGGTCATGTATTTTTATTAAAGCACAAATCTTAAGCTTTCGAGAAATTCACTGAATATAAACTCGAAGTAGAAAAACAAACCGGCTTGAGTATCAAAATGCTTCGATCAGATCGAGATGGGGAGTACCTCAGTATAGAATTTGCAAACTTCCTAAAAGAGAATGAGATTCTCTCTCAGCTCACTCCTTCTTACACACCACAGCACAACGGTGTGTCTAAACGACGGAATCGGACCATATTAGATATGGTTCGTTCCATGATTAGTGATGTTGAGTTACTTGTCTCATTTTGGGGGCATGCATTGGAGACTGCAGCGTTTCTACTGAACAGGGTTCCAACCAAAACTGTGTCTACCACACCATATGAGATATGGCATGGGAAGAGACCATTTCTTAAGAGAATTAAGATTTGGGGTTGCCCGGCCAATGTTAAAAAGCAGAATCCGGACAAATTCGAGACACGGTCAGTCATGTGTAACTTTGTAGGATATCCAAGGAACTCTTATGGATACCTATTCTACCACAAGGAGGAACAAAAGGCGTTTGTTTCTCAGTATGCCACATTCTTAGAAAAAGAGTTTTTTTACAGATAAAGATGATGTCAATGTGGTAGATCTAGAAGAGGTTCTAAAGACACAAACTATGACGACTTGGTTGAACCGGCTGTTGCAAGAGAAACTGAGGAACCTCGGCCACTCCGTAGGTCTGGTAGGACTTCTCGCCTACCGGAGAGGTACTACGGTTTCCTCATTGATGGTGACAGAGAAGACTGCATCATGGAGGATGATGATCCTACCAGTTTTCAGCAAGCTATCACGAGAGGAGACTCTGTGAAGTGGCTGGATGCCATGAGATCCGAAATGGAGTCTATGTACACCAACAAAATATGGACTTTGGATGTTGTACCCCCTGGGGTAAAACCCGTGGGGTGCAAATGGATCTTTAAAAGAAAGATTGGTGTAGATGGGCAGGTAGAGACCTATAAGGCAAGACTTGTGGCGAAGGGCTTTCGTCAAAGACCAGGTTTGGACTATGACGAGACTTTTTCGCCCGTAGCCATGCTTAAATCCATTCGGATCCTACTTGCTATTACTGCTCACTACGACTATGAAATCTGGCAGATGGACGTTAAAACGACATTTCTAAATAGAAATTTGGAAGAATGCGTTTATATGGATCAGCCAGAGGGCTTCATTGACAGTGGGAGCAGCGGAAAAGCATGTAAATTGCTTAAATCCATATATGGGTTAAAGCAGGCATCACGGAGTTGGAACATCTGTTTCGATGATGTTATCAAAGAGTTTGATTTCATCAAAAATCCAGATGAATCTTGTGTTTATAAGAAGGTTGTAGGGAGAGCTGTCACATTCCTCGTATTGTACGTGGATGACATTCTTCTGATAGGAAATGATATTCCTATGCTGCAGTCGGTCAAATCTTTCTTATCACTAAGGTTCTCCATGAAGGACCTGGCTGATGCCACATACATTCTGGGCATAAGGATCTATAGGGATAGATCCAAGAGGTTATTGGGATTGTCCTAAACCAGGTACATCAATACCATCCTAAAAAGGTTTAGTATGGAAGACTCCAAGCGGGGTGCCTTACCCGCTTGCCATGGGGTCACTCTCTCCAAGGACTCTTGCCCAAAGACCGATGAAGAGAGAGCTCACATGAGCATTATACCCTATGCTTCGGCAGTAGGATCTATAATGTATGCGATGTTATGTACACGTCCAGATGTAGCTTATGCACTTAGTGTTGTAAGCAGGTATCAATCCAACCCAGGGGAGAATCACTGGATAGCTGTGAAGAACATTCTTAAGTACTTACGAAGGACTAAAGAATTGTTCTTGGTGTATGGTAATGGAGATCTCCAAATGGAGGCCTTTACCGATTTGAGCTTCCAGAGTGATAAGGACGACAGAAAATCTATCTCAGGGTTAGTATTTACCCTCAATGGAGGGGAGGTAAGTTGGAAGAGTTCCAAACAGGATACCGTTGCAGACTCTACGATGGAGGCTGAGTACATTGCTGCAAATGATGCCGCCAAGGAAGCTGTCTGGAAGAGGAAGTTCGTCTCGGAGCTAGGAGTAGTTCCAACCATTATTGATCCAATACCATTGTATTGTGATAATAATGGGGCTATGGCGTTAGCCAAGGAGCCCAGGTCCCATCAGCGGTACAGACACATCCTGAGACGCTTTCATTTGATCCGGGAGATTGTAGATCGCCGCGAGATCGAGATTAGGAGAGTGGACACAAAGAATAACGCCGCGGATCCACTCACCAAAGCCCTCCCTCAGCCGCAGCATGATCGACTTTTTGAGATGTTGGGTATGAGATACGCCAATAACTGGCCTTAGTGCAAGTGGGAGATTGTTGGATATATGTATGCCCTAGAGGCCATTATATGATAGTGGATGTATTTATACATGTATATATATATATTCAGTGTACATTCTTGCTCGACATGATAGTATGCTATCTGGTTCTTCTTTATCCGACATGTTGATTTGATCATGCTTTTATTCATTCACACATGTTGATAAAGCCCTGAGGATATAGACTTGACTACTGTGATTATGATAGAGATCATACTAGTGGGATATCTGTAGTTTATAAACATATCCTGGAATGTCCCTAGTCGTAGGTGTATCGAGACGGGGCATCGATATACCAGAGTAGACTAGCATACAGGATACTAGACCCATATGATGGGCGATGGATGTTCCCATATTCATCGATGTTTGACATCAGTGATGACTGGGTACACTGGACGGACTCACCGAGAACTCCTATATGGAATTATATCTATTGTCGGATAGCACTTCTCAGGTGAAACTGGTGCAGGTTAGTCTGTAGACCCAAGATCGTCATAGAGTCTTGTGTGTTCTCCTACTGTACTTTGATTACCACCCTACCACGGCTCTACTGAGTCGTACAAACAGGTGGCCGTTGGGTACAGTCCCGAGACACACGAAGGCGATAAGCGATAGGAGGGGTTTCGTCTCTCCCGGTATTGGGAGTAGATGCTGTGCTGTGCTCGATTGGCTATATCAGTAAGTCCCTGGCCAGGGTTGTTGAGATTTACTGATAAGTGTTATCAGTAGTTTCTCGATCTGTTATAGACCATTCATCGGCATGAATTATTTAGTTATTGGGGTCGACGTTACCATCCCTAGACTTATATGTAGCATATCTGACGAAGAGATCGGACTGTACGGTAGTGTTGCCGGTTGGCTCGACGGGAGTTGTGACAGGTTCGCTTGTTTTCTTCTGATCGCTCAATACCCGGGTGGCCGTTACGTTTGGCTGACCGCTTGCGGCTTGTAGGTATTTAATATGATCATTACCTACTGCCGGCGTATTGACGAGTCTTAGAGTCCCACAATGAAGTTTCCTGGCTCAGGCGAAAAGATGTGGTGTGCATATGAGATATGCGCGGGACCCGATTAAATACGGATATGTGATACCGTATATTAATCGGGCATTTTCTATTGGTCAGGTCGTATGTGATGTGACCGGTTTGCAAAATCAAGTGTTGATTTAACGAATGACTTTTAGATTAATTCTTTAATCAAACTCTTTTTCTATTTTTGTATGCATGCATGTATGCACATGATGATGTGCATGGATACATACATACATACATACATACATACATACATACATACATAGTATCATGGTTGTTGATACATGTTTGGTGGCAATGCAAGACTTATATTGTAGAATTATCTATTTATTTATCATTTAGAAAAAGAGAAAGGATAATTCACAGAAGGTTTATACTTATCCTCTTTGACCATGCTTCAACCACCATTTAACCTTGAGTTAATTATCCTTTTGTCTTTAACCCATTTGATAAAAATCTAGATGATTCTAACCGTGGTTGAAGTGAGAAAAGATTAATGTAGATTATTCTTTTCTCGCTTCAATTATTATTCACTCTCATAACTTTTCTTTTGTGAGAAAGCTTAGCCACTATCTTCTTCTTCCTCTCTTAATAATTTCCTTGAGTGAGGTTGATAAAAAGAAAGAGTTTTGATTATAGAATACAAACCGCATCATCATACTACACATATCTAGCCCATTTTTGTAGGGTGTTTGCTCTACTTCATTCACATATCGAGTAAAGCAAGGCGCTTTGGGCAAAGGAGCTGTCACGCCCCGCTTCCCAGTGTACGGCGAAGTGGACGTGACGAGGCCCGCTACGTATATACTCAGAAGTATATACGCTAAGCGTAACTAAGCAATATAAAGTAAATCACAAGAGACGAATAATATGGAAATAACAGCAACCTTTATTAATAACATTCTTTTTACAATGCAGGAAAATGAAAATACAACTGGAATGAAAAAAACAATGCCTAAACAGTGGCATAACAGGAAATGAAATAAACTGGAAGAACAAGGTACAATTATCTAGAGCTCTGGGTCTGCCTGGAATTGCTCCAAATCTTCACCGGTGGGCTCGATCTCAACTTGGTCCAACGCACCTGACGACATTCAAAGAAGAAAGAGATAGAATGTCGTCAGCGAACAGGTCGCTCGGTAAGTCCCAAAAGAATAAGAAGAATGAGAATGATAGAGTAATAGTATTTTCTAAAGTATTATAATGTTGAATATTATGGAACATTGTGTAACGCTGTTGTTTGTAGCTTGGTACAGAAGGATGCCAGTGTATACGAGGGGGATCTCTATATGCTAGAGATCAGGGCAAATGGAAAGTACAAGGAACCGTTATGCCACGGTACAACAGCAACAGGATTCAGGTTAGGTGTCTTAATCTGACCACCTCATGCCACCTTTAACATCTTCCGTACCAATCTACCCCTTAAACCCCGTAATGTTTTAACAGTATTGTAGTATTGGAATATGTAAGTTGGTTGACTGACCAAAACCATGATATCAGTAGACATGTTGCAACTGTATAATCAGGTAAATGGAATATCAGGATAATGGATGAATATCCATGGTTTGATTCAGTCAAAAAGGAATATATTGTTAACTGGGTTCATGGATTCATGTATTCAAATTGTATTGGAATATAAAAGCATATAGATTGAATTGAATCATATTCGAGTCAAGAATAGTCAGACTCTAAACCGAGTTAGACTAAAAGAAAAGAATTTGAAGTTCAATATTAGCTAGGGGCCTTATTGTAATTTATGAAACTTGAGGGGGTTTTATGTAAAAATACTTTTGTATAGTTTTCAAAATACACCTCAAGTATTTAATATTCGTCTTTAATTGTTATAATGAATGTGAATTTTATTTGTGTTATTCTAGTGAATATATCCTAATAAAAGTATTATTTGTTTTATCTGAAGTTCATGGTATTTTAGTGTAACTTTTAATCTTGTAATTTTTAAAAAAATGTGGAAACTTTATATTAGGATAAAATAGGTGTTAAAATGATAATTATATATATATTAACACATGAATAATTTTTAAATGAGTATTTTATCTTTAAAAATCTCATTTTCCTTAAATATCGTATTTTAAACCTTTCGAGACCGAATGCTCCTTGCGGAGGTCTGAATCTCGCATTACTAGCCTGCGGGTGCACGATGAACCGTACTTTCCCTAACAGGTTCCCCAAAAGTGGGTTGTAGCGGCGCTTTGCTTAGGTTTATAAATACTTTTCATTTGGGAAAACGATTTTATTAATATAGGGTATTTATTTGCAAAAAGTATAGTTTTCCGTATTTTTAGTTATTAGGGTTTCCTAAACCAACTAGCCGATTTCTAAGGTCTAAACGATGAGTCATTAGAAGCCTCAAATCGCCTCTTCACCGTCAATTGCGGCCAGGTAAGTACAAGTGAGGAGGGAGGGATCCGCTCACGAATCGTGAAACGGGCCTTTTAAAGTTACCCAAGCTCACTTGCCTAGCCTAGACACCACAAGACAGTTTAGATAAACGATCTATGTCCATGACCAATCGTGTTTTCATTTTATTAAAATATTTTATCTAAAAAGTTTACAACTTAAAGCTTTGAATAAAAGTTATAAAGATTATGGTATTTTAGTGAAAAAGTCCTGTAATTCCGTATTCTGTATTTTGACATTTATCAATTAGGGTTATATTGAGTGTGTGTAGGGGTAGGTCATTACCCCGTGACTTATATTAAGTTTTGGTGAAGTTTAAAGGTAAAACATGCTATGTTAAACTTAAAGGTATTATAGCGCAAGAATACGGTATTCGGAAACGTTATCATTTTATTTGTGAAATTTCATTCAAAGTGGGTTCTACAAGTTTAGTGATCAAGATAAACCTATTTAGGAGTGAGGGAATTAATTAAACTAAGAAAAATGAACTTCATGGTATTTTTATGAAAAGAATACGGTTTTGCAAAGAAGTTATCATTTCATGTGAAAAAGTTTGATTAAATTGGTTTATGGGTGATTAATAGTCAACAAGCATATGGGTAGATAATATGTATTAGGTGAGAAGTGAAAATTTAGAGAAAAACCGAATCGGAAATCGGTTTATCCGATTTCCGTCGGGTTCCAAAAAGTCGTATTTTTACGTTACCGAAAAGAGAGATAGAAGAAGGTGGGACTTACGGTTTGTACAAGCTAAGTAAGCTAAGGGATGTGGTGATTGTCGATTCGTCGAAAACGTCGCGAAGGTTCTGATCCGGTCGTCGGAATCCGTCGTCGATTTCGGCAGCGCTTCGCTTCTCGCTCTTCGTACCGAGTTCTCGAGAATTTAAGAGAGTGGACTTAGAGTTGTGAGGGGAAAAGGTAGAGGATAGGGGTCTTTATATAGGGCTAGGCTAGGGTTAGGGTTTGGATTAAAAAATATTTAAAAAATATATAAAAAACATTAAAAATCATTAAACCTAGGAGTAAAAGGGATTTATTGGCCAAATCAAAACCGATCCAAGTATAATAAGTGTGCAAGAGGGTTGACCAAGTCAAGAGCCAACTTTTCTTAGTTGGTGACTTGGCCGTCCGGCCAAGTCTGGCCGGCGGCGCCGGACCGAGTCGGCCGAGTCGCCGGCCGGCGGCGCCGAGTCGCCGGCCGGCGGCGCCGAGTCGCCGGCCGGCGGCGCCGAGTCGCCGGCCGAGTCAAGGGTCCAATGGCCGGGGATTTTCCTGAGGAACAACTTGGTATTTTTACTTTTTGTTGTCCAGTACATATTTTGGGAGTTATGGCTTTTTTACCGTTGACTTCCAAAAAAAATAAAACAAAATAAATACAAAAATAATGTGGGGCATGGGATTTGAACTCTGGTGGCTTGGTTCAGCAGTGCAAGGTATTACCAATGAGCTACAAGCTCCTTCTTGTAATTATTGTAAGGAATTAGATACTTAAATTGTTTCCAGCAACATTAATACTCTAAGTATACACTATATCTAAAGCAATTTTTTTTGGTATACAAAATTGGAGTTGTTACAATCTACCCTCCCTACAAAAATTTCGTCCTCGAAATTTACAACTTTTATTTAAGGACTAGTTTACAAAAAGGTGCGGATATCTTGCACGCATCTCATCCTCCCTTTCCCATGTGGATTCTCCTGGAGTGTCTTTCCTCCACATTACCCGGACCAAATTAACTTCTTTGTTCCGAAGTGTCTTCACTTTCCTGTCCAGGATCTCCACAGGTTGTTGTTCACAAGACAAATCGGGCTGTATCGTGAGCTCGGAATGATCAAGTACATGGCTGGGGTCACTCACATATCTTCTGAGTTGGGATATGTGGAACACGTTATACACTCCTTCCAATGAGGGTGGAAGCGCTAAACGATATGCCACTTCACCGACTCGTTCGAGTATATCGAACGGTCCAATGTATCTCGGACTCAACTTTCCCCGTCTTCCAAATCTGATCACTCCGCGGTTCGGAGAGATTTTCAGGAATACATGCTCTCCTGGCTGGAACTCCAAGTGTCGTCTCTTCGCATCAGCCCAGTGTTTCTGTCTATCTTGGGCTATGCGTATTCTTTCCCTGCTAGTACGAACTACATCAACGGTTTCTACTATCATCTCTGGTCCAAGGAGTTCTCTATCTCCGATATCGTCCCAACTTAATGGCGATCGACACTTCCTTCCATATAATGCTGCAAAAGGTGTCATTCCTATGCTTGCTTGGTAGCTGTTGTTGTACGCAAACTCCACAAGGTGTAGGTGATCTTCCCACGATCCTTTGAAGTCGAGCATACATGCTCTGAGCATATCCTCCAAGATCTGAATTGTTCGTTCCGACTGACCATCTGTTTGTGGATGATAAGCCATGCTGAAGTTCAGACTTGTTCCCAAGCTAGCTTGCAGACTTTGCCAAAATTGCGATCGGAACCTGGTGTTACGATCGGAGACAATGCAGACCAGTACTCTATGAAGTCTCACAATTTCCTGTATGAGTTCATGGGTATCAGAGATAGTACGTTATGAAGAGTTTAAATCTTAATTTAGATTATCACCTCCATGTACTTCTTCGCTAATGTCTCAGTTGATTGGCCAACTCGAAATGGGATGAAGTGAGCCGACTTTGTGAGTCGATCCACAATGACCCAAATCGCATCGTTACCCTTTGTGCTGCGAGGAAGAGCAGTTACAAAGTCCATCGTGATGTGCTGCCACTTCCATTATGAGATTGGTAACGGATGAAGTAGTCCAGCTGTCCTGTGATGTTCAGCCTTTACTTGCTGACACACCAAGCATTTTGCGACACTCCTGGCTACTTCGCGCTTCATTCCATGCCACCAATAATTCTGACGTAGATCTTTGTACATTTTGGTACCTCTAGGATGTACTGAATACGGAGAGCTGTGAGCTTCTTTCATTAACTCTTCCCGAACAGGACCCTTTTGTTAGTTATATGTATGCCCTAGAGGCCATTACTGTACATAGGATGTATATTGTAGTGGATGCTGGGACATATATAGGGAGGACTTTCTTGCTCGACATGATAGTATGCTATCTGGTTACTCTTTACCTTAACGTGTACTCAGATTGTCTCTCTATTACATGTTGGTAAAGCCCTTAGGATGTGTACTTGACTACCTGGACTATGATGCGGATCATACTAGTGGGGACATGGTAGTCCATAAGTACATCCTTCAAAGTCCCTAGTCGTGGGTGTATCGAGACGGGGCATCGATATACCAGAGTAGACTAGCGTGTACCTTCTCGACCCATACAGATGGGCGATGGATGATCCCATATCCATCGGTGTTTGACATCAGAAATGATATACGGGTGCTCAGTAGAGACTGGGTACACTGGACGGACTCACCGAGAACTCCCAGATGGTATTATACCTCACGTCAGATGGCAGTTCTCTGGTGACACTGGTACAGAGTAGTCTGTTGACCCGAGATCGTCATAGAGTCTTGTGTGGTTCCCACTGTGCTTTGATTTCCATCTTACCACGTCCAAGAGGGCGTGCAAAACGGTGGTTTTTGGGTACAGTCCCGAGTCACATGGAGGCAATGAGCGATAGGAGGGGATTCGTCTCTCTCGGTATAGGAGGTTGATGTTGCGCTGTGTTCGATTGGCTATAACCGGAAATCCCTGGCCAGGGTTGCTGAGATTTACTGGTAAGTGTTACCTGTAGTTTCTCGAACTGTTATAGACCTCATATCGACACGACTTATCGAGCTATTGGGGTCTGACGTTTACCACCCCTAGGCAAGATATGCGACATATCAGACGACGAGACCGGACTGTACGATAGTGTTCCTGGTTGGATTCACTGGAGTGTGAGCGGGCTTGCTCGTCGATCTTCTGATCGCTCAATACCCGGGTGGCCGTTACGTTTAGCAGACTGCTTGCAGCTTGTGGGTGTTTGATATGATCATCACCTGCTGCCGGCGTATTGACGAGTCTTTAGAGTCCTACACAGAGGTTTCCTGGCTCAAGCGAAACGAAATAGGAGCGCATATGAGATATGTGCGGGACCGAGAATGATTCGTGTATGTGATACCGTATTCCTTTCTCGCGACGAATGTGTCGAATGGTTGTATGCAATATAACCTAGTTATCGAATCAAGGATTGATTCGATAAGCCGATACATTGTATACTAGTCGGTTGTGTGCGACATGACCGGATCATTGAATCAAGTGTTGATTTAATGATTTAATGCATAATTATATATATTGATATATTACTTTGCATTAACTAGTATCGGTTCATTTAAGATGGATTTTCTCACTCGAATGTGCACATTGTATATGTGATATATTTTGTGCACTTGATTGTATTATGTTTGATGATATAAGATTGCTAGGGTTTTGTGTAAAGAATTAATCCTTGGTTAAATAAATGGTTAGGGTTTTTAATTTATCCATTACTTATTTATTCATTCATTTATCTTTATAAATTTGGATTAAATGAAATGAGAAATGAAAAGATAATGGTTGCTTTCATTCATGATGCTTTTTGAAGCTTCATGCCACTTTGACCAAAGTGACCATTTTGTCTTCATCTCCTTAACCCTAACCATTCCTTTAACCTTGGTCAATTCTCTACACATAACTATAGTTAACATTATGATAAGAATTGATTTTTCTTTTCTATTGAATATTCTTATCATAATAATTATCTTCATCTTCTTCTTCTTCTTCACTTGAAGAAAACCTTTCTTCATCAATGGTGATTGATGAAAATGAGTGAGAAATCCAATTCTAAAGTGAACCCACTTCCTATTTCTTCATACTCTACCTCTTTCCAAGTAGTAGAGTGTGTTTTCTTCACAAGTTTCATCACTTGATGAAGTGGAAGCTTGATCTAGCGATGCCTCGACGTAGATCATCTTCGGCATCGTCGTCGATGACCTAGCCCGTCCATTCTCCGATGAAGCCGACGCTAGAGCCCGGGATCCAATTTGTACAGCGGAGAGGACTTCATCACGGAGCCGTGGAGGTGGAGGACCGGATCTACAAAGGTTGTATATCCGTACTCTTAGTTAAAGTAGTTAACTAGTTGCTTTTTCGCCTAAACATCTAGCCAACGATCCGTAGTCTAGGGTTTCTCGGCACCGTATTTTTGAAATTGGCATGGTTGATGCCTTGTGAGACCTTATTAGTGTGCCTAGGAACCCTACAGTGGTATCAGAGCCTAGCTAGAGCCTTAGGCGAAGTCTAGACGGAGTTAGAAGTCCGATCGAACCAAAACCTAACCCGGAAAACGGCTCTCTGGACTTTTTGTAAAATGTGGATTTTTGTAAATTAAAAATATGCAGAAAAATCAGCAGGCGATTTTATGGGTTACTGTAAAATTCGAGTCCATAATTCCATCATTCCGCCGCGGTTCCGCGGCACGAGCTTGGCTAGTGCGGCGGATCCGCGGCTGTTTTGTCGTATTGTTCATCGAATTTTGCACCATAATTAATAATTTTCAGTGCTTGTTTTCCTGGGAATATTTTAATATTTATTCCAGAGTTTTATTTTCTGGGTTGTATTGGGGACTCGGTCTATCGATCGGATTATCTAATTTTGTCTATGTGGCTTTCCGGATAAATTTTAGAATATGTTAAAAAGTTCGACCGGATATAAATACCCAATTTTTTCCCTGTCGGGAAATTTCCAAGTGTTGGATTTTTCCCTGGTTTAAAGATGTTCTAAGTAGTGCAAGTAACGCGATGGACCCTCTAGAAGACAACAAACCTTAACTCGATTATGTGACCGTCTTGAACTGCCCTTTGAACCTTCGGGTTTGGGGCAGTACGGCGTGCCACATGTGAGGCGTTGGCTTGACCCTTCTACGGCTGGACCGTTGGTACTGAGGCACGAACTGAATGTTTTTAGACTTGTTTCATGTGTTGATCTGTATCGGAAAAACTTGGGTGTTCGATTGTTCGATCGGAAAGTTTAACATTTTCTGTTTATCCGGAATGTGGTACAACAATTGGAATTCACAAAAGTTATGTGATAACTGAATGAATGTTATAAACATAGCAGTTTAGTCTCACTTGATCGGTTTCCACGGAATTTTGATGTGATCAAAAGTCCGTCGCAATCACGTAGTGTACGCAGATACTCGCCGATAAACTTAATAGACAGCCTCACTCCATAGCCCCGACCAAGTGACTGTAGGAGAACCCCGTCGCCGAAAGCATCCGTTCGGGTGCTCGCGGCAGCGGTATTCCGCCTTGGTGCACTTCGTCGACGGCGTCGGGGGTGCGGCCGCCTACTAAAGTTTGCGACGAGCATTCGATCAGGATGTCGGGAATCTTGTTGAATTGCCCGACTTGATATTGAAAAGAGTTTTCGATTTTGAGACTAAAATGCGAGGTTTATAAATGTTAAGCATGCGATGTCTAAGTAATTCATTTGGTCAGGCATGCGATGTCTGAGGTGGTTGCGGATTCCAACTGTTGTAGTTTTACACTTTCTTTTCTGTGACCGTAAGTGTAATATGTGATATCGCCGGTTTCGTTGCTATATGTCAACGACAATTGGGATGGACATATTTACTTACGTTGATGACATGTGATGTTATGTGTTGCTGGATATGTTATATTGGATCGTCGTGTTCGAATAGCCGGGGGTTTTTATGTGAGATGAGTGTTTTTCATTTTCATTCTTGTAAAAACTTGTATGTAATATTCTTTTATTGGGGCACTTCCAGGTAGCGGAAGTTGTCACCTTTTGTATATTATTTACTTTTCCGCACTAGGATAGATCCAAGGAGGGGAGCACAAGTAACCGGGTTCTGGAGTCCAGTGGGAGACCAACTCGAGGAGTCGAGTCCGGGTCTCCTAACTCCAGAATTGGTAGGGTTGCTTGCCGCTCTCGTAGGGGTCTAGGGGTGTGGGTTTGGCTATTCATCGCGACCGTGGAATCCGTGTTTTATACTGGCTCGTATTGAAAACACGGGCGTCCTAGTATATCCAATATTTCATATGATTCTTCTGCTGCGATATCTGTGATGTGATCATGTGATGTTCTGTGATAGATACAGTATATAGTATATATGATATATTATATAGATGTTGCTTATGTTTTACACCCGCGCTAGCCCTGCCCTGCTCTGCCGTTAGTTACCTAACCTAACGGTGCACGAGGGGACATCGAGGCGAATGCGGATGGCATAAGTGTACGTCGTATTTATCTGTGATGTTTAGGTACTTAAATGATGGGACTTCATTAATGTGATTAATGAAAGAAAAGAAACCTAAGATGTTGTGGAATCGAATTTCAAAATATAACAGGTAGCTACAGTTCTTGCTTTGCACAGCGGTATATGTGATATATCCTGCACCTTATTCGATAAGGAAAGGACCGAGATCCCTTCACCGGGAGTGACTCATTTAGCAATAACTGGCAGATGCTACACACTCGGTTTGTCTTTTGATTGCTTTTAAGTGTTTTTGCTTTGGACAGTGATATATATGATATATCCCGCACCTCATTCGACGAGGAAAGGGCCGACGATCCCTTCACCGGGAGTGACCCCTTTAGCAAAACTAGAAAAGCCTCAAAATCACTCCATTTCTAAACTTCATTTGATTCTACAACGATATCAAGTTCATTACGCAATAGGTTTTCAGAAAAACCTGTCGTAGCCCTCCGTCATTTCAGATAAAGACTAGTTAGTATTCGTGCTACGTTTGTTGACCTTAGCCAAGGCGTGGTGTACGGTAGCTAATTAGTATTTATCTGCTAAAACATGAGATGTGATTGAGTTAAGGTTGTCGTGCGACTTTGTTGACCTTAGCCAAGGGTCGTACGGGTGGGTTTAATTCAATCAGGAAATGACGGGTTGGACTTAACTAGCGCTTATGATTTGTTGACCTTAGCCAAGGTCATAAGTTGCTAGGGGTAAAAACATTATCGGGAATTTCAAGTGTTGAAATTTGCAATGAGATTGCATACCTTCTATGAGATAGTTGGATCCCGATACCCACTGCGAGTAAGAGTTACTCCTGAGAGAGTTTTACACATTACAATTAGCCGATCAAGTAGGTGTCTAGAAAGGTGTTAACGGGGTTACGCCTCTGGGAAAACGAGGTTTACATTAATTAGGTTCGTGCGAAAGCACGGGGGACCTCCCTCAAAGTACCGACACTGGCCTGGCTGAAAGATTGGCGAACTTGTAGTGTGTAATTAATCCCGGCTAGTTTTTCCTTTTAGGGTTTGAAGGAAGATTTGATAAAAAGCAGTGGGAGCCATCCTGATTAGATAAAATAATAACCAATCTATTCTTGCAAGAGCGCACGTTGAGTGTTTTCTTCTCTCTCTCTCCAGGTAGCGACCATATCACGCCTTAATCAAGATAATAATACGGATGTATTGACCGAACCCGCTTGTTATACTGAGCTGGGGAACGTTGGTCCCGCTCCATCTTATAATTGTTATAAGATCGAGCAGGAAATTGGGGATTACCAGAATTCCCGTGCCGCCCAAACGAAGAGAGTGCATGCTGATGCATCATCTTCGGGTGTGTTCATTACAAAGAACTGTTTCTCAGTATCCTCCGCATCCTGGGTATATGATACCGGATCAGGATCCCAGATATGTAATCTGTTACATAGGGCTACAAAAGGGTAGAAAAACTGAGAACGGGTGATAAGTTTCATGAGACAGAAAACGGGGCAAGTGTTGCAGCCAGGTCTGTTGGTCACTGTCACCCTGTATTACCTGAATACATTGATTCTGAACAAATGTTATTAGATACCGAACCTGATATACAAAATCATATCAGTTTCTTTATTAGTAAAGAAATGATAAAATTTTGTATTGTTGGATAATGTTTTGAACATTTCCTATATCAAAAGTTGATCGGTTCAGGCACGTTATCTAAAAGCGTTGATGTTCTAAATCAAACTACAGTTCTTAGTATACAGAACACACACAAGAGGAAGAGTTCAGAAATGAACGATTCCTTCTTGAGGTATTGTAGGCTAGGTCATATCAATGCGACCCGACTAGCTAAAGTTACATTTGGATGCATATTTAAATCAGTTTAAATTTACATCTTATGAAACTTGCCAGTCATGTCACAAAGATAAAATGACCATAGCCCTGTTTATTGGAAACAGAGAAAGAGTTAGTGAACTCTTGGGATGATACATGTTGATGTATGTAGGTCTCCAGTCTACACATACCAAGACCGGTCCTTTGTACTTCATTACATTCTCTGATGATCTCTCAAGATTCAGTCATATGTTCCTGTTGAAACATGAGTCCGAACCTTTTGAGATATTCACAGAACATAAGTTAGAAGTAGAGAACCAAAATAAGGGTATAATTATTATGTCCTTTAATGTGATCGAGGAGGAGAATACTTGAGCACGGAAATCCTGGACTATTCTAAAGGAGAATGAGATTCTCTTTCAGCATTACTCCCCTGTATACACCATAGCACGATGGTATATCGGGGCGGAGCAATCATACCCTATATGATAAGGTGTGCTCTATGATGAGTACTACTGAGTTACCTATTTCCTTTTGGGAGTTATGCGCTTGAGAAGCTGCATACCTATTGAATAGGGTTCCAATCAAATCAGTTGCCTACCGCTTCATATGTGATATGGAATGGGAAGAGCCCATGTCTTAAGTTAGTTAAAATTTGGGGTTGTCCGGCCTATGTCTAAAAGCAAAATCCGGACACGCTCGAGGCAAGGTCTTTTAAGTAGAACCGGAAAGGTTCCAGCTATACAAACTGCAGCTGATGATTTGATAGAACCAAAGGATTCAGTAGATTCCAACGAACCTCAGCCTCTTCGCCGATCTAGTAGGGTTCCTCACCCACCTGAGAAATACTTCTGTTTCTCTATGACAGTGAGAGCGAGGATTGCATCATGAGATGATGACCCAACTAGCTTCGAGCTGGCCATTAGGAGTAAGACTCTGTAAGAATGGCTGGATGCTTAGAGATCTGAGATGGAATCCTTATACACCAACAAAGTATGGACTTTAGTTGCTATATCTGAAGGGTTAAATCCCCATCAGGAGCAAGTATATCTTGAGAAGATTACTTGGTGTACATGGAAAAGTTGAGACTTTCAAAGCTAGACTTGTTAAAGGTTTTCGTCATCGACCAGGCGTGGATAATGATGAAACCTTTTCCAGTGGCTATGCTTAAGTCCATCCAGATCCTACTTGCCACGGCTACATACCATGACTACGATATCTGGCGGTTGGGTGTCATGACAGCTCTTCTAAAATGATGATTTAGAAGAGAGCGTCTATAAGTACACAGCCAGAGGGCTTCGTAGACAGTGGGAGCAGCGGAAACGTGAGCACGATGCTTTATCTAATAAAGCAGGCATCGCGAAGTTGGAACATCTGTTTTGATGGATTAGTCAAAGAGTTTGACATCATCAAAATGGTAGATGAACCTTGTATAAACAAAAAGGTAGTAGGGAGTATGGTGACGATCCTCGTAGAGTACGTGGATGACATACTCTTGATAGGGAAAGAGTTTCCTATGCTATGATCGGTCAATCTCCGCTTATCACAAGGATTCTCCAGATAGGATCAATGTGATACCTCCTCCATCCTGAGTTTTCATCTATGAGATAGATGTTATTTGGGTGTTAGTATACTCACTAGTTGTAGTGAGATGGTATCAATCGATCCTGGGGAGAATCACTGGAAGTGTTCCAGGGTGATAAAGACGACTGAATGTCAGTCGCAGGCATTGTCTTTACCCTCAGTAAAGAGACGGTATGTTGGAAGAGTTCCAAGCTAGATACCGTGGCATACTAGACGATAAAGGCTGGATACATCGCTACTTAAGATGCTACCAAAGAGGCTGTTTGGATGTATATTAGTTCATGAGATGAACTTAGTTCCTACCATTGTGTGACAATGGAGTTGTGGCTTATGCCAGGAACCCCCGTCCCATCAGTGATCCAGACATATTCTAAGGCAATATCACCTGATCATGGAGATGGTTGATCTCTAAGGGATCGAGGTTAAGAGAGTAGACTCAGAGGACAACACGGCGGATCCACTCACGAAGGCCTATTCCCAGAGAGAGACTTTTATGGGATGGTTGAGTATGAGATACTACAACCACTGCTACAGATGGCCCTAGTGCAAGTGGGAGATTGTTAGTTATATGTATGCCCTAGAGGCCATTACTGTACATAGGATGTATATTGTAGTGGATGCTGGGACATATATAGGGAGGATTTTCTTGCTCGACATGATAGTATGCTATCTGGTTACTCTTTACCTTAACGTGTACTCAGATTGTCTCTCTATTACATGTTGGTAAAGCCCTTAAGATGTGTACTCGACTACCTGGACTATGATGCGGATCATACTAGTGGGGACATGGTAGTCCATAAGTACATCCTTCAAAGTCCCTAGTCGTGGGTGTATCGAGACGGGGCATCGATATACCAGAGTAGACTAGCGTGTACCTTCTCGACCCATACAGATGGGCGATGGATGATCCCATATCCATCGGTGTTTGACATCAGAGATGATATACGGGTGCTCAGTAGAGACTGGGTACACTGGACGGACTCGCCGAGAACTCCCAGATGGTATTATACCTCACGTCAGATGGCAGTTCTCTGGTGACACTGGTACATAGTAGTCTGTTGACCCGAGATCGTCATAGAGTCTTGTGTGGTTCCCACTGTGCTTTGATTTCCACCTTACCACGTCCAAGAGGGCGTGCAAAACGGTGGTTTTTGGGTACAGTCCCGAGTCACATGGAGGCAATGAGCAATAGGAGGGGATTCGTCTCTCCCGGTATAGGGGGTTGATGTTGTGCTGTGTTCGATTGGCTATAACCGGAAATCCCTGGCCAGGGTTGCTGAGATTTACTGGTAAGTGTTACCAGTAGTTTCTCGAACTGTTATAGACCTCATATCAACATGACTTATCGAGCTATTGGGGTCTGACGTTTACCACCCCTAGGCAAGATATGCGACATATCAGACGACGAGACCGGACTGTACGGTAGTGTTGCTGGTTGGATTCACTGGAGTGTGAGCGGGCTTGCTCGTTGATCTTCTGATCGCTCAATACCCGGGTGGCCGTTACGTTTAGCAGACCGCTTGCGGCTTGTGGGTGTTTGATATGATCATCACCTGCTGCCGGCGTATTGACGAGTCTTTAGAGTCCTACACAGAGGTTTCCTGGCTCAAGCGAAACGAAATAGGAGCGCATATGAGATATGTGCGGGACCGAGAATGATTCGTGTATGTGATACCGTATTCCTTTCTCACGACGAATGTGTCGAATGGTTGTATGCGATATAACCTAGTTATCGAATCAAGGATTGATTCGATAAGCCGATACATTGTATACTAGTCGGTTGTGTGCGACATGACCGGATCATTGAATCAAGTGTTGATTTAATGATTTAATGCATAATTATATATATTGATATATTACTTTGCATTAACTAGTATCGATTCATTTAAGATGGATTTTCTCACTCGAATGTGCACATTGTATATGTGATATATTTTGTGCACTTGATTGTATCATGTTTGATGATATAAGATTGCTAGGGTTTTGTGTAAAGAATTAATCCTTGGTTAAATAAATGGTTAGGGTTTTTAATTTATCCATTACTTATTTATTCATTCATTTATCTTTATAAATTTGGATTAAAAGAAATGAGAAATGAAAAGATAATGGTTGCTTTCATTCATGATGCTTCTTGAAGCTTCATGCCACTTTGACCAAAGTGACCATTTTGTCTTCATCTCCTTAACCCTAACCATTCCTTTAACCTTGGTCAATTCTCTACACATAACTATAGTTAACATTATGATAAGAATTGATTTTTCTTTTCTATTGAATATTCTTATCATAATAATTATCTTCATCTTCTTCTTCTTCTTCACTTGAAGAAAACCTTTCTTCATCAATGGTGATTGATGAAAATGAGTGAGAAATCCAATTCTAAAGTGAACCCACTTCCTATTTCTTCATCATCTACCTCTTGCCAAGTAGTAGAGTGTGTTTTCTTCACAAGTTTCATCACTTGATGAAGTGGGAGATTGATCTAGCGATGCCTCGACGTAGATCATCTTCGGCATCGTCTTCGATGACCTAGCCCGTCCATTCTCCGATGAAGCCGACGCTAGAGCCCGGGATCCGATTTGTACAGCGGAGAGGACTTCATCACGGAGCCGTGGAGGTGGAGGACCGGATCTACAAAGGTTGTATATCCGTACTCTTAGTTAAAGTAGTTAACTAGTTGCTTTTTCGCCTAAACATCTAGCCAACGATCCGTAGTCTAGGGTTTCTCGGCACCGTATTTTTGAAATTGGCATGGTTGATGCCTTGTGAGACCTCATTAGTGTGCCTAGGAACCCTACACCTTTGGTACACATAATCTGCTGCCGTATCTCAAAGATCCGTCTTCATGGATGATGAAATCTGTTCTGAGTCCATTCTCCACTTGTTCTCTGATCTTTTGCAACTTAGCATCGCTGGCTTGAGCTGCTTTGATCTGATTGACAATAGTTGATTGAACTTGTAGATTCATCAAATTTGAAACATCACCTGGCATGACTAGTTCAATCTCCATCTGATGTAGGTCTTGCTGAAGCTTCCACTGGACGGTGAGATTCATTGCTAATGGTTGGCGACTAAGAGCATCAGGCACTACATTCACCTTCCCTGGATGATATTGCAAGTTGATGTCAAAGTCCGCCATGAGTTCTAACCATCTTCTCTGCCGCATATTCAACTCCTTCTGAGTAAACACGTACTTCAGACTTTTATGATCTGTGTAGATGTTCACTCGTTCACCAAGTAAGTAGTGGCGCCAAATTTTGAGAGCAAAAATAACGGCTGCCAACTCTAGATCATGCGTCGGATAATTGCGCTCATGAGTCTTCAGTTGTCTTGAAGCATAAGCCACAACCTTACCGTGCTGATGTAGAACACATCCTAGTCCCTTACCGGATGCATCACAATGCACCTCGAATCCTCCAGATTGATCAGGTATGACGAGAATAGGTGCAGATGTCAGTCTTGACTTGAGTTCTACGACAACTTGCTCGCATGCTTCTGACCACACAAATTCTTCATCTTTTCTTGTGAGCTTGGTCAGGGGTGCTGCTATCTTCGAAAAGCCTTCAATGAATCTTCTGTAATATCCAGCTAAGCCCAAGAAACTCCGAATATCCTTCACTGATTTTGGTGTAGGCCATTCGCTGACTGCTGAAACCTTTGCTGGATCTACAGAAATCCCTTCTCCTGATACGATGTGTTCAAGAAAACCAACTTGTTTTGGCCAAAACTTGCACTTGTTGTACTTGGCATAAAGCTTATGTTGTCGAAGTGTTTCCAGGACAATTCGTAAGTGCTCCGCATGCTCCTTCCGATTCTTAGAATATACCAGGATGTCGTCGATGAAGATGACAACGAACCTGTCTAAATACTCCCGGAAAACTTGGTTCATAAGGTTCATGAAGATTGCTGGTGCATTGGTCACTCCAAATGGCATTACTAGAAATTCGTAATGTCCATAGCGAGTTCTGAAAGCTGTTTTGTGAATATCAGCTTCCTTGACCTTCACTTGATGATAACCTGAACGAAGATCTAGTTTAGAGAAGACACAAGATCCACTTAGTTGATCGAACAAATCGTCGATGCGCGGGAGAGGATACTTGTTCTTTATAGTAACTTCTTTCAAGGCCCTATAGTCGATGCACATTCTGTATGAACCTTCCTCCTTCTTCACCAATAGTACAGGTGCTCCCCAACTTGAAGTGCTGGGACGAATCCATCCTTTCTCCAGTAATTCGTCCAACTGTGTTCGAACTTCTTTCAAACCTTCTGGACTTAGTCTATACGGTGCTTTGATCACTGGTTGTGCTCCTGGTACTAAGTCAATACTGAATTCAAGAGCTCGATCGGGAGGCAAACCTGATATATCGTCAGGGAATACGTCGTCGAACTCTCGAACTACCTCCGGTCTTGATTCTTCCTCTGCATGAGCTGCTGCAACTACTGCTTCCTTTGGCTTCGCTTTGTAAGTACTTGGCTCCAATGTACGATCTCCACTCTTGAAATAGAAGACCGGATGATCTGGAATCTCAAATACTACCCTCCTTTGACGACAGTCGATGGTAGCATAAAAGGTTCCAAGCCAGTCCATTCCTAGAACCACATCGAAGTTTGGTATGTCCAGTACTTTGAAGTCGGCGTAAAACTCTCGACTGCAGACGATGACTGGACGCATGCTATATCCCATAGTTGCCTTTAGAACACCATTTCCAGAACTGACGTTCCAGCTGGATACAAGCGGTGAGACTGGAATCGCATGGGTTCGGACAAACCGTTGCGACATAAAGCAGTGGGATGCCCCAGTATCAAACAGTGCAAGTGCAGGTAGTGAAGCTACTAGGATTGTACCTAAGGTATATGGGATAGGTTCAGGTATAGGGAAAGTGTGTAGGTAACCAAACTAAAAGATAAGTTTGAGAAGGAAATTTACCAGTAATGACTTGGCCAGTGGCCTCAGCTTCTTCCACAGACATCATGAAAATCTGGCGCTTCGGCACATTCCTCCTGGCCTGAGGAGCATTCCTCTGAACGTTCCTTTGAGCTTGATGGAACTGTCGAGGAGGTGGTGCAGCTTGTGGTCCCCTAGGTGGTGCAGGCAGTGCAAGTCTGGGAGCAGGTGCCGGAAGAGCTGGTCGCTGCTGATAAGTATTTGCTGGCCTGGGTGCAGCAACTGAGTTCTGCCTTTGGGGACAAGATCCAATATCATGAGTGGCTGAACCGCAGATTAAGCAGAGGCGGTTGGCTCGACGGTAGTCCTTCATCATATGTCCAGTTCTCTTGCAGTAAGTGCAAAAGGCTGGGCTAGGACGATGAGTTGGTACTCCGGGTCGCCTCGGCACGAAAGATGGTCTGGACGTGGCTCCACCTGCCATCTAGTTGGCAGGGCGTTTGACTCCTGCAGACTGAGGTCTGCCCCTCTCTTTTATGACTGCCTCATAACTGCGGGCAGCTTCTAGGGCTTCCTCATGAGTCAAAAACTTTCCTGTGGCTAGAGCAGCCTTGATCTCTGTGTCCAAACCTTGCTGAAAACGACGGGCTCTGATCTCGTCCGTCAGTATCAGGTGTGCCGCGAATCTGTTTAAAAATTGTGTTAGCTGTGTAATATGTGATATTTCAAAAATTGAACTATTGTGACATATCTTACCGGCTCAACATAGTGAACTCAGCATCGTATTCATCTACCGATTTCTCCCACATTGATCCTTGCTGTAGATGAATAAACTGCTGCTCCATAGCGAACCTGGCAGTCACTGGGAAATATTTCGCGTCAAACTTCTCGCGAAATGTCTTCCATTCAATCGGCTGCGCTAGACGGGTTTCTTCCGCCTTCCACCAATTTCGAGCATTATCCGTGAGCTGTAGCTTCGCTACACGGACCCAAGCGTTATCTGGCACTTGAGCTGCTGCCAGATCGTCTTCGATGCTTTGTGCCCATTCTTCTGCTTCGAGAGGGCTTCCTTTACCATAGAACTGCTTTGGGTGCAAAGCCCGGAATTGTTTTACTCCGGGTGCATCGTTATCAGGACGGCTCAAAAGTTGTTGCTGTCCCTCGAGAAGACTACGGATCGCATCAAATAACATCATCTGCTCAGTGGGTGGTGCCGGAATAACAGGTGTGAGAGGTAGTGCTGGAGGGGTGTTGTTGACGTTAGTGCTGGTGTTGTTCGGGGAATCCATAATCCTGAAGAAAAATTTGGATTAGGACAGAATCAAATACATGAAATGATAAGATTCAAGGAATAGAGATTTGCAAGTTTCAAAGAACATGAATTGTAAAGAATGTTTTAGTTGCTGGTTCTTGTGTTATATTGCTTAGGTTGTTCACGCAGACCAGAACTGCATGACAGGGATTCATACAGCTCTGACCTGCATGGGCCACCAACAAAACCTGTCACGCCCCGCTTCCCAGTGTACGGCGAAATGGACGTGACGAGACTCGCTACGTATATACTCAGAAGTATATACGCTAAGCGTAACTAAGCAATATAAAGTAAATCACAAGAGACGAATAATATGGAAATAACAGCAACCTTTATTAATAACATTCTTTTTACAATGCAGGAAAAGGAAAATACAACTGGAATGAAAAAAACAATGCCTAAACAGTGGCATAACAGGAAATGAAATAAACTGGAAGAACAAGGTACAATTATCTAGAGCTCTGGGTCTGCCTGGAATTGCTCCAAATCTTCACCGGTGGGCTCGATCTCAACTTGGTCCAACGCACCTGACGACATTCAAAGAAGAAAGAGATAGAATGTCGTCAGCAAACAGGTCGCTCGGTAAGTCCCAAAAGAATAAGAAGAATGAGAATGATAGAGTAACAGTATTTTCTAAAGTATTATAATGTTGAATATTATGGAACATTGTGTAACGCTGTTGTTTGTAGCTTGGTACAGAAGAATGCCAGTGTATACGAGGGGGATCTCTATATGCTAGAGATCAGGGCAAATGGAAAGTACAAGGAACCGTTATGCCACGGTACAACAGCAACAGGATTCAGGTTAGGTGTCTTAATCTGACCACCTCGTGCCACCTTTAACATCTTCCGTACCAATCTACCCCTTAAACCCCGTAATGTTTTAACAGTATTGTAGTATTGGAATATGTAAGTTGGTTGACTGACCAAAACCATGATATCAGTAGACATGTTGCAACTGTATAATCAGGTAAATGGAATATCAGGATAATGGATAAATATCCATGGTTTGATTCAGTCAAAAAGGAATATATTGTTAACTGGGTTCATGGATTCATGTATTCAAATTGTATTGGAATATAAAAGCATATAGATTGACTTGAATCATATTCGAGTCAAGAATAGTCAGACTCTAACCCGAGTTAGACTAAAAGAAAAGAATTTGAAGTTCAATATTAGCTAGGGGCCTTATTGTAATTTGTGAAACTTGAGGGGGTTTTATGTAAAAATACTTTTGTATAGTTTTCAAAATACACCTCAAGTATTTAATTTTCGTCTTTAATTGTTATAATGAATGTGAATTTTATTTGTGTTATTCTAGTGAATATATCCTAATAAAAGTATTATTTGTTTTATCTGAAGTTCATGGTATTTTAGTGTAACTTTTAATCTTGTAATTTTTAGAAAAATGTGGAAACTTTATATTAGGATAAAATAGGTGTTAAAATGATAATTATATATATATTAACACATGAATAATTTTTAAATGAGTATTTTATCTTTAAAAATCTCATTTTCTTTAAATATCGTATTTTAAACCTTTCGAGACCGAATGCTCCTTGCGGAGGTCTGAATCTCGCACTACTAACCTGCGGGTGCACGATGAACCGTACTTTCCCTAACAGGTTCCCCAAAAGTGGGTTGTAGCGGCGCTTTGCTTAGGTTTATAAATACTTTTCATTTGGGAAAACGGTTTTATTAATATAGGGTATTTATTTGCAAAAAGTATAGTTTTCCGTATTTTTAGTTATTAGGGTTTCTTAAACCAACTAGCCGATTTCTAAGGTCTAAACGATGAGTCATTAGAAGCCTCAAATCGCCACTTCACCATCAATTGCGGCCAGGTAAGTACAAGTGAGGAGGGAGGGATCCGCTCACGAATCGTGAAACGGGCCTTTTAAAGTTACCCAAGCTCACTTGCCTAGCCTAGACACCACAAGACAGTTTAGATAAACGATCGATGTCCATGACCAATCGTGTTTTCATTTTATTAAAATATTTTTTCTAAAAAGTTTACAACTTAAAACTTTGAATAAAAGTTATAAAGATTATGGTATTTTAGTGAAAAAGTCCTGTAATTCAGTATTCTGTATTTTGACATTTATCAATTAGGGTTATATTGAGTTTGTGTAGGGGTAGGTCATTACCCCGTGACTTATATTAAGTTTTGGTGAAGTTTAAAGGTAAAACATGCTATGTTAAACTTAAAGGTATTATAGCGCAAGAATACGGTATTCGGAAACGTTATCATTTTATATGTGAAATTTCATTCAAAATGGGTTCTACAAGTTTAGTGATCAAGATAAACCTATTTAGGAGTGAGGGAATTAATTAAACTAAGAAAAATGAACTTCATGGTATTTTTATGAAAAGAATACGGTTTTGCAAAGAAGTTATCATTTCATGTGAAAAAGTTTGATTAAATTGGTTTATGGGTGATTAATAGTCAACAAGCATATGGGTAGATAATATGTATTAGGTGAGAAGTGGAAATTTAGAGAAAAACCGAATCGGAAATCGGTTTATCCGATTTCCGTCGGGTTCCAAAAAGTCGTATTTTTACATTACCGAAAAGAGAGATAGAAGAAGGTGGGACTTACGGTTTGGACAAGCTAAGGAAGCTAAGGGATGTGGTGATTGTCGATTCGTCGAAAACGTCGCGAAGGTTCTGATCCGGTCGCCGGAATCCGTCGTCGATTTCGGCAGCGCTTCGCTTCTCGCTCTTCGTACCGAGTTCTCGAGAATTTGAGAGAGTGGACTTAGAGTTGTGAGGGGAAAAGGTAGAGGATAGGGGTCTTTATATAGGGCTAGGCTAGGGTTAGGGTTTGGATTAAAAAATATTTAAACAATATATAAAAAAACATTAAAAATTCATTAAAAATCATTAAACCTAGGAGTAAAAGGGATTTATTGGCCAAATCAAAACCGATCCAGGTATAATAAGTGTGTAAGAGGGTTGACCAAGTCAAGAGCCAACTTTTCTCAGTTGGTGACTCGGCCGTCCGGCCAAGTCCAGCCGGCGGCGCCGGACCGAGTCGGCCGAGTAGCCGGCCGGCGGCGCTGAGTCGGGCCGATTCAAGGGTCCAATGGCTGGGGGTTTTCCTGAGGAACAACTTGGTATTTTTACTTTTTGTTGTCCAGTACATATTTTGGGAGTTATGGCCTTTTTACCGTTGACTTCCAAAAAAAATAAAACAAAATAAATACAAAAATAATGTGGGGCATGGGATTTGAACTCTGGTGGCTTGGTTCAGCAGTGCAAGGTATTACCAATGAGCTACAAGCTCCTTCTTGTAATTATTGTAAGGAATTAGATACTTAAATTGTTTCCAGCAACATTAATACTCCAAGTATACACTATATCTAAAGCAATTTTTTTTGGTATACAAAATTGGAGTTGTTACAGGAGCTTCGGGTGGATCGTCGTGGACTAAGAAGATCTCAAGCGAATCTTTTTCCAACTCTCAAGTAGCCAAGGAGTCTAGCGTAGGGAGCTACAAAGGTTGTACTCTCAAAACCCTAGCTTTTTCTACTTGTGATGATGTACATGTAATGAAACCCTAAATTTCTAGTGATGATTCTTTGTATGTTCACTTAGCATCTTAAAAATTTGATTTTGAGACATGTGATGCTTCCAAACCCTTCATGAGGTGCTAGGTAAACCTAACATTAACCTCATACCAAGTTAAGCTTGTTTGGATATAATATCGATCCTGGAGTTCAAGTCGGTGTTGCAAGCTTTGAAAAATCATTTTTTATATATTTCGCCTCCCTGCGAACACATGGGGTGCGCGACATTGACTTACAGTGGTATCAGAGCCTAACTAAACCTTAGCTAACTGTTTAGACAATGTGTAAAACTACGAAACCGAAATAACTCCGAAACATCGAAATCTAAACCAAAGTTTCTATCAATTTTTCCGAGCCTCAAATTTTTTTTATACAATTGCAGAGTGCTCTACTTCTTGTGAGATGAACACACACCAAAAACGATGCATTTTCACCTGATTTGGACCGGCCACATTAGCAAAAAAACCGGCACCACCTTTTTAGTTGTTGTGAAATTCTTTGAATTTTGGTCTGTGTTCTAATTGCTTGGATCTAAGGTCTCAGGTGTTGTTTGTTTTTGCCAATTTTGGATATAATGTTATCTTTTTACTTTGGCAATATGAAGTGTTTCGAAGTCATAGTTTTAACGTCATTTAAAGTTTTAAATTGTGATATATGTGTTTGGAAACGTCGACTAATTGCTATACGTCGATTAGTCAGGGTTGTTTATATCTGTGCTGTTGTTCTTTTGGTTTGTGTATATGAACTTATTGGATCGTCGTGGATGAATAGCCGTAGATGTGAGATGAGGGTTTTTCATTCTTTCATTCGATGCAATTTGTAAAGTGATGTAATATTCTTTTGCGGGGCACATCCAGGTTGAGCTTGTAGCCACCGTTGTATTATTTCTTTTACTATGTATTATTTCTTTTACTATTTTCTGCTTCTAAGTTAGACCCAAGGTGGGGTGCACAAACTACCGGATACTTTGAAGTGCCGAGTAGCCTACTCATTTTACTGAGGCAGGTTGCTTCGCTTCAGGTATTTGGCGGGTAGTTTGCCGTACCCGTAGGGGTCTGGGGTGGGGTTTGGCTATTCATCACGACCGTGGAATCCGTCTTTCGTTACAGGCTTAAACGAAATGCGGAATTCCTAATATATCCAATATGTTCATATATGATCTGGAATGCCTATTATTGCGTCAGACGAATGTTTATTATATATATGCTATATAGTAGACGTTGCTTATGTTTTTCATCCGCGCTAGTCCAGCCCCCGCTCTGGCGTTAGTTAAGTAACCTGACGGTATTAGACGGGGCCTAGTGGCGAATGCGGATGGCATAAGCGGGCATGGTATTTTCTTCTTTTTCTGTGACGATAGGTGTAAATGATGGGACTGCATTATTAATCCAAAGCAAATAAACCAAAGTTGAATCCTTAGAACAAATTTTAAAAACCACTCGGTTATTTTAAACAGGAGACTTTTAAATGCGGAGCTTAAACCACTCCTTTTAAAAGCTATCATGTTCCTTCGATTATATCAAGTTCACTACGTTCACGGTTTCTCCAAAACCATTCATAGCCCTCCGTGATTTCAGTTGAATATTCATTAGTATTCAAGCTATGTATTTCGACCTTCGCCAAGGCATAGTGTTTGTTAGCTGCTGAATATTCATTTGTAGCAAACATAGATGTGTTGGTTTGGGACAGTAATACTACTATCTTGGCCTTCGTCAAGGGTATGTACGGATGGATTCAAATTAACCTGGACAATGACGGGTAGAATTTGACATGCGACTTATGATATGTTGGCCTTCGTCAAGGTCATAAGAGCATGGGGCAAAAATCCACATCGGGAGTTTCTAAAGAAACTGAAATTTGCTAGTGCTGCATACCATTTGGAGTGTGATAATGTTGGTAGGATTCCTTTAGGATTATCACACAATGATATTTAGATCCCGATCCTACTGTGAGTATCCGCTACTCCTCGGGAGATTTTTCACTTAACGATCAATACTATAAACCAAGTAGGTCTTTAGAACGGTGTTAGCGGGGCTACGCCTCCACGGAAAAGAGGTTATTTAATTTAGGAACTTCGCAAAAGCGACGTAAAACCTCTCTCGAAGTACCGACACTATCCTGGCTGAAAGGTTAAGCAAGTATTGTACGGTGAGATTAATCCTGACTAATTCTTCTTTTATGGTTTGAGGAAGGGTTCGAGAAACAGTGGGAGCCATCCTGTTTAGATAAATTAAAAAGCAATCTAAACTTGCAGGAGTATCATGCTGAATGTTTTCTTCTCTCTCTCCTAATTGCAGCGACTGGGTGACCAGATTAGATTATAATTAGATAATAAAACGACCGAGTTATACTATATTGACTGGCAATGGTTTGTCCAGATGTTTATTACCTATGACAAGCCAGAAAACCTCATTACTACTCAAGCCCCGCTGTCCCAGGTCCAGTTTCCACCGTCACGGATGTTAATATCCATAAGACAAGGGAAAAAGACTGTGCGAATGCCAAGTACCTCGTGTTGACCTCAGTTGATGGTATATACCAGAGGCAGCACGAGAAGATGGACTTAGTTTCCATATTCCTCAAAAACAAAGATTTATATGGAGAGCAATCTCGTATCGCAAGATATGAGACCTCGATGGAATTGCTTCAAGCGAGCTTGGCTGTCGGGTCATCTGTAGGGGACCACTTCTCTACAATGATCAGCTATATTAAACATCTCACAAACCTGGAGACTACGTTGGAGAACGAGTCATAGGCTGACTTGATTATACAGTCTCTACCTTCTACTTGTGCCCATAGGAAGAAAGTTATGCTTCCAGGAAAGGGAACCCTAAAGGAAACCCGGGAGACACCCGCTCTGCTTATTGGAAAATCTTCCTCTTCTGGATCCAAGGCGAAAACCAAGGGTAAGAAGAAGAAGACCTCCACAAAGCCGATAGGCGATGTCAGTAAGGTAGATGAAAAGGACAAGGCAAAAGTTTCGGGTTAACAGTAGGGAAGGAGGGATGTTCCTATTATCACGGGAAAGGGCATTGGTAGAAGGGATGCGGGGCTTGGAAAGCCAGAATCCAGGATCAGAAGCACGTTGTGAATTCGACTTCGGGTGTGTTTGTGATTGAAAACAGTCTGTCAATTAACTCAACTTCCTGGGTACAAGATACCGAATCAGGATCTCATATCTGTAATTTATTACAGGCTTTGAGAAACATAGAGTTATCAGGGCAGGTGATATGACTCTCAGGGTTGCTAATGGAATGATCGTGGACGCTGTATCCGTCGGGTATATCATCTAGAATTGACAAGTGGGCAGATATTGATTCTACGTAACTGTTTATGTGTACCTAGTCTAGTTTGTAAGCGATATGATCCACATCCACCTAAAAAGTTTGACTGGGTCGGGTACACTAGAGAACATTATATACGTGTTAAATCAAGCTCAGGTTTTCAACGTCCAAAACACACTTAAAAGAAAGTCTCCAGAATTAAATAAGGCTTTCTTATGGCATTGTAGACCAGGTCACATCAATGAAACAAGATTGTCGAAGTTACATAGAGAGGGATATTTGGATCCGTTCGAATATCATTCTTATGCAACTTGTCAATCTTGTCTCATAGGAAAGATGACAAAGACTCCGTTCTCTGGACACGGAGTAAGAGCGAACGAGCTCTTAGGACTCATACACAGTGACATGTATGGTCCAATATCTATAGATGCACGAAGTGGTTATTCCTACTTCATTACTTTTTTGGTTGATTTCTCTGGGTAAGGACATGTCTTCTTATTGAAGCATAAATCCGAGACCTTTGAGAAATTCCGGGAATATAAGAATGAAGTGGAAAAAACAAACAGGCAAAAGCATCAAGACACTGAAATCTGATCGATGTGGTTAATACTTAATTGCCGAGTTCTTTGATTACCCAAAAAAGAATGGAATTCTCTCTCAGCTTACTCATCCATACACAACACAACAGTGTATCGGAAAGGCGCAACAGAACCCTATTGGATATGGTTCGTTCTATTATGAGTAATGTTGAGTTACCGCGATCCTTTTGAAGTTATGCACTAGAATCAGCTGCATATCTTTTGAATAAGGTTCCTACCAAGACTGTGCCTACCACACCATATCAAATGTGGAGTGGGAAGAAACCTTATCTTCAGTATCTGATGATATAGGGATGTCCAGCTTTTGTCAAAAAGCAGTATGCGGACAAGATCGAGACACGCTCACCACTACTACAAATAAGGGTTGCCCCTACGGATTTATCGGTAGGGGCAACCCACTGCCCCTACGGATATGTGCGTAGGGGCGAAAAAAGACCCCGTAGGTGCAAAGGCCGCAGGTGCAAGTTGAGGCCCTGAACTTGCCCCTACGGGCAAATTCTTACCCCTACGGATATATCTGTAGGTGTTATAGCCCCTACGGAGTACTCCGTAGGGGTAATCAAATCATATATGTATTTTTTTTTGAATATATTGTATATACCTACGGATAAATCCGTAGGTCTTTGTTCTACCCCTATGGATACCTCCGTAGGGGATAAAAAGTGGCCCCTACGGATATGTCCGTAGGGGCACTCCCAACACCCTGCACAGAGATCAGGGGGGAAAATATCAGGAAACCTGATATTTTGCCCCTACGGATAAATTCGTAGGGGATAAACAGTGGCCCCTACGGACATATCCGTAGGGGCACTCCCAACACCCTGCACTGATATCAGGTGGGAAAATATCAGGTTTCCTGATAGTTTGCCCCTACGGATATGCCCGTAGGGGCAACATATATACCTACGGCTTAATCCGTAGGTACATATTGTCTGTATTTTTTTTAAAAAATGGGCTGCTAGATTTTTTCCCGCCCTGTGCACAATACTATATACATCAATCAAATCATATATTGCAGTATTCATAATCACATCTCACGCATATATATAATATACAAAAGAAACCCAAAAACTGAATATGATATAAATACAAACCAATATCAATATCGTTTCAAAATGTAGTACAATGTGATATAAATACATGTTTCATAAAATAAGAACCAAAAAGCTACCCTAGTTCGGTCCAGCTCCACCTCTGAATAACGTTAGAATAACGCGCGCCTGCTCCTCGGTCAATACACTCTGCAATGCTACATATAAGGGAGTCTGAGCGGCATGTGGAGCTGGCGATGTGGTCTGCGCAGCCGCCGTCGAGGTAGTCGCTTGCGGAGCCGCGGCTGCAGGAGTCTGAGTGAGCGGTGGAGCTACAGGAGCTGTCTGCGGAACCGCAGCCGATGTAGTGGCTTGCGGAGCCGCAGCCAAAGGAGATGCATGTGGAGGCTCGGCCGATCTACCCTGTCGCGTCTGGACATAACGTGTGTAAGAAGCGTGTAAGAACCGTGTATTATTCGAATTCGTTTCATTATTAAGTTATTTTGAAACCCTGTTTGGATATCTAGTTTGGAAAAGCGTTGTTTATTTTAATTACATATGTATGTATGATTAATCAAACTTAAGTCTAAAACCAAATAAGCTCAAGCTACGTACTAATTATGGATATGTTGATATGTATATAATATGAAATGATATTTTACTATAAAGTAGTATACATACCAGCATCTCCTTCAACTCCTGAACGGTGGCCCTCAAGCTATCCAGTTCCTGATGGACATGCCGGTCACTGGAAACGGAGGAAGTAACCGCCGGGGTGGAGTCCAACCTCATATGGGCCCTGCTAGGGCCCAATCCCCGGCCTCTCTCCCAACCTCCGTGGTGTCCTCCGTGTGCGGCGTCCAGAACTGGGGTCAGCAGCCTCAGATCGTTCTGTCCGGTAAAATCGATCCCCGAGGCCTGGGCCTGCTCAACCACCCGCTCCTACACCCACATTAAGCAGTAAAGTATAAGTATAAAATTTAAACTTGAACCTTCCAAAACTAAAATTTCAAATTTGGGTAGAAAAAATATTATCACTTACGCAGTACTCCTGGGTAGCGACGTCGAGACATCGAAGCTCGCCCGTCGCGGGATCTGTCGAGGTGCCGTGGACGGCAAGATATGCGGACAGCACGCTCGGTGTACCACCTGACGCCACGGTCCGAGATGTCTGCAATATTAGAAAGTAACTCTTAATATTAGAAATATTAGAGAATAACTATTAATATTGTAGAAATATTAGAGAATAACTCTTAATTTACCGATAACTCCATGGCTCGAGTAATGTTCCTCGAGCCACCTGTGTAAGTGGGGCGACCCCTCTTCGCCGACTTCCTGTTCTCCGTATTCTGAGCGGCCTGTTTCTGCACAACGCATTAACATTTAGTTTTCTAATTAATAAACACAAAGAAATAAATTATATCATAAATAATGAATTAAATTTAAAATACATACTTGTTTGCGTTCGGAGTCGAAATAAGCGCACAATAGAGGCCATGTCTCTACGTCGACTCTCGCAAACGCCGGAGTAGATAGGAGGGCCGCTCTCTCTGCCTTGGGGGTCGCTATCCACAGGGAGTAGCAGTCGGCCTTCAGCTCATTCCTGTTGTATCGGACCTTGGCCTGCATGTTCTTCATCAGGCCATTGTACAGAGCATGAAGGTCGAGCACCCTCCCCGGGTGATCAGGGTCGGCTACAGGCTGAAAATCGTAATCCAACTGAAAATACAAAAAAAACATTGTTATTAGATTGCAAGTGTTAATAATAAATATATTGGATAGATCAAATGAAAATATATATTAATACATACCCGAGCCTGATCAAAGAAGAGGGCGAATGAGCGCTGGTGCTGCTCGCCCCACTCAACGTGAAGTGGATAGTTCTTCACGATCCGGCTCTCGTCCCCCAAATACCGGCCGAACCTCTCGGCATGAGGACCGGTATAGCGATAGTCAAGGGTAAAAAATAGGGGGAATGCTGCCTCCCCCCTAGCTCTATCAGGCCTCAGCCTATGGGACTGATTCGGGCCTCGAGTCCCCCTCTGGGGATGGAGAGGCCCTGCGTCTGCACGAAATATAAAGACAATCAATAATAAGACAAAGTTTTATTAAGAAATCAAGGTTAAACAAAAATTCAAGTGTGATATATACCTCCGGTGATTAGCGCACGAGCCTGGGCCCGAGCAGCAGCACGAGCGGGACGATAGTTCCTCCTGTGAGGAACAACCGGGGTCCCGGACCTGGACACATCCCCTCCAACTCTAAAATAAACATCGACGCTAAATCTCTATGAAGTTCATATTTATTCTATAGAGCATATGTAAAATAAATAAATATTTTAAATTTATTCATACTAACCTGCAGACGATGCGGAGGGTATGGAAGCAGCAGGAGTGGCCCCTGTGGAAGGTGTGGACGCACCACCTATAATTAGACAATTAAAAATAGATTATATAAGTAATTGCAAAAAGAATGTGTAGATCAATAATATAACGTTCTAAATCAATATGCATTCACTATAGGACATATAAACATACCCGCAGGTGCGGTGGTGTCACCACCTACAGCTAGACAATAATAAAAATTGCTAAGTAAGAGCAAAAGGAATGTGTATATTTATGATATAGCATTCTAAATCAATATACATGCACTATATGATATATAAACATACCTGGAGGAGCGGGGGTGGCCTCTGTCCCAGATGTGGACGCATCACCAACAACTAGACAATCAAACATTGACAATATAAGTAATTTTGACATAAACATGCATGAATATCTGTAATATTACATTGAAAATGGATATGCGTGCAGTATACCTGGAGGTGTGGCAAAATCCACACGGAAGGAGGCATCCAAAGGGGTCTCCGATCTGGGTTCAAGACCGGCCCTCTGAAGCTCCCTACGGAGCTCTCCGGACGGCAGAACCGCTCTGCCTCTGCCTCTGCCACGGCTGGAGCTCCTGCCGCCCTTCGCTGCTCCCGACATCGTCATCAAATCTAGATAAACGGTTCGTGGACGCATTAGACAATCAAGGACAGAGAATCTTCTCTGCCTCTGCCAATTCTACCTTCTGCCAGTACTTATTGCCACATCTATCGCACGGACAGAGAATCTTCTCTATTATGATCTTATTATGTGCTCGTGCAAATTCAAGGAAAGCAGCAACTCCTGCGACAAACTTAGGTTGCATACGTTGTTTCCAATCCACATACATCCAGTCCTTAACTCTGACGTACTCATGGGCCATGTTAGACCGAATAACATATAAATTGTAGGTTATGCTGACTATATTGAGAAATATAAGAACGGGATAGTTACTGACAAAGGAGAAAATCCGTGTATATGCTTTGTGTGTGCGTTTGTCGTTGAAAAGAATAAATTATCACACGTTATGTTGACCGATAGACGGGGACTAAGTGGCGCTTTTAGTTTCATATATGGGTATCGATGGGAATATGAAGGTTTCATATTATCATATATTGGTTTTAACCCGAACATCTCGAATCGCTCTCTGATTATGCGTTTGTATGTATGTGTTCCGGCTGTCGGGGGTAGGCTTCTATCCCATTAAGAATGTATAGAGCGAACGCCCATCACTTGTGCTTTCAACCGTTTCGAGTAAATTTCGGCAGCACCTCCCCGCTGTTCTCCGAGTACACTGTAATAGAATAGATAATCATTTCAAAGCTGTGAAACAACGTTGAAATGAACATCTAATCTATCTTTGTACACGGAGAACCAGCGGAAAGATACCGACGAAATATCTCGAAACGGATGAAAACACAAGTGAATGAAGGCGTTTGCTTTATACATTCTTAACTTGTCCACACGGGACAAATCTATGGGTTACCATACGATTGAATTTTCTCGTCGCGTAGACTATACGACGGTTGTTAGTATCGAGCTATACTGTCCGATATTTAACAACCTTCGTATAGTTCTAGGTCACGACGAGCATCGCACGTATGTTAACCGATAGACGGGGACTAAGTGCTGCTTTTAGTTTCATATATGGGTATCGATGGGAATATGAAGGTTTCATATTATCATCGAGTATCATATATTGGTTTTAACCCGAACATCTCGAATCGCTCTCTAATTATGTGTTTGTATGTATGTGTTCCGGCTGTCGGGGGTAGGCTTCTATCCCATTAAGAATGTATAGAGCGAACGCCCATCACTTGTGCTTTCAACCGTTTCGAGTAAATTTCGGCAGCACCTCCCCGCTGTTCTCCGAGTACACTGTAATAGAATAGATAATCATTTCAAAGCTGTGAAACAACGTTGAAATGAACATCTAATCTACCTTTGTACACGGAGAACCAGCGGAAAGATACCGACGAAATATCTCGAAACGGATGAAAACACAAGTGAATGAAGGCGTTTGCTTTATACATTCTTAACTTGTCCACACGGGACAAATCTATGGGTTACCATACGATTGAATTTTCTCGTCGCGTAGACTATACGACGGTTGTTAGTATCGAGCTATACTGTCCGATATTTAACAAGCTTCGTATAGTTCTAGGTCACGATGAGCATCGCACGTATGTTAACCGATAGACGGGGACTAAGTGGCGCTTTTAGTTTCATATATGGGTATCGATGGGAATATGAAGGTTTCATATTATCATCGAGTATCATATATTCGTTTTAATCTGAATATCTTGAGTCACTCTCTAATTATGCGTTTGTTGTGCATTCGTGTTGTATGTGTAACATGATTTTAAACCATTGAGATCAAGATTGATAGAACTGATCATCCTACATTGCAATAGCATTCATCAACCAAAAACTATTATTGCAATGGTATACATCTATAACAATCAACAATTAAAACTACAAATATAGGATACTGATATCATAAAGCGTTATGAGACACGTCATCTGCCACGTGTCGTGATCATGGAAATCGCTAATATTGAGCATCATCAAGATTAGATTATGGTTTTGAAGCAAGTTATTGAGCATCTTGGATTGATTGTCAAGTGTTGATTTTTATTTCAACACTTGACAGAATGAAAATCATAAATACAGTTGCAAAATGTGTTCCTCACCCCCATAAAGTGGATCTTAACAATCCAGACAAGACCATCATTGTTCAAATTGCCAAGGTAGACATAATCTCAGCAGTTATTTACGGTTGCTAGCTTGTATTGCTTGTTGCTATTCTTTTTTTTTTCCTTGCCCTTTCTTTCTTTCTTTTTTTTGGGGGGTAGGGGGTTGTGTTTGAAAAGTTTTAACCAACTCACTGCTATTTCTAGGCAATGCAGGAATATAACTAGTTTTATCCCCCAAAAGAAAGAGCTTCAGGCTTCATGCGTCAAGCGATGTGTACGTATAATTATAGGATTTTTTTGCTAGCGGTTCATTTACAACTATTCTTTAGTCTATATACCTAGCATCTGCTACTAGATATTACATCTTGCATCAACACCCTGCATGTTAAAATCAAAATCGATTATTTTTTTCTTGATCTTTTTCTGATTTTCTACCATCTGTGTCGAGTAAATTATGATTAACATTGTATTTGTCAACAAATCAGAAGAGCCATTCAACCAGCCCCACCGTAACCCTAACCCCAGCCCCACCATCGTAACCCTAACCCCAGCCCCACCGTAACCCTAACCCTAGCCCCATCCCAGCAGCAGCCGAACCCCAACCCTAACCCTACCCCGACCCTGACCCCGACCGCCACCGCGATCCCTGCCCAACCCCAACTCTCTCGCGCGCAACCCAGACCCAGCCATGAACCCTAAGCCCAAAATAATCCAAAAATGCTTTAATTTACCTCGAGATTTATACCTGAACGGCTGCTGGTGGGCTGGAGCGACAACGGTGGCGATTTGGCGACGAAACCGGTGGTGGCAACGACGGTGGCGACGAAACAGGCGCTGGCAACGACGGCGGCGACAAAACCGGCGGTGGCGACGACGGAGGCAATTTGGGGTTTTTTCTCGCGCGCGATTGAGAGAGAGAGAGAGAGAAAGTGAGCGTAGGCGATCGATCTGGGGTTTTGTTAAATAGATATTTACTTGCCCCTACGGATATACCCGTAGGTCCTTTGTTTGCGGCTCCGTAGGGGCAAACACCAAATTAAGAATTAATATTTTTATTCTTGGAAGTCTGTGCCTGTAGGGGAAACCTTTTAGCCCTACGGATTAATCCGTAGGGCCAAGTAAGATCTGCCCCTACAGATATTTCCATCCGTAGGGGCAACCCCCTATTTTACTAGTGTCAGTACTGTGTAGCTTTGCGGGATACCTAAAGAACTCCACGGGGGTATCTTTTCTATTACGCAGAGAAACAAATGGATTTTTGTTCATCATCATGCCTACATTTTAGAAAATCAATTTTTTGAAAATGAAACTAGTGGGACCGCAGTAGAACTGGAAGAAATTACAGAACCATAAACTATTACTGAAAGTATGGTAGAACAAGAGGTTTCAAAAGAACGGGACGTCCCTGTGCCAATCCACAGGACTAGTAGGCAGTCTTATCTGTCTGAGAGATACCATGGTTTTCTCATAGACGGAGATCGAGAGGATTGCATCATTGAAAATGATGAGTCAACTAGCTTCCAGCAAGCCATTCAGAGCGGTGACTCAGTAAAATGGATGGATCAATGCGGACCGAGATGGAGTCCATGTACACCAACAAAGTGTGCACTTTGAACATTGCTCCAGAAGGGGTAAAACCTGTAGGCTGCAAATGGATCTTCAGAATGAAGATTGGTATAGATGGACAGGTTGAAACCTTATAAGTCTAGACTTGTTGCAAAAGGTTTTCGTCAAAGACCTGGTTTGGACTATGATGAAACATTTTCTCTAGTATCTATGCTCAAATCCATTCGGATCCTTCTTGCCACTGCTTCCTTCTAAGATTTTGAGATCCGGAAGATGGACGTAGTAACAGTTTTTCTGAATGGACATTTGGAAGAGTGCGTCTATATGGATCAGACAGAGGGTTTCAATCAGAGTGGGAGCAACGGGAAAGTGTGCAAAATGCTTAATTCCATTTATGGACTAAAGAAGGCATCGTGGAGTTGGAACATCTGTTTTGATGAGACGGTCAAAGAATTCGACTTTATCAAAAATCCAGATGAACCATGCATTTATAATAAGATTGTAGGGAGAACCGTGGGATTCTTCGTATAGTACATGGATAACTTTCTCTTGATAGGAAATGACATTCCTATACTACAATCAGTCAAAGGATTCTTGTCACTAAGGTTCTCCATGAAAGACCAGGGTGATGCCAACTATATTCTGGGGATCCAGATCTATCGTGATAGATCAAAGAGGATGGTGGGTCTTTCACAGTCAAGGTACATCAATACTATATTGAAAATATTTAGTATGGATGATTCAAAGGGCGGTAGTCTATCGGTTTGTCACAGAATCACCCTCTCCAAAAGGATGTCTCTCAAGGCTGATTTGGAAAGGGCTCGCATCACATCTATACCCTACGCTTCTGAGGTAGGCTCTATAATGTATGCGATATTGTGTACCAAACCAGATGTTGTTTATGCACTAGCATGGTAAGTCGGTATCAGTCAAACTCAGGGGAGAAGCATTGGATAGCAGTAAAGAACGTTCTCAAAATACCTGAGAAGGACTAAGGAGATGTTCTTGGTGTATGGAGGAAAAGACCTCCAGATTGAGGCCTTTGCTTACTTCAGCTTCCAGAGTGATAAGGATGACTCCCAGTCCATGTCGGGTTATGTCTTTACACTCAATGGAGGGGCGGTCTGTTGGAAGAGCTCCAAGCAGGACACCATTGTAAACTCGATGATGGAAACGGAGTAGTTCTCTGCATGAGACACCGCAAAAGAGATTGTCCGAATGAAGAAGTTTTAAACTAAACTTTAGGTGGTTCCTTCCATTGTTGGTCCAATACTTTAGTATTGTGACAACAACGGTGCTATAGCTTTAGGGAAGGAACCCAGGTCCCATCAGAGATCCAGACAAATCTTGAGGCGGTACTACCTGATCAGGGAGATAGTTGATCTCCGGGAGATCAAGGTGAGGAGAGTAGATTCGGAGAACAGCACTGTAGATCCACTCACAACAGGCCATCTCTCAGACACTGTTTGACGGGCTATTCGAGATCATTGGTCTGCGATATACCAATATATGGCCTTAGTGCAAGTGGGAGATTGTTAGTGATATATGTCCTTGAGGCCATTATTGTATCATACTGGTTTGTATATTACTTAATGGAAGCTTGGGATATACACGGATATAGTAACAGTCTTGCTAGAAATGGTAGTATGCTGCCTGGTTTGTTTCTACCTCAATATGTGCATGTGTTTCTTTTAGCATATCGCTTATACATATTGGTAGAACCCTTAAGATCTTTGCTTGATTACCAGTGTTGTGATAGCAGTCACACTAGTGGGGGCTGGGTAGTCTATAAGCACATCCTATACAGGTCCATAGTCATAGGATTATCGAGACGGGGCATCAATACTCCAGAGTAGACTAGTGTATACGCTTCTCATCCTAGCAGGGGAGATGGTCTGTCCCACAACCATTAGTACGTCATACTGGAGATAGTATGCAGGTGCTCATTAGGTTATAAATACACTGGACATGACTCGTCGGGAACTGTTGGTGGGTATTATACCTATCGTCGGGTAGCAGTTCCCAGGTGACATGAGTACAGCTTAGTCCGTCGACTTGACACTGCTATTTCGCCTCGAGTGTGTTCCCATTATACTTTGATTACTACACTACCACGGCTGAAAGGAGTCATGCAAACAGGTAGTAGTTGGGTGCAATCCTGAAGCACTTAGAGACAGTGGCGGTAAAATAGGATCTGTCTCTCCCGGTATTGGCAGTTGATATCATGCTGTGTTCGGAAGGCCATTACACAAATTCCATGGCCAAGGCAAACGAGATTTATTGGTAGGTACTACCGTAGTTTCTCAGGATGTTTTGGGCTACACTCTGACACGACTTATTGCGCTATTAGGGGTCTGACGATTACCGCCCCTAGGCCCGATATCGATACTCTTAGACGAACAGACCGGAATGTTCGGAGATTGTCACATACAGGCTCAGTAGGAGTTCAGATGAGTTAGCTCATCGGCCTTCTTATCGACACATACCTTGGTAGCTATTACGTGCAGCTAGTACCGCTTGCGGCTTATGGTTAAACCCACTGCCAGCGTAGTGTAGAGTCTTTAGAGTCCCTCATAGAGGTTTTCCCTGCAACGGGCAAAAGGTGTAGAAGCCATATGGTTTTTACGGCAGGGCTTCGATCATGTACGTGCACTTGTGCGCGTATGATGATCGGACGGATAATACTAGTGGGCTTTGGTTTAAGCCAGATCCTAGTATTATATTGATGGATTATTTTCGTCTCTTTGTATTCGTTTTCTTCGGAATGCGGATACGAGTATGTATATATAGATGAGGGGCATTCTCGTAATTACTCAGAATTGTTTCTATAAGATGACCTAATTAGGGTTTTTAATTCTTTATGGATTAAACTAAATTGGGTGGAGGAAATGAGGTGTGAACTTGACAAAAGTTCAAGCATGGCTCTTGGTGACTCATGGCATGACTCATCTTGTGATCATTACAAACACAAGATATTTTATCAAGCCGGCTAGATATTTATCTAAGGTGTTTTTTTATTCATCACAAGAAACCAAGCTTATTCTTGAGTTGCTCACTACACTCTCTTTTTCTCAAGCCATCTTATTCTTCCTCTAAACCCTAAATGTCTCATGAGTTGAGAAACCTAGGGTTCCAAGAAACAAAGCACTCCATCTTCTCACTTTACACCCTCTAGGACTTTTAGTTTAGCGTACTAGAAGCCATAGTAATCTCAGATTCGAGGTAGGAGCTCGGACTATATACTCTCGGATGGATCGTCTTTGACTCGAGGAGGCTGTCGAGGTTGCCTGATCCGTTTTTGATACTTGGAGCTGACGACGAGGTGGAGGACATCGATGAAGACCTGAAAGACTTGTATCGTGAGGTATAACTTCGTGTCATAGTAGTTAACCTTATACCAAGTTAAGCTAGTTAGGGTTTAGTATCGATCCTAGAGTTCAAGTCGGTATTGCAAGCTTTGAAAAATCATTTTTTATATATTCTGCCTCCTTGCGAACACGTGGGGTGCGCGACATCGACTTACAGCACTAACTTTTCCCGGCGCTCACATGTGTTTAACGTGCGGCGCTATGTTTTTGGAGATTTAATCTCTGTTGATGTTTTTAGAGAACATAAATGTCTGTTAATGGTATTTTGATCATTAACAATCACCAAGATAATTATTTTGAGGATCTGGGATCATTTTTTTTGAGAACTAAGTTCTTGATTTGAAGGAACTAAGTTCCTAGAGTATTATGAACTCCATGTTTTCCTTGTTCATGTTTTTAGTGAGGTTAAACCTCTTTTAATAGTGTTTTGACCATTAAGAATCACCAAGATCACTATTTTGAGGATCTAGGATCAGGTTCTTTTAAGAACTAAGTTCTTGAGTTGAAAGAACTAAGTTCCCAGAGTATTATGAACTCCATCTTCTTCATGTTCTTGTATTCTTGTTCTCCCCTGAATTTTTGATTCTCAAGAACAAGATCTTCTCGATGAGAATTAAATTCTTAACTTATGGGAGACTTGTCTTGTGGATCTCAGATCCAGAGAAAGAACTAAGTTCTTTGAGAAGAGTTAAACCGTTTTAATAGGTAAAGGAGATTTTTTTGATCTCTTTTTTTTCCTTTACCTAAGGTTTTTAGGAGGGAAATTTTCTTCTTTGAGAGAATTAAATTCTCTGTTGTTTTGAGAGCCTTCTGTATTTTTTATAGAAGCTTATGGGGGTCTCCTCTTTTCTTCTTCTTCTTTTGTCATCTCTTTGCTCCTATTTATAGGAGAAAGAAAGGAATCAATTTGTTCAAAAAATCTCTCATTGAGAGATCATGATTGATTTTATAATCAATCAAAATGATCTTTTAGATCAATCGGAGAATTTTATTCACCGTTGGATTTTTAATCCAAAAACTCTCTGTTTAACAGAGAAGATTTCTTGTTTGTTTTACAATATTAGGAAATATTTTCCTAAGATAGAATAAATATCTTGTTAGTTTAACAAAATTAGAATTTTATTTTATGTTATTAATATCTTGTTATTTTAACAAGATTAGAATTTTATTCTATCATATTAATATCTTGTTATTTTAACAACATTAGGAAGATATTTTCCTAACATAGAATTTTATTTTATAATATGAATATCTTGTTAGAATTTTATTTTATCATATGAATATCTTGTTAGTTTAACAAGATCAAAATTTTATTCTATCATATGAATATCTTGTTAGTTTAACAAGATTAGGAATATATTTTTTTAAGATTGAATTTTTTCTATCAAATGATCAATCGGTGATTTTATAATCACCGTTGGATTTTTGATCCAAGGGTTCTCTGTTTAACAGAGAAGATGTTTCTAGTTCGAGATAGATCAGGAAAATATTTCCCACATAGAATTTAATTCTATCAGATAGTTTAATTGGTGATATTTTACCATCATTGGATTTTAAATCGAAAATTCTTTGTTAGAAAAAGATATTTCCATATTAGAAAGATCAGGGAAAATATTTCCCAGATAGAATTAAATTCTATCGCATAGAATTTAATTCCATCAGATGTGATCATTTTAAATTGGGCGCTCACATGCTTTGCATGTGAGCGCTGCCAAAGAATGCGGCAAAAGAACTCACGTGTTTAACACGTGGCCCATAGTGTAGGTTTTAGTCTGTTTATTTTCAGTGCTCATATGCTTTGCTTATGAGCGCTCACGTGTTTAATATGTGAGGCTTGTTTGGACAATGGTTATTTATGTTCAGCGCTCATATGCTTTGCATATGAGTGCTTACGTGTTTAACACGTGAGGCCAGTTTGACCCTTAATTATTTATTTCAGGGCTTATATGCTTTGCATATGAGCACTCACATGTTTAACACGTGAGGCCAGTTTGTCCTTTAAGTTTATTTTATTCAGCGCTCATATGCTTTGCATATGAGCGCTCATGTGTTTAACACATGAGGCCAATTTGACCCTTAGTTATTTGTTTTCCGCGCTTATATGTTTTTCTTATAAGCGTTCACGTGTTTAACACGTGAGGCCAGTTTGGCCTTTAAGTTTATTTTATTCAGCGCTCATATGCTTTGCATATGCTTTTCTTATATGCTTTACTCATATACTTTGCATATGAGCGCTCACGTGTTTAACACGTGAGGCCAATTTGACCATTAGTTATTTGTTTTCAGCGCATATATGCTTTGCATATAAGCGCCCACATGTTTAACACGTGATACCAAATTATGAGGATTTTCTCTCTTTTTCTTTTTTCTCCTTTTTTTTATAAGGGAATAAATAGCACTTTGCCAAAAATTTTGGCGGGAACAAATGCCCCCCACTACTTTGCTCATATAAGTATGTACGTGGGTGAAGTAGTGCAGAGTTATGCATGGCCATACAATTGATGGCTTAGAAGACATGTTTAGGATCCTTGTAGCCTAAGTCTTTCTTTTTTATCTTCATGAGCCGTAAGTGTCTCAAGAAGGTTTTTTCCCCTATGAGTTTTGAGGATCTCATAGGTGTGTATTCTCCCTAGAAATTGTGAGGATTTCTAAGTATTCATCACCTCCGTGAGTCGTAAGGATCTCACTCTGGTATTTTTCCTTACGAATCGTGAGGTCCCGTAAGTCGCTTCTTCATTTCATTGGCGAATGTGGCTTTGGCGAATGTGGCCCGTGGATAGTATACAAGAATAAGTTTGGACCTACTTGTAGGGTCGTGATGGCTTAGGAAACAGATTTAGATCTGTCGCCTAAGACTTTTCAACTTAATGAGCCGTGAGGGTCTCATAAAGACTTTTCTCCCAACAAGTCGAGAGGATCTCGTAGGTGTATTTTCTCCTTAGAAGTCTTGAGGACTCTTAAGTGTGTTTTTTCTTGAGAGTCATAAGGATCTCACAAGAGAATTTTCTACTTACGAATCGAGAGGACTCGTAAGTGGCTTCTTCTCCTCATCGGTATTCAACTTTGGAGAATGTGGCCCGTGGATAGTATACAAGAGTCGGTTTGGAGCTACTTATAGGGCAATGATGGCTTCGGAAACAGGTTTAGATCCGTCGTCTAAGACTTTTCAATTTTATGAGCCGTGAGGATCTCATAAAGAATTTTCTCCCTATGGGTCGAGATGATCTCGTATGAGTACTTTCTCCTTAGACGTCATGAAGACTCCTAAGTGTGTTTTCTCTTGAGAGTCGTAAGGATCTCATAAGAGAATTTTCCCTTTACGAGTCGAGAGAACTTGTAAGTGGTTTTCCCTCCTCGTCGGTATGCGATTTTGGAGAATGTGGGCCGTGGATAGTATACGAGAGTCATTTTGGACCTACTTATAGGGCCACAGTGCTTAGAAAACAGGTTGATATCCCCGTCGCCTAAGGCTTTTTACCTTCATGAGCCTTGAGGGTTTCATAAAGATGTTTTTCCCTATGTGTTGAGATGAGTCGAGAGGATCTCGCGGGTGTATCCTAACTTGAAATATAGATAACCCCTATTCTTTATGACGGGGGTCCATTAGGTTTGTAGTACTAGGGTTTTAGTCCGTGGTACCATCGCATCAACTGATATATTCCTCGATATGCAGTCTTTAAGCTGCTGTTCGAGTAGCCCCGCGACTTTCGTGTCTCTGATCCCTTCTGAGGCTGGACAAGACGTCTTCAAGTAATCTCGTTAGGTCATATTACCGTTGGAAGAGCAAGTATTAGGAATTTTCCATGACACATTTTACTTAAGGTTAGGCTCAATTTGGAGCCCCGATGAGTCATAACCACTCTGCTATGGTGTGGGATGATCTCCGATAGTCTTTTAGGCTTTATATGAGTTGCCTTCACGACTCGAAGCTGGGAATATGCCAGTGCTTCTTTTTTTTTTACGATGTCGCGCCGATTCTTTACTGAAGTAGGGTAGACATCTGTAGAACCTCTATGCTTGTATGTATTGCAGTTGAAGTCCGGAGCTAGGAATATGCTATTGCTCCAGTTTCATTTGGTAGTTGCGTCTGCATCCTGCTGCAATGAGGAGGGAAACACCGAGGTAATCTCTAGGTTGTTTATGAACTATAAAGACTTAAAGCTAGGATTTTGTCGTGATTCCATTTTTTCTTTGACCCTTGGGTCTTTTGTTGACATTGCATCTGCATCCTGCTGGTATGAGAAGCACGTCGAGCCGAAGTTAGGATTTTTCCATCACTTATTTTTGATTTGGCTCCTTAGAGCCTTTGTTGACGTCGCATCTGCACCGAGAAGGAACGTCGAGCTGGAGCTGGGATTTTGCCATTTCTCCTTTTTTGTTTGACCCTTGGGTCTTTGTTGACGTTGCGTCTGCATCCTGCTAGCATGAGAAGCACGTCGAGCTCGAGTTAGGGTTTTTCCATCCCTCCACTTTTGTTTGACCCTTATGTCTTTGTTGACATTGTGTCTGAGCCGAGAAGGAATGTCGAGCTGATCTCTAGGCTGTAGATGTTGCCATCAAGATCTGGATCTAGGAATATGTCGTTGCTCCAGTTTTATTTTGGTGATGTCATACCGATTCTTTGCTGAAGTTGGGTAGACATCAAAATGACCTTTATACTGTATGTATCGCCATCGAGGTCCGGAGTTAGGAATATGCCATTACTCCAATTTCATTTGACAGTTACGCCTGCACTCTACTGGAATGAGGAGAACGTCGAGCTGGAGCTAGGGTTTTGCCATCACTCCACTTTTATTTGACCCTTGGGTCTTTGTTGACGCCGTGTTTGTATCCTGTCAGAATGAGAATGTACGTCGGGGTGATCTCTAGGCTATAAACGTTGCCATCGAGGTCTGGCTCTCCCTTTGACGAAGCCAGGTGGGAAAATATGGTTCCCTTTTTCATTTGCGTCCATGGATTGTATACAGGGGTCAGTGTAGACTCACCTGCAGGGCAGAGGATATTTTATTTTATTTTATTTTTTATTTCCGCGATCCTCTATCTTTTCAGCACTTCATATCGCAAGAGTCGCGATTGCCCAATTATTTCGGTTATTTTTCGCGGTGCCCAATCATTTCGTCTGTTTGTATATTTTTACTCGCTGCTTTTTATTGCGAGTTGCCTAAACATTTTGGCTATTTTTATATGCATATTTTGCTCGCTTATTTTTATTGCAAGTTGCCCCATCATTTCGGTTATTTCATATGTATTTTTTTGCTACTCGCTGCTGTTTTTGTTGCGAGTTTGAAATCTGATACCAACTTTGGTATCAGCATCGCTACGACTGGAATATTGTCAGGAGTGAATCATCATTTGCCTTGAAAGGACTTGGAGGTTGACACCTGATTAGGCATCAGCATCGCTACAACTGGAATATTGCCAGGAGCGAATCATCATTTATTTTTATTGATTTGAACAAAGGTGGCTTAGCAAACAGGGTTAGGATCTTGTCAACTAAGACTTTTTGACTTTATGAGCCGTAAGGGTCTCATAAGGTTATTTCTCCCTACTAGTCGTGAGGATCTCGTAGGTGTATTTTCTTCTTATGAATCGTGGGGATTCCTAAGTGTGCGTTCTCTTATAATTCGTAAGGATCTTATAGGAGTATTTTCTCCTTATAAGTCGAGAGGACTTACAAGTGTCATTCACCATATGAGGAAATTTCTTGTCATTGGTGGAACTTGGCAGGAAATCATTTATTTGTGCACGTAGATTATATACAAGGGCCAATATTAGACCGTCTATAGGGAAACTTGGGGGATACGATGGTATAAGAACATGTTCAGATCCCTGTAGCTTAAGGCTTTTGAATCCTATGAGCCATGATAGGGGGAGTTATCCTTACGAGTCGAGAGAATCTCGTAAGTGTAAAAATTTTTACGAGATTGCACCCTTCCGGGTTTTCAAAAGCTCGCCGGTAATCCGGCTGTTTTTACTCACGGCGCCCTTTCGGGTTTTCATCCGTCCCCGTTTTGCTTGTGGACATACCATTTTATTACACGAGATTGCGCCTTTCCAGGTTTTCACAAGATCGCCGGTACTCATGTTGTTCTTACTCACGGAGCCCTTTCGGGTTTTTATCCGTGCCCATTTTAGTTGTGGACATGCCTTTTTTTAATGACCCATCTGTTTGGCAGTGGGACTTAGGGGTGACTTCACCAATGGAGTAGCTGCGTAGCCAGTGGGACTTGAGTTGCAGTCTTCGCCGTTGGGGCTTTGATTGGAATATAGATCTCAAGAGAGCATATCGCTGTATTTGAGGCGACGCGCTAGTTTAAGGACGTTCTGGTCCATCATCACCGCGTTTGAGGAGAATTTTTAGTTTAAGGACTTTTCGGTCCATTACCGCCATGTTTGAGGCAAATAATTAGTTTAAGAAATTCTCGGTCCGTTGTTGTCTTTTTTGAGGCAAATAATTAGTTTAAGGACTTCTCGGTCCGGTATCGCCGTTTTTTAGACGAAGTTTTAGTTTAAGGACTTCTCGTTCCAATGTCACCATATTTGAGGCGAGGCTCTAGTTTAAGGACATCTCGGTCCGTTATTGCCATGTTTGACGTGAATTTTTAGTTGAGGACATCTCGGTCTGTTGTCTCCGTGTTTGAGGCGAATTTCCAGTTTATGGAGATCTCAGTCCTTTGTCGCCATATTTGAGGCGAATTTCTAGTTTAAGGACATCTCGGTCCTTTATCGCTATTTGGGGTGGCGGAGTTTCTTCGCATACTACTCTTAGAGTTTTTGGCTCAGAAAGATTGCGAGCAGACACGAGCGTCATCATTTATCATTGACCTAGGTCATGACTCGTTAGGCATAGTATTTTTTGAGGAATCGGCCGTTTATTGGTCGGAAGGGTCTTTTGCTATGCATTTCCATAAGCCGGTAGGCTTCGCTTTGGTAGACTTTGTCTATGATGTACGGACCTTCATAGTTCAACTCAAATTTCCCCTGTTTTGCACGATTGGGGATCATTGGTCTTTTGACGACTAGCACGAGCTCGCCTTGGCGGAATGTTCTCGACCTAATCAGCCTTTCATATGACCGTGTCATCCTTGCCTTATAAGCCTCCAGGTTTTGCTGTGCTATAAGGCGGATTTCGTAGAGGGCAATTTCCTCATAGATTTTTTCCTTCGCTTTATCCTTTTTGCTCGAACCCTTGTTTGTAGGTCTGAGGTTCTTCTCGTGCAGCGTGCGGCTATGCAGCTGAATGTTCTCACAGTTCTTCTCCTCCTCTTCTTTTTTAGAGGTGGAGTCTTTGAAGAGAGAGTTGAGGGTCATTTCTTCCTCAGAATCGCTCCCGAAGGTAAGAACTTGGGTTTTTTTTCCTTTCCGGACTGGTATTTACCATATGACAGTTGCTAGCTGTTTCTTCACGCGTACTTGTCGCACCTTTTTGCTGTCGACGAGCTTCGCGCTTCATCCTCTTGAAGTGTTTTTGATGGACCACGATCCTCGCCACCACTTCTTGAAGGCACTGCATTTCTCGGTGGGGTGGGTAACCCTCCGATTGTAAGTCCGCGGGGGCGCCCCGGCCGTCGATCCGACGCCGGAAACGCGGAAAAAAAAATGTTGCAAACTAGCAAACCGGCACCACCGCGCACTTTTAACCCGGATCGGGTTGTTAACCTAGCAACTAGCAAACTAAAATAAGAGTAGAGAAGTATACCAAGCGATCCGTGTCCTCCGGTCTTCGTCTCCACTCCAATCTCCTGTGGAATCTCCGTCCGTCACGTCCTTGTCGGAAAGGGCACCACATAGCCAGATTCGTTTACGGGCTCCCACCTCTGGACCGAGACAACTCGGGCGCGAAGTTGGCTAGCCGTAGAATCGTTGTCTCTTTTGGGGTATGTGAAGTTGCCATGGGTGATGTGGAGGTGAAGAAATCAACTATGGAAGTGGGCTTAGGAATTTGGAGGAATGGAAAAATGAGATGAAACATTTTTCCCTCACTCAAATGAACTTCTCTCTCCCTCAAGAATAGTGGCCGGCCCCTCCAAAGAAAATGGTGGTGGAGGAAAAATGAATCCATGGAATAATCATATACAAGAGAAGAAAATGTATATTCATCAAATGAAAATGGTCACACCCATTTCTCATCTCATCAAATCACAAAACCATCACATGAAAGCAAAGGAATGACAAGAAAAGAATCTCATGATGAAGAGGCCACAATTATGCAAGAAACCCCTCCACAAAATGTTATTTGCAAATGTGCAAATAACCCCCTCCATCGGAAAGTCCGGCCGCAAAGCAACAAAAGAAAACCGGCCGGAACGGAATGCAAACTGGCAACTTCAGAAAACTGATCCCGTAATAAATTACAGGAAAACCCCGCTACTGCAAATACAAGCCCGCATTTGTATTCCCACTGAACACAAATGCAAAGAGACAAAACTACACTATCTAATACTAGGATCCGGCTTAAGCCAAAGCCGGCCAGTAAAAACCGTCCGATCACGATCTGTGCAATACCGCACGTATCTGATCGAACCCTGCCATATCTCCATACGGCCTCTACAGCGTTTCGCCCGAAACTTGAGTAACTGTGTGTGGTGGACTCTAAAGACTCGTCAATACCATGGCTGTGGATTTAACCACTAGCACGTCAGAGGTATAAGCCAATACGTAACGGGCTACCAGGTATTGACCAAAAGGGACGTCGATGAGCGAACTCATCCTGACACCCTACTGAGCCTGTCAGTGACAATATCCGTACAGTCCGGTCCGTTCGTCTATGAGCATCGCATGGCGGGCCTAGGGGGTTGGTAAAAGTCAGACCCCCAATAGCGGTACAAGTCGTGTTGGAGTGTAGCCCAGAACACCCTGAGATACTACTGGAATACCTACCATCAAATCTCCTGCCTTGGCCAAGGACTTTCCATGTTCTGGCTCTCCTAGACACAGCGCGACCTCACCCCCAATACCGGGAGAGACGAACCCCTGCAGATCCGCTCACTGCCTCCATGTGGCTCGGGACTGTACCCAACTAAAACCTGTTTGCACGTCTCCTTTGAGCGTGGTAGGGTAGTAATCAAAGCACAGTGGGAACTCACACGAGACAAATGACGATCTCAGGTCGATGAACTAACCTGTACACATGTCACCAGGGAACTGCTATCTGACGTCTGGTATAATCCCAACTAGCAGGTTCCCGGCGAGTCCTGTCCGGTGTACTCATAACCCAATGAGCACCTGTATACATCTTAGGTGAACCAACTGACACCAGTGGCTTGTGAGATCGGCGACCGCCCCTCGTCGGGGTCTCGACTGTATACACTAGTCTACTCTGGAGAATCGATGCCCTGTCTCGAAACTCCCACGACTAGGGACCTTTTAAGGATGTGCTTATAGACTCCAGCTCTCACGTATATGATCGCCCTCATACTGCTGGTAGTCAAGCAAGAATCCTAGGGGATCTATCAACGTGTAATAGCGATTCGTAAGGTCACCTAAAGCAATACACGATGATAAAGATAAACCAGATAGCATACTATCATCTCGAGTAAGACTGTCCTACTAGGACAGGTCCTCCCCTCAATCATTGCAATCACGTGCCTGTGATCCAATAATTGACTCTAAAGGCACTATCTCCAACAATCTCCCACTTGCACTCAAGGCTAATTATTGCGATGTCGCATACTCATAGCCCGTGTGATACCGAACACCCAACTCCTCTACTAGTCAGTCTCACAAAGCTCGTTTGCGAAACTATTGTGTTCGAGGAATAGCCTCGGTGAGTGGATCCCCTCTGGTGTTTCTTTTTATGTCTCTCTTTATCTTAAGTTCGCAGAGAAAGCCATCTCCTGAAAAGAGCAATACCTGTCTTAGAATATGTATGGATGTCTGATGGGACCTAGCTCATAAATGAACTCCAAATCCAAACTTCTTAGACTGTATCGACAACTGAACATAATCGGTGTCCTGCGCCATGCCTTCCCTCAGTATCCACTTGGACCATCTGTCCAAAATACTGCCCCTCGTCAGAAGGAAAACTATAACTCTGACAGCCACTCTGCCATCCAGGTCACTTTGGAAGCCTGGAATGATAACTTTCTCCCGAAGAAGACTGTCGTTATCATATCCCTAAAACATCCACTTATGTTCTAAAACTGCCTCCGACTGTTTCTCCAGGATTGGATCAATATCAACTTATTGCACCTACTGCAAGAACAACATCTGGTATGGTACTTGACATCTCATGATTGACTCAATTGCCTAAGCAATTGATCTGTCAATCACGCGTATCCCTCTCCCCTTTAGTCTGTAAGACACCTTTAGAGAGGGTGACTCCATCACCTGCAGGTATACTACCGTGCCAGGAGTCGTCCATTCTAAATACTCATAGAATGGGGTCAAAGTACCCAGATTGGGAAACCACCCAAATCTAGATCTAAAACTATAGATCTAGTAACCAGAATGTCTGATATAATATCCAAATCCTATGTGGAGAAACTACTGTGTGACGACCATAGTATAACCGATCGTAGTATAGGAATATCACTTCCTACTCTGTGTATGTCATCAAATACCAGGACATCACACCCTACTACCTTCTTAACAGATCCATCCCCTATTCTGATGAAGTCAAACCTATGACTGTCATATTAGAAATAGATGATCTATCTCCGCTATATCTGCTCTAGTCTATAAATAGATATAAGCCTGATGTCCACCAATGCTTCCGCTGCTCCCACTGACTACGACAACCCTCTGGCAGAGTCATATAGGCATACACTTCTAAACCTAGTTTAGAACGACGCTATACGTATCCTCCTTCCGGGTCTCACAGTCTGAACAACAGCAATGGCATGTCTGGGTAAACAAGAACCTCCCTGTCACTGTCCTTGAGGCTACCGAAGTACCTCTCGGGTGCCTGAAGTTACCCACCATGTCTGCGGAGTGGCCAATGGAATGTCAAACCATATTGAACCTTTAGGTTCTTTATCAAATCTTCAGTAATCGTTTGCGGTTCTGGAATCACTTCCAGTTCTACCATACTCCCACTACTGTTTTCTGAAAAAATCCATTTTTATTAAAACTGTGGCGAGTTAAGAACAATATCACTATTGATCTTCCAGATCGTAGAAAGTCGACCTTCGTCATAGCCCGGGTCAACCCACAAACAACCATTACAGAAACGTGCCTTGAGTTGTCCAGTGTCTGGTTTTAAGCATAAGCCGGACAACTCCCCGTATCTTAACAATGTCAAGATATGAACTATTCTATATCCAATATAGAAACAGAGGCACTGATTTAATTGAACCAGATTCAAATCATGCAGCTGTCTCCAGTGCATGTCAACTAAATGGAAGGAGGCTGATCAGCGTTACTCAACTTAGGAATACTTCCAATTATGAGTAACCTGAAAGAGAAGCAAGTTCTCTTAACCACTACTATCAACTGAATACCACATATAAGTATCTATATCTTCGATCACCTTGAAGAATCCCGATACTTGCAACACCTGGTTCTCTACTTTATTCATATACCTATAACTTCTCAAAACTTGGACCCTGTGTTTCTACGAAACAACTGTCTAAGAACTAGAGAAGTCACAAGTAAACAGAATATAGTACGAAGACCAACCCTTCTGTCCTAATAGACACTGGACAATATACAATACTCTGTACAAGTCCCTTGAGTCAAATGGCGCATTCACTGTGTGTCGTAGGTTGAAAACTGTACTTATGGTTAAGAAGAATTACACCGCTGTTCAATGCTCCTTACCTAACCATCCTCCGATATAGGTAAATGTCATAGACATAATTTCAAAAAGGTATATCTCACTCTATAAAAATAGACGTACAGATATATCAATTTGAAATTGGTACATAACAACGGATATTCAAAACCAAATATTTGCCGTCCGGCAAACAACCCAGGTGACTTCCTCAAATATCACCAATTACAACGAATCCCGATATAATGAGGATGATCACCTAATTCCCAATAACTTACTCCCACTCATCATCTGTAAAACCATACAGATGAGAGAATCAAACCTGGTAAATACATACCCTGGAGCAAGTGTCTAATTGGGAAATCAGTTTTCTTTTAACAGTACACGTTGAAACTGAAACATTGAAATGTTTCGATGGGGTATTTGGGTATTCCTAGTAATGCCTCTTCCATTATCCGATTCACAACTATAACCGTATAATTCTTTGTCATCTCTCCAAATCCTTTTATATGTCTTTAGTCATTACCTTCTGTACACCCCTTTAGGCCAAATGGTTTTCTTCCTTCCCTACCGTTCGACACTAGCCTATGGTTTGGAAGAAGACTATCCAATAAGCATAATGGGTGTACTGTCCTAATCCTAGGAGCACTCGCAATGCGAGAGAAGGTGAAGATAAAAGACAACCGAATAAACCTTATTCCTATTTCTCCTGAACCAGGATCCATCCCCGAACTGGAATAAGTTCCTTTCGAACCATACGATGGATTATCCAATAAACTTGGGATCTTCGTAGTGATACGGAGTGTCCTGGAGAAATACAAAGGTGATTTAGGATTGACGAAGAAATACTTGGTTTGGTCGTGAATAGCAGTCGCAATTTACTTTGCCCTCTTACTAATCTCTTTCTTTGTCTTAACTTAATACCTTCTGTACACCGTTTAGGCTAACTGGTTTTCTTCATTTCCTACCGGTCGGCACCAGCCTAAGGTTTGGAAGAAGACTATTGAATTTGCGTAATAGGTGTACTATCTCCTAAACCAAGGAGTACTCGCAACCTGAGAGAAGGTAAAAGGAAAAGACAACTGAATAGTCCTATTCGTTTTCTCCAGAACCGGAAACCATCCTCAAATTCTTTCGATTTCGTATATAACCATACGATGGTTTTGTCCAATGGAAGTGGACGTTCGTAGTAATACGGGGTGTCCCGGAGAAAAGGGTAAAAGTAGGAGTGGCAATGAGGTTTGCAACTCTGACAATCGAAAAGCCAGTGTTAAGAAGGTTCGGTCAACTTGGTCACTGAGTCATAGTCTAGGGTCGGGTCAATGGTCGCTGCCAAAGAGAGAGAGAAAAGAAACACTCAGCGTGCACTGTAACCTAGATCAGAATGGTTATCACTTTATCTAATATGGAAACCTTCCACTGTAACGTCAAATTCTTCCTCAAACCTGAAAGAAGAATTAGCCGGGATCACCCGAGGAGTAAACCAACTCATCAGTGGGAATCGGGATCCAACTCTCATCGCATGATAACATGACGGAATCCGCTCACGTTATCACACTCCAGAAGGTATGCGTATATCTGGCAAGTTTCAGTTCTTTTGAAACTCCCGATGTGATTTTTTCCCCATGCTCTTATGACCTTGGCGAAGGTCAACAAATCATAAGTCACATGTCAAGTTCTACCCGTCATTGTCCAGGTTAATTTGAACCCACCCGTACAAGCCCTTGACGAAGGTCAACAAGGCTATACGACTGTCCCAAACCAACGCATCTATCTATGCAGCAGAAAGGTAACAAGCGGCTACCATACACTATGCCTTGATGAAGGCCAACAAACATAGCATGAATACTACGTGCTACCCGTCTGAAACGACGGAGGGCTACTAATGGTTTCTGGCGAAAACCTTTAACGTAATGAACTTGATATCGTTGAAGGAACGGATAGCTTTTTAGAAAAATATATTAACGAAAACCTTTGCTAAAGAGGTCACTCCCGGTGAAGGGATCTCGGCTCTTTCCCCGTGGAATGAGGTGCAGGATATTCCAACTGAATACCACGATGCAAAGCAAAAGTAATCGGCTATAGTGAAGTTATTGCCCTGACGCAAACTTCTGTCCAAGGGGTCACTCCCGGTGAAGGGATCTCGGCCCTTGCCTCGTCGACTGAGGAGCAGGATATTCCAACTGAATACCACTGTGCAAAACAAAAGAGAACTCCCTTGCAATAACAGCTTTTGAAAAAGTGCTCCAACAACATCAGAATAGGTTTGTTTAACTTGCATTGATCCGAATCAACACAGTCCCATCAATTGATCACACCACAAAGAACGAAAATAATGACGTACGTATATGCCATCCGCATTCGCCACTGGGTCCCGTCATCACCCGTTAGGTTAGCTAACTAACGACAGAGCGGGGACTGGACTAGCGCAGATGCAAAACATATACAACATCTACTAGTATATATATAATATATAATTTTCACTCAAGGCATGATAAAAAACAACATCACAGAACAATACAGATATCTGGGATCGCCGGGTTTCATAGAGCCGCTACTGAAACCCGACGTTCCCCTGGTCATGTGGATAGCCTGTGCAATGAAATCCTAGACCCATACGGGCGCGGCAAGTTACCCGCCAAAACCTGAAGCGAGGCAGCCCCCTTCTGCAACGTGAATGGACCACCCAGCACTTCACGGAATCCAGTAACTTGGGCACCCCTCCTGGTTCAATCCTATACCCCCTACGAGTGCGGCGAATAGCCCGCCAATTCTAGAGTAAAGCCCCCTCCGTCTCAACGCCATGAGATGCGGGCTCGTTGCCCTCTAGAACCCGGCTATCCGTGCACCCCTCCGCGGGGTAATCCTAGTACAGAAAGTAAAATATACATACAACGGGTACATCGACCGCAACCTGGTCGTGCCCCAAAAGAATAATACAAACAGGCAGTGACGACAGTCCACATGTCGGACGCTCGCCCCGCAATATCAAATGTACATATAAAAAAAAGCTGTACTAGCATTGCATCCAGGCTATCCCCCACGACCGATCCGCAACATCACAGCACAACACAGAACATCAACGTGAATGTCACGTTCGCAAATCCGTCTAAAAGGGCTATAGCAGATAGACTGGATTTACCGATCGAGTGACATTCACGGTCGCTGATATAATGTAAATACTGTGAACTAGCATGTTTAAAATATCCGATCGAACAAAATTTTATCAAGTGGGCCCCAAGCAGTACTGTAGCACTTACAGAAAATCTGGGCCCAAAAAGAATATTCCAAAACCCCTATTTCCAACCCAAAAGCCTACTGTTAAAATTTGGTGCGGTGAATAGTAAAAAGCGCGGCGGAACCGCGGCCCAAGCATGGGTTTGGCCGCGGTTCCGCGGCGGTATGGAGGGATCTCGCAACCAAATTTTCACAGATTTCTTAGATTTTCATGCACAGTATTCTGAAAGAACCTGAAAAATTTTTGGAGCTGAAAAAATTTCGACAGAGAACACATGTGCATACAAAATATGGTTTTTAGGGAATTTTGTTCGATCGAGTACTAAACATACTAGAGCAAGCTAGGTTAGGTTAACGGCGTGGCTCTGATACCAATGTAAGTCCGCGGGGGCGCACGGCCGTCGATCCGACGCCGGAAACGCGGAAACAAAAACTTTGCAAACTAGCAAACCGGTACCACCACGCACTTTTAACCCGGATCGGGCCGTTAACCTAGCAACTAGAAAACTAAAATAAGAGTAGAGAAGTATACCAAGCTTTCCGTGTCCTCCGGTCTTCGTCTCCACTCCGATCTCCTGCGGAATCTCCGTCCGTCACGTCCTCGTCGGAAAGGGCACCACGTAGCTGGATTCGTTTACGGGCTCCCACCTCTGGACCGAGACAACTCGGGCGCGAAATTGGGTAGCCGACGCGTCCAAGATTTGCTGTAGACTAGTGTAGAATCGTTGTCTCTTTTGGGGTATGTGAAGTTGCCATGGGTGATGTGGATGTGAAGAAATCAACTATGGAAGTGGGCTTAGGAATTTGGTAGCATGGAAAAATGAGATGAAACATTTTTCCCTCACTCAAATGAACTTCTCTCTCTCCCTCAAGAATAGTGGCCGGCCCTTCCAAAGAAAATGGTGGTGGAGGAAAAATGAATCCATGGAATAATCATATACAAGAGAAGAAAAGGTATATTCATCAAATGAAAATGGTCACACCCACTTCTCATCTCATCAAATCACAAAACCATCACATGAAAGCAAAGGAATGACAAGAAAAGAATCTCATAATGAAGAGGCCACAATTATGCAAGAAACCCCTCCACAAAATGTTATTTGCAAATGTGCAAATAACCCCCTCCATCGGAAAGTTCGGCCGCAAAGGAACAAAGGAAAACCGGCCGGAACGGATTGCAAACTGGCAACTTCAGAAAACCGATCCCGTAATAAATTACAGGAAAACCCCGCTACTGCAAATACATGCCCGCATTTGTATTCCCACTGAACACAAATGCAAAGAGACAAAACTACACTATCTAATACTAGGTACCGGCTTAAGCCAAAGCCGGCCAGTAAAAACCGTCCGATCACGATCCGTGCAATACCGCACGTATCTGATCGAACCCTGCCATATCTCCATACGGCCTCTACAGCGTTTTGCCCGAAACTTGAGTAACCGTGTGTGGTGGACTCTAAAGACTCGTCAATACCATGGCTGTGGATTTAACCACTAGCACGTCAGAGGTATAAGCCAATACGTAACGGGCTACCAGGTATTGACCAGAAGGGGCGTCGATGAGCGAACTCATCCTGACACCATACTGAGCCTGTCAGTGACAATATCCGTACAGTCCGGTCCGTTCGTCTATGAGCATCGCATGGCGGGCCTAGGGGGTTGGTAAAAGTCAGACCCCCAATAGCGGTACAAGTCGTGTCGGAGTGTAGCCCAGAACACCCTGAGATACTACTGGAATACCTACCAGCAAATCTCATGCCTTGGCCAAGGACTTTCCATGTTCTGGCTCTCCTAGACACAGCGCGACCTCACCCCCAATACCGGGAGAGACGAACCCCTGCAGATCCGCTCACTGCCTCCATGTGGCTCGGGACTGTACCCAACTAAAACCTGTTTGCACGTATCCTTTGAGCGTGGTAGGGTAGTAATCAAAGAACGGTGGGAACTCACACGAGACAAATGACGATCTCAGGTCGATAAACTAACCTGTACACATGTCACCAGGGAACTGCTATCTGACGTCTGGTATAATCCCAACTAGCAGGTTCCCGACGAGTCCTGTCCGGTGTACTCATAACCCAATGAGCACCTGTATACATCTTAGGTGAACCAACTGACACCAGTGGCTTGTGAGACCGGCCACCGCCCCTCGTCGGGGTCTCGACTGTATACACTAGTCTACTCTGGAGAATCGATGCCCTGTCTCAAAACTCCCACGACTAGGGACCTTTTAAGGATGTGCTTATAGACTCCAGCTCTCACGTATATGATCGCCCTCATACTGCTGGTAGTCAAGCAAGAATCCTAGGGGCTCTATCAACGTGTAATAGCGACTCGTAAGGTCACCTAAAGCAGTACACGATGATAAAGATAAACCAGATAGCATACTATCATCTCGAGTAAGACTGTCCTACTGGGACAGGTCCTCCCCTCAATCATTGCAATCACGTGCCTGTGATCTAATAATTGACTCTGAGGGCACTATCTCCAACACCGATGTTATAAGTTGTAGTTTAGATGTGAATTCTCTCCGTCGAGACATATGACCCCGGGAGTGTTTCTTATGAGAGGTAGCAGCTTCATTCCCATTGACAGGGTTTTGGCGAACCGCTTCTCTTCCTTGATCCTGCTCTTATTTGTCGCGGGCATGCCTTGGTTTGGTTGGAGTACTTTATGACTCCACCTCGTTGTAGCTTCTTCATCTTGACACTGACGCTTAGCCTTTTCATATATGGCTGTTTTGCGTTCTCATTCAGCTTTGCTTTTTTGAAAGGCTTCGTTTAACAGCCTATCGATCGGCTCTTCTGGCAGTTCCGGGGATATTATCATCGATTCTGCCCCTAGTTCCTCCGCGCTGCCTTCTGACGCTGAGGGAGTTTCTTCATCATTTAACAACGAATTGGAGACCATGTGGCAACTCGCTACATAGTCTTTGGTTTCTTCTGATGAGACATTTTCCTCATCGTTGTCACTAACTTCGTTCTTAAGAATATGCTTGAGGAACACTTCGAGCATGACCGATTTCCGCGCCTTCTGGTTATACTCTTCCAACGCGTCAATGTACTTTTGTATGTTTGTGCGCTTGTTGTCATACTCGGCAGGCTGCACAGGTTTCTTGGTCTTCTTCTTTTTCTTCGAAGACTTTGAAGGCTTGATTTGGGGATTTTGCCCTTTGTCAACAACTTTCGGTACGGGAAACGGTTTTAGCATCCCTTCGATGATTTTGGGTTCAAGCGAGCTTTTCCACCTGACTGCCGGACATGCCTGTAGATCTTTCAGCATTCTTTTGGTTTTAGCTGAAAGAACGACTTCTCAAGGAGCTTCTTCCACGAGCGAGCATGATGCCCCCGGTGCATCCACCTTTTTAGGAGTGTGCTTCTGTGGCGGGTTCATCCTCCAGTTCTCAGACAGCGCGAACTTCCCCTATTGATACTGATTCTCGACCCAGTTCTTCAAGATGTAGCAATTCTCAATTGGGTGGCTCACCATTCTGTGATAGGAGCAGTAGTTAGGGTTGTTGGTATCGCCGAGTTGCGGTGGATGCCATGGGTCTGGCAATATGATGAGTTTGTTACGCATTGCCAACTCAAATAGTCTCATCGTTTTATCGCAGGAAAACGAGTAAGTGCGTCCTAGCCTTTCTTCTAGGGATAGGTGTGGATGTGCATTCTTTTGGCGAACAGCTGGTTTTGAGTCGCACTGTTGTTGTTGAGTATTAGCAACGAAGGCCGCTTTTTCATTACCCTTGGCATTTCGAGGATCCTTACTTAAGGAGGAAGGTCCGTGACCCATCTGGTCCTTTTGGGCCAGTTTATCGATCTGAGCCTAGAAGGTTGTCGGCTTGAAGAATGTCATGAAATGGGACACAATCGTTTGCGGATCCAGGGTCCCGATGAACATGCCCACGGCAGGGGATTCTTCGATGCGTTGTTCGCACTTTGACCACAGGTTCTACCACTGGATCGCATATTGGACCCAGGTTTCTCCCAGCTTTACCCGGTATTGATTAAAGCCGTGATCGGGGTGTGCTCGCTTGCGCTGGCGAACCGCTGTATGAAAAGCAGCTCCATCTCTGTGAATGTTCTCATGGAGTCATTTAGGAGCTCCAAGTACCATTCAAAGGCTGTCTTCGATAGGTGATCTCACGCTTTTGGCATGTCGGATGTTCAAAGTTCTAAAGTATAACCGCGATCAGGACGGTGTCGCTATGCAGCTAGCCGGTTAAGCACGGGTCGATCCACAGGGAGATGGTTGTATGTCCTTTCTTGTCATAGACGAGTCAATAAAGAATTTGTGTATGTTTGTTCAGTCTAACCTATGTGTATTATTTGCAAGTATAACGTTGTTAAGAAAAAGATACGAAATTGTAAGCTAAAGAAATCCGTACTCAAAACCTTTGAGCCGAGTCTTGACCAATTGAAGCTAGAGCAATCGGCAACAACGTGGATTAGGGGATTTAAGCGCGGTATTCATGGAATGCGGCTTATTTACCCTTGTCCTTCCGTTCTTGTCTCCTTTTTCGCCTCCGGCCAAACCGAACGCAACCGGTCGCGGTTAGGAATCACCGTTACCTTGTTAGGGTAGGGTGCCTAACGGAGCGCTTGCGTATGGTTTGGGCGGAGTTCAATGGAAAATAACGGGAAAAGGAAATGAGAAAAGAAAATCTTTAACTTACAATACCGTATTGATTCTTAACAATGATAATTACAACATTCACAAAATGAACAACAAGGAGCAAAAGAAAAGAACAAAGAAAAGAAAAGATTACAAGTATTAAGTGCATGAATATAAATTGCAAGAAAGTAAAGCAAGGTAATAAAAAGCAAGCAATAAATAAGCAATAAAAAGAACAAGAAACTAGAACTCAAGACAAGCATGTGATCAATAGCCAACCCTTAAACTTGCAAGCTCAATTAAGAGGTTGCAAGATCAAGAGAAGGGTAGAGAACGTATGTGAAATGAAGTGCTAATTCCATAAGAAAATACGACCCTTGAGATCAATAACAAACTCTTAACCTTTCAAGCTCAATGAAGAGGTTAAAAGATCAAGAGAAAGCAAGAATCTCAAGGGGAAGAAGAAACAAAAGAGAATGATACAAAAGCCCTCATCTTTATTGATCTTCCACTTAAAAAGCTCTCACTACAATTTTCATGGAGAAAAGATGAAGAAGAAGAAGAAGAAGAAAAAACAACACTAAAAAACTACAAAAGAGGAACAAAGAATGAACACAAGTTTGGACCCTTGGCTTAGCTCAATTCTGGAGTATTTATAGGCAGAGGATTGAAGACCTAGGGCAACCATCAGAACACACATGAAAAGACCATTCTACCCCCCCAAAGCCCATCATCTGACAAGCCTACATGGCCGCGGATCCGCGGCCTAGACCCTCTATTGGCCGCGGATCCGCCGCACTATAGTGGGTTCAGGGCATGGGCTTTTCTGTACGGCCCTGGTCTGCTGTCCCCTGTTGTCTGGTACATATATTTTCTGATAATCTTTCCAGAATATCTTCAGAATTCTTAGTCCAAGATTGCTATCTTTTCTTCACTTTTGACTTCTATCTCTCTCGAGCTCCGCGCACCCATTGATTCTTGTGCTGCCCCCCTCGTGCTCTGTGCTTGTCCCAGACACGATTGACCACTGTCATATGTCTTGTCTCAGGAACTGGTACTCGGCACTGGACGGATATGGATGACCGGAACCCGGCTTTTATCTGTTGTCAACAGATGTTCTGCTTTTGGCGTAACTGTGGAGATTTTGTCTTGATTTGAAATATTTGGACTGGAAACCTGTACTCTGTAAATATGCAACAAACACGGATTAAAAGCACCTACCTATAAACACACGAGCATAAGAATGGGCGGTATAAAATGCAGTATTCTGTTATGAACAAATACCCCCAAACTTAATTTTTGCTCGTCCCGAGCAAAACCAATTTTTCACAAAAATAAAATCCTAACCGCACTTTCGCAGGGAACGCGATTGCACTGAGCACGTGCAACAAGCCGTTAAACCTCTAGGTGTCCCTAGTAGGAGGAGTGTTGTCTCCTGAGGGTTTTCAGCAGATACTACCCACAAAATCCCGTCTAGCTAGTTTCATAAGTTAACAATAATTCTACTCCTACAGTTTAGTATTTACGTTAGAAACTCTATTATCCTAAGTTAGAAATATCCAACCCTAATGCTTCACACCTCCTATCTATTTAACTTTAGATCATATACGTTCCAAAAAAGTTTAGAAAGATGTTGGTATCCCCTGAGTTTTCCTTCTAAAGTGTGGTCTTAAATCAGGGATTTTTGTCAACTTTACAGAAAATACAAGTCTTATTCTTCATTTCTATCTTTTATTCAAACATCGATTGTCTACCCCTACGTGTGTGTATATTTGCACCCCTACACTTAAGAATTCAATTCAAGCTATAATACCCTTGCCCTAATACCTAATACTACTTCTTTTCATTAAGGATGGACGGATTTGCTCACACACCTTTCATGCGACTATTAATGCTTCTTGAGGCACTAACGGCCGATTACTGAATGTGTGAACATTAAAGCGTAAATAGCAGTTTCCAGGTCTTAACTTTATTCTATTTTTTTCTTTTTCTTTTTCTTTTTCTTTTTATCTTTTTTCAAGACCGGATATATTTTTCAATATGCTCTTTTGGTGTTTAGCTTTAAATACCGTTTTTTCTTTCATACTAGGCTTTCAGGCAAGAGTATTTCTAGGTATCCTCTACTATCCCAAGTTTCAAGGTGCGTGTATGTGCAGTTTGTAGGGTATATACTTTCTAAATTTGAACTCAAGAAAAGAAACTATTTTTCAGACTTATCCTCCGGTAAAGCTTCAATACTTTTCCTTTATCTTGACTTAACTCAAGAACTGAACTCAAGGTTACCTAGTTCTCAAAAAAAAACTGTAAGGACGTATACTTACCAAGTTTAAACAGAATGAGGGTTATTTTTAGGGTTTTCAATTCCTAAGCCTAGAATTTAGTTATTTTTATCATATCAACTAATCTTTCGGAATAAAGATCAAAGTTACCCTATTAGCTAACTTGACGACAAAGTTTTTATATTTTTGGAAAAAATTTCGATTTTTATAGGTTTTTAAATAAGATATGCAAATGCAAAATATACAAATGAATGCGAAGGAAGAAAGCTTACCGAGCACACCCCCAAACTTAAACTTGACAGTGCCCTCACTGTCAGTCTACACTAAGAGGGTCAAAATTGTCGGCGCTCTCCCTAAAAACAAAGTATATACAAAAAGGAAAACAAAAAATATATACAAAAAAAAGTGTCCCCCCCAAACTTAAGTAAAACAGTGTTTCCACTGTTAAGCGTTGAAGTTCAGGATTAGGGGGGAAAGAATAGTTTCAAACTATACAAGGCCTTACACAGGCCAAAAGTGAGCACCAACCATTCAAAGATCTTATCGTGATAAAGCAGTGGTTGGTGAAAGAAGGCAGTGGTTGGTGAAAGAAGGCGTTGAGAGAAGAGATGGAGAATACGCGAGACCATATACGGAGAGAAGCGGGATACGGTCTCGGTATATGAGAGGAAGAAGAATGGCGGAAGGGAAAAAGAAGTGGAATACGAACTTGAGGGTGCAAATGGAGTAAATAGATTAGCACAATTTGTGATGACTGATGTGTGAAAAGTGATTGTGCTAATATATTTACTCGTCGGGAAATGGGGTCAAATCCCTCAAGATTCGTGAGAAACCATAGGTACGCCGAACTTGGTAAACCAGACATATGAAATGAAAGTGAGACGGGTTCTTGCAAGGTCGGAACGATGGAAAGGATGGAGGTAGGTGATTGAGGAAGGTTATCGGTTAAAGGTTCAGGAGGGTGTACACAGTTAATGAAAGGAACAGGATGAATTAGAAAATCCGACTCATCAAGAAAAACTGGTTCATCCTCAGTACTATCCTCAATATTCTCCTCAAAATTCAGCTTATCCATGCAATTTTCATTAAAATCAAGATGCATATGGGGTTCGGGAAAAACATTTAATGACTCGGGATGATGAATTGGAGAGAAAAACTCAGTCAAATTTGTGGGTTCATCATCCAAAATATTCCCAGCGTCAATATCCTTAATCAAGTGAAAGTCAATTTTCTCAGACACCTCATCAAAAGCATGGATTTCAATCAATTCAGGTTCTAAGATGGAGGTGTAGAGGTCAAAAGGATTAGGTGTGGTTTCACTTGGCAAGGTCCCCTCACAATCTGGCAAATCAACCACTACAAAGTCGCACAACCCATTAAGCATTCTATCTTCAATAGATAATTCATTTGGGACACTTGATAGACTTTCAACACAGGAGTTGTGGGATTCAAGTTGAAACGGGTAGGATTGATTTGGAAGGGTATACAGCTCACTCTCTCCACTCAAATTCACAGCCCGTCCTACCGCATCTTCATACATTGAAAAATTTGGAGCTAGTTGAAGACTAGCTACCGGGTCACTAGGTTGTATGAGGGCGGCCATGGACGCATTCAAATCCATCATCTGTTGGCTTGACGCTACCCTAAAGTCTTCCAATGACTGTTCCAGACTAGACATGGGTTTTGAAGGGGTTTCAGTAAAAGATGAAAAGTTGTTTGGATACTGAAAACTCCTAAATGGCGGTTCTGAAGTTATGTATAGGGAAGGTGCAAAAGTAGGGTAGGATTGGTAGGAATTGAATGGCTGGAAAGGAGCAGGATCAACATTTGGATAAGAATGTGAATGGAATTGTTGATCCCAAGAATTTAAAGTGGTGAAAGGAGTGAAAGATCGGCTACGGGATTGTTCAATACGTTCAGCGATGGACAAAGGACGACTTGCAAAAGGGGTATCAACATAAGCGGGTGCGGGAGGTTGAAAAGGTTGATACAAAGTGGAATGAGGAGTGCAAGTGTTTGTCCTAGACGCTGCTATGCGATCTTTCAGTGAAACTTTGGGCATGGAGGGGTCGTTCGATGTTCGGCCAAAGCAAGAACCGTAAGAAGTAATGTCCGGTTGTGGGTACCAAAGTTCGGCAAGAGTTTTGCGAGGTGGAGTACCCATGATATGAAGAGAGAAAGAAAGAAAGACAGAGAAAAGGGGGGGAAAAAGAATGTGATCTTTTTATTTATTTTTTTAATTATTAAAAGAATGAAATATACACAAAAAAATATGGACAAAAACAATCACGACACAAAAATACCACACACCTAATCGTTCTAGGGTTCACCTAGGTCAACTAGACCTGCTCCAGAACTTGATTGTCGAAGTAAAACTGTGTCGAGAAACGGGCTCAAGATACACTGATCACGAGGCCAGGTAAGTGCAGAGATAAGGGGAGGTTTTCCAACGCTTTCGCGAAGTTCCTTAATTAAATAACCCTTTCTCTTTTGGCGGTTTCGCCGTTAACACTTTCCTAGTCACCCCGTAAACAATATACCGTTAAGCAAGGTTCTAAACACAGTTAACTTCTCCTAGTGAGCGCGAAGTCCTTAAGGCTTAAAGTCTAGTTTCTTTTAAATTTTGTGCGGGTAAACGTTATGCTCAAGTTTGTGATTTTTGGGCCATGAAAAAGGTGATGAAATCCTTTACCGTATGTTGTGGGGTTCGCTTGCCCTTAAGTTCGTATTAATGTATGCAATACGCAATTCAATAAAAATTCTATAAAGAATCAAACAATCGTTTTTTTAGTTTAAGCACGGCACTGCAACAAATACGGGTTAGTCAATTTTTAGCGTTTGCTAGCGAACTTGCAAAGAATCCTGCAAAGAATAGTATATTGGATGCGTCGGATTTGAGAAGAAGGTGTTAGTAAAGTACGTTTAAGTTTTTGGGTTAGGAAACCCCCGTTGAATCAAATCCGGTAAGCTTGGAAAGTTCGCTTGCGCGGGTCAAACTACCCGGATCTTTGGCACTGTATTTCGTAATTACCTTAACTTTGAACGTACACTTTGCTCCCACAATCGCAGTTTGCAAATCCGCAAAAATCTGCACTCTTCCCCAGAAAAATGATCAAAAACGACAAAAAGAATTTTTTTTTATATATGTACAAAAAGAATATTAACCCGAATAACAAGAAAGAAAATACGCTACCGTCTCCCCGGCAACGGCGCCATTTGATCGCACGCTTTTGGCGTGTCGGATGTTCAAAGTTCTAAAGTATAACCGCGATCAGGACGGTGTCGCTATGCAGCTAGCCGGTTGAGCACGGGTCGATCCACAGGGAGAAGGTTGTATGTCCTTTCTTGTCTTTTAGACGAGTCAATAAAGAATTTGTGTATGTTTGTTCAGTCTAACCTATGTGTATTATTTGCAAGTATAACGTTGTTAAGAAAAAGATATGAAATTGTAAGCTAAAGAAATCCGTACTCAAAACCTTTGAGCCGAGTCTTGACCAATTGAAGCTAAAGCAATCGGCAACAACGTGGATTAGGGGATTTAAGCGTGGTATTCGTGGAATGCGGCTTATTTACCCTTGTCCTTCCGTTCTTGTCTCTTGCTTTCGCCTCCGGCAAAACCGAACGCAACCGGTTGCGGTTAGGAATCACCGTTATCTTGTTAGGGTAGGGTGCCTAACGGAGCGCTTGCGTATGGTTTGGGCGGAGTTCAATGGAAAATAACAGGAAAAGGAAATGAGAAAAGAAAATCTTTAACTTACAATACCGTATTGATTCTTAACAATGATAATTACAACATTCACAAAATGAACAACAAGGAGCAAAAGAAAAGAACAAAGAAAAGAAAACATTTCAAGTATTAAGTGCATGAATATAAATTGCAAGAAAGTAAAGCAAGGTAATAAAAAGCAAGTAATAAATAAGCAATAAAAAGAACAAGAAACTAGAACTCAAGACAAGCATGTGATCAATAGCCAACCCTTAAACTTGCAAGCTTAATTAAGAGGTTGCAAGATCAAGAGAAGGGTAGAGAACGCATGTGAAATGAAGTGCTAATTCCATAAGAAGATACGACCCTTGAGATCAATAACAAACTCTTAACCTTTCAAGCTCAATGAAGAGGTTGAAGGATCAAGAGAAAGCAAGAATCTCAAGGGGAAGAAGAAACAAAAGAGAATGATACAAAAGCCCTCATCTTCATTGATCTTCCACTCAAAAAGCTCTCACTACAATTTTCATGGAGAAAAGATGAAGAAGAAGAAGAAAAAACAACACTAAAAAACTACAAAAGAGGAACAAAGAATGAACACAAGTTTGGACCCTTGGCTTAGCTCAATTCTGGAGTATTTATAGGCAGAGGGTTGAAGACCTAGGGCAACCATCAGAACACACATGAAAAGACCATTCTACCCCCCCAAAGCCCATCATCTGACAAGCCTACATGGCCGCGGATCCGCGGCCTAGACCCTCTATTGGCCGCGGATCCGCCGCACTATAGTGGGTTCAGGGCATGGGCTTTTCTGTACGGCCCTGGTCTGCTGTCCCCTGTTGTCTGGTACATATATTTTCTGATAATCTTTCCAGAATATCTTCAGAATTCTTAGTCCAAGATTGCTATCTTTTCTTCACTTTTGACTTCTATCTCTCTCGAGCTCCGCGCACCCATTGATTCTTGTGCTGCCCCCCTCGTGCTCTGTGCTTGTCCCAGACACGAATGACCACTGTCATATGTCTTGTCTCAGGAACTGGTACTCGGCACTGGACGGATATGGATGACCGGAACCCGGCTTTTATCTGCTGTCAACAGATGTTCTGCTTTTGGCATAACTGTGGAGATTTTGTCTTAATTTGCAATATTTGGACTGGAAACCTGTACTCTGTAAATATGCAACAAACACGGATTAAAAGCACCTACCTATAAACACACGAGCATAAGAATGGGCGGTATAAAATGCAGTATTCTGTTATGAACAATAGGCTACCAATGAACTGGCGAATCAGTAGTTTGTTTTCACCTCCAGTATTGCCGCACAGAGCTCTGAATTGCGCGACGTATAGTGTGGGTTTCCTGCCCCCTTGTACATATGGAACCTGGGATCGTATATCCAGACGGGTATTTGATTTGGTCATACCAGCTTAGATACGGTCGCCCAATTATGACAGTTTGACCGGCCGCTTCATTTGCTTGATGAGCTCGTATTTGTTGAGCGATGTAATCATCAAGAGCAGCCTTGGAGATCGTTTGCTCCTTAGCTGTTGATAAAGCCGGAAGAGAGTTTGATGTTTCCCTTCTGTCATCCTCGATAACTATCGGCGGATCTTCGGCTGGGGGTTCTGGCTGGATCATCATTCCAACCATATCTTAAAACAAAAAAGACATATGCTTTATATTGGCAGCCTGCTCAGCAGCTTCCTTATCCTTTCTTTCAAGCACCCTTCGCAGGAACTCTGTATCGGTCTCCTGCTCTTGGCGTTGTTCAGATGCTGGTTCTGGACTTTCTTTCTATCCGGTGAGTGCTGCCATTTTGGTCAGCATTTCCTGGAGCTTTTGTTGTTGCTTCTGAGCTTTTATTAATGACCGAGTTTGCGATCGATGAGCTACAAAGCACGAATTTCCTATTTTTCGGAAGCCATGTTAACCGTGTGCACGATCATGCCTCCAGACTTAGGGCATTTAGGTCCATCGCCTTTAGATTTTTCCGCAGACGGTGGGATTTTCTCCGGCCTCCTCCTCTTGTGGGAGGTCGAAGTTGAAGGAGCCGTTGTAACAGGCATATGCATGGAAGAAGTCCCTCGCTGTATGGTGGAGGGATGGTCTTCCTATTGCCGAGCCTTCGATTTCTTTAGTCGGCGAGAGTAGTCTTTGTTGATCACGGAGTCCTGGACTTTTCGCCAGACCCTGTAAATTTGGGAGGAGAGCCGTTGATGAGGGTGCTCCGGCTTGGCCTGCACTGTGGCTTCCGCAGGCGGGGGAGATTTCTTCAGCACCGCCATTAGAGAGTTCTTTCTCACCCTCCTAAGCAGGTCAAAGCTGTTCCCGGTTGGAACAGCAGCATCAACTTCTACCATTGGAGCTGGCGGAGTAAGTCCACAAGGGGAGTTGCCTCCAGCTTTTCTCACCTAACGCCAGTGGCGACGTCGAGCGTGTCTTGCAGATAGGACCGCCTCAATTTGAGAAGCGGCTTATTCGTGCCCCCGGCTTTGGTGAGGGGCTGCTGATTGATTTCTATGTGAAAGTGTATGATAACCGCAATCAATAACGGTGTCGCGTATAGCTAGTCGAGATGAGTACGGGTCGTCCTCAGGGATTCGTGGAATCTTTTAATCTTACTTTAGACGTGTTGATTGAAAAGAGGAAGAATAGAAGAATAAAGAATAGTGGAGAGTAGTTTCTAGATCTATATTAAACACGGATGTAGAATACAGATCTAGTTTAAATAAGGATATAAAATATATAAGAAGAAGGCTTGTAGGGTTCGTTAGGATTTAGTAGTTATGGATGATTAAGAAAGATTACTCCTTTTATCTATTGATAGATTTAAAACTAGATTGATGGTGATGAATGGGGATTAGGGTTCTTTGAAGAAACCAGGGTTTCCACACTATTGACCCTTATCCTCATTGATCTCTATTCATGTCTAGCCCTTAACAAAATAATTGTTAATCTGATCTCAAATCGCGGTCGAGACTATCAATAAATTGGTAGCGAGCCCGATAAGGATGTTAACGATTCTTTTGCTAAAGTCTATAAAATTCATAAGACTTAAAAGAAGTTAAAGTATTTTCTTATCCATTGTTCTACCATAATCCTACGAACCCTATCAAGCGGAGAATTACTCACACATGAAGGAGATAGAAGAAGAAGAACGGATAGAGATCATAATGTAAATACAAAAAATAAATGCGAACTAATTAATCTAATGATCTACCTTTATTAATCAACTTCACAAGCACAAAGCCTTCAAGTTTAGATTACAAGAGGAAGAAGAATGTGCTCTCGATCTCTGCCTTGTAAAAAGTAGATACTCCGTCGAATCTCACATCGCCTTATCACGTCGAATAGCAGACCAGTCGTGGATCACTTGTTCTTTGACGGTGATTTGCTTCGTGTAAAAGATTGATGATTATTTCTAAGTTTAGCCTCGGTCCTTTATATGGTCCTAAAACCAGAAACCAAAGATCCCAGAATTAGAGTTTGTTGAGATGATCCTACACAGAAAATCCCACATCCCAACTCCTTCATTTAGCCGTGGATCCACCGCATTAAGTAGGGTTTGGCTGCGGTTAGGCGGCATTTTGGGGGATTTAGGGTTGCGAAATTCTGGACCTTCATCTTTTTGACATGTGGTGATCTTTTGGATATCTTGATTTTGGAAATCTTCTCCGAGTCTCTGCCAGAATTGATTTCATGATTTACTTAAACTTCATCGGCAGATTTTTGATTCCCGACATCTAGATATCCCGATCTCCTGACCTGAACCAACTCTTGAAAAATATCTCCAAGAATAATGTCAGTAATGTTTGGTAATTTTGAGATATTATCCAAACCACTTTATATGATATTATATTTTAAAAATATTGATTAAGGATATTTGATATGATATATATAATAAAAATACTAGAATATTATATAAATATTATATGCATACATTTTCCTTCATGATGTTAATTATAATATATAAACATATGGTAAATGGTATTTTTACAGATAAATCCAAATATGTTCTTTATTTATAATAAACACCTTTAGATATTTAAGAAAAATAAGGAAAATGTTATATCAAATGTGCGATATTTTCGGCTGAACAGCTGTTGTTGGTGCCAGCCTATTGAAGATTGACTTTCTTGGCAGAGTTTGAGGAGGACCGTCCAATCTTTCGAAGACCTACTTTCTGGTAGGGGAAGCGCCTTTGATGGCTTCACCTGTAGGAGGAGTTAGGAAGGCTATCCGTTTTGGGGCAGCCCCTTCAAATGCGACGAGCCTCTTTGTGAGCCCGTTTTTGTTCTGGCTCGGCTTGCTAAAGACTGAGACGTCTGAGCTTCGGTTCAGCCTATCGAATACTGAGACATCGGATTTGGACGGCCCGTTGAAAGAGGCCGTTGTGCTTTCAAGTCGATCGAATACCGACCTCTTGGGAGCTTCTTCCTGCAGCACAGAGGCATCGACATCTACTGGTGGGAGCATAGTCCCAAAGAAAAATCCTGTAGTGGCTTATGTAACTTGCCCTACCGGCATTGAAAAGATAGAGGCCGCGTTGGGCCCATAAGTCACTCTTCCAGTTGGGGTGGAACGGGAATTGCTGTAGCAAGTTGTGCAACTGGAAGTCATCGATATTCTCTTCTACTGCATAGGAACAAGACACCAAATCTTAGTACCTCGAATCCAAGAGCAACCATAGTGAATCGTGATTTTGTTTGCGAAACACGACATACGAAGTGTGTAGTGGAAAGAGGAAAAGGTCTCACCGGGCGTGCCAAAATTTGTTCACTGCCGAAAGACGAACCGAGACGTTGGGACGTCTGGCCTGAATCATAGGGGCAGATGCTATTCGGATTTATCCGTCCACCTCTCCGAAGATGCCAAGTTGATTTATGGCACCGTATATCGGAGGTTTGGACGGATGCGGCTGTTGTAGCAGACTTTATCAGATTCCTCTCATTTGTGAGGGGTTTTTGATTGTGGGGGAACTCTTCTTTGCAGGCGCAAGCCCCAACAGTTAATTATGTTACCGCATCACGATAACCACTTTCTCCTGCTCCGAAAGTTCACTTCGTGTCATGTGTTTTTTTGTTTGTTTAGGTTGCCCGTGGATTGTATACGGAAACTAGTTTCTGTCGTCGCCCGTAGGGCGTGGATTAGTCCAAATCCGTATATTTTTAGATTTGGGTTTGGGTTGATTTAAGGATTGTTAATCTGGTTTGAGATTAAGACCGGCTTAAACATATGAGCATTTGGGCTTGATTATTTTAGTTTAAGGACATCGCGGTCCATTATCGCCATGTTTGAGGCCAATGCGTTAGTTTAAGGACGTTTCGGTCCTTTGTCGCCGTATTTGGGGCGAATATTATTTGAAGGACATTTTGGTCCATTATCACCGTATTTGGGGCGAATATTAGTTTAAGGCCATTTCGGTCTGTTATTCATTTTGTGCGCGCATGTATTTGTTACGTGACGAAGTGAACAATGGAGATATGGAATGTGCCCAATTTGGGGCACGATTTGATTTGAGACATGCACGTCAATTTGGAAGTGCGTCAGCAAAAGAAGTTGTTGGTCATCAGGACCCGCCACCTCTCTGAAGACATTGAGGAATTACAACGACATGTATTAGATGTGTGGATAGATGTTCCCTTTTGAACCAAATCCCGTATTTGAGGGAAAAAAGGGTTGTTGTGGACCTAAGAATCATTAGTCGTATATGAGACTAAGATTACTTTAGGAGACAAAAGATGAATATCATTTTGGATATCATCAATGGTGATATGGAATGTGCCCAATTTGGAGCACGATCCGATTTGAGGCATGCACGTCGGTTTGGAAGTGCATCAACGAAAGAAGTTGTTGGTCGTTGGGACCCACCACCTCTCTGAAGACGTTGAGAAATTATAACGACATATATCAGAGGTATGGAGAGATGTACTCTTGAACCAAATTCCGTATTTGAGAGAAAAGATCATGGTGGATCATCTAAGAATCATTAACCTTATTTGAGACTAAAATTATCCTAAGAGATATGGGATGAATATCATCAATGAGAGATCATTAGTCAAGTTTGAGACTAAGATCAGTTTGGATATTATGAATATAAGCTTAGCCGTTCTTCCTCCCTATCTTTCTTCCAAACATCGATCATATACCCCTATGTGTGTGTAAAAGATATCCCTACACTTAGAGAATTCAATTCAAGCTATCATACTCTTGTCCATCTTCCAAAGTACTTTATAGTTTGTGAATATTATCAGATGGAATTGCTAACACATCCTTTATGTGACCGTTAATACTTCTTAAGTTACTAATCAACCGATTACAAAATGTGCTTGCGCATTAAGGCATAATTTCTCGTCTTGCAACACTTAAGGCTTAGCAGTGGCTCCCAAACCAGTTGATCTAAGGCACTAGGTGATAAAACACCCTCACTATATTTTTTCTATGCTTCCTTAATAATTACAAAACCAGTATTCATTTTTTTCTTCACCAATTTTACTTTTTTTAATTTAATTTTCATATTAAGGCTTTTGGACAAGAGCATTTCAAGGTATCCTCTACTATCACAAGTTTCAAAATGCGTGACAGTGCATATAGTAGGGTATCAACATTCAAATATTTGGACTCAAGAATAGAGACTATTTTCAGACTTATTTTTATCCTCAGATTAGGAATTTTCTTCATCTTACAACCCTTGGGACAACGGCTCATAACTATTTAATACTAGCTTCGTTTAAGAAAACATCGAACTTTCTTGCTTTTCTCAAACTATTCGTATCTTTCATATGTAATTTTTCACTTTCAAACTTTCATTATCAAATTTTTTTTGTGCTTATATGTAGTATAATGCAAATTAATGTAGACTTGGGAGAAAATGTTAGTAACGGGGACATGAATAAATGACAGTAAAATCCTCCCCCAAACTTATTTTTGGCTTATAGTTTTGTAAAATTTTTCTTTTTGTTCAAGAGCCAAAATATATCTCCCTAAACCGTATTAAGCATTTAAAATTATGAGGGGGGTTAAAATTATTGGTCAAAGTAAATCCTTACAAAGACCAAAAGTCAACACCAACCATTCAAAATGTTTATCAATATAACGTACTAGTTGGTAGAAGAACCTGTTATATGTAGACAAGAAGTGGGGAGGAGATAAGAGGTGGTACGGTTTATGTCTCGGTTGATAGACGAAACAGTGATGGTGATTGGAAACGTGAATGTGAATGATTAGGTATGGGAAGAATAATCACATTCTCATATGGGATAAGAAGAAATGGTTGTGGTTCAACTTCTTCAGGTGGAGGTTGATTAATCATAAAATCCGTGTCATTTAGGAATGAGAGTTCGTCGGCGAAAATATTTTCGAAACTTTCATTGATGGTCCGATTGAACGTTTCAATTTCAATAAGTGTCGCGCTAGAATTCAACACACTTGATTTGTCAAAAGTTATGGAGGTAGGAGACTCGAAAGGCTCATCTACCTCATTCTCAAAAGAGTCTAAATCAAGTTGTCTTTCTAGAATTATCGAACTCGAAATATCAGATTGTGATTCATCAACACTAGCTAATATTAAAGGAAGAATATAAGAAGAACCAGAGAAAGTGCGAGATGAAATGGGTTAAAAAATTGGTGTGTTGAGTATTGCTGAACCAGATGTGGGAAATGAAGGCTGAATTTCATTCTGCTTTTCGGTCATACATTTATCATCAATTTCAAGTCGCATATGAGGTTCGGGAAGAACAGTTAATGGTTTGAGATGATGACCACACGGGAGTGAATGGACCTGATGAATTGGTGGGACAAACTCATCCAAAATTTCGGGTTCATCATTCAATATATCCCCAACGTCAATATCCTCAATCAAGTGAAGGTTAAAATTCTCAGACAGCTCATCAAAAGCATGGGTTTCAATCAATTGTGGTTCTAGAGTGGAGGTGTAGAGATCACAAGGATTGGATAGGGCTTCACTTGAAATTGACTCTTCACAATCGAGTAAATCAAACACTAAAAAATTGCACAACTCATTAGACATTCTATCTTCAATTAGTGAATCATTTAGTTTACTCAATAGATCTATGAAACTGGAGTTGTGGATTTCAATTTGGGATGTGGAGGTTTGATTTGGAAGGGTGAACCGCTCTCTCTCACTGCCCAAATTCTCAATTTGTCCTATGACCGTATCATACGTTGAAAAATTTTGAGCTGGTTCGAAACTAGTTGCTCGTTCGTTTTTTTGTATGAGGACGGCCATGCATTCATTCAATTCCTCTATGTGACGGCGCGGCGCTACCCGATATTCTTCCACTGTCCATTCAAAACTAGACATAAGTCGGTAAGGGTTTCGGCATAAGATTGAAATTCTTGTGGATAGGTAAAACTCCTAAATGACTGATTAGAAGAAATGTTTAGAGAAGGTGTAAAAATCGGATAGGATTGATAGGAATCGAATAGTTGTGAAAATTGAGCAGGAGTAGGATCAACATTGTGATAAAAAGAATATTGATATTGATTGGTTGGTTGGCGACTATCAACAAATGCCATATACGCCGCAAAATGAGTAGCAAAATCTTCTTTAGAAAGTGGTGGTGTTTGTTGTTCTAACCGTTTTACCGGATTGAAACTTTGGCTGTTGTCCTCGCTATATACTCAGCGATAGACATGCATTTAGGAGTTCCCTCACATGCTTTAGATGGAGTATTAACAGAAGAAGATGTAGAATTTTGATGCGGTTGATAGTGCCAGGATTGAGGTGGACAACTGTTTCTTTCTTCTTGCTCTATCCAATCTCTTAAAGACATGTGGAGATATGGAATGTGCCCAATTTAGGGGCATGATTCGTTTTGAGGCATGCACGTCAATTTGGAAGTGTATCAACGAAAGAAGTTGTTGGTCATCGGGACCCGCCACCTCTCTGAAGACGTTGATGAATTACAACGACATGTATTAGAGGTGTGGAGAGATGTACCCTTTTGAACCAAATCCCGTATTTGAGGGAAAAAGGGTTGTTGTGGACCTAAGAATCATTATTCGTATTTGAGACTAAGATTACTTTAGGAGACACAGGATGAATATCATTTTTGATATCATCAATGGTGATATGGAATGTTCCCAATTTGGAGCACGATCCGATTTGAGGCATGCACGTCAGTTTGGAAGTGCATCAACGAAAGAAGTTGTTGGTCGTCGGGACCCGCCACCTCTCTGAAGACGTTGAGGAATTACAACAACATATTTCAGAGGTGTGGAGAGATGTACTCTTGAACCAAATCCCGTATTTGAGGGAAAAGATCATGGTGGATCATCAAAGAATCATTAGCCTTATTTGAGACTAAGATTATCTTAGGAGATATGGGATGAATATCATTTTGAATATCATCAATGAGAAATCATTAGTCATGTTTGAGACTACGATCAGTTTGGATATCATGAATATAAGCTTAGCCAATTTGTGCTAAGCGTTCTCCCCTGAATCTTTGATTCTCAAGAACAAGATCTTCCCGATGAGAATTAAATTCTCAACTTGTGGGAGACTTGTCTTATGGATCTTAGATCCAGAGAAAGAACTAAGTTCTTTGAGAAGGGTTAAACTCTTTTAATAGGTAAATGAGATGTTTTTTTATCTCTTCTTTTTTCTTTATCTAAGCTTTTTAGGAGGGAAATATTCTTTGGGAGAATTAAATTCTCTGTTGTATTGAGAGCCTTCTGTATTTTTTACAGAAGCTTATGGGGGGTATCCTCTTTTCTTTTCCTCCTTTTGTCATCTCTTTGCTCCTATTTATAGGAGACAGAAAGTAATCAATTTGTTCAGAAAATCTCCCATTGAGTGATCATGATTGATTTTATAATCATTCAAAATGATCTTTTAGATCAATCGGTAAATTTTATTCACCGTTGGATTTTTAATCCAAAAACTCTTTGTTTAACAGAGAAGATTTCTTGTTTATTTTACAAGATTAGGATATATTTTCCTAAGATAGAATAAATATCTTGTTAGTTTAACAAGATTAGAATTTTATTTTATCTTATTAATATCTTGTTATTTTAAAAAGATTAGAATTTTATTCTATCATATTAATATCTTGTTATTTTAACAAGATTAGGAAGATATTTTCCTAACATAGAATTTTATTTTATAATATTAATATCTTGTTAGAGTTTTATTTTATCATATGAATATCTTGTTAGTTTAATAAGATCAGAATTTTATTATATCATATGAATATCTTGTTAGTTTAACAAGATTAAGAATATATTTTCCTAAGATAGAATTGTATTCTATCAAATGATCGATGGGTGATTTTATAATCACCGTTGGATTTTTGATCCAAGGATCCTCTGTTTAACAGAGAAGATGTTTCTAGTTTGAGAAAGATCAGGAAAATATTTCCCACATAAAATTTAATTCTATCAGATGGTTTAATTGGCTATATTTTATCACCATTGGATTTTAAATCCAAGATTCTCTGCTAGAAATAGATATTTCCATATTAGAAAGATCAGGAAAAATATTTCCCAAATAGAATTTAATTCTATTAAATAGAATTTAATTCTATCAGATGGATCATTTTAAATTGGGGCACTCACATGCTTTGAATGTGAGCACCGCCAAAGAATGCGACAAGAGAACTCACGTGTTTAACAGGTGACCCCTAGTGTGGGTTTTAGCCTGTTTATTTTTTGTGCTCATATGCTTTGCATATGAGCGCTCACGTATTTAACACGTGAGGCATGTTTGGCCATTGGTTATTTATTTTTAGCGCTCATATACTTTGCATATGAGCGCTCACGTGTTTAATAAGTGAGGCCAGTTTGACCCTTAGTTATTTGTTTTCAGCGCTTATATGCTTTCCATATGAGCACTCACATGTTTAATACATGAGGCCAGTTTAGCCTTTAAGTTTATTTTAACATGAGGCCAATTTGACCCTTAGTTATTTTTTTCAGCGCTTATATGCTTTGTATATGAGTGCTCACGTGTTTAACACGTGAGGCCGGTTTGGCTTTTAAGTTTATTTTATTCAGCGCTCATATGCTTAATATATGAGCGCTCACGTGTTTAACACGTGAGGCCAATTTGACCCTTAGTTATTTGTTTTCAGAGCTTACATACTTTGCATATAAGTGCCCACGTGTTTAACACGTGATGCCAAATTATGAGGATTCTTTTCCTCTTTCTTTTCTCTCCCTTTTTTTATAAGAGAACAAATAGCTCTTTGCCAAATTTTTTGGCGGGAACAGTGTGTTTCTTTTATTTGTTTTGATTGCTTGTGGATTGTATACGGAGACTAGTTTATTTGATTTCTCGTAGATTGTATACGGAGACTAGTTTATATCGTCGCCCGTAGGGCGCGGATTAGTCCAAATCCGTATATTTTAGATTTGGGTTTGAACTTAGGGTGCATGTTCCTTTAGTTCAAAAATATTTTGCATGGTTTAAGGACCGATAATCTAGTTTGAGATCAACTTAAATATATGTGAGCATTTAGACTCAATTTATTTTTAAGTAAGGATACGTTAGCCATATTTGAGATTAAGATCAACCTAGCATTATTTTAAGGATCATTTTTATTTAAGATCCAACAACAGAGCATTTGGGCAAAGTTGTAAGAAAATTCTTCAGAGAGACTTAGCTAATTTGGGCTTAGTCTGCTCAGTCTTCTTTTTTTGTTCAAAAGTGCTAAGCACATATTTGGGCTCTGTTTGCTCTGCCCCCCCCCCTTCTTTTTTATGCAAAATGTGTTAAGCACTTGTTTGGAGCTCTGGCGCACACATGGGTATCCCGTGAAGCCTTCAGTTATGGACGCTGCCCTATCACTGCTAAGTACTCAACCGTTTTGTATATGAAGTGCTAATCACTTTTGTGTGGCATCCACGTGAGGAGCACGTGAGGCTCTGGGCGCTGCCCAATCAGTGCTAAGCACTCAGCCGTTTTGGCTGTATATAAAGTGTTAAGAACTTTTGTGGGGCGTCCACGTGAGAAGCACGTGAGGCACTGGGCACTGCCCAATCATGCTAAGCACTCAACCGTTTTGGTTGTATATAAAGTGCTAAGCACTTTTGTGTGGCGTCCACACGAGGAGCTGGGCGATGCCCAATCAGTGCTAAGCACTCAGCCGTTTTGGCTGTATATGATGTGCTAAGCACTTCTATTCAGCGCTCACATGTATTTCATGTGAGGAGCTGGCCTTCAGCTTTGGGCGCCCTCGTAGGAAGCACGTTAGGTGCTGTTTTTTTTGGGGCGCCCGCGTGAGGAGCACGCGAGGCGCTGGATTTCTTTCTTTTAGAGATTTTCTCTCCGTTAATAGCATTTTTTGCATTAATGATCACCAAGATCTTTGTTTTAAAGATTTGGGATTAAATTTTCTTTAAGAACTAAGTTCTTATGCCTTTTTTTATTATAAGACTAAGTTCTTTATATGTGGAGGGTTAAACCCAATTTTTAGAGGAATTAAATTCCCGTAGGATAGGCTTTTTTCCCCTTTTTTGTTTCTTTTTAACCTAGTTCTTTGCTGAATCTTTGATTCTCAAGAACAAAATTTTCCCGATGACAATTAAATTCTCAACTTGTGGGAGATTTGTCTTGTGGATCTCAGATCCAGAGAAAGAACTAAGTTCTTGAGAAGGGTTAAACCCTTGGATATGTTATGATAGGTAAAGGAGATATTTTGATCTCTGTGGTTTCTTTACCTAGGGTTTGGGAGGAAAAAGATTTTCTTTTCTATTGAGAATTAAATTCTCTTTTGTTTTTGAGAAGCTTATGGGAGGTTCCTTCTTTTTCGTCTGTGCGTGTGTGAGACTTGATGTCTCAGGTCCTTTATATTGTAGAGGAAAATTGTTAATTAGTTTTGAGAAAATCTCTCATTATGAGATACCTATTGATTTAATTGGTCTCAAAATTATTCGGGGGATTTTATCCACAGTTGGATCTTTGATCTAATGATTTTTGTTTACCAGAATATATTTTTCTTGTTTTTTATAAGATTGGGGAAATATTTTCCCATATACAGAATTTATTCTGTCAAACGGTGATTTTTAATCACCATTGGATTTTTGATCCAAGGGTTCTCTGTTTTACAGAGAGAAATCATTTTTGTTTGTAAAGATTGGAAAAATGTATTCCTAAAATTGAATTTTATTCTATCATTGGATTTCTGATCCACCCGAGAGTATTTTTCTTACTTAGAAAGACTTGGGAGATATTTTCTCCTAATAGAATTTAATTCTATTATTTGATGATTTATCATCTCCCTTGGATGTTTGATCCAACGACTCTGTTTTTTTAGAGAAATATCCTCATGTAGAATTTAATTCTACTGATTTAAACTTGGGCACCGGCGCTCATGTGTTGTTCACGTGGGCGCCACTTAAGAATTTAATTCTTATTTATGATAGGCGTTCTTGTGCTTTGCATATTGGCGCCCACGTGAGCTTCATATGCGGCACCATCATAGGATTTAATCCTAAGGGGTTGGGCTGGCACTGGCGCCCTCGTAGGGAGCACATGAGGCGCTGACTCATCAAATTTTAACAGAGCTTGGCTCTTCAGTCATGTTCAAATTTTGGGGGAACAAATGCCCCCACCATTGTTCTCACGTGGCTCACACGTGAGTGCAACGGTGTCACTTTTACCACCGTTTGATCTTCTAGAGAGTTGAACTGTCCTTTCACATCCTATAAATAGGGCTTTTGGCCCTTGAGATGACTGTCGTCTCATCATCTTTCTTAAGTTTTCTTCTTTCTCGAGAATTTAATTCTCATCTCAGAGCTTAGATCTCTACCTATAGAACTCCTTCTGATCAGAGTTAAACTCCACAACACAAAAATTGGTAAGGATCTTGAACAGAGTTTAACTTTTAAAAGAACCCTTTTTATTTTGGATTTTTAACCCATTAACAGAGCTTGGATCTTTATTTTTTTGAAACGATCTCTCAGAGATCTTACGGAGAACTTTTCACCCACTTTTTGAGTAGACCGTAGGTCTCAAATCAATGGGCTCCCCTGAGAATTGTTAGTTCTCTATTTAGGGTTTTACCCTATCATTGATCCTTATCTTTGAGGGTTTCTGGAATTCAATTCGATTATACTTCCGATCTGTCTCTTAACATGGGGATTTCTGGGATTTAATCCCATTATCTGAGAAATTTAATTCCATTTTTCTTACAGATCTTAACTCAGAAAATTTTTGGAACTTTTGGGAATTTTATTCACCCTTCCTATTCCTTTTTAGGGTTCTAACACCTTTCTTACATATTTGAATCTATTGTAGAACTCTCTTTTCGAGAACATTAGAAGTTTTTAACTCCACTGCTCAATGGGATTATTCATTTAATGAGAATCCTTTTGGATTCTCATGATAGGTGCATGTCTCATCATTGATGAGCCACCATCTTGATTTAGTGGGGCCCACAATTTATTTTCTTTTTGGACTGTAGTGATTTTACTATGCCAATCACTAACTTTTTACTGGTTTTCCTTTTCAGGTACTATGGCTTCCGGTTTCTTTTTCCCTTACGTATGTTCGGAGAGCGCTTTTGCCGATGCGCTTACAGATCATGAAGTCTTTACTTTAATCCGGGACTACGATCCAAAGCAGAAATCTCTTCATTTATGGGGGTCGTAGTATAGTTATATTATCCGGGGTTGGTGCAGCTTCACTTTATGCGGTGCTATCGGAACCGATCCCGTCAATTCATTATGCTGACCCTCCATAGGTCGCTTATGCAGTGGAAGAGGTCAATTGGACCGTGGAAGGTCGTCTCCAACCTTCCATGGCGTCGATACTAGTCCAGCCACTGATAGCCCTAGATATTTTGGGGTGTCTCATGTGTCAAGGATAAGCGCGTCCTTGGGGTCAGGTTTATACAATAGGAATGACCCCTCGACATCCGGCTAGTTATTTCCAGTGGGCCCGTTACATTTTGTCGGCCAAGAAATTGCTGCTGCTGAAAAACGGTTTATACCCAGCGGACTACGCATCTCTCTTTTATTACCACACTCCTCATGTATGGTGGGTTAAATCCTTCCTGGAGCAGGGAATATTCTGATCCATACGTTTCTTTTATCGGACCGTGAGCTATCGATCTCGTTGGAAGAATTTGTAGAAATTTCCGGGTTATCCGTCAGAGGGGAGCATTATAAGGGGATACTTCCTCCTGACGAGTACGTTTTTTCCACCAAGTCGGTAGTCATGGGGCTTACCTCGGAAAACGCTATTCAACACAAGTTCCATTGTTTGATCAAAGCGTTGAATATCTATGAGAGCTTGTTTTTGGAGTATGGGGGGCATGGGGTTAGCTTTTCTGTTTTCATCGCCCGTTTCCTTCATTCGGAGGTTTTATCGAAGAGGGATGCAACGTTTGCCAAGCTCGATAATCCGTTCGGATTTGGTTCGGAAAAATTGCCAACTGCAGAGGAGGATTTAAAGCAGTTTTTTTATTCCGGATACCCCCATCGTCCCTTTTGCAGAGATTGCCGCTCTGGATATTGATGATGAGACATTTTTCATAGGCTTTATTGGCTTGTGGCTGTGATGGTTAGCACTCCCAATGCACCCTCGTTACATGAGACCGTCTATTTTCTATCTGGCTCATCGCATCGCGGTAGGGACGCATATAGCTGTTGGGGTTGCCGGACTGGCCCACTTGTATCATGACCTAAGTATAGCGGCCGACACCGCCCAGCCAGGTTTGAAGCCCGTAAATCTCCCCTTGCACCGCTTCATCTCATGGATCAAGATGCATGTGTTGGGGTGCCTTTGGCGTGCATAAAAGGCCTAGATTTTATAAAAGGGTACAACTTCCCTCGGGTCATGCAATTGGTTGATGCATTTTCTCCAGACCCAACACAGCGAAAGGCTTGGCGATTTCTCCTACGTACGCACATGGTTGGGGATAGCATAACCTTCGTTGTTAGGGTTCTGACCATTGGTAAGGAATCTTCGAAAGTGGTCCAGCTGCTTCACGATGTCTTTAAGGATGGAGCTTCTGCTTTGAGGGCCCGGGAGATCGTGCATTTGTATTCCATCAGGCCAGGTTTCCTTTTATTCAGGCAAAATGCATCGGTGTTATTCATGAGATATAACCCGCATCGCTTTGCTTAGCAATCTGGTTATAACCAAGGCGTTCCCCTTGAAGCGTTTCTCGTTGATCCGATCGCTACAGAGGAGAGCGTTCGCAACGCGGAACGCCATTTTATGCGGCTGAATACGAGGTCTTATTTCTTGAACGCTGAGCCAAGCCATATCCCGAAGGCCTCTAATGCTTACATTGCTTGGTATCAGCATGAAACGGGTGTCTTTATCAAGGAGGAAAGGCGGATGCTTCTTGACTATAAGGATTCTGTCCCAGCCAGTTATTCTGTAGTTCTGCTGAAGCGACGGGCAGTTATCCATCCTTCTTTGAGAAAGAGCAACGCCGTTATAGTTCCACGAGCCTTTCCGGCTAAGCCACGGCCAGACGTAAGTGCTTCTAGGAATGTGGTGACTGCGGCATCTCTTGAGTCGGGTATCGGCTCGGAAATCGGGACTCGCCGTCCCAAGAAGCCTGTAAAGCGAAAGCTTTTATCGTCGGGTGTTGTTGTCGGTTCGCAAAAGAAGAATAAATCTTTATTTTCGGCTGATTTTGTATTTGGTCAGGAGCTTCATGCTCCCTACAGTGAAGGCTTTTCCGAATATTGCACCAATGATAGTCTGTTCGGGGTTTCTACTGATGAGAATGTTGCTACTGATCTTCAAGCCGCTATTGAAGTTTCTGAGAGATTAGCCAGCGAGCAAGCAGTGTTTGCTTCTCTTGCGGCGTCAGGTATATCTCATTTATATTCTTTTTTTTATAGAATTTAATATGTTTTATTAATGCTCTTTTCTTAACATGCATATCTGCTGAAAAGGCTCTTTTGGCGCCCTTCAAAACATTTGAGGAAGAGGAGAGTCTTCGCGCTTCTATGGGCCTCGGTATGATTCATTTTTGTGATGCATTTGAATACACATATTTAGATCATTTCATTCACACCCTGACTCCCTTTTTTGTTATTACAGGAACCACCATAACTTGTGTTATTCCGAGTGCGATGTCATCCTTAGGTAGTGGTGCGGAGGAGCCTTCAGAGCTACCAGCTACAGTTGAGGTCACCCCAGGGCCGCTACGTGAAGTGTCGTTAAAGCAGCCGATGATGGACATTGCAGCAGATCCGGAGGCCGAGCCTGATTTAGATAAAGTCGTTTCTCTATCGGAGTTTCTGGGAAGATCTCTTCATACGGCTAAAGCCGGGAAGAAGCGCCGGAAGCACGCAGCAAGGGAGCGTCAGGCTAACTTGGCCACAGGCGTGGGTTCGAGTGGTACTCGACCCCCTGATGTTTCCATGGAGGACATTCCTTCTACCTTGTCAACCGCTTATAGGCAGATTGCGCGTGCGGCTCGCGAAGAGGCTGAGCGGTTACTTTAAGGTAAAACAGCGCATGATCCCTTAATGAAACCTAGCAGGACTTATTTATTTTTCCAGGTTTCTTTCCACAGCAGTTTTTCTTGGATCATAATACATTTTTCCTTGAATGGTGCAGCAGGGCCGAGTTTAGGTGTCAGTGTTGTGGGTGAGGTGCTGGCGTCAGGGGATTCTGAGATGCTAAGCCTTCCTTTCGAATCTGAGATTGCTCTAGCTGCCACGTACTCCCTTTGTGGCTCTCCAACATCGACGGGTGATGCTAGGATGATGACGACCTTTATTGATTCGAGAGACGAAGGTGCAGATGTTGAGTCCGTCTTCCCGGTAATGGTGGTAATCGAAGAATCTATCACAGCTAGTGGCGCTCCAGATACCGCTATAGTTTCTGCACCGTCAGGTATTCCTCATATTATTACTTTTAAGTTCTCAGTCCTGCTAGACACATTCACTAATATCTCCTTTATTTCGAATATAGGTACGGTAAACCATGGTGCTGTGCTGAATGAAGAATTGCCATCGGCCGTTGCCATGACTGTCGCTGCTCCACCTATCGCTTTTGCACCCCACCAACTTCTCTCGGGTTCAGCGACGGAAGGTAAAGATCTTTTATTTCCTTATTTCAGTATTGATATTATTTCTTAGATTAATTTCTTTACTGTATATTGTAGGAGTGCTTTTCGACCGCTTATGCTAAATGTTAAATTCACACTTCGCCTTCCAATCAGAATTTGTCCCTCCTTCAGACGTTGGTTAGTAGATCTCAGCAACCTTGGCCAGAGATTTCCTGTTATGGCCAATCAAGCATAGCGCAACATCAAACCCCAATACCGGGAGAGACGAAATCCCCTCCTATCGCTCAGTGCCTCCATATGACTCAAGACTGTACCTAAAAACCACCATTTTTAACGATCTCTTGAACGTGGTAAGGTGGAAATCAAAGCACGGTGGAAATCACACAAGACTTTATGACGATCTCGGGTCGACAGACTAACCTGTACCAGTGTCACCAGAGAACTGCTATCTGACGATAGGTATAATACTATCTAGGAGTTCTCGACGAGTCCATTCAGTGTACCCATTCTCCACTGAGCACCCATATACTTTCTCTGATGTCAAACAACAATGGATGTAGGATCATCCATCGCCTATCATATGGGTCAAGAAGCGTATACGCTAGTCTACTCTGAAATATCGATGCCCTGTCTCGATACTCCCATGACTAGGAACATTTGAAGGATGTACTTACCGACTACCTCTTCCCCATTAGTATGATCTGCATGGTAATCCTGGTAGTCAAGTACTCATCCTAAGGGCTTTATCAATATGTAATAGAGAGACAATAAGTGTACATGTTAAGATAAAGTGCAACCAGATAGCATACTATCATGTCGAGCAAGAAAGTCCTCCTTATATATGTCCAAGCATCCACTACAATATACATCGCATGTACAGTAATGGCCTCTAGGGCATACATATAAATAACAATCTCCTACTTGCACTGAGGCCATTTGTTGTAGTATCTCATGCTCAACGTCCTATAGAAGTTTCTCTAGGGAAAGGCCTTTGTGAGTTGATCCGCCGTGTTATCCTTCGTGTCAACTCTCCCGATCTCGATCCCCTGGAGATCAACCATCTCCCTGATCAGGTGATACAGTCCTCAGAATATGTCTGGATCGCTGATGGGACTGGTGTTTCTAGGCCAAAGCCACAACTCCATTGTTGTCACAATAATAGTTATTGGACGCTCAATGGTAGGAACCATGTTCATATCATGAACAAGAATTATCTAGACATCCACTTTGGTAGTATCGTTGGTAGCGATGTATTCAGCCTTTATCGTCTAGTTTGCCATGGTATATGCTTGGAACCCTTCAAACATACCGTCCCTACACTGAGGGTAAATACAAAGCCCGTGACTGACTTTCAGTCGACCTTATCACTCTGGAAGCTGGAATTAGTAAAGGACTCCCACCGGAGTACACCGTTACTAAACCTCAAAAACATTTCTGTAGTGCATCTCAAGTACTTAAGAATGTCTTATACAGCAATCCAGTGATTCTCCCAAGATCCAATTGATTCCTAATCACTACACCTAGTGAGTTAGCAACATCTGGTTAGGTACATAACATTGCATACATAATAGAGCCTACAACCAAAGTATAGGGTATCTCTTGCACGCTAACTCTCTCCAAATCAGTCTTGGAAGACATCTTTTTGGAGAGAGTGATTGCTGAGTAACTGGGAAAACCATCACGCTTAGAATCTTCCATACTAAACCCCTTTAGTATGGTGTTAATGTACCTGGATTTGGGACACTCCCAACATCCACTTTTATCTATAACCATAGATCATCATCCACAAGATGTAGTAGGTATCATCCAGATTTTTCATGGAGAATCCTCGTGATAAGAGGAGCTTGACCGAGTGTAGCATATGAAACCATTTCTTATCAAAAGTATATCATCTACATACAATACGTGGAAGACAACCTTACTTTCTACAACCTTCTTGTATATACAAGATTCATCTACCTTTTTGATGAAGTCAAACTCTTTGACTGCCACATCAAAACAGATGTTCCAACTCCGCGATGCGTGCATTGATCCTGATGGACTTAAGCATAGCCACCGGAGAAACGGTTTCATCATAAACCACACCTGGTTATTGACGAAAACCTTTTACTACACGTCTAGTTTTGAAAGTCTCAACTTTTCCATTTACACCAAGAATCTTCTCAAGATCCATTTGCTCCCGATGGGTTTTACCCCTTTAGGTGCAACATTCAAAGTCATACTTTGTTGGTGTACATGGATTCCATCTTTGATTGCATAGCATCCAGCCATTTCACAGAGTCCCCACTCGTGATGGCCAGCCTGAACTTAGTCGGGTCATCATCTACCATGATGCAATCCTCGCTCCCATCATCACTGAGGAAACCGTAGTATCTCTCAGGTGGATGAGGAACCCTACCAAATTCGCGGAGAGGCTGAGGCTCGTTGGAGACTATTGAATTCTTTGGTTTCACCAAATCATCAACTGTTAGTTTGTCCAGCTGGAACCCTTTCGAGTTATACCTTATGACCACTAATTTCTTCATAAGAAATTCCTTTTCTAAAAAGGTGGCATACTGAGAAACAAAACATCTTTTGCTCCGCAGTTAGGTACAAGATATACCCTCGCAAATGTTTGGGATATCTAACAAACTTATACGGAACCGACCTTGCCTCGAGCTTGTCCGGATTTTGCTTTTCAACATAGGCCAGACAACCCAATATCTTAACTCGTTTAAGAGATGGTCTCTTTCCATACCATATCACATATGGAGTGGTAGGCACTGATTTGTTCGGAACCCCATTCAATAGGTATGCAGCTTCTCAAGTGCATAACACCAAAAGGAAACAGGCAATTCAGCAGTACTCATCATATAGTACATCATATCTCATTGGGTACGATAACTCCGCCCTAATACACCGTTGTGCTGTGGTGTACACAAAGGAGCAAGCTGAGAGAGAATCTTATTCTCCTTTTAGAAGATCCAAGAACTCCATACGCAAGTATTCTCCTCCTCGATCACATCGTAGGACTTTAATACTTCTACCCTTTTGGTTCTCAACTTCAAGCTTATATTCCTTGAATTTTTCAAAAGTTTCAAACTTGTGTTTCAATAGGAACATATGTCCGAATCTTGAGAGATGATCAGTGAATATAATGAAGTACGAAGAACCAACCCTGGTATTTGTAGACATAGGACCGTATACATTATCATGTATCCGTCCTAAGAGTTCAGTAACTCTTTCTCTATTTTCAGTAAACGGAGTATTGGTCATTTTACCTTTGAGACAAGACTGGCAAGTATCATAAGATGAAAATTCGAACAGATTCTCATATTCATCCTTATGTAACTTATCTAGTCGTCTCGCATTGATATGACCTAGTCTATATTGCCACAAGAAGAATTTGTTCATTTCTGAACTACTCCTCTTATGTGTGTTCTACATACGTTGAACTGTGGTTTGATTTAGAACTTATATGTCATTACATAACGTGCCTGATCCAATCAACTTTTGATTCAGGAAAATGTTCACAACATTATCCTGCAATACAAAATTATATCCGTCTTTAACTTAATAAAGAAACTAATTTAATGTTGTATATCAAGTTCGGTATCTAATAATATTTGTTCAGAATCAATGTATTTACCACTTGATAATACAAGGTGATATTTGCCAACTGACTTGGTTGCAATAATTGCACCATTCTCTAACACTTAGAGATATATCACCCATTCTCAGTTCTCTACCTTTCTGTAGCCCATGTAACAGATTACATATATGGGATCCTGATCCGGTATCTCATACCTAGGACGTAGAGGATGCTGAGAAATAGTTCTCGGTAATGAACACACCCGAAGAAGATGCATCAACATGCACATTCCTCGATTGGGTGGTATGGGAATCCGGATATTCCCTTATTTCCTATTCGTACTTATAACAATTTTAAGATAGAGCGGAACCAACGTTCCCCGGCTCAGTATAATAAGCATGTTCGGTCAATACATCTATATTATTATCTTGATTAAGGCATGTTACGGTCGCTACCAGGAGAGTGACAGAAGAAAACACTCAGCGTATGCTCTTACAAGATCAGATTGGTTATTATTATATCTAATCATGATGGCTCTCACTGTTTTTATCAAATCTTCCTTCAAACCCTAAAAGGTAAGACTAGCCGGGATTAATTACACCCTACAAGTTCTCCAATCTTTCGTCCAGGTCAGTGTCGGTACTTTGAGGGAGGTTCCCCGTGCGAAAGCACGGACCTAATTAAAATAAACCTCGTTTTCCCAGGAGCGTAACCCCGTTAATACTTTTCTAGACACCTAATTGATTAGCTAATTGTAATGTGTAAAACTCTCCCAGGAGTACCTCTTACCCGCAGTGGGTATCGGGATCCAACTATCTCATAGAAGGTATGCAATCTCATTGCAAATTTCAACACTTGAAATTCCCTGGAGCGTAACCCCGTCCTATGACCTTGACGGAGGCCAAACTACCCATAGGGCGCTAGTCAAGTTCAACCCATTCATTTCTTGATTGAATTAGACCCACTCGCACGACCCTTGACGGAGGCCAAACAACGCCGTACGAATACCCTAATCTAATTGCATCTCATGCTGCAGATAAGTACTAATTAGCTACCGTACACTACGCCTTGATGGAGGCTAAACTACCATAGCACGAATACTAAAATAGCACTTATCTGAAATGACGAAGGGCTACGTAGGTTTTTAAGAAAACCATGAGCGTAATAAACTTGATATCGTTGTAGAATCGAGTGATTTTGAAAAGGAGTGTTTTTGAGGCATTTACTAGTTTTGCTAAAGAGCTCACTCTCGGTAAAGGGATCTCGGCTCTTTCCTCATCGAATGAGGTGCTGGATATTTCAAAAATACCACTTTGCAAAGCATGAACTAAGAAAGCAATCAAAAGACAAAACCAAGTGGGTTGTAGCATCTGCCAGTTTCACTAAAGAGGTCAATCCCGGTGAAGGGATCTCGACTCTTTCCTTATCGAATAAGATGCTGGATATTCTATAAGGAATACCACTATGCAAAGCAAGAACTAGAGCTACCAGTTTTTAAAACAAGATTCCACAACATCTTTAGGTTTCTTTTATTTCATCAATCTCATTAATGAAGTCCTATCAATTATGCTTCCTAAGCTTCACAGAAGAAAAGAAAGCAGCAATATTTATTATATATCATATATATAATATAAGCATTCATTTCAGAATATCAAGTGATCGCATCACAGAATATTAGCAGCAGAAGAACACATATGAAATATTGGATATACTAGGAATTCTGTGTTTTAATTAAGCCAGTAAAAAACGCGGATTCCACGGTCGTGATGGATAGCCAAGCCTACGTCCCTAGACCCCTACGAGAGCGGCAAGCAACCCTACCAATTCTAGAGTTAGAAGACCCGGTCTCGACTCCTCGAGATGATCTCCCACTGGACTCTAGAACCCTGTTACTTGTGCTCTCCTCTTTAGGTCTATCCTAATGCGGAAAAGTAAATAATATACATCAATGGTGACATATCCTCAACCCGGAAGTGCCCCAATAAAAGAATATTATATACAACGTTTTACATGAATGAAAATGAAAAACTCCCATCTCACATAAAACCCTCGGCTATTCAAAACGCGATGATCCAATATAACATATCACAGCAACACATAATATCATATGTCATCAACGTAAGTAAATATGCGTATCCCAATTATTGTTGACGTATAGCAACGAAACCGGCGATACACCACATATTACACTTACGGTCGCAGAAAAGAAAGTGAAAAACTGCAACAATTGGAATCCGCAACCTGCTTATACATTATAAACCCAATGTATCTCAAACTTTGGATTTCTTGCCTAACAAAATGAATTCCTTAGACATCACATGCCTAACAATTATAAACCCTGTATTTTAGTCTCGATATTGAAAACACTTTTCAATAACCAGTCGGGTAATTCAACAAGATTCCCGATAACCTGATCGAATGCTCGTCGGAAACTTTAGTAGACGGCCGCACCCTCGATGTTGTCGATGAAGTGCACTTAGGCGGAACACTGCGGCCGCGAGCACTCGAACGGATACTTTTGGCGACGGGGTTCTCCTACTATCACTTGGCCGGGGCTATAGGGCATGGCTATCTAGTAAGGTTACCCAACGAGTATCCGCGTACTCTACGTGATTGCGACGGACTTTTGATCCACATCAAAATTCCGTGGCAACCGATCAAATGATTCTAAATTGCTAGATTTATAAAATTCAAACTAGTTATCACATAACTAATTATTGTGGATTCTAAATATTGTATCACAATTCACAGATAGCTAGACGATGTTAAACTTTTCGATCGAATCAACAAACATCCAAAATTTCCTAAAGAGCTCAACACTTGAGCGGAGTTTAAAAAGTACCCAGAATATGCCACAGCACCTATGGATCAACCGTAGAAGGGTCAACCCTTGCCTCACCGATGGCGCCGCGGAACTACCACAAAGCCTAGGGTTTTGTGGCGGTTTCGACGGTCACAAAATCGAGTTAGGGTTTCGTTCTTCTAGAGGGTCCATGGAAAACACCTGCACGATTTTCTGAAGATTTCAAACTTGGAAAAATCCAACTCTTGGAAAATTTCCAGTGAGGGAAAAATTGGGTTATTGATATTCTTTCGAACTTTTTAATATCGTCTAAATAACCCAAAAATATGTTAGAATTACGATTACGAAACACTCCGAATTGCTTTTACAGCAAGTTAACATCTAATGCAATTTTAGCAAAAACAAGCAACATCTAAAACACCAAAACCCAGAGACTGGAACACCCTAAAAAATTCAACCATGAACCAACTTCCAAAACCGGCCAGGCCAGATTTTAATGCTATATGGTCGGCCATTTTCCGGCGAGAGGGGTTCAATTTTCTACTGTGTTCATGTTACATCTCATATAACATTCTACAACCGCTTAAAAAAATTTTAGACACCTTAAAAATTTCGACAGAAACTGGGTTTTTGTATCGGGTGTTTCATAGTTGTTTCGATTTCGTAATTTTACAAATATCGTCTAATTCTCTAGCATGGCTCTGATACCACTGCTGGGTTCCCTAGGCGGCCGCTGAGTTTCGGGAGGTATCGATCATGCCGTTTTCAGCGGCCGCCTAGGGAACCCAACAGTAGTATCATAGCTGTGCTAGATAATTAGATTATGTTTGTAGAATTACGAAACCGAAACAATTCCGAAACACCCGATACAAAAACCCAGTTTCTGTCGAAATTTTTAAGGTGTCGAAATTTTTTTTAAGCGGTTGCAGAATGTTATATGAGATATAACATGAACATAGTAGAAAATTGAACCCCTCTCGCCGGAAAATGGCCGGCCACATAGCATTAAAATCCGGCATTGCCGGTTTCGGAAGTTGGTTCATGGTTGAATTGGCTATAACAGGAAATCCCTGACCAGGGTTGCTGAGATCGACTGTTAAGTGTTATCAGTAGTTTCTTGAACCGTTATGAGCTTCAAATCGGCATGACTTTTTAGGCTATTGGGATCTGAGATTATACCACCCCCAGGCTGAGATATGCGACATATCAGACGAAGAGACCGGACTCTAGTGAGGCTCCACAAGGTGAAATGAACAAGCTTGCTTGAAGTCTTCGAGGCCGAAGATGATCTACGTCGAGAAGACACTAACTCAGGCTACCTCTTCACTAAGTGATGAACTAGTGAAGAAACAACCCAATCTAAATGGTTAGTAGAGAAGAGGTTGATGAAGTAGGAATTTTGCTCACTTTAGAAATAATTTTCTCACTATATTTCTTCACCTCTCATGAAGCTAGAAAGCTTTTTGGAGATGAGGAAGAAGATGAAGTGTGAATGGAATAATGGGTGAGAATAGCAACCATGGGTGAGTTAGTGTCTTAAACTAACTCATGTAGAGAATAAACCATGGCTAACAATAATGGTTAGGTTAATAAATATTTAGAGTGAGACAAAATTAGTAGACTAAGTCAATGGGTTTTACAAGCTTCTACAAGTTTCAACCATGTGACTAAATTCTAACTAATTTGATTTACTATAAATAAATAAAATCCATCATTATTATAAGCATAGTGTGAGTCTCATACACCCATATAGCATGTGGCATCTAGCATGACACAAAAGATATACATTAATATATATCACATATATACTAAGTGTACACTAGTGAGAAAAAAGAAAACTTAAGTGAGCTAATATTAGTTAATGTAAGATAATATATTAAATATATAATTATACATTAAATTATTAAATCAACACTTAATTTAATAAGCTGGCTATATCATATACAACCGAAAAATATCAAATGTATCAATTTATCGAATCAACTGATCCGATAACCCGGCTATATCACATATAACCGACCGATATCACATATCGCGAGAATAGAATATGGTATCACATACGCGTATTAATCTCGGTCCCGCACATATCATATATGTGCTCTTACTTCATTTCGCTTGAGCCAGGAAACCTCTGTGTAGGACTCTAAAGACTCGTCAATACACCGGCAGTAGGTGGTGATCATATCAGTCACCCACAAGCCGCAAGCGGTCTGCTAAACGTAATGGCTACCTGGGTATTGAGCGATCAGAAGATCAACAAGCAAGCCTGCTCATACTCCTGCGAGTCCAATCGGTAACACTACCGTACATTTCGGTCTCTTCGTCTGATATATCGCATATCTCAGCCTGGGGGTGGTATAACATCAGACCACAATAACCTGATAAGTCATACCGATGTGAGGCTCATAACGGTTCGAGAAACTACTGATAACACTGACGTAGATCATCTTCGGCCTCGAAGACTTCAAGCAAGCCTGTTCATTTCACCTTGTGGAGCCTCACTAGAGTCTGGGAGATCACTACTTGGAGCGAAGGGATTACTACACGGAGCTATTGAAGTGAAGGACCGGTCTACAAAGGTTTTATTCCTCGTTCACTTAGATATACAGATGTTTACATGTTTGTTCGTCTAAAACTCTAGTTTAGATTCTAGCGTTATGGTTCTTTAGCGCGCTAATTTTTTGAAAACGGCATGGTCGATGCCTCCCGAAACCCAGCGGCCGCCTAGGGAACCCAGTACTTTCGCTAAGCGTCAGTCTTCTACGGGTGCGGTTATAGCAGACGGATACTAAGTGAATTTATTGAAGACTTTAATGTCGAAGCTCTCTTCTGCTGCGGACTTTGTGGACGAATTCAACCCCATGTTGGAGACTCTTGTGTCTTTCCACAATGAAGATTTCGTCGGTATTTGGATTGACTACTGTAAATGAATTGAGGCTTGCCTCCATGAGATCGAGCACAAACGTCTTGCGCCCGAGGCATTATTCTCGAAGGCTCAACTGGTCGCATGGATCGAACAAAGTGCCGCTTCCATTAAATACTTTGAGTAGAAGTTGGTCCTGAAGCTAAGGGGGCATGAGATGGTTTTCAACGAATCAAACCAATTGCGTGCCCAGGTTGAAGAAGTGAATGCTATGCAACTCAAAGCTATCTTTGAAAATCTTCAACAATGCATTTCTGAAGGGGTGGCGTTGAGGTAGAACCTTGACTCTACTGGGCGAGGAATGCGAGATTGCAAAGTTACTAAGAAGGAAATCTCTGAGAAACTTTCTTCGTTCTTGCAACAACGGGCTCAAGTCAAAGCAATGGCGGCGACAATAGTGGAGCGTGAGGAGGAGCTGCGACAAGAGAGTGAATGGGTTGCCACTTTATTGAAAGCCCCGCCCTCTTAAAGGCTAGAATTGTATCTCCCCCTTTTTTATATATGTATCTTTCAAACTTTTCGATTTATGAATAAAGAATAAATATTCTTTTCTTTTGCATGCACTCTTCTGTGTTTGATGTCTTGATCTAGCTCGAAATAGTATATGTACTCATTTCGGAGTTTGTAGTTTATTCAATCATTTCGGAGTTTGTAGTTTATTCACTCATTTCGGAGTCTTTAGTTTATGTACTCATTTCAGAGTTTATAGTTTATTCACTCATTTTGGAGTGTTTTTTTTAAGTTTATGTACTCATTTCGGAGTGTTTTTAGTTTACCTCCCTTTAGTTTATAGGCAAACTTGTCCTAACGTTGTGTATAGATAACCCACATTCTTTACGACAGGGGGCTGTTGGGTTTGTAGTACTAGGGTTTTAGTCCACGGTACCGTCGCGTTGGCTGATTTATTCCTCGATATGCAGTCTTTAAGCCGCTGTTCAAGCAGCCCCGCCACTGTCGGGTCTTTGATCCCTTTTGAGGCTGGAGAAGAAGTTTTCAAGTAATCTTCTTCGGTCATATTACCGTCGGAAGAACAAGCGTTAGGTATTTTCCATGAAGCTTTTTACTTGAGATTAGGCTCAATTTAGAGGCCCGATGACTCATAACCGCACCTTTCTGGGGTGGGATGATCTCCAATGGTCTTTAGGCTTTGTATGAGTTGCCGTCAAGATCCGAAACTGGAAATATGTCGTCACTTCGTTTTTTCCTTCGAGGATATCACGCCGATTCTTTGCTGAAAATAGGGCAGACATCTGTAGGACCTCTAAGCTATATGTATTGCAATTGAAGTCCGGAGCTAAGAATATGCTATTGGTCCAATTTTATATGATAGTTGTGTCCGCATCCTGCTGAAATGAGGGGGAACACAAGGATAGCTTCTAGGTTGTATATGTACCGTCAAGACTTCGGGTTAGGATTTTTCCATTACTCCATTTTTTTTTTGCTTTGACCCTTGGGTCTTTCTTTATTGATGACGACGTTGTGTCTGCATCCTGCTAGAATGAGAAGAAATGTAGGGATAGTCTCTAGGTTGTTTATGAACCGTCTAGACTTGGAGCTCCTTTTGACGAAGTGTGGTAGGAAAATATGGTTCCTTTTCTTTCATTTGTGCCCATGGATCGTATACAAGAGTTAATATGGACCTACTTGCACGGTAGAAAGGTTTCATTTTCATTTTTTTATATAATTTTTTTCCGCGATGCTCTATTTTTTCAGCTTTTATGTCGCGAAAATCGCGATTGCCCAATCATTTCGGCTATTTATCACGGTGCCCAATCATTTGGATTGTTTTTGTTTTTACTCGCTGTTTTTTTATTGCGGTTGCCTTATCATTTTGGATATTTATCACGGTGCCCAATCATTTCGGCTGTTTTTTGTTTTTACTCGCTATTTTTTATTGCGAGTTGCCTTATCATTTCGGCTTTTTTTAATTTGGTGTCAGGGATTTAAAATTTGATACCAATCTTGGCATTAGCATTGCTACCACTGGAATATTGCCAGAAACGATTCATCATTTGTCATGAGAGGATTTAAAATTTGATACCTATTTAGGTATCAGTATCGCTTCAATTGGGATATTTCTAGGAGCGAATCATCATTTGACTTATGTCGATTTGAAGAAAGATGGCTTAGTAGAAAGGGTTAAGATCATGTTGACTAAGGCTTTTGACTTCATGAGCCGTAAGGGTCTCATAAATGTATTTCTTCTTAAGAATCGTGAGGACTCCTAAATGTGTTTTCTCTTATAAGTCATAAGGATCTTATAAGAGTATTTTCTCGTTGTAAGTTGAGAGGACTTACAAGTGTTGTTCACCATATGTGGATATTTCTCACCATAGGTGGAACTCGGTGGTGGATATATGTTGCATGTATATTGTATACGGAGACTAATTTATGTTGTCGTCCGTAGGGCGTGGATTAGTCCAAATCCGTATCTTCTTAGATTTGGGTTTAGGGGTTAGGTTTAAAGATACGTTAGTCTCATTTGAGACTAAGATCAACTTAAACATATGTTAAGGATACGTTAGTATAATTTTTAGACTAAGATCAACTTAACAGGATCGTTTAGATCCAACAAGAGAGTAATTGGGCTCTATTGTTTAGTTTAGGGACATTGCGGTCGGTTAGTTTAAGAACATTGCGGTCCATTGTTAGTTTAAAGACATCACGGTCAAGGTTAATGACATCATAGTCCGTGAATGTAAAGACCTCACAGTCAAGGTTAAGGACATCATAGTCCGTGAGTTTAAAGACCTCACAGTCAAGGTTAAGGACACCATAGTCCGTGAGTTTAAAGACCACACAGTCAAGGTTAAGGACATCATAGTCCGTGAAATGTGTGGTTGTCGGGACCCATCACCTCTCTGAAGACATTGAAGGATTACAATGACAAATATTAGAGGAGTGAAGAGATGTACCCTCGAACCAAAGTGGATTGGGTGATCTGTATTCCAATTTGGAACTAAAATCAATTAATTAGATTATGAGCATATTAGCTCAGTTGAATATGAATTAAGGACTTATGGCCAACTTAGGCTAAGTCCAATTGGATTTCAAGTGTTGGCTCTTTATTGGACCATTAGACATTTGTCTGGGTTCAGCCCCTCATCACTTAGCAATGCTAAACAAGAGTTTGAGGGCTTTGATAATATTTTTGCCTTTGACTGAGCATTAAACATTATAGCTCTGAGTTTTACTTTGTATGTTATATGAAATGATCAATTTTTGAGATTCAGTTGAAGGGGAGGCTTGTCTCTGGACAACTTAGCCAATTTGGCTAAGATTGGCTTTAAAATAGTGTTAAACACTAGAGGACAACAGTGTTAAACACTGAAGACGAAATACTCAAAATAGAGTTAAACACTAGAGAGGAATGGGTCACGTGGGGGCACGTGAGGGCACCCAAAGGTGGGGCCAGATCTCCTTTACTTTGTTCTCAGAACTGCAAATAAGTGTTAAAAACTTTTAGTATTCATAGCCATCACGTGTAGACACGTGATGAATACTCATGCGTTGATTTATTAGAATGTTTATTAGGGATCACGTGAGGACACGTGAGAGCGCCCAAAGCCAGCATTGCCTTTGCTTTTATTTTCTTTAATTTGGAAGTCACGTGGGAGCACGTGAGGCATTGCCTCCAAACTGTTTTCTTCTCATTTTGGGGGATTTGTTCAGGGGTCACGTGGGGGCACGTGACCTAGCTCTTTATATGCATAGAGATCTTTCAAGTCTCTTTATTTTTTAAGAATTAAATTCTCTGTAAGGTTAAACCCTAATTGTGGTTTTTGGGGGAATTAAATTCCTATGCATGTGGAAGAATTAAATTCTTATGCAGGGTTAAACCCTAATTTCATTTAAAGAAATTGAATTCTTTATGAATTTGGGAGAATTGAATTCTCATATACGGTTAAACCCTAGCTTTGTCTGTCTTGGAGGAATTAAATTCCTATAAATTTAGGAGAATTAAATTCTCATATAGGGTTAAACCCTAGTTTTGTCTTAGGGGAATTAAATTCCTTTAAATTTAAAGAATTAAATTCTCATATAAGATTAAACCCTAGTTTTATCTTGGAGGAATTAAATTCCCGTGAGTTTGGGAGAATTAAATTCTCTAAACTTAATTCTCCCTCTAAGTTTTGGATCTGTATGGCAGAATCTCCCAGATGAGAATTAAATTCTCAACCTGTGGGAAGATTTTCTTCTGCAGATCTTCAACCAGAGGAAGAACTAAGCTCTTTTACAGAAGAGTTAAACTCTTAGATTGAGAATTAAATTCTCTTTTCCTTTTATGAAACTTTGATCCCTTTCCCCTTTCTCACCTGGGGTTTCTTTTCTTGAGAATTAAATTCTCCTTTCTTTTCTCTCTGTTATTTTCTTTCAGAAAATTCCAAGATCCAAAAATTCTCTCCCCTTTTCTCCTCTCCTTGGCTCCTATTTATAGGAGAAGGAAAAGAATCAATTTGTTTAGTAAATCCTTCATGGAAAGATTTTGTTTGTTTTTTGTAACCAACATGATCTTTGTGAATTTTGTTCACTATTGGATTTTTAATCCATAAGGTATTCTGTTTGTTATTCTTGGTAAATTTTAGGGAAATCTTACCTTGTATAAAATCTTTCCATAAATTGGTGATTTTTAATCACCATTGGATTTTTAATCCAACGGTGCTCCACATTAAAGAGCATAATCCTTTTTGTTTGGAAAGATTTAAAGAAATACTTTCCCAGTTAGGGTATTTGATTTCCCTTAATTAGAATTTAATTCTATTAATTCATAAGGCTTTTAAAGCCCATCACGTGTTGGCACGTGACCCTCTTTCATTCAGAGTTTAATTCTGTCTTTCAACAGGGCTAAAGGACCATCACGTGTCAGCACGTGACCCTTGGTCATGTGTGAGCACGTGATGCCCCATTGGGGTCTTTCCTTAGTTGTTTTATTTACCCTTTTGTTTGATTAGAATTTAATTCTATAAAGAGATCGCGTGTCAACACGTGACCCTTGGTCACGTGTGAACACGTGGTACCTCATTGAGGTGTTTCCTGATTTTTATCAGGGAACAAATGCCCCCACAGCGTTATTCTCACGTGTCTGCACGTGAGTGCAACGCTGTCACCTTTGTGACCGTTGGATCTGTCTAGGGAATAGGGGAGATGAAACGTTTCCCATCACATCCTATAAATGCCAACGTCCCTTCAGAAGCGCCTCCACTTTGCTCATCTTATTCCTTACCTACTTTTTCCCTTTGAGAATTTAATTCTCCTTTCCAGAGCATAGTTCTCTGTTTCGAAAATTTCCAGAGTTTAACTCTGTTGAAAGATTCCCTTTTTCTCAGGTAATGATCTTGAACGGCTGAAGAACTTTTGCAGAAATCTTTGTTGGATTTTAAATCCATACCAAGGGTTTTTTCTTTTAACAAGAACCCATTTTTCCCTTAAGTTCTTTAAAAAGAAAACCACTCAATTTTTAAACAACAGACCTTGTTAGGGTTTCTCTGATCTTCAGGGATCAATGGCGATGCTTGCCTTTTCTGTGGAATTTAATTCCACTTCAAAGAGCTTTGGCTCTAAAACAAATATTTCTGGGAATTTAATTTCCCTGTTCAAAAGGAATTTAATTCCTCTGAAGAACTTAGTTCTTCCCAGTGAACTTCTTGGGGTTTTCTTGCCCTGAGTTGTTTCTTTGCAACAAAAAGAAAAGATTTGCAGTAGGGTTTTCTGGGAATTTAATTCCCTTGCTCTGCTTGATTTTTGCAGAGTCCAAGATGGATTTTTTTTGGGGAATGTGTAGGGCCATTTGAAATCCACTGTTCATTTATTGAGAATCTTCTCTTTGTCTCATAGTAATTGCTTTGCCTCATCATTAGCAAGCCGCCATCTTGATTTTGTGGGGCCCATGTGTTTTGTAACCAATGGTCCCATAAAATGAGTCCTTTGTTGCTTTCTTCCACTGTCTTTTCATATATGCCTTTATAAACATGTGTTAGCTTTTCTTAACAGTTTCCCCTTCTTTTATTTCAGGCATAATGACTTCTGTTCCATACTTTCCTTTCACTCGCTAGGAGGCTGCTTTTTCTCAGTCGCCGTCTGATGAGGAAGTGATGGCGATGATCAGGGACCATGACCCGAATCGCGCCAATTTGCTTTTATGGGGGGCTTGGTACGGTCACATCATCCGCGGTCGCGGAAGTTTTCCTTGCGAGATATCGACGGATCCTACCTATCCATTGTTGCCGATGGATCCTCCACGGACTGCCTTTGCTGTGGAGATGCCGAATTGGACCCCTATGGGATGGCTTGAGCCTTCAACAACTGGTATTCCAAACCATCCGGTGCCGGCTATAGATATTTTAGGGCGCCGCATTTGCCAGGGCGAAGCCCAGCCATGGGGACAGATTTACAAGATAGGGCTTACCCCTCGACACTCCATGGACTACCTTCTCTGGGCTCGATACATCCTGTCCGTCCATCGCGTGCGACTGCAGAGGGTTGGACTCTATCAGGCGATATATGCATCCCTTTTCCATTACCAATCTCCCCATGTCTGGTGGGTAAAGGCCTTCTTGAACCAATGGAATCTTCCCACCAACACCTTCGTTCTAGGGGACCGTGAAGTTTCAATTTTTCTGGAAGAATTTCGCGAGATCGCAGGGCTTCCGGTCAGGGGGACACTTTATGAAGAATTACTGCCTCCCGATGAGTATGTCTTCGAAACCGAGCCTACCATGCTTGATGGCATGTCTACCAAGAACGTCGTCCGCCACAAGCGCCCGAGTTTGATCAAGACCCTGAGTATTTTTGACAAACTGTTCACAGAGTCAGAGGAGCAGGGCGTCACTTTTAAAAGTTTTATCGCTTGCTTCCTTCGCGAGGATGTCCTATCAAAGACAGCTCCGAAGTTCACGAACATTAATGACCCCTTTGGGTTTGGTTTAAACAGGCGTCCGACTAAAGAAGAGGACTTGCCATAGTATTATATTCCCATCATGTCGGCGGTATCTTTCGAGTCGATTGCAGCCCCTGGTATGGATGAGGAGACTTTCTTCGTGGGCTTCATCAGCGTTTGGCTTAGCTGGTTCGTCATTCCCATTCATCGCCGTTTCATAAGAGCCTCGGTTATTTACCCTGCTCACCGCATTGCTGTGGGCATTCCAGGGCTAGCACATCTATATCATGGGTTAGGCGCCGCGGCTAATACCTCCACTCCAGGTGTAGATGTGGTAAATTTCTCTCTTCATTACTTCACGTCTTAGATTGAGATGCATGTGTTGGGGGCCTTTGCTGTGCACCAAAGACCCAAATTTTAAGACGCCTACACTTTTCCGCGACTCATGCGGCTGGTGGATGCTTCTGCTCCTGACCCGACTCAGTCTGGTGTTATTCGTGTGCTGATCGCTCCCTATACAAATACGGGCGAAATGGTATTCATCGATCGAGTCTTATCTGCTCCCTCAGGACCGATTCAACAGCTCTGCGACTTGTCGAAAGAGGGGGTACCTTCTCTGAAGCCCTTGGAAGCCATGCACCTATACGTGATCAGACCAGGTTATCTGGTATTTCGTCAGAACGATGCGGCCCTTTTTATGCGGTATAACCCACACTGCTTTGCCCGGCAACTTGGATATGATCAGGGCGTCCCCTTCGAGGCATTTACAGTGGCGCCTAGCCCATCACCAGAAGTTGTTCGTGATGCCGCTCATCACTTCGTGTGGCTGAACACTGGTTCACTCTTCATGATTACTGAAGCCGATCATATTCCACGATGTGTGGGGTCTTTCACGGGCTGGTACCTCCACCGGGTCAGTCCAATTATTGCCGAGGAGAAGAGGGTGCTTCTCGGATACAACGCTCCCATTCCGATTCAAGCCACGGGAGTTCCGCCGCAACCGCGTGCAACGGTTCGCTTTCCCCTAAGGGATACCAGTGTCGTGCTTGTTCTGGAGGCGGCGGAAGTAGACTTAACTCCCACAGCTGGTATGCCACTGCGTACTCGGGCTCAAACAAATTAATAGGGCACCGATAGCAGTATCATCGTCTGCGGCGTCAACAATGGCCGTGTCGTCCACGGTAGCACCGCCGAGCGAGGACATTGAAGGTGAAGTGGGTCAACGCCGTACCAAAGCTCCACGGGGAAGGAAACGATCGTCTTCGGCGGTTAGTTCTGGGTCCAAGAGGCGGAGAAAGACGGTCACCAATCTGCTCGACTCTTTAATAGAGTCCGAGCCTATTCTTCAGGATGAATCACTAACTATGCAAGAATCGGATGGTGGCCTACTTTTCCCGGGTTCGTCTACCGAGGAAGCCGCATAATTGGCTGAGGCAATAAGACGCTCACAAGACGAATCCGAGAACGTAAGAATCCCGAAGAGGCCCTGTTCCCGCCAAAATTTTGGCTCCAAACCCGTTCCAATAATAAATAAAAAATAAATAAATTATAATAAAGGAGAAAACCTCCCTTTCAGAGCAAAGCCCTGTACAAATCCCAAGGTGGGAAATGAAGCAATGCTTCTGTTTCCCCCAATCAGAGCAAAGCTCTGTTTTAAAAGATAATAAAAATCAAATCTTAAAATAAAGAAGCAACGCTTCAGCTAACTTGCGCTCTGCGCTGCGCGACACGTGGCAGCACAGTTGCGCTAGCGCAGTGCGCTGCGCTCTGCGCTGCGCGACACGTGGCAGCGCAGTTGCGCTTCGCTTTGCGATGCACGACACGTGGCAGCGCTGCGCTCCTCAATCGGCGCAAAGCGCCTGAAAAGTCACGTAGGGCGTTGTCAGAGCATTTAATGCGATGCATTATTAAGAGCAGAGCCCAATAAAAAGGTCTATCAGACCAAAAAGAAAATGTGCTGTGCACTGTTAAAAGGGACAGAGCCCAATTAACAGGCCTAACAGGCCTAATAAAAAAAAAGAAATGCAATGCATTATAAAAAAGGGGGCAGAGCCCAAATAAAGGTCCAACGGACCAATTTAGATGATGTGCATCATTCAAAGATGGCAGAGCCCAAATAAAGGCCTAACAGGCCAAATGCAAATATATTGTTGAACATTCTCAACTGGACTTAGCCCAATCATGGCCGTAAGTCCTCAAATTAAATTGACTGAGCAAGACTGCTCTCCTAAATCAATTTACATCCGGTTCGAGGGTACATCTCCGAACTCCTCAGACACCTATCGTTGTAATCCTTCAACGACGTCAGAGAGGTGATGGGTCCCGACAACCACACATCGATACGGACTGCGGGGTCCTTAAACTCGTGGACCGAAACGTCCTTAAACTAATATTCGTCCCAAAATGGGAATGTTGGACCGAAACGTCCTTAAACTAATGTTCGTCCCCAAATGGGAATGATGGACCACCATGTCCCTAAACTGGCAATGGACCACCATGTCCCTAAACTGGAGATGGACTACCATGTCCCTAAACTGGCAATGGACCGCAATGTCCTTAAACTACCTATGGACCACTACGTCCCAAAACTGGAACAATAGAGCTAATTGCTCTCTTGTTGGATCCAAACGATCCCGTTAAGTTGATCTTAGTCTCGAATCAGACTAACGTATCCTTAAAGAACATTTAAGTTGATCTTAGCCTCAATATGGCTAACGTATCCTTAAACTAAAACATCAAACCCAAACCTAAATAAATACGGATTTGGACTAATCCACGTCCTACGGGCGACGGCATAACTTAGTCTCCGTATACAATCCACGGGCATCCACAAACAAAACAAATACACACGACACGAAGTGAAATTCTGGAGAAGGAGAAAGTTATTACCATGATGCGGTAGCGTAATTAACTGCAGGGGCTTGTGCCTGCAGGGAAGAGCATCCCCACAATCAAAAACCCCTCAAGCGAGGGGGAATCTGATGAAGTCTGCTACGTCGGCCGCATCCGTCTAAACCTCCGATACACGGTGTCATAAATCAACTTGGCATCTTCTGAGAGGTGGACGGATAAAACCAAATAGCATCTGCCCCGAATCCCAGGCAAGACGTCCATATCTTGGCCGCCGTTCGGAGGGGAACAGATTCTGCACTTCGTGTCATGTGTGTTTGTTTTGTTTGTGGATGCCCGTGGATTGTATACGGACTAGGGGTCCTTAAACTCGTGGACTGAAATGTCCTTAAACTAATATTCGTCCCAAAATGGGAATGTTGGACCGAAATTTCCTTAAACTAATGTTTGTCCCTAAATGGGAATGATGGACCACCATGTCCCTAAACTGGCAATGGACCACCATTCCCTAAACTGGAGATGGACCACCATGTCCCTAAACTGGCAATGGACCGCAATGTCATTAAACTACTTATGGACCACTACGTCCCTAAAGTTTCCGCCAAAATTTTGGCTCAAAACCCGTTCCAATAAAAAATATATAAATAAATAAATAAATAATAATAAAGGAGAAAACCTCCCTTTAAGAGCAAAGCTCTGTTCAAATCCCAAGGCGGGAAATGAAGCAATGGTTCTGTTTCCCCCAATCAGAGCAAAGCTCTGTTTTAAAAGATAATAAAAATCAAATCTTAAAATAAAGAAGCAACGCTTCAGCTAACTTGCGCTCTGCGCAGTGTTCATACCAGAATATTGCATTTTATACCGTCCATTCTTACGCTCGTTTGTTTATAGGCAGATGCTTTTGATCAGTGTTTACTACATATTTGCAGAATACAGGTTGTCGGCTCTGAACAGTGAAATTCATGGAAAAGTACGTCAAATTCCGGATTACTGCCAACAACAGATAAAACACGGGTCTCTGCTCTCTATCCGTATGTTGCCACACACCAGATTAAGGGACAAAATGGCAAATCGATGTCATTTTCATGCACAAAGATCAATGTCAACACAAGATCCAAGAAATCTACGCGGAGCTCAAGGAAATCATGGCAAAAGATCCACATCACATCACATTTTGATCTACTGAAATTCTGGAAGAAATAGGAAGAGTTTCTGAGAAAAAGTCATATACCACACTGAAGAGTACTAAAAAGTAGGGAAAACCATCAAATTTCATGGCCTAACTCCTCTAAAAGGCCGCGGTTCCGCGGCATAAGCGCGCTTAGGCCGCGGAACCGCGGCCATTTAGTCTCCTCTCATTGTCGTTTTTCAGGGGCATGTTGGTCTTTTCTTGTAGGGGCAGATTCTTGCCCTAGGTTTCCAGTTCCCCTCCTATAAATACCCCAGAACTGAGCCAAACCAAAGTGTTAATTTCTTTAGCCTCTTTTAGTATAGTTTTAGTCTTCTTCTTCTTCTTCTTCATTCATTCCTTCATGAAAATTGTAGTGAGAGCTTTTTGGGTGGATGATGAAATGAAGATGAGGGTTTTTGTATCATTCTTATTTGTTTAGCTTCCCCTTAAGATTTTTGCTTCCTCTTGATCTTTCAACCTCTTCATTGAGCCTGAAAGGTTAAGGGTTAGTTATTGATCTCGAGGGTTGTATTTTCTTATGAAATTAGTTCTTCACTTCACATGATTTCTTTACCCTTCTCTTGATCTTGCAACCTCTTGATTGAGCTTGCAAGTTTAAGGGTTGGCTATTGATCCCATGCTTGTCTTGAGTTCTAGTTTCTTGTTCTTTTTATTGCTTATTTATTACTTGCTTTACATTCATGCCTTACTTTCTTGCACTTTAAATTCCATGCACTTAATTACTTGTAATCTTTTCTTTTCTTTATTCTTTTCTTTTGCTCTTTGTTGTTCTTTTTGTGAATGGTTGTAATTATTGTTGTTGTTAAGAATCAATACGGTATTGTAAGTTAATACTTCCTTGCTCATTTCCTTTTCCCGTTATTTTCCATTGAACTCCGCCCAAACCATACGCAAGCGCTCCGTTAGGCACCCTACCCTAACAAGGTAACGGTGATTCCTAACCACGACCGGTTGCATTCGGTTTGGCCGGAGGCGAAAGCAAGAGACAAGAACGAAAGGACAAGGGTAAATAAGCCGGATTCTATGAATACCGCGATTAAATCCCCTAATCCACGTTGTTGCCAATTGCTCTAGCTTCAATTGGTCAAGACTCGGCTCAAAGGTCTTGAGTGCGGATTTCTTTAGCTTACAATTTCGTATCTTTTTCTTAACAACTTTATACTTGCATATAACACATAGGTTAGATCCGAACAAACACATACAAATTCTTTATTGACTCGTCTAAAACAAGAAAGGACATACAACCATCTCCCTGTGGATCGACCGGTGCTCAACCGGCTAGCTGCATAGCGACACCGTCCTGATCGCGGTTATAACTTTAGAACTTTGAACATTCGACACGCCAAAAGAGTGCGATCAAATGGCGCCGTTGCCGGGGAGACGGTAGCGTATTTTCTTTCTTGTTATTCGGGTTAATATTCTTTTTGTATATATTTATAAAAAAAATCTTTTTGGTTTTTTGATAATTTTTTTTGAGCAAGTCTGCAGATTTTTGCGGATTTGCAAACAGCGATTGTGGGGAGCAAAGTGTACGTTCAAGGCTAAGGTGATTGCAAAGTACAGTGCCAAAGATCCGGGTAGTTTGACCCGCGCAAGCGAACTTTTCAAGCTTACCGGATTTGATTCAACGGGGGTTTCCTAACCCAAAAACTTAACGGTACGTACTTTACTAACACCTTCTTCTCAAATCCGACGCGTCCAATATACTATTCTTTGCAGGATTCTTTGCAAGTTCGCTAGCAAACGCTAAAAATTGACTAACCCTTATTTGTTGCAGTGTCGTGCTTAAACTAAAAAAACGATTGTTTGATTCTTTATAGAATTTTTATTGAATAGCGCATTGCATACATTAATACGGACTTAAGGGCAAGCGAACCCCACAATATACGGTAAAGGATTTCATCATCTTTTCCGTGGCCCACAAATCACGACCTTGAGCATAACATTTACCCGCACAAAATTTAAAAGAAACTAGACTTTAAGCCTTAAGGATTTCGCGCTCACCAGGAGAAGTTAACTGTGTTTAGAACCTCGCTTAACGGTATATTGTTTACGGGGTGTCTAGGAAAGTGTTAACGGCAAAACCGCCAAAAGAGAAAGGGTTATTTAATTAAGGAACTTCGCGAAAGCGTTGGAAAACCTCCCCTTATTTCTGCACTTACCTGGCCTCGTGATCAGTGTATCTTGAGCCCGTTTCTCGACACAGTTTTACTTCGACAATCAAGTTCTTGAGCAGGTCTAGTTGACCTAGGTGAACCCTAGAACGATTAGGTGTGTGGTATTTTTGTGTCGTGATTGTTTTTGTCCAGATTCTTTTTGTGTGTATATTTCATTCTTTTGTTAATAGCTAACTAAAAAAAATACTAAAAAAAATCCACGTTCTGTTTCCCCTCCTTTTCTCTTCCTTTCTTTCTTTCTCTCTTCATATCATGGGTACTCCACCTAGAAAAACTCTTGTCAAACTTTGGTACCCACAACCAGACATTACTTCTTACGGTTCTTGCTTTGGCCGAACATCGAACGACCCCTCCATGCCCAAAGTTTCACTGAAAGATCGCATAAAAGCGTCTAGGACAAACACTTGCACTCCGCATTCCACTTTGCATCAACCTTTTCAACCTCCCCCACCCACTTATGTTGATACCACTTTTGCAAGTCGTCCTTTGTCCTTCGCTGAACGTATTGAACAATCCCGTAACCGATCTTTCACTCCTTTCACCACTTCAAATTCTTGGGATCAACAATTCCATTCACCTTCTTATCCAAATGTTGATCATGCTCCTGTCCAGCCATTCAATTCCTACCAGTCCTACCCAACTTTTGCAACTTCCCTAGACATTGCTTCTCCACAGCCTTTTGGGAGTTTTCAGTATCCAAACAACTTTGAATTTTTTACTGAAACCCCTTCACAACCCATGTCTAGTCTGGAACAGTCGTTGGAAGACTTTAGGGTAGCGTCAAGCCAACAGATGATGGATTTGAATGCGTCCATGACCGCTCTCATACAACCTACTGACCCGGTAGCTAGTTTCCAACTAGCTCCTAATTTTCTAATGTATGATGAGGCGGCAGGACAAGCTGAGAATTTGAGTGGAGAGAGTGAGATGTTCCCCCTTCCAAATCAAACCTACCCATCCCAAATTGAATCCCACAACTCCTGTTTTGAAAGTCTATCGAGTATCCCACATGATTTATCAATTGAAGATAGAATGATTAATGAGTTGTGCGACTTTGTAGTATTTGATTTACCCGATTGTGAAGGGTCCCTTCCAAGTGAAACCAATCCTAAACATTTTGACCTCTACACCTCCATCTTAGAACCAGAATCGATTGAAATCCATGCTTTTGATGAGGTGTCTGAGCAAATTGACTTTCACTTGATTGAGGATATTGACGCTGGGAATATTTTGGATGATGAACCCATAGATTTAGCTGAATTTTTTTCTCCAACTCATCATCCCGAGTCTTTAACTGTTTTTCCCGAACTTCATATGCGTCTTGATTTTGATGATAAATGCATGGATGAGATAAATTTTGAGGAGAATATTGAGGATAGTACTGAGGATGAAACAGTTTTAATTGATGAGTCGGATTTTCTAATTCATCATGTTCCTTTCATTGACTGTGTACACCCTCCCGAAACCTTAACTGATACCCTTCCTCAATCACCTCTCCCTACCCTTTCCATCGTTCCGACCATGCAAGAAACCGTATCATTTTCACTTCCTGTGTCTGGTTTACCAAGTTCGGCGTACCCATGGTTTCTCACGAATCTTGAGGGATTTGACCCCATTTCTCGCCATATTGATAGATTAGTACAATCCATCTTTTCACATCGATCATTACAGATTGTACTAATTTATTCAGTCCATTTCCACCCTCAAGTTCGTATTCCACTTCTTTCTCCCTTCCGCCATTCTTCTTATCATATACCGAGACCGTATCCCGCTTCTATCTCCATACGGTCTTGCGTATTCTTCATTTCTTACCTCTCCACGTTCTTTCACCAACCAGCACATTATAGAGATAAAATCTTTGAATGGTTGGTGCTCTCTTTTGGCCTGTATAAGGCCTTGTATAGCTTGATACTGTTCTTTCCTCCCTAATCCTGAACTTCAGCGCTTAACAATGGAAACACTGTTTTACTTAAGTATGGGGGGGACACTTTTTTTGTATATATTTTTGTTTTCCTTTTTGTTTTGTACATAATTTTTTTTAGGGAGCGCCGACAATTTTGACCCTCTTGGTGTAGCCTGACAGTGAGGGCACTGTCAAGTTTAAGTTTGGGGGTGTGCTCGATAAGCTTTCTTCCTTCGCATTCATTTGTATATTTTGCATTTGCATACCTTATTAAAAACCCACAAAAATTGAAAATTTTCGAAAAAATATAAAAACTTTGTCGTCAAGTTAGCTAATAGGGTAACTTAGATTTTTATTCTGAAAGTTTAGTTGATATGTTAGAAATAACTAAATTCTAGACTTAGGAATTGAAAATCCTTAAAATAACCCTCATTCTGTCTAACTTTGGTATGTATACGTCATTACAGTTTTTTGAGTTCAGTTCTTGAGTTAAGTCAAGATGAAGGGAAAGTATTGAAGCTTTACTGGAGGATAAGTCTGAAAAATAGTTTTTTTTCTTGAGTTCAAATTTAGAAAGTATATATCCTACAAACTGCACTTACACGCACCTTGAAACTTGGGATAGTAGAGGATACCTAGAAATACTCTTGCCTGAAATCCTAGTATGAAAGAAAAAACGGTATTTAAAGCTAAACACCAAAAGAGCATATTGAAAAATATATCCGGTCTTGAAAAAGAAAAAGAAAAAGAAAAAATAGAATAAAGTCAAGACCTGAAAACTGCTATTTACGCTTTAAAGTTCACACATTCAGTAATCGGTCGTCAGTGCCTCAAGAAGCATTAATAGTCGCATGAAAAGTGTGTGAGCAAATCCGTCCATCTACAATGAAAAGAAGTAGTATTAGGTATTAGGGCAAGGGTATTATAGTTTGAATTGAATTCTTGAGTGCAGGGGTGCAAATAAACACACACGTAGTGGTATACAATCGATGTTTGGATAAAAGATAGAAATAAAGAATAAGACTTGTGTTTTCTGTAAAGTTGATAAAAATCCCTGATTTTAGGCCGCACTTTAGAAGGAAAACTCAGGAGATCCAAGGTTAAATAGATAGGAGGTGTGAAAAATAAGGGTTGGATATTTCTAACTTAGGATGATAGAATTTCTAACGTAAATACTAAATTGTAGAAGTAGAATCGATGTTAACTTATAACACTAGCTTGACGGGATTTTGTGGGTGTAATCCGCTGAAAACCCTCAGGAGACAACACTCCTCCTACTAGGGACACCTAGAGGTTTAACGGATTGTTGCACGTGCTCAGTGCAATCGCGTTCCCTGCGAAAGTGCGGTTAGGATTTTATTTTTATGAATAATTGGTTTTGCTCGGGACGAGCAAAAGTTAAGTTTGGGGGTATTTGTTCATACCAGAATATTGCATTTTATACCGCCCATTCTTACGCTCGTTTGTTTATAGGCAGGTGCTTTTGATCAGTGTTTACTACATATTTGCAGAATACAGGTTCTCGGCTCTGAACAGTGAAATTCATGGAAAAGTACGTCAAATTCCGGATTACTGCCAACAACAGATAAAACACGGGTCTCTGCTCTCTATACGTATGTTGCCACACACCAGTTTAAGGGACAAAATGGCAAATCGATGTCATTTTCATGCACAAAGCTCAATGTCAACATAAGATCCAAGAAATCTACGCGGAGCTCAAGGAAATCATGGCAAAAGATCCACATCACATCACATTTTGATCTACTGAAATTCTGGAAGAAATGGGAAGAGTTTCTGAGAAAAAGTCATATACCACACTGAAGAGTACTAAAAACTAGGGAAAACCACCAAATTTCATGGCCTAACTCCTCTAAACGGCCGCGGTTCCGCGGCATAAGCGCGCTTAGGCCGCGGAACCGCGTCCATTTAGTCTCCTCTCGTTGTCGTTTTTCAGGGGCATGTTGGTCTTTTCTTGTAGGGGCAGATTCTTGCCCTAGGTTTCCAGTTCCCCTCCTATAAATACCCCAGAACTGAGCCAAACCAAGGTATTAATTTCTTTAGCCTCTTTTAGTATAGTTTTAGTCTTCTTCTTCTTCTTCATTCATTCCTCCATGAAAATTATAGTGAGAGCTTTTTGGGTGGATGATGAAATGAAGATGAGGTTTTTGTATCATTCTTATTTGTTTAGCTTTTCCTTGAGATTTTTGCTTCCTCTTGATCTTTCAACCTCTTCATTGAGCTTGAAAGGTTAAGGGTTAGTTATTGATCTCGAGGGTTGTATTTTCTTATGGAATTAGTTCTTCACTTCACATGAGTTCTTTACCCTTCTCTTGATCTTGCAACCTCTTGATTGAGCTTGCAAGTTTAAGGGTTGGCTATTGATCCCATACTTGTCTTGTGTTCTAGTTTCTTGTTCTTTTTATTGCTTATTTATTACTTGCTTTACATTCATGCCTTACTTTCTTGCACTTTAAATTCCATGCACTTAATTACTTGTAATCTTTTCTTTTCTTTTTTCTTTTCTTTTGCTCTTTGTTGTTCTTTTTGTGAATGGTTGTAATTATTGTTGTTGTTAAGAATCAATACGGTATTGTAAGTTAATACTTCCTTGCTCATTTCCTTTTCCCGTTATTTTCCATTGAACTCCGCCCAAACCATACGCAAGCGCTCCGTTAGGCACCCTACCCTAACAAGGTAACGGTGATTCCTAACCGCGACCGGTTGCATTCGGTTTGGCCGGAGGCGAAAGCAAGAGACAAGAACGAAAGGACAAGGGTAAATAAGCCGGATTCCATGAATACCGTGATTAAATCCCCTAATCCACGTTGTTGCCAATTGCTCTAGCTTCAATTGGTCAAGACTCGGCTCAAAGGTCTTGAGTGCGGATTTCTTTAGCTTACAATTTCGTATCTTTTTCTTAACAACTTTATACTTGCATATAACACATAGGTTAGAACCGAACAAACACATACAAATTCTTTATTGACTCGTCTAAAACAAGAAAGGGCATACAACCATCTCCCTGTGGATCGACCCGTGCTCAACCGGCTAGCTTCATAGCGACACCGTCCTGATCGCGGTTATAACTTTAGAACTTTGAACATTCGACACGCCAAAAGCGTGCGATCACGCTGCGCGACACGTGGCAGTGCAGTTGCGCAGCGCTCTGCGCAGCGCGACATGTGGCAGCGCAGTTGCGCTGCGCTGTGCGCTGCACGACACGTATCAAGCGCTGGGGCGTTTGCGCCAAACAGAATTAAAATTCTAATAAGATCTTTCTGTTCTTGTTAAAAAAGAAGATTGTCTTCTGTAAAACAGAAGCCCTTGGATCAAAAATCCAACGGTGGGGAAAATTTCCCAAATCACTCAGAGAAAGATCTCTTTAACAAATTTAACTAATTAACGGGAACTATATAAAGGCCCCTAGACCCAAATTCAGAGGGCATCAACATCATCAACATCGAGAGACATCAAAAACTTCAAAAAAAAAAAGAGAACTCTGAAGAATTTTGAAAAGAACTAAAGAAAAAGGTAAAAACCTTTATAAAATAGAAGAATTTCTTCTGAATAGATCATTGATCTAAGAACAAGATCAATGATCTTCAATAAAAAATAAATAATAATAGTGCCTTGCACTTTTTATGAACCATTGGTTCTGGAATTTCAGAAAAATTCTTTTCTTGAATCTAAAATTGGATTAAGTTATTGAATCGGTGCCCTGCACTTGCAAAAACACACTGTTGCGCTCCTGGGTTGGCGCAAGCCACCAGAGAGCGCCACATGTCAGCTCCAAGGCCACTTGCGCTGTGCGCTTTTAAAATAGAGCATTGCTATTTAAAGTTGACGCAATTCACCAGAGCGCGCAACGTGTCACCAGCGCACTGGCGCAGCGCATTGCGCTGTTGCGCTTGCGCTCATCAGAGTGTGACACGTGTTACCATCACATGAGTTTGCGCCTTGCGTTCCTCAATCGGCGCAAAGCGCCTGACAAGCCACGTGGGACGTTGTCAGAGCATTTAATGCGATGCATTATTAAGGGCAGAGCCCAATAAAAAGGTCTATCAGACCAAAAAGAAAATGTGCTGTGCACTGTTAAAAGGGACAGAGCCCAATTAACAGGCCTAAGAAGCCTAATAAAAAAAAAAGAAATGCAATGCATTATAAAAAAAGGGGGCAGAGCCCAAATAAAGGTCCAACAGACCAATTTAGATGCTGTGCATCATTCAAAGATGGCAGAGCCCAAATAAAAGCCTAACACGCCAAATGCAAATATATTGTTGAACATTCTCAACTGGACTTAGCCCAATCATGGCCGTAAGTCCTCAAATTAAATTGACTGAGCAAGAATGCTCTCCTAAATCAATTTACATCCGGTTCGAGGGTATATCTCCGAACTCCTCTGACACCTATCGTTGTAATCCTTCAACGACGTCAGAGAGGTGACGGGTCCCGACAACCACACATCGATACGGACTGTGGGGTCCTTAAACTCGTGGACCGAAACGTCCTTAAACTAATATTCATCCCAAAATAGGAATGTTGAACCGAAATGTCCTTAAACTAATGTTCGTCCCCAAATGGGAATGATGGATCACCATGTCCCTAAACTGGAGATGGACCACCTTGTCCCTAAACTGGCAATGGACCGCAATGTCCTTAAACTACCTATGGACCACTACGTCCCTAAACTGGAACAATAGAGCCAATTGCTCTCTTGTCGGATCCAAACGATCCCGTTAAGTTGATCTTAGTCTCGAATCAGACTAACGTATCCTTAACGAATGTTTAAGTTGATCTTAGCCTCAGTATTGCTAACGTATCCTTAAACTAAAACATCAAACCCAAATCTAAGTAAATACGGATTTGGACTAATCCACGTCCTACGGGTGACGGCATAACTTAGTCTCCGTATACAATCCACGAGCATCCATAAACAAAACAAACAAAAACGACACGATGTGAAATTCTGGAGAAGGAGAAAGTTGTTACCGCGATGCGGTAGCGTAATTAACTGCAGGGGCTTGCGCCTGCGGGGAAGAGCGTCCCCATAATCAAAAACCCTTCAAGCGAGGGGGAATCTGATGAAGTCTGCTACGTCGACCGCATCCGTCTAAACCTCCGATATACGGTGCAAAAAATCAACTTGGCATCTTCGTAGAGGTGGACGGATAAAACCAAATAGTATCTGCCCCGAATCACAGGCAAGACGTCCATGTCTTGGCCGCCGTTCGGAGGGAAACAGATTCTGGCACGCCCGGTGGGACCTTTTCCTCTTTCCACTCCATACTTCATGTGTCGTCATCGCGAACGAATCACAATTTGTTAATTGTTACTTTTGGATTTCAAGTTACTAAGATTTGGTTTTTTGCCTGGCGTAGAAATCGAGCACCAATGGCCTCCAACTGCTCGAGCTGCTCAAAGTGCAAGTGCAATCAATGCTCCGCCTCACCTAGAGGCGTAGCCTATGGGCCTCAAGCAGCTTCCATCCTTGCCATGCCGGTAGAACAGGTGACCCAGGCTACCACCGGCCTATTTTTCGGGACCATGATCCCGCCTGCAAGCTTCACCATGCCAGTGCCCGCACCAGAAGCGAACAGGAAGTCGGTTTTCGATCGGCTCACTGCTACAATGGCCCCTTTCAACGGGTCGTCCAATATCAAATCAACAGCCTCTGTCTTTGCCAGGCTGGATCAGAACTCTGATGGGCCCGCCAAGAAGCCTATGAACCCTAAAGTGGTTGTCCCAAGGAAGGCAACAACCGCTGCTCCAGAAGTCGTCAAGGCGTCTTCTTCTGTCAAAGAGTCAGTCTTTTCAAGGCTGTCTATTCCGGCTCCTGTCCCTGTTCGAGGATCTGTCTTTGACAGATTGAATTTCGTCACTCAAAAGACAATATCAGTCTTTAAGAGGCTGCCACCGGCAGCACCTCATTCAGTCAGGGGGCAAAAAGAAGTTGTCTTTATCGCCGAGCCAGTCCCAACGGCTCGTCATGCTCGACGTCGCCATTGGCGACGAGTAAGGAAGGCAGGGGGCAACTCCCCCTCAGGGCTAATTCCACCTGCTCCAGTGGTGGAAGTTAATGCTGCTATTCCAACTGGGAACAACTTTAAACCGCTGAGGAGGGTATGTAAGAACTCTCCGACTGCCACACAGAAAAGATCTCCTCCACCTGTGGAGAGGGTTCTGGAAACGAAGCTGGAGCAGCCCCCTCAACGGCTGTCCACCAAAATATACAAGGTCTGGCGGAGGGTTCAAGACTCCGTAATTGACCAAGATCACTCTCGTCAACAGAAAAGGGCGAAAGTGATGGAAGAAAAGAGACGTCCGATCAAACAGCAAAGGACGACAGCCGCCAGGTTGCCCACTACAACGGCTCCCTCAACTTCAACGGCTCACAAGAGAAGGAAGCCGGAGAAAATTCCTACGCCTGCAGAAAATGTCAAAAGCAGTGAACCTAAACGCCCTAAGTCCGGGGGCATAATAGTCCATACTGTATACATGGCGTCGGGAAAGGAGGACAGCCGTGCATCTACAGGTCATAGACCACTTACACGGTCAATGACCAAAGCTTAGGATCAACAGCAAAAGCTCCAGGAAATGATGAATGCGATGGCCGCACTCACTGGGCCAAAAGAAAGCCCTGAAGCGTCCTCAGATGAACGTTAGGAACAAGAAACTGACGCTGAATTCCTTCGTCGGATATTGGAGAAGAAGGATAAAGAGGCTGCGGAACAAGCAGCCAACATAAAGCAAATGGCCCTCCTGTTCCAGGACATGGTGGGCATGATGATCCAACAAGATCCTCCTGCTGAAGATCCTCCGATCGTCCTTGAAGACGATAGGGGAGAAATGTCAAATCCTCCACCGGCTCTGTCAACAGCCAAAGAGGAGGCAATCTCCAAAGCTGACTTGGACGAATATATAGCTCAGCAGATACGGGTTCACCAGGCAACTGAGGCAGCCGGTCAGGTCGTAAAAACGGGGCGACCGTATCCGAGCTGGTATGATCAGATCAAGTACCCGCCGGGCTATACTATACCGAAATTCCATGTCTACAAGGGGACTGGCAACCCCCATCAACATATGGCCCGGTTCAGGGCTCTTTGTGGCAATACCGGCGGTGATGATAAATTGTTGCTTCTCCAGTTCGTCGGTAGCTTATCGGATACAACATTCGAGTGGTACTCCGAACTCCCGAATGACTCCGTTAAAACATTTGCTGAAATGGAGCTACTGTTTACACAAAGATTCGCGAGTGCTAGTGGATGCACCCCGATAACAGCACTGATTAACACCAGGATAAGGCCCGGCGAAACTTGGGTCCAATGCGCAACACGGTGGCGAAATCTATGGTCGAAATGAGAACAACGCATAGAAGAGGCACCTGCGGTAGGTATGTTCGTGGGCACTCTTGATCCGCAAGCGACCATCTCGCAATTCATGATGTTCTTCAGGCCGACCACCTTCCAGGACCTAATCGACAAGCTAGCCCAGATGGACCAAATGGGTCACAGACCGTCTCCTCCAAAACCAGACTCTCGAAATGAGAAAGGAAAAGGGAAAGCGATTGTCGTCGCCAATGCTCAACAGCAGCCGAGCAACTCAAAGCCGGTCGTTCGCCAAAACGACGTGCGTCCACGCCCATCCCTCGAGGAGAGACTAGGACATCCTTACTCATTTCCTCAGGATAAAACAAGAAGACTGTTTGAGCTAGCAGTGCACAACAGACTCATCAGCCTGCCGAGTCCAAAATGTCTGTCACAGCCAGGCGATCTCAATAATCCTAATTATTGCCCTTACCACCAAACGGTAAGCCACCCGATCGAGGATTGTTTCGTCTTTAAGGGATGGATCGAGGATCAGTACCTACAAGGCAAGTTCGTGCTGTCTGAAAACTGGAAGGTAAACCCACCATGGCCGTACACTCCAAAGAAGACGGACACGACGGGGGCAGCTTGTTCTTTTGTTGAGGACGAAAACGATGGAGAAGACTCATCAGATGAATCCGAAGACTATGTAGCGAGTTGTCATGTGATCTCTCCCTCTTTGGTGGATGATAAAGAGGCTCCTTGCGTCGAGAAACTGAGGGCGGACCCTGAACCAGAAATTCTGCGGCCGTCAGACGAGTTAATCGATGCCTTCCTGAATGAGATTCTTCTGAAAAATAAAGCCAATCAAGAGCGTGAGATGGCCATACTGGCAGGAGCCAAACACCGACTACTAGACCAAAGAGTCGAGGTACTTCCGACAAATCAAAAGTCATCCGCTACGGATAAGGACAAATTCAAGATGAGGGAAAGGTTCGTTAAAGCCCTATCATTGGGAATGAAGCTACCACCCTCTGAAGAAAATACTCTTGGTGGAGTAGAGACGCATCCTAAGTTCTGCTTATATCATCAGAAGATCATACATCCTACCGAAGACTGCGACTCCTTTAAGTGTTAGTGGCAAGGGTATGTCGCTCAAAAGCAACACTTCAACAGGACAAAGCGTGAAGCTCATAGACGTCAGAAAAACGCGATAGGTGAGCGCAAAAGAGCCGCCGACGACTGTCACATAGCCGACTCTAAGGGATCGCAAATTATCACCTTTGGAAGCAACTCTGACGAAGAAGCTACCCTTGACCCTCTCCTCAAGGAATCCATTTCAAAAATGAAAGAATTGAGGAGTTGCGAGAACGTTCAGCCGTGCAATCGCACGCTACTCGAAAAAAATCTCGGCCCCGTAAACAAAGGATCGAGCAAAAAGGATAAAGGGAAGGGAAAAACAGCCCTCGTAGCCAACACTCAACAACAATCGAGTGGCCCTAGACCGGTTGTTTGCCGAAACAACAAGCGGCAACCCCTCCATGAAAAGATAAAACGTCCTTACTCGTTTCCCCAGGATGAAACAAAGAGGCTGTTCAAAGTGGCAGTGCACAACAGGCTTATCACTCTATCGAAGCCGAAACACCAGCTACAACTGAATGATGTCGACAATCCTAATTATTGCCCTTACCACCAAGTATTGGGCCATCCGATCGAGAATTGCTACGTCTTCAAAAACTGGGTTGAAGACCAATACCAACAGGGCAAGTTCGTGTTGTCCGAAAACTGGAAAGTGAGCCCGCCACAACCACATGCTCCGAGAAAAATGGACATGCCGGGGGCATCATGCTCATTCATAGGGAAAGCCCCATAGACCGAAAAGTCAGTAAACTAGAAATTCGCCTCAAATACGGAGACGATGGACCGAAACGTCCTTAAACTAATGATGGACCGCAATGTCCTAAAACTTGCAAACGACCGAAACGTCTTTAAACTACTACTGCAGCATCCTCAGGCTAACGTGGTAAAAAAAAAGGTATGTCCATAAGCAAAACGGGCACGGATGAAAACCCGAAAGGGCTCCGTGAGTAAAAACAGCAGGGCTACCGGCGAGTCTTGTGAAAACCTGAAAGGGCGCAACCTCGATAGGAAAAAGAATAAAAAAAAGAAAAAGAAAAAAAGATATGACCATAAGCAAAACGGGCACGGATGAAAACCCGAAAGGGCTCCGTGAGTAAAAACAGCAGGGATACCGGCGAGTGTTTATGAAAACCCGAAAGGGCGCAATCTCGTTAAAGAACACTTACAGGGTCCTCTCGACTTTGTAAGGAGAATCCACCTGCGGGAGATCCTTATGATTCACAAGGGAGTAACACACTTAGGAATCCTCACGATTCCTAAGGACAAAATACACTTGCGAGATCCTCACGACTCGTAAAGAGAACTCTCTTATGGGACCCTTACGGCTCATAAGATTTGAAAGTCTTAAGTTACAGAAACCTAAACCTGTTCTTAAGCAACCCCACAACCTTCGATACTGCCCTACAAGCGGCTCAATATTGGCCCTTGTATACAATCCACGGGCGCGAATAAACATTTCCCTAACCAAGTCCCATCCATGACTGGGGATATGTCCATACGGCGAACAACCCTTGTAAGTCCTCTCGACTTAAGGAGGAAACACTTTTGTAAGATCCTTACGACTTACAGGGGAACATGCACTTAGGAATCCTCACGATTTCTAAGGAGAAAACACACCTACGAGATCCTCACGACTTGTAGGGAGAAATACCTTTGTGAGACCCTTACGGCTCATGAACTCAAAAGCCTTAGTCGATAGGATTCTAACCCTGTTTACTAAGCCACCTTTGTTCAACATCGACGGAGGCAAATGATGATTCGCTCCTGGCAATATCCTAGTTGTAGCAATGCTGATACCTAAACCGGTATCAAATTCCAAGTCCTTTCATGGCAAATGATGATTCGCTCCTGGCAATATTCCAGTCGCAGCGATGCTGATGCTAAGATTGGTATCAGATCCCAAGTCCCCCACTCGCAAAAAAAATGCATATGAAATAGCCGAAATGATGGGGCAACTTGCAACGAAATTAGCAAGTAAAAATGTATGCATACAAAAATAGCCGAAAGTATTGGGCAACTCGCAATAAAAAGCAGCGAATAAAGACAAAATAAATAGCCAAATGATTGGGCACCGCGAAAAATAGCCGAAATGATGGGGCAATCGCGACTTTCGCGATATAAAAGCTGAAATGATAGAGCATCGCGGAAAAAAAAACTTTTGCCCTACAGGTGAGATTATATCGATCCCTGTATACAATCCAGGGGCACAAACAAAGAGGGAAACATACCTTCCCAACAGGCTCCACCAAAAAGCGAAGCAAAATCTCGACGGTTCATAGACAACCTAAAGACGATCTTGACATTTGTCGCAATATTGCATACACAATGTCAGCAAAGGAAACAAAGGAAGATCCCTAGCTTCAGGGTCTCGACGTCAACATCGACAACTTAGAGATCACCAACGGCGATTCTCCGCACTCCAACCAGATGCAGACGTGACGTCAACAATCAACTTCAGAGTCGCAACGAAACGGAACCATGGAAAAGTCTTTAGTTCAAAAGACCCCATGGTCAGAAAACCGAAGCGACGGCAAAATCCCAACTTCATCTCAACAATCATCTCGATACAGCAGACGAGATGTTGACAACGGCGTTCCTTCACAGTCCATCAAGATGCAGATACAACACCAACAAAAGACTTCACGATCAAAACAATGCGGAGTGACGGCAGAATCCTAGCTCCACCTCAGCATTCGTCTCGTTACAGCAGACGTAATGTCAACAACGGCGTTCCTTTGCAGTCCAGCAGAATGCAGATGCAACGTCAACAAAAGACCTCATAGTCAGCAAAGCGAAGCAACGGCAAAATCCCAGCTTCATCTCAATAATCGTCTTGATACAACAGACGAGATGTTAACAACGGCGTTCCTTCGTGGACCATTAAGATGCAGATACAACGCCAACGAAAGACCCCATGTTCAAACAAGCGGAGTAATGGTAAAATCCCAGCTCCACCTCGGCATTCGTCTCGATACAGCAGACGAGATGTCACGACAGCGTTCTTCCTCCAACAGGATTCGGACGCGACAAAGCAAACGAAGCGAAAGCCAAATTCCTAGCTTCAAGGTCTTAACGGCGAGTCATATGAAGCCTGAAAGACAACTGGAGATCATCTCACACCAGTGCGGAATGGTCACCACTTCGATGTTCGTCTCGACACAACAGACGCAACACAATCAAACTAACAAAGCCACGGTGAAATCCCTAGTTCCAAATCTCGACGGTTCACCAGCAACCTAGAGACAACCGTGACGTTCGTCTCGATATAGCAGACGAGTTGTCACCCCATCGTTCTTCCTCCAGCAGGGTTCAGACGCGACAATCAAACAGCGGAGCCACGTCAAAATCCCCAGTTCCAAACCTCGACGGTTTACCAGCAACCTAGAGACAACCGCGACATTCGTCTCGATACAGCAGACACGATGCCAGCAAACAAAGCAAAAGCCAAATTCCTAGCTTCAGGGTCTTGACGGCAACTCACATAAAACCTGAAAGACTATCGGAGATCATCCCACACCAGCGCGGAGTGGTTATAACTCATCGGGGCTCTCCAAAATGAGCCTAACCTCAAGTAAAAAGCGACATGGCAAAATACCTAATGCTTGCTCTTCCGACGGTCAAACTGCCAAGGAGGATTGCTTGAAGACGTCTTGTCTAGCCCCTGAAGGGATCAGAGACACGGCAGTCGCAGGGCTACGCGAACAGCACGATTGCCTATCGAGGAATATATCAGCTTATGCGACGGTACGACGGCCAGAACCCTAAGTACCACAGACCCTAACGGACTTCTGTCGTAAAGAGCAGAGGTTAACTGTGACATTAGGATATTCTTACGAGAAATGCTCGATTCGTCTCGACTTATGAAGAAATTGATGCCTTTGCGAGAACTTCTCGATGCGGCTCGACTCATGAGAAAAATCTTTAGGCAGTGGGGATTAAAAAACCTGTTTCCTAAGCACCGGGGCCCTACAAGTCGATCCAAAATGGTCTCTTGCATACTATCCACGGGTCTCACTCTCCAAAGTCTAATCTCGACTAGGAAGGGAACAACCGCTTACGGGTCCTATCGACTCATAAGAGGGAAAATTCTCTTATAGGATCCTTACGACTTATAAGAGAAAACACACTTAGGAATCCTCACGATTTCTAAGGAGAAAATACACCTACGAGATCCTCACGATCCGTAGGGAGAAAATCCTTTGTGAGACCCTCACGGCTCATAAAGTTGAAAAACCTTAGGCTACAAGGACCCTAAACTTGTCTCCTAAGCCCTCGATTCCATGGCTACTCCTAACTTTGCACTACTTCACCCACGTACATACTTATGTGGGGAAAGTAGTGGGGGGCATTTGTTCCCGCCAAAATTTTGGCTCAAAACCCGTTCCAATAATAAATAAATAAATATATAAATAAATAATAAAGGAGAAAACCTCCCTTTCAGAGCAAAGCTCTGTTCAAATCCCAAGACGGGAAATGAAGCAATGCTTCTGTTTCCCCCAATCAGAGCAAAACTCTATTTTAAAAGATAATAAATATCAAATCTTAAAATAAAGAAGCAACGCTTCAGCTAACTTGCGCTCTGCGTTGCGCGACATATGGCAGCGCAGTTGCGCTAGCGCAGTGCGCTGCGCTCTGTGCTGCGCGACACGTGGCAGCGCAGTTGCGCTGCACGACATGTGGCAGCGCAGTTGAGATAGCGCAGTTGCACTGCGCTTTACGCTGCGCGACATGTGTCAGCGCAGTTGCGTTGCGCTGTGCGCTACACGACACGTGTCAAGTTCTGGGGCGTTTGCGCCGAACAGAATTAAAATTCTAGTAAGATCTTTCTGTTCTTGTTAAAACAAGAAGATTGTCTTCTGTAAAACAGAAGCCCTTGGATCAAAGATCCAACGGTAGGGAAAATTCCCCAAATCACTCAGAGAAAGATCTTTTTAACAAATTTAACTAATTAACGGGCACTATATAAAGGCCCCTAGACCCCAATTCAGTGGGCATCAACATCATCAACATCGAGAGACATCAAAAACTTCAAAAAAAAAAGAACTCTGAAGAATTTTGAAAAGAACTCAAGAAAAAGGTAAAAACCTTTATAAAATAGAAGAATTTCTTCTGAATAGATCATTGATCTAAGAACAAGATCAATGATCTTCAATAAAAAAAATAAATAATAATAGTGCCTTGCACTTTTTATGAACCATTGGTTCTGGAATTTCAGAAAAATTCATTTCTTGAATCCAAAATTGGATCAAGTTATTGAATTAGTGCCCTGCACTTGGAAAAATGCACTGTTGCGCTCCTGGGTTGGCGCAAGCCACCAGAGAGCGCCACGTGTCAGCTCCAAGGCCACTTACGCTGTGCGCTTTTAAAATAGAGCATTGCTCTTTAAATTTGGCACAATTCACCAGAGCGTGCCACGTGTCAGCAGCGCAACGACGCAGCGCACTGGCGCAGCGCAATGCGCTGTTGCGCTTGCGCTCATCAGAGTATGACACGTGTCACCATCGCATGAGTTTGCGCCTTGCGCTCCTCAATCGGCGCAAAGCGCCTGATAAGCCACGTGGGGCGTTGTCAGAGCATTTAATGCGATGCATTATTAAGGGCAGAGTCCAATAAAAAGGTCTATCAGACCAAAAAGAAAATGTGTTGTGCACTGTTAAAAGGGACAGAGCCCAATTAACAGGCCTAAGAGGCCTAATAAAAAAAAAAGAAATGCAATGCATTATAAAAAAGGGGGCAGAGCCCAAATAAAGGTCCAACAGACCAATTTAGATGCTGTGCATCATTCAAAGATGGCAGAGCCTAAATAAAGGCCTAACAGGCCAAATGCAAATATATTGTTAAACATTCTCAACTGGACTTAACCCAATCATGGCCGTAAGTTCTCAAATTAAATTGACTGAGCAAGACTGCTCTCCTAAATCAATTTACATCCGGTTCGAGGGTACATCTCCGAACTCCTCTGACACCTATAGTTGTAATCCTTCAACGACGTCAGAGAAGTGACGGGTCCCGACAACCACACATCGATACGGACTGCGGGGTCCTTAAACTCATGGACCGAAATGTCCTTAAACTAATATTCCCACCGGGCGTGCCAGAATCTGTTCCCCTCCGAGCAGTGGCCAAGACATGGACGTCTTTCCTGTGATTCGGGGCAGATGCTATTTGGTTTTATCCGTCCACCTCTCCGAAGATGCCAAGTTGATTTATGGCACCGTGTATCGGAGGTTTGGATGGATGCGGCCGACGTAGCAGACTTCATCAGATTCCCCCTCGCTTGAGGGGTTTGCCTTACCCTCCCGTCATCTTTTACTAAGACCCTCCGTGGATACGGCGGCGATTCATAGGCCCTTTGGAAGAATGGGGCGAAAGGGCCCTTAAATAGGCTGTTTCGGCCGACGCTGAGGACGCGCTTTCATTATGGACCGGTGGCCACGAGTCTACCCTTGGACCTCGGCGAGCACATCTCCTCAGGAAGGAGCGTCGGCTTGAACAAGACATACTAGAAGCTCCCTTACGCATCGGTATGTTCATGTATCTCTTTGTAATATTTTGTATTACTTGCATACATATATATGTATCCTTATCCTCGTACAAACTTTGCAGGGACTTCGGCGGCGGCGGAGGCTCTGAGTCGCGCTTTGATCGTAGATTCTGCTGATATCCTCAGTGAAACACCGATCAGTATGGAGGGGGTCGATGCAACTGTTGCTCCTGCGATAGAGTATCCTTCGGTGGTTCCTGCTCCCGAAGTGCTTGCTCCCTCGGGAGAGGCATCTTTTTCGGTCGCCGATCCAATGACTCTTCCTCAGGACGACCCGGAGATTAGGGTACAGGAAATCGAGGCTACCGTCCTTCCGTTAGAGCCTGCAGTGGCAGCCACTGCTCCTCACTCGGAAGTCGCTACACTGGTCCACGACCCCGATGATGTGCCTGAGGTTACGGAGGAGGCCGCTGAAGCTGCTATCCCTCTAGCTCAGAATGGGAGGAGTATCGAAGGTAGCCTTCTATATTTTACATTAATAATCTCTCCATTATCTGAACCCTTCTGTCTTTTCAGAATTGCGTGGATTGGCGGCATCTATTGCTAATCTGTCTCCCAGGCAGTCCTCTCAGCGCCTGTTGGAGATGGCTGCTCCACAGGCGATATCTCCTCAACGCATCGTCCTATCTTCCGGGCAAGATTAGTGTTTTTTACCCTCTTTTCACAGAATTATCACTATTTCATAAAATGACATTGATATCTTTTACAGTTCTGGAAGCTGAAGACGAGGATGAGATTCTTGACGGGCCCGGGCAGCCTTCAGATCCTTCTTGCATGACTGTGGGTAAGTAAAGTCTCAAAGTCGTTCCATTTGTTCTTTGTTTACAAGTCTCGCTGACTATTTATAAATCTGAACAGCTCTTCCAGTTCTCACTACGCTGGAGTCTCGCATCGCCATACCACCCGGCCCCTATGCTCTGCATGCCTCGGAACGGATGGCAAAGCTAAGCCTTGACTCCCTGTTATCCCTGATTGAGGACCTTCGCACTGGCAGTCTGATCACGGCCGAAGCGTTTGCCGCTGAAGCTAACGGCTCTCTTCCCTTTCTTGCCACCTACCATAGTGAAACACTGGTGCAGGTCTGGGTTGAGTTTTATCGGCAGGTGGAGGCTTGCTTGCATGTTCTTGAATGTACACGCCTTCCTTCAGAGGTTGTGGCCGCGAAGGCGTGCTTACAGGGGCTGATTAAGCGGTGTGATGTGAACATGATGTCATGTGAGAAAAAGCTCAGCCGCAAGTTTTCGAAGAGGGAGCTGACTTCCAAAGTGCTGAGGGAGCTTCAAGCCAACCTTACGGCCAAGGCCACTAAAGCATATGAATTTTGGCGAGTGCTTCAAGAGGCTATCAAGGAGGTGGTAGCTATTGATTAGGCCACCGTGTTCACTCGTGAAATGGTCGAGGCCCATAAGGTCACTGAAAAAGAGCTTGAAGACCGGCTTGCCTCATACCAGGTCCAACAGGCTCAAGCGGAGGCCCGTCTTTTGATGATACTAAATCATGAAGGCGAGGCCCAGCGAAAAAGGGATGAACTGTCAAATCTACTAAATCGCCCGCCGACTTGAAGAATTGTATATATACATTTTTTTCATTCTTCTTTTGTACATACTCCTGAATAAGAGTATATTTTTTTGTTCCTTCGTGAATTGTACTTTGTATTCATTTTGATTCATGAATAAAAGATATATTTTTCTTCATGATGATGTGTCCCTTTTAGCTAGTGTATTCTGCAGATAGTCTATTTCGATTTCTTTGTAGGACAATGATGGCTTAGGATTCAGGGTTAAGATCTGCCTCCAAAGACTTTTCAACTTTATGAGCCGTGAGGGTTTCATAAAGAATTTTCTCCCTACAGGTCGAGAGGATCCCGTAGGTGTAATTTCTCCTTAAGAATCGTGAGGATTCCTAAGTGTGTTTTCTCTTGAAAGTCGTAAGGATCTCACAAGAGAGTTTTCTCCCTTACGAGTCGTGAGGACCTGTAAGTGATGGGTGAGGTTACCATTATCCGCATTTCGCGGAGTCAGGAGTTGCTCTGGATGCTTCCCACGGGGTCATAGCCTTGTTCTGCGAGGACCAGGCTCCGCTCTGGACGTTTCCTACGGGGTCAGGATTGACATAAGCCGCGTTCCACATAACCTGGAATTTGCTCTGGATGCTTCCCACAGGGTCATAGCCGTGTTCTGTGAGAACCAGGCTCCGCTCTGGATGCTTCACACGGGGTCATTGCCGTGCTCTGCGAGGACTAGGCTCTGCTCTGGATGCTTCACACGGGGTCATTTCCGTGCTCTTGCGAGGGCCAGGATCCGCTCTGTACGCTTCCCACAGGGTCAGGATTGACATAAGCCGCGTTCCACGTAACAAGGAATTTCATTCTGGATGCTTCCCACGGGGTCATTGCCGTGTTCTGCGAGGACGTTCTCCTTTAAGTTAGGACAATATGGGAGAATGAGAAGTACAGGGGCAAGAGATGATCATGGCGACGGTTGAGATCGTGCATATAATCCGCGAGCGACTGCGCATAACCTAAAATAGGCAGAAGTATTAGGCTGATACAAGACGTCGACAGATAGAGTATCAGCCGGGAGATCAAGTGTTCCTGAAGATTTTCCCTAACCGTGGAGTGATCCATTTTGGGAGGCATGAGAAGCTTAGTCCCCGATATATTTGACTGTTCGATGTCTTGGAGAGACTGGGAGAAGTAGCTTATCGCTTGGTCTTGCCACCGTCCTTAGAATGCGTGCACGACGTATTCCATATATCCCAGCTATTCTGGTATATGAGCGACCCTAGTCACATACCCGATCACTCGAAGCTAACTGTCTCTGTCGATATGACCTTGGATCAGCAGCCGCTCGAGATCATGGATCAAAAGGAGAAGACCTTAAGGAATAAGGTCGTTCAGCTTGTTCGCGTGTTGTGGAGAATGGATTCCCCGGGAGAGTCGACGTGAGAAAGAGAAGATGAAATGTGAAACTATTATCCGCACCTGTTCTGTCTTGTGACAGTCACCCCTTAGAAATTTTGAGGACGAATTTTTTTTCTATGCTGGGTAGATTGTAATGAATGTGTTCCATTATACCCTTTGCTTGTACCCTTCTTTGTTTTTAATAAAGAGTTCAATTGAATTTCTTCTCTATCTTTGTTCATAGGTTAACTATTTTGTGATGAAATTTTGAAAAAAGAAGTCTCTTATACTGAGTTGGTTTCAATACAAGAATTCTATCCTATATGTCACAAGTTCAAATCCCAGTGGCCTATTTCTTTTTATTCTTTTTTTTAAATTTTTTGACTTTGACTTGTTGTTTGAGGCCAAGCCAATTTTGTTGAATGCTATAGGGTTTTCGAAAGATATTGGAGGCTTATGAACTTTGAAATTCAAAAGTAAGCGGAATCTTTAAAAAAAACCTTAGCCTCACTCTTACTTATATTATCTTCTTCGCAATCTTTCCTCCATCTTTTAATTTCCCCAAGTCCAACCATAATCCTTTTCTCATCTTCTTCTATGGTGAGCTTGCTGCCCTATCACTCTTGTTGCTCCTCATACTTCAACAAATCATCAAAGACACACCGGGAAGTTAAGCTCTCTTCCTGCTTTGTATTGCTAGTCTCGGTTCTTCCAACTGAGGATCCCTCCTCTTCATCCTTCACTCGCATTCATACGAGTAGGACCGGTAAGTCCTACGTTCTCTCTCCTTTTATCTGACGCTTCTTAGAAACCCTTCTACTTAACATCAAGAAAATCTTTTCTCTACAACTTAAACTATATATTAGAGCTTGGTAAGTACAAGTTTTAGGACCAAGTAAATCAAGTATATGGATATATTGGTTTTTCTTCTATTTGGTAGTTACATGTGTGCTCATTTTCGATGCACTTCATTTCATAGGTGTAACATGCTTCGATGTTCATTTTTATTATACGCATGAATCATAGATGTACATATTTATGGCACAAGCAAATTTAACTCACATCATATACACTCGTGGTTTTGACCCAACTCTGAAAGGACATAACACCTAACTATGAAACCATTACTAATAAAAAAAATTGTCAAAATATTAGTAAGATAAGGCATGCCGCTGTAATCAATGTCTTACTAAAGTTCTCATAAAAAAATTCGGTTTAGGAAGCTTTTATAACGTTACTTGGGATCTGAACCGCTGTTGGCTGAACCAGCGCAGTATGACAGAATTAGGCATAACTTCATTTTTTGTTATGCTTTTTGAGAAAATCCTAGGTGCAAATCGATCACAGCAGAGATCCCTACAAATATTTCCTACATATTTTTACCTAAAAGAAAATCAGAAACTTGTTAGGAATATGTATGCCCTAGAGGTCATTATTGTATATTATAGTGGATGTTTAGACACATATATATAGGACTTTCTTGCTCGACATGATAGTATGCTATCCGGTTGCTCTTTATCTTAACCTATACATTAGTATTATTATACTGTCTCTCTGATACATATTGATAAAGCCCTTAAGATGTTAGCTTGACTACCAGGACTATGATGCAGATCATACCAGTGGGGCTTATGTAGTCCACAAGCACATCCTTTAAACAGTTCCTAGTCGAGGGAGTATCGAGATAGGGCATCGATATTCCAGAGTAGACTAGTATGTATGTTTCTTGACCCTGTATGGGGCGATGGTTGATCCCATAACCATTGGTGTTTGACATCAAAAATTGTACACAGGTGCTCATTAGAGAATGGGTACACCGAACAGAACTCGCCGAGAACTCCTAGATGATACCATATCTATCGTCAGATAGTAGTTCTCTGGTGACACTTGTACAGGTTAATCTGTAGACCTGAGATCATCCTAGTTTCTTGTGTGATTCCCACTATGCTTTGATTTTCTCCCTACCACAGCTCAAAGGAGTCATGCAAATATGTGGATTTTGGGTACAGTCCCGAGTCACATGGAGGCAGTGAGCGATAGGAAGGGTTTCGTCTCTCCCGGTATAGGGAGTTGATGTTGCGCTATACTCGATTAGCAATAACAGCAAGTCCCTAGCCAAGGCTGATGAGATTTACTGGTAAATGTTGTCAGTAGTTTTTCGAACGGTTATAGTCCACACATCGGCATGACTTATCAAGTTACTGGGATATGACAATCCCACCCCTAGACTTAATATGCGACATATCAGATGAAGAGACCGGACTGTACGGTAATGTTTCTTATAGGCTTCACAAGAGTTTGGACAGCCTTGCATGTTGATCTTCTATTCGTTTAATACCTGGGTAGCCGTTACGTCCAGCTAGTATCGCTGATGGTTTGTGAGTATCTGATATGATCAATACCTACTACTGGCCTATTGAAGAGTCTTTAGAGTCCCACACAGAGGTTTCCTAGCTAAAGCAAAACGAAGTAGGTCACATATGGTGATATGTTTGGAGCTTGATTAAATACGAGTATGTGATACCATACTCTAATCTCACGATATTTGATATCGGTAAGGTTATATGTGATATTACCGGATTATTGAATCAAGTGTTGATTCAATGATTTGTAATATGTATATATATTTAATATTGGCCGGTTATATATGACATGACCGGATTAATGAATCAAGCGTTGATTTGATATTGAATATTGTCGGTTATATGCGATATAACCGGGTTATTGAATCAAGTGTTGATTTGATAATATGATATACATATAAATGATATTAGCCGGTTATATATAATATAACCGGATTATTGAATCAAGTATTGATTTAATAATTATATATATATATAAACTAATATTAGCTCACTAATGTTTTTCTTCTCTTGAAATATATTGATATATATATTTGATATATGTATTAATATATATTAAATGGATTATTGTATCATGCTTGATGATACATTGAACATGGGTGTATGAGACTTACACATGAGTTATAGATTAATGTCATGATTTATATTTGAAGGAAAATTAAAATGGGTGGAAAAAGAGTCATGGCTTGGATGCTTGTAGATGTATTATGTGTTGGCTATAGTGCCCCAAAGTCAATTATTGGATCGTAGGCACGCGATTGCAATGATTGAGAGAGGACCTATACTGGTAGGATAGTCTTACTCGAGATGATAGTATGCTATATATCTGGTTTGTCTTTATCATCGTGTACATGCTTCAGGTGATATTACAGATCACTATTACACGTTGATAGAGCCCATATGATTCTTACTTGAATACCAACAGTATGATGGCGATCATATACATGAGAGTTGGGTAGTCTATAAGCACATCCTTAAAGTGTCCATAGTTTTAGGAGTTTTGAGACTGGGCATCGATACTCCTATAGTATACTAGTGTATACGGATCGAGACCCCGACGAGGGGCGGTGGCTGGTCTCACAAGCCATTGTTGTCAGTTGGTTCACCTAAGATAGTATATAGGTGCTCATTGGGTTATGAGTACACCGGACGGACTCGCAGGGGCACTGCTGATTGGTACTATACCTATCGTCAGGAGTAGTTCCCAGGTGACATGAGTACAGCTTAGTCCGTTGACTTGACACTGCTACATTGCCTCAAGTGTGTTCCCACTGTTATTTGATTGCTACCCTACCACGGCTTAAAAGAGTCATGCAAACAGGTAGTAGTTGGGTGCAGTCCTGAAGCACTTGGAGGCAGTGGCGGTTAGACATGATTCGTCTCTCCCGGTATTGGGTGTTGATATCGCGCTGTGTCTGGAGAGCCATTACACAAATTCCTTGGCCAAGGCAAGTGAGATTTACTGGTAGGTATTCCAGTAGTTTCTTAAGTTGTTCTGGGCTACACTCTGACAACACTTATACCGCTATTGGGAGTCTGACGTTTACTATCCCCTAGGCCCGATATGCTATACTCATAGGAGAACAGACCAGACTGTACGGAGATTATCATAGATAGGCTCAGTAGGGTTTCAAGATGAGTTCGCTCGTCTGCTTCCTTTCGCTCAATACATGGGCAGCCGTTACGTACAGCTAGTACCACTGACGTGCTTATGGTTAAACCCACTGCCAGCATATTGACGAGTCTTTAGAGTCCCCCACAGAAAGTTTTCCAAGTTCGGGAGAAACGTTGTAGAGGCCGTATGGTTTTATGGCAGGGTTCGATCATATACGTGCACTTGTGCACGGATCATGATCGGACGGATCATACTGGTGGGCTTTGGTTTAAGCCGGATCCTAGTATTATTTGTTGGATTACTTTTGTCTCATTGTATTCGCATTCATTTGGAATGCGGATGCAGGTATGTATATACAGATGAGGGGTATTCTTGTGATCCGTCATGAGTTTACTTTAGAAGATACCATTCTATTTATTGTTCAAAACATTTGGATTAATGTTTAATAGGTGGAAATTGTGAGTGCTTGTCATGATCAAGAGAATTAAATGTGGCATGTGCTTTGTTGATGACTCATGGTGTTATTTTTTGTGCAATGTCCATTTATATGATTGATTGTTGTGTGGGATTGATGGGTGAAGAGAGAGAGGGCAGCCACATATAGTGTGGGGCATGGTCTTGTGATTATTATGAGAGCTCTCACATTTTCATCCCACAAAATAAGCAAGCTCTTCTTCTTCTTCACTAGCTTTGTTCTTGTGCTCACAAATTCCTCCAATGGCTTTTTCTTCCACCTCTATCCGTACTATCTCATGTGTTCAGAATCAATGGATGTATTAAGACAAAGTTATCACACACATTCTCTACTTCACCTTGGACATGTCGGCTAGCAAACTTCATGTCCGAGTTGCTTCGGTTTGAAGCGAGAGCCCGTATAAAGATTCCTCGACGTGGTTCCACTTCGACAAGCGAGACCGGAAAGCGAACTTCGTCGGGGCAGCCGCAACAAGCATGGGACGGAGATTGAAGACCGAAGGACACGGATCGATCGGTATAATCTTTGAAACCCCTTTACAGTTTTTCTAGTTAACGGTTAATGGTTCAATCCGGGTATTTGGTTGTGGTAGCGCCAAGTTTGAAAAGTTTTTGTTTCGCATTTGGTCTCGGATTGACGGTCGTGGTATTGCCGTAACCCAACATTATGAAGCAATGAATCATCCTCTCATTTTTTCTTATCCTTTGATATTTTTTCATCTCACCTTTATCTTTAACCCATGGTTCACTCTCTCTCATTATTCATTCATAACCTCACTCACCCAAGTTCATCTTCTTCTTCCGCTGGTCTTTTTCTTTAGCTGGAAAAATAAAAGAGAAAAGGATTTCAAAAGTAAGCTAAATTTCTACTTCATCAACCTACACTATCCTAGCACTTTAGTTTAGGTTGTTTGCTTTACTAATACCTTGATTAGTGAAAAGTTAGCTTGACCTAGAGAGGCTTCAAGGAGGATCATCTTCGGCTTCGAAGACACAAAACAAGCTCGTTCCATTCATCAAGTGGAGTCTAAGAAGAGTTTTAGGGACTACTACTTGGAGCTTTAGAAGTAAAGGACCGGTCTAAAAAGGTTGTATTCTCGTTTCACTTAGTGTAGAACTTGTTTGCTTAGATAATACCCTAATTCTCTAGTTCATTTATAGGTTAGTGTAGTTTAGACCTCTAGATTTTATAAAATTGCATACTTGATGCATTTTGAAACCAAGTAAAGGTGCTAAGGCACACTTTCAAAACTAACCTAATAGGCCATAGAATTTGACTCTGCAAAACTAGACTGCGCGCAGAACCCTTCTGCGAATTCGTCGTGGAACGTCCATAACTCCTTCTGTAGTAAGCCGGAATTGAACGTTATTTGATGCGTTAGAACCGTAACTCACATACGCACATTTTTATATAGAAAACGTTTTTCTAATTATGAACTAAAACACCTTTAAATTGTATGCGAAATTCCGATTGTTTTCTGAAAGACAATCTGGACAAAATTGCACACCGTCACCATAAACGCCTTAACTCCTTCTCTAGAAGTCCGAATTGAGTGTACTTTGTTGTGTTATATCCTTGATTTAGAGACGCGTGTTTTACTTAATATGATGATTTACCTAATTCTGCACCGAGATACCTTAAAACTGCATTATAAGTACAGAGTGCTTTCTAAAAAGCATACTGGACAGAACTTCGCATTATCACCGTAACCGCCATAACTCCCTCGTTTGTACTGCGAATGAGGAAAACGCAATGGATAAATTTTCAGAATTCTTTAAACTACAATTTTCATGTTTTAAATGAAGCTATATTACCAACTTAAACTACTCATTTCTACTGTAGAACATGTGACAACATTTCTGTCATGAAAACCCTAAACCCTTTAAACTTTAACTTATGTTTATGTTTATTACTTCATGCTCTATGGATTTTTAACTCGAATATCATGAATCCTTGAACTTGATATGTACTTTAATTAAACACATGTATTCATGACTCCTGTTAGAACTGCTAAAGTTATTATTTCATGCAAGTTATTGACTGGATGCTTAGGGTAGTTTGGGAATAGGATTTACGTCTGCATCGGAAGTTCCTTTATTAACACATGAACCCGTGTTGCTGTTCTACCGAGCCGAAACGGTACGCTAATGATTGGTGTATTTTAATGCATATTTTGTAACCATATTTATCTTTATTATGTCATATTTAATGCTGCATGTAGGTATTTTATGATATTTGCATGTGACATGGACTAAAGTGCAAAAAGAGAAAAAAAAATCACTAATACGTGCGTTTTACGTGCAAAATAAGTTCGTATGGAATAGAAGCACATGCTAAAGTGTTTTCTTCTCTCTCTCTCCAGGTAGCGACCATGACACACTTTAATCAAGATAATAATATGGATGTATTGACCAAACTCTCTTATTATACTGAGCTGGGGAACGTTAGTTCCGCTTTTTCTCATAATTGTTATAAGTCTGAGCAAGGAATAGGGGATTACCAGGATTCCCACGCAACCCAAACGAAGAAAAAGCATTTTGATGTATCTTCTTCGGGTGTGTTCGTTACCGAGAACTATTTCTCAGTTTTCTCTACGTCCTGTGTATTAGATACCGTATCAGAATCCTATATTTGTAATATGTTACAAGGGTTAAGAAAAAGTAGAGAACTGGGAAAGGGTGATAAGTCTCTCTTAGTAGGGAATGATGAAAATGTTGCAGCCAAAATAGTTGGCGAATATCATTTAGTATTACCAAATGGTAATACATTGATTCTGAATGACTGTTGTTTCGTACCAAAAATGATATGCAATATTATATCAGTTTCTTTATTTACATAAAGAAGGATATAACTTTTTATTTGAGGAAAATGTTATGAGCATTTTCCTAAATCAAGTATTGATTAGGTTTGGTACGTTGTGTAACGGTATATACGTTCTAAATCAAATTACAGTTCTAAACATACAGAACACACACAAGAGGAAAAGTTCAGAAATGAACGAAGTCTTCTTATGACATTGTAGACTTGGTCATATCAATACAACAAGACTAGCAAAATTATATAAAGATGGATATTTGAATACGTTTGAATTTTTATCTTATGAAACTTTCCAGTCATGTCTCAAAGGCAAGATGACCAAAACTCCGTTTACAAGATATGGAGAAAGAGCTACTGAACTCTTGGGACTAATACATAGTGATGTATGCTGTCCTATGTCTACACATGCCAGGAATTGTTTCTCTTACTTCATTACATTCACTGATGATCTCTCAAGATTCGTACATGTGTTCCTATTGAAACATAAATTTGAACCTTTTGAGAAATTCAAGGAATATAAGTGCGAGGTAGAGAACCAAACGAGTAAAGGTATTAAAATCCTTCGATCTGATCAGGGAGGAGAATACTTGAACACAGAATTCCGAGACTATTTAAAAGAGAATGGGATTCTCTCTCAGCTTACTCCTCCGTATACACCACAGCACAATGAAGTATCGGAGCGGAGGAATCGCACCCTATTAGATATGGTGCACTCCATGATGAGTATTGTTGAGTTACCTATTTCCTTTTGGGGTTATGCAGTTGAGACAGCTGCATATCTATTGAATAGGGTTCCGACCAAATCAGCGCATACCACTCCATATGAGATATGGTATAGGAAGAGACCATCTCTTAAACGAGTTAAGATATGGGGTTGTCCAGCCTATGTTAAAAAGCAAAATTCGGACAAGCTCAAGGCAAGGTCTGTTTTGTGCAAGTTTGTAGGATATCCAAAGAATTCATATGGATATATCTTCTACCACACTGAGGAACAAAAAGTGTTTGTTTCTCAATATGCCACCTTTTTAGAAAAGGAATTTCTTGTAAAAGAAATTAATGGTAATGGGGTAAAACTGGAAGAAGTTCCAGCTACACAAACTACAGCTGATGATTTGGTAGAACCGGAGGATTTGATAATCCCCGACAAATCTCAGTCACTCAGCAGATCTAGTAGGGTTCCTCATCCACCTGAGAGATACTACGGTTTTCTCATAGACGGTAGGAGCGAGGATTGCATCATGGAAGATGATGACCCAATTAGTTTCGAGCAGGCCATCACAAATGTGGACTCTGTGAAATGGCTGGATGCTATACGATCTGAGATGGAATCCATGTACACCAACAAAGTATGGACTTTGGAAGTTGCTCCTGAAGGGGTAAAACCCATTGTGAGAAAGTGGATCTTTAAGAAAAATTGGTGTAGATGGAAAGGTTGAGACCTTCAAAGCTAGACTTGTAGCAAAAGGTTTTCATCAACGACCAGGTATCGACTATGATGAAACCTTTTCTCCAGTGGCTATACTTAAGTCCATCAGGATACTACTTGCCATTGCTGCATACCATGACTACAAAATCTGGCAGATGGATGTCTAGGCCGCTTTAATAAATGATGATTTAGAAGAAAGCGTGTACATGACATAACTAGAGGGCTTCGTAGACAGTGGGAGCAGCGGAAAGGTGTGCAAGCTGCTTAAATCAATTTACGGATTAAAACAGGCATCGCGGAGCTGGAACATCTATTTTGATGTGGCAATCAAAGTGTTTGACTTCATCAAAAACATAGATGAACCTTATATATACAAGAAGGTAGTAGAGGGTAAGGTTGTCTTTCTCGTATTGTTCGTGGATGACATACTCTTGATAGGAAATGATGTTCCTATGCTACACTCGGTCAACCTCATCTTATCACAAATGTTCTCCATGAAAGATCTGGGTGATGCATCTTACATCCTGGGGCTAAAGATCTATAGAGATAGATTTAAAAGGATGTTTGGATTGTCCCAATTTAGATACTTTGACACCATACTAAAGAGCTTTAGTATGGAAGATTCTAAGCGTGGTAATTTTCCCGCTTGCTCAGGCATAACCCTCTCCAAAGAGATGTCTCCCAAGACTGATTTGGAGAGGGCTCGCATGCAAGAGATACCCTATACTTCTGCAGTTGGGTCAATCATGTACGCAATGTTATTCACCATACCGAATATAGCTTATGCACTTAGTGTGGTAAGTAGGTATCAATCAGATCCTAGGGTGAAACACCGGACAACTGTGAAGAACATTCTTAAGTACTTAAGAAGGACTAAAGAGATGTTCTTGGTGTATGGTAATAGTGAACTCCAAGTGGAGTCCTTTACCGATTCGAGCTTCCAGAGTGATAAGGACGACAACAAGTCAGTCTCGGGTTTTGTCTTCACCCTGAATGGAGGGACGGTATTTTGGAAGAGTTCCAAGCAAGATACCATAGTAGACTCGACGATGGAGGCTGAATACATCACTGCCAACGATGCTGCCAAAGAAGCTGTCCGGATGAAGAAGTTCATTGCCGAACTTGGTGTGGTTCCATCCATTGAAGATCCAATACCTTTGTATTGTGATAAAAATGGAGTTATGGCTTTAACCAAGGAAACCCGGTCCCATTATCATTCCAGACATATTCTTAGACGGTATCACCTGATCCGGGAGATAGTGGATCGCCAGGAGATCGAGGTCAGGAGAGTTGACACGAAACAACCCTCCCCTAGACGCAGTTTGAGAGACTTTTTGGGATGTTGGGTATGCGATACTACAACAACTAGCCTTAGTGTAAGTGGGAGATTGTTAGGAATATGTATGCCCTAGGGACCATTATTGTGTATTATAGTGGATTCTTGGACATATATATAGAGGACTTTCTTGCTCGACATGATAATATGCTATCCGGTTGCTCTTTATCTTAACGTGTACACTAGTATTATTATATTGTCTCTCTGATACATGTTGATAAAGCCCTCAGGATGTTAGCTTGACAACCAGGACTATGATGCAGATCATACCAGTGGGGCTTGTGTAGTCCACAAGTATATCCTATAAACAGTTCCTAGTCGAAGGAGTATCGAGACAGGGAATAAATATTCCAGAGTAGACTAGTATCTACGTTTCTTGACCCTGTATTGGGCGATGGTTTATCCCATAACCATTGGTGTTTGACATCAAAAATTGTACACAGGTGCTCATTAGAGAATGGGTACACCGAACAGGACATGCCGAGAAATCCTAGATGGTACCATACCTATCGTCAGATAGCATTTCTTTGGTGACACTTGTACAGGTTAGTCTGTAGACCTGAGATCGTCCTAGTGTCTTGTGTGGTTCCCACTGTGCTTCGATTTCCTCCCTACCATGGCTCAAAAGATTCATGCAAACAGGTCGATTTTGGGTACAGTCCCGAGTCACATGGAGGCAGTGAGCGATAGGAAAGGTTTCGTCTCTCCTGGTATTGGGAATTGGTGTTGTGCTATGCTCAATTGGCTATAACAGCAAGTCCCTGGCCAGGGCTGATGAGATTTACTGATAAGTGTTATCAGTAGTTTCTCGAACGGTTATAATCCACACATCGGCATGACTTATCAAGTTATTAGGGTCTGACGATTCTACCCCTAGACTTGATATGCGACATATCAGACGAAGAGACCGGACTGTACTGTTAGTGTTGCTTATAGGCTTCACAAGGGTTTGGACAAGCTGGCTTGTTGATCTTCTATTCATTCAATTCCTAGGTAGCCGTTACGTCCAGCTAGTACCGCTGACGGTTTGTGGGTATCTGATATGATCAATATCTACTGCTGGCGTATTGACGAGTCTTTAGAGTCTCACGCAGAGGTTTCCTAGATCAAGAGAAACGAAGTAGGGCACATGTAGTGATATGTGCGGGAGCTTGATTAAATACGAGTATATGATACCGTATTCTAATCTCGCGATATTTGATATCGGTAAGGTTATATGTGATATTACTGAATTATTGAATCAAGTGGTTATTCAATGATTTGTTATATGTATAAATATTTGATATTCACCGGTTATATATAATATGACCGGATTATTGAATCAAGTGTTAATTTGATATTGAATATTGTCGGTTATATGTTATATAACCGGGTTATTGAATCAAATGTTGATTTGATAATATGATATACATATAAATGATATTAGTGATATATGTATTAATATACATAAATGGATTATTGTATCATGCTTGATGATACATTGAACATGGGTGTATGATATTCACATATGAGTTAAAGATTAATGTGATGATTTATATTTGAAGGAAAATTAAAATGGGTGGAAAACGAGTCATGGATTGGATGCTTGTAGAAGTATTGAGAAGCCATGACCCATCCTCTCATTTTGTCTTATCCTTAGATATTTTTTCATCTCATCCTTATCTTTAATCCATGGTTCACTCTCTCTCATTATTCATTCATAACCTCACTCACCCAAGTTCATCTTCTTCCTCCGCTAGTCTTTTTCTTTAGTTGGAAAAATAAAAGAGAAAAGGATTTCAAAAGTGAGCTAAATTCCTACTTCATCAATCTACACTATCCTAACATTTTAGTTTAGGTTGTTTTCTTTACTAATACCTTGATTAGTGAAGAGTTAGCTTGACCTAAAGAGGCTTCAAGGTGGATCATCTTCAGCTTCGAAGACACAAAGCAAGCCTGTTTGTTTCATCAAGTGGAGTCTAATAAGAGTTCTTGGGAATTACTACTTAGAGCTTTAGAAGTGAAGGACCAGTCTACAAAGGTTGTATTCTCATTTCACTTACTGTAGAAAATGTTTGATTAGCTTAATACCATAATTCTCTAGTTCGATTCTAAGTTGGTGTAGTTTAGACCTCTAGATTTTATAAAATTGCATACTTGATGAATGTTCAAACCAAGTAGAGGTGCTAAGACACACTTTCAAAAATAACCTAATAGGCCATAGAATTTGACTCTGCAAAACTAGACTGTGCGCAGAACCCTTCTGCGCAGTCGTCGTGGAACGTCCATAACTCCTACTGTAGTAAGCCGAAATTAAACGTTTTTTGATGCATTAGAACCGTAACCCACATACGCACATTTTTATGTAGAATTTTTTTTTCTATTTATGAACTAAAACACCTTTAAATTGCATGAGAAATTCTGATTGTTTTCTGAAAGTCAATCTGGACAAAATTGCACACCGTCACCATAAATGCCTTAACTCCTTCTCTAGAAGTCGGAATTGAGCATACTTTGTTGTGTTATAACCGTGATTTAGAGAAGTGTGTTTTACTTTATGTGATGATTTACCTAATTCTGCACCGAGATACCTTAAAACTGCATGTTAAGTACAGAGTTCTTTCTGAAAAGCATACTGGACAGAACTGCGCATTGTCACCGTAACCGCCATAACTCCCTCGTTTTTACTGCGAATGAGGCAAACGCAATGGATAAATTTTTAGAATTCTTTAAACTACAATTTTCATGTTTTAAGTGAAGCTATATTACGACCTTAAACTACTCATTTCTACTGTAGAACATGTGACAACATTTCTGTCATGAAAACCCTAAACCCTTTAAACTTTAACCTAAGTTTCTGTTTATTACTGCATGCTCTATGGATTTTTGACTCGAATATCTTGAATCCTTGAACTTGTTATGTACTTGAATTAAACACATGTATTCATGACTCCTGTTAGAACTGCTAAAGTTATTATTTCATGCTAGTTATTGACCGGATGCTTAGGGTAGTTTAGGAATAGGATTTACATCTGTATCGGAAGTTCCCTTACTAACACATGAACCCTTGAACCCGTGTTGCTGTTCTACCAAGGCAAAACAGTATGCTAATGATTGGTGTATTTTAATTCATATTTTGTAACCACATTTATCTTTATTATGTCACATTTAATGCTGCACGTAGGTATTTTATGATATTTGCAGGTGACATGGACTAAAGTGCAATAAGAGAAGAAAAGTCACTAATACGTGCGTTTTACGTGCAAAATAAGTTCATATGGAATAGAAGCACAAAATAAATCAAATTATATAAAATATATTTGAATGGATTCAAAATAACATAAAAGATCCAAGCCCAATTCAGTATAAAGGCTTGATATCAGAGCAAACTTAAAACAATCATATCTCGAAGACCGTAACACCGATTTCAATTTGGCACATACCGTTGGAAAAACTTGACGAGAAGAATCTTCACACAAAATATGAGACCAAAACTCCACAAAATTTTGGTCGAATGTTCCAGAATATAAGATTCGGCCGAAATTTTAAAGCATCTGTAGTCGAGATTTTTATGGAAATTTGAGATTATCTGTTTATTTTAGGAAGTTTGTTCCAACTATCCATAATTCCTATAAATACTCTGTATAATTCATTAGGGTTTCATATATCTCATTGCAATTATTCTAGGGTTTTCAAGTTGAGAGGAAGGATCAATAATTTTGTAAATACTGTTTGTTATGAATAAAGTTTTCCTTTTTTATAATATGAGTAACTAATCTATTCTTCTACGGTTTGTGTTCTTTACTTTAATGATTGGATATTTTTATTAATCTCAAATTTTCTATATTTTTATTATGAATGTCTATTGATCTAATACTTCTATTTTAAGTTTTTCATCTATGAAACTAATTTTTATAATGAAAATTGACACCTTGAATAAAATTAGGAATAGATGATACACCTAGAAACTAATTAGGTTAATAAAAGAGTGATGAAAAAGAAATCTAATTAGGGATATTAAGATATGGTTTTTAATCAAGAGAATTCAACCTAGTTAATTAGGGTAGTCTAGATTACGCCGATAATTTGATAATTCTTAGACTGACAACTTACGAGTTATTTAATAAAAGAGTAAACTAATTGCTTTTGAATTAATTAGAATTATTTTTTTTAATTATTTTCTAATTGATTTTATATAATTGATAGGCTATGTTTAATCACATTAATTTAACATATGCTTTTATATAATTAATAGATGACACATTAAAACTAGAAAAAGAAAAGATATAGAATCTTTTTAACCAACCATAAGAGTGAAGAAATAAAAAAAAACCTAGATTCTTCTATATTCATAAAAATCTCATTTTTATTTTATTTGCAATTTAATTCTTAGGATAAATAACAACTATATTCTTTATTTAGTTAGAATTAATTAAAATCACACCTCCCTATGGATCGATCTGCAAGTACTACCACGATAGAACCGTGCACTTACGGTTAAAATTGATAGACTAATAAAATCTCAATCATGTTTTTGGCGCCGTTGTCGGGGAGGCGTAGTATTTTAGTTAGTTTTAATTTAAGTTAATTTAGTTTAGTTTAGTTTTATTAGATTTGATTATACAAATTCTCTGTTTAATTTCAATAATCGAGACAAACTTTCAGGGAGATCGGATTATGACGAAGAGAGGGCAAATCAACCGGGGACCCAAATCAAAAAAATTCGACCGTTTCTACCTTTTATACAATTTCGGCCGAATTTTTTTTGTATATCCAAATCTTATTTGTTGCAAGTTGGAGCACTTCTCAAATACTTCCCCAAATTTTGTTCTAATTTTGATGAAGTGTCAAGCTTGCAACAAAAACGAGGTAAATCCCCAACGCTTTTACCTACCTATTTGCAGTGATACGTGTTTCCAACATCTTTGATCTAGGATCCCCATTGTTGCTCGCCCATAGACGGATTTTAGGTCTAGGTTTTATTTACATTTTCTTTCTTCCCTAATTTTTTCTTTTTCTAACTAACAGTTTTTGCAAATTTCTTTGCGCCGCTAAAAAAATTCCAAAAAAATTAGTTTTAGATTTTTTTAAACTGCTTTAGATTTTGTTTGATTTTATTTTATTTTGCATATTTAAAAAGATTTTAGGGGGTAACAACCCAAATCAACATTAGGTGGGGATTTCATCAACCTTCCTAGGCTCCACAAATCAGAAACCTAGCATATGCATTCACCTATATTAATTAAAAAATATCTTTACTCATCCCCTAAGCACATTCGCACTCGCATAGGACAAGAGAAGGTTGTGGGTAATTTACTATTTATCCGCATCTTTCTTATGGTGTCTAAGGCAAGTGGTTTACTTAATTAAGCCCGCTATTTCGGTGATTCGTACAGCGGATACCTCCCACTTATCTGGCACTTCCTGGTTACAAGATTGGTAAAGAGACAGTAGAGGATCTATCTTACAGCTTGTCCTTTAGAAATCTAGAAGCGGGTCTAGTGACTTGACCTAGGTGGCCCTAAATCTAAGGTTTCTTGCGCATATTTTTTTTGTGACTTGTTAGAGTTCTTTGTTTATTTTCTGCATTTTATTTTCATAAAGAAAACCTTTAAAGAATATAACTTTATATTCGTTTCTTCTGGTGTATACACGTGTGGGGTCAAGACGAAACACATAGATTGACTCATCTTGATGCTATGGCTGATATTGTCCCCACTACACCTATGCTACAGGATAGATACTATCATGCTCGTACTTCGCTACCATATTACATAGTCTTACCAATTGCTGCCGGTGACCATGAAATTAAACCTTCTTTCATAAACTCACTTCCCAAATTTCATGGTCTAGAATATGAAGACGCTTATGTCTTTATAAGGGAATTTGAAAACTTGTGCCAAATGTTCAAATTGAAGCAGTTAAATCAAGATGCTGTAAACCTTAAACTAATACCATTTGCCCTCACTGATAAAACTAAGTATTGGCTTTACAGTGCGCCAGCTAACATTATTCGCGCATAGAAGGAGTTTGCAAAAGCTTTCCTTAAAAAATTCTACCTGCATTTTAAAACCACTAAATTCAGAAATGAAATTAGAAATTTTTCATAAAAACTGGGAGAATATTTTTGGAAATATTTTGATTAACGTTTTAAAGACCTTCTCATTAAATGCCCACATCATAATATAACTAGGTAAGAATTATGCTAGACAGTTTATAATGGTATAGAGTTTAAACTTATGATAGTGTCGATGTGTCAAGAAGACTGTATGATGAAAAAGGAAGATGGCGCATGAAACTTTCTAGAAGAATTATCTAATACAACCATACAATGGGAGAGTACCAGTGGGAGAGGTTCGACCACATCTAGAGGAGGGTTACACACAGTTGAAGCTACTATAGGGATGCAAGCCGAGCTAACAGCAATAAGAAAATCAATAGAAAATCTCTCAACTACAATTTTCCCCGTTCAACAAGTTAGCAAACCCTCTTCTTACCTAAACTGTCAAGAATTTTTCCACCTTTCTGAAGAATGTCCCCTTCTAAATGGTCCTCAAGGGCAAGAGATCGCCAATGCTGCATATCAAAATAATAATAATCCGTATTCTCAAACATACAATCAAGTATGGAGGAACCAACCTAATTTACAATGGAATCAAGGCAACACTAGCCAACAATTCCAAAACTAAAGATAGGCCTTCCACCAAACCCTACCCAACCTAACACACAATACATATCTAATAGGGCTGGGAATGAGAATACATACTTTAATAATGATAAGAAGCTGGCCAAATTTTTACACCATTAAACAGTCCATAGCTAATATTGAAAGGAGGATTAGTCTGCTAACTGCAATATTGGGAGGATGAGAGACACGTTAACTAGACAACCTGTAACAAATCCAAAAGATACACGTATAAATCCCTATCAAATAAATACTATAACCACTTTGAAGTCGGGAAAACAAGTTGATAACCAGGTTAGGATGCCAGATAATTCTTAAGAGATCCCCACTGATGAGGAGCAGCAGACTCCCAATCCACTTCCACACCCGATTCTACATACTAACCATCTTCTAGCAATAACACTCTTGAGCCTAGAGCACCATATCCAAAGCGTTTAAAGGCCAAGAAGTATGATGTTAGAGTAGCGAAGATGATGGAGACGTTTAAACAAGTCGAGGTCAACATCCCTCTACTAGATGCAATTGATCAAATTCCATCCTATGCTAAATTTCTGTAACAACCCTAAACTTTCTGTACAAATTTTTTTCAAAAATACAGAAAGAAGTACTTTTTCCTGAACACAAATTATAAGTTTGATTTGATTTTTAATAGCAAGAAGGAGCTTGTAGCACATTGGTAAAACCTTGCACTGCTGAACCAAAGCACCATCGTTCAAATCCCATGATCCACATTATTTTTAATTAGTTTTCTTTTGAATTTTTAGAATCCCAAGAATCTACACGTGTTATACCCGTAAAACCAAAAGTCACATATAAAACAAACAGGACCTCGAGGTAGACCAAGCGACGGGGAGCTCATGGCGGCCGAACTCGGCCTGAATCAGCCAACGAATCGGCCGAATCGGCCGGCGGCACCGGCTGATTCAACGCAAAATCCGATTTGGTCTACTGGGATTCTGTGCGTTTTGGTCTTCTTTAAACCCCTGTATACTATAAAATACCTGCACATTAACAGTGCTTTTTAAAACTCCATTAAACCATTTTTTAATACAAAATTGAACACATTTTCTTTCACGCCCTTTCACCTACCCTAACCCTAGTTTTTCCTATAAATACCACACCAAAAAACACCCCACTCACCCTAAAATCTCTGTCCAAAATTCTCAAGAAATTTTGTGTGCAAGTGAAGTTAGCGAAGGGCGAAATTCCGACGATGACCCTAAGAGCTCACGGCGACGAAACGACGCACCGGAACCTATTATTAATCCCTCTCCCTCTCTTCTAATCTGAAATCCTGTAAGTCCCACCTCCCTCTTCTCTATTCTATTCTAAAAATTTGTAAAACTAAAACCCGACGGAAGCGGAGTTTTCCGACTTCCAATTCGGTTTTTCTTAAATAGTCCATTTTTTTCTTAAATACAACATATCAAACTCTTACATCTTGACTATTAATTATTAACAAAATATGTTGAACAAGTTTCATAGCAAAATATTTCATATTGAAATTTTTATCGTACTTTTTCAGTAAAATACCACATAGTTAAGTTTTGACAATTAAACATCATATTTCTTGCTATACCTTTAGATAGATCACGAGATAATGACATATCTCTTCACAACACTCATATACAACATAGCACGATACCTTTTTGGGAAATATAGATTCGGAAAAATACCATTTTACACAAAACTATCTTTAACTTATAAAAACCATTTTCACAAGATTATGTATTTTTAAAAAAGTCTTTGCAAAGCGCCGTTACAACCCATTTGGGGAACCTGTTCGGGATGGTGCGGATTATTGCACATCCTCAGGCTTAGTAGTGCGAGACACAGACCTCCGCAAGAAGCATACGGTCTCGAAAGATTTAAAATACAAATATCTTAAGAAAATGAGATTTCTAGAAAAATAATAAATTAAATTATTATATATATATATATATGTATTATCAAATTATCTATTTTTGATATAATATAAACATTCCAACTTTTCTAAATCAAAAGAATTACTTTACATGAAAATACCATGCAATTCCATACAAGTTCAACACTTTATAATTAAATACCATATATTATGAAAATTAGGTTTTATTCACTAGAAATGACACATATAAAAAATCTACATTTATGAAAACTATAAAGATGATAATAAAATACTTGAGGTGTATTTTGAAAATTATACAAATTATTTTTACATAAAACCCCCTCAAGTTTTATAAATTACAATAAGGACCCTAGTAAATATAGGTTTAAGCGGGACCGGTCTCTTGAGCCTCAGGGAGCCGGAGATATGGGTGCTTGCCTATTTAAGGTAGACAACTTAACAAACGGTGTTATCAACACGGTAATCATCTTTGAAAAAGATACAAATCCTGTCGCCCATGTGCAGCGGTTACCGATAACATCAAAACATAATTTAGGATTTCAATTTCTTTTCTAATTGTTCTGACTCAGACCGAGTCTCGATAAAATAAATCTTACTTGAATGAGATTCAAGTATTTACACAACAATTCAACATGAATCCATGAATCCATATACTCAATCTGTTCAATCTATCAATTTATACAACTTGACTGAACTGAACCATGGATATATATCCATCTACATGAATCATACATCTACATGATTCTCCAGTTATATCCATTTACTGATATCATGATTTTGGCAAGTCATCCATCTGTACAATCTATAATACAAGACATTACAATTTTCAATACAATACAAACAATACAATCCAGACATCACGGGGTTTAAGGGGTAGATTGGTACGGAAAGTGTTAGAGGTGGCACGAGACTGCAAGATTTAAAACACCTAACCTGAATTCAATTTCCGTTGTTTCGGGTTGTATAACAGAGCCTTGTACTCTATATTCCATTGCCTTAATCTCTGGCATACTGAGACTCCTCTTGTATACACCGGCCTCTTCTATACTAAGTTACAAACAATAGAGTTAACACTAAATACAACATTACATTAATATAATATAACTTTAAAAGCTACACTCTCTCTCTCTGTCTATTCTACTTCTCCCTTATCTTTGGAACTTACCGAGCGATTGTTCACTGACGACATTCCTTCTCTTACTTCTTTGGAATGCTGTTAGGTGATCTGAACCTTCAGGAGATCGAGCCCACCAGCGAGGACTTGGATCAGCTAGCCTACGAGCCAAAGCTTTAGATTTATTGTACACATTTCATTTTTAGTACTTTCCATTTCTGTTATTCCACTGTTTAGGCATTGCTTTCATTCAGATGTATTTACTTTTCCATATACTGTAAAAGAATGTGAATAAATAAAGTTGCTGTTCAATTATATCTTTTGTCTCTTGTGTATATTTCTTTTATATTGCTTAGTTACGCTTAGCGTATTTACTTTTGAGTAAATACATAGCGGCCTCATTGCGTCCCCTTCATCGTACATTGGGAAGCAGGACGTGACATGTTTTGTTGGTGGCCCATGTAGGTCAGAGCTGTATAGAACCCTACCATGCAGTTTAGTTCTGTATGGACAACCTAAACAATATAACACAAGAACCAGCAACCGAAAAAGTTATTTACAATTCATACTTCTTGAATCTTATCATTTCATATACTTTGAATCTGTCCTAACCCAAATTTTTCATTCAAGGTTATGGATTCCCCAACCAACACCAGCACCAATGTCAACAACACACCACCACCACTACCAATTACACCTGCCGTCCCTGCTCTGATCAACGAGCAGACAGTTCTACTCTAGGAAATCCACATCCTCCTAGAAAGACAGCAGCAACAGACTGCTCTTTTAATGAACCTGTTGGATATAGTACCCTCAAAGTCAATTATTGGATCGCAGGCACGTGATTGCAATGATTGAGGAAGGACCTATGCCGGTAGAACAGTCTTACTCAAGATGATAGTATGCTATCTGCTTTGTCTTTATCATCGTATACAGCTTTAAGTGACCTTACAAATCACTATTACACATTGATAGAGCCCTTAGGATTCTTGCTTGACTACCAGCAGTATGATGGCGATCATATACATGGGAGCTGGGGTCTATAAGCACATCCTTAAAAGGTCCCTAGTCGTGGGATTTTTCGAGACAGGGCATCGATACTCCGGAGTAGACTAGTGTATACAGTCGAGACCCCGACGAGGGGAGGTGGCCGGTCTCACAAGCCATTGGTGTCAGTTGGTTCACCTAAGATGTATACAGGTGCTCATTGGGTTATGAGTACACCGGACAGGACTCGCCGGGAACATGCTAGTTGGTTTTATACCTGGCATCAGATAGCAGTTCCCTGGTGACATGTGTACATGTTAGTTCATCGACCTGAGATCGTCATTTGTCTCGTGTGAGTTCCCACTGTACTTTGATTACTACCCTACCACGGCTCAAAGGAGTCGTGCAAACAGGTTTTAGTTGGGTACAGTCCCGAGCCACATAGAGGCAGCGAGCATTTCGGCAGGGGTTTCATCTCTCCCGGTATTAGGGGTGAGATCGCGCTGTGTCTAGGAGAGCCATTACACGAAGTCCTTGGCCAAGGCAGGAGATTTACGAGTAGGTATTCCAGTAGTATCTCAGAGTGTTCTGGGCTACACTCCGACACGACTTGTACCGCTTTTGGGGGTCTGACTTTTACCAACCACTTAGGCCCGACATGCGATACTCATAGACGAACGGACCGGACTGTACGAATATTGTCACTGACAGGCTCAGTAGGGTGTCAGGATGAGTTCGCTCATCGACCTCCCTTTTGGTCAATACCTGGTAGCCCGTTACATACAGCTAATACCACGGACGTGCTCGTAGTTAAATCCACAGCCAAAATATTGACGAGTCTTTAGAGTCCCCCACAGACAGTTTCTCAAGTTTCAGGCGAAACGTTGTAGAGGCCGTATCGTATTATGGCAGGGTTCGATCATATACGTGCAGTCGTGCACGGATCATGATCGGACGGATCATACTAGTGGGCTTTGGTTTAAGCCGGATCCTAGTATTAGATTTGTTAGATTACTTTGGTCTCATCGCATTCGCATTCAGTCGGAATGCGGATACAGGTATATATATATAGGTGAGGGGTATCCTTGTGATCCGTCACGAGTTTAGTTTAGATGTTGCCGTATCTTTTTGTTGGACCAAAACTTTGGATTAATGTTTGGATGGTAGAAATTGTGAGTGGATTTCATCATTTTGTGCATTAAATGAGGCATGTACTTCATAGGTGACTCATGGTCTCATTTCTTGTGCAAATGTCACATTATGTGATTGATTAGCGGGTTGAATTGTTATGAAGAAAGAGAAGGGGTAGCCACTAATATCGGGTTAGCTCTTGTATTTTGTTATTCTAGTGCTCTCACAATAATTCAACACAACACAAAAGGAAAAGAGCATATTCTTCTTCTTCTTCCTCTAGCTCACCATTTCCACTAATGGCATCATCTTCAACCTCCATCCATACACTCTCATGCGTTGAGAATCAATGGATACTTGAGACAAATTGATCACACACATTCCCTACTTCACCTTGGACACGTCGTCTAGCAAACTTCGTGTCCGAGTTGCTTCGGATGAAGCGGGAGCCCATAAAAGGATTCAAAGATGTGGTGCCCTTTCCGACGAGGAGACCGGAGATTGGAGATGCCGCGAGGAGCAAGAGATGGTAGCTAAAGACCGAAGGACACGGATTGATCGGTATAGCTTTTCTAACCCTTCTCTAGTTGCTAGTTAATGTTAATGGTTAGATCCGGGGTGAAAGTATACGATAGCACCAGTTTCAAGTTTAAGAAAATGTTTTCGTTTCCGCATTTTGGCCTCGGATTGACGGCCGGGACGCTACCGTAGACTTACATGGTATCAGAGCCACGCCATTAACCTTTACTAGCTTGTTCTAACTTGTTTAAAATATCGATCGGCAGAATTTTCCAAAACCGCATTTCCAATTCTTAAGTTTCTGTCGATTTTTTTTTGTCGTCGAAAAATTATTTTCAGTATGTCAGAAAATCATGCAGGCTTTTTTAAGACCACTGCAGAAATTTTGTAGAATGATCTCACTGTTACGCCGCGGAACCGCGGCCTTACCCACGTTTTGGCCACGGTTCCGCCGCAGTTCTGGGGCTTCATTGCACAATTTTTCTTTTGGTGGTCTTCTGTGTGGAAATGTGGTTTCTGGAATTTTTTTGTTTTGGCCCAGATTATTTTGAGTACTGGGAATTGTACTTGGGGCCCACTTCGGGAAATTTTGCCGATCGAAAAATTTAAATAAGTTAGTTCACAGTGCTTATTTTATATCTGCGGTCGTGAATGTCATTCGAGCGGTAAATCTTGTCTAATCGTTATAGCCCCTTCAGACGGATCTGCGAACGTGACATTCACATTGATATTCTGTGTTGTGCTGTGATGTTGCGGATTTGTCGTGGTGGACAGCTTGTGTAGGGTTCCTAGGCACACTTGTGAAGGTTCATAAGGCATCAAACATGCCCGGATAAAAATTTAGACGTGCCGAACAACCCAAAGCCGGGATCTTTGCTAGATTATTAGGGTTAAGCATACAAGATTACATCTTTTAAGCTAAGTGTGAGGGATTACAACCTTTGTAGTCCGCTCCTTCGCTTCATAAGCTCCGAGTAGAAGTCCCTTCGCCACGATCCACGATCTCCCGGACTCAAGAGAGGCTCCACGACTCGCACGATCCATGCTAGCTTCAAATGTTCCAAGTCTCCGATGATCTACGTCGAAGTTTCAATAACTCAAACTTTCTCACTCTAAAGAGATGAACAAACTAATCTCATGGGCTAGATGAGATGAGGATGAGAGAGTAGTATTTATGCTTTCTTTTTAAATCATTTTCTCATAATTTATCATCACAAAATGAATATCTGGTGAGCTCAAAATCAAGAGAGAAGAAGATGATAATGGAAATGATAATGAAAATTTTTTAATTCCTTTTGTGATGAATAGAAATAAAAGTATATGATTGAAGTATCAACCATGGTCAAGGATGAGTGGCTAATAGTTTGTAGGGAATAAACTAGAGTTAGGGTTTGGTTGGGTTAGATAATGTGTCATCAACAAATATCTTAACCATGACAAAAGAAATTGCTTCTAGAAGGTGGATGAAGCAACTAACCCTAATCAAACCCTAACCTCATTTAATCATCCTTAAACATGTTTAACAATAAATCATATCATGTCACAATAATATATATCACATATATATTATATATTTGCAACAAAAGAAAATAATACAATTAACATATATCGCATATATATCAATGTATCATCCAGTGAGAAAATGAAATAATAAAGCAAGCATATATTAGATAATGTAATAATATATCACATATATTATTATACATTAAATCATCGAATCAACACTTGATCCGACGATCCGGCTATATCGAATATTACCGACTAATATATCATGTACCGATTCATCGAATCAACACTTGAACCGATGACCCGGTTCATATCTAAATATCGCGAGAATATAATACGGTATCTCATATCGCATTATTCTCGGTCCTGCACATATCACATATGTGCCTCTACTCCGTTTCGCCTAAGCCAAGAAACCTCTGTGTAGGACTCTAAAGAATCGTCAATACGCCGGTAGCAGGTGATGATCATATCAAACACCCACAAGCTGCAAGCGGTCAGCTAAACGTAACAGCCACCCAGGTATTGAGCGATCAGAAGATCAACAAGCTAGCCTGTGTGTTCTCATGTGAATCCAATCAGTAACACTCCCGTACAGTCCGGTCTGTTCGTCTGATATGTCGCATATCAAGTCTAGGGGTGGTAAACGTCAGACCCCAGTAACCGATAAGTCGTGTCGATGTATGGCTCATAACGGGTCGAGAAACTACTAGTAACACTTACCAGTAAATCTCTATATCAGCCATGGCCAGGGACTTCCAGTTATAGCCAATCGAACACAGCACAACATCAACTCCCTATACCGGGAGAGACGAATCCCCTCCTATCGCTCATTGCCTCCATGTGATTCGGGACTGTACCCAAAAGCCACCGTTTTGCACGCCCTCTTGGACGTGGTAAGGTGGAAATCAAAGCACAGTGGGAATCACACAAGACTCTATGACGATCTCGGGTCTACAGACTACCCTGTACCAGTGTCACCGGAGAACTGCCATCTGACGTGCGGTATATCACCATCTGGGAGTTCTCGGCGAGTCCGTCCAGTGTACCCAGTCTCTACTGAGCACCCGTACACCATCTCTGATGTCAAACACCGATGGATATGGGATCATCCATCGCCCATCATATGGGTCAAGATGCGTATACGCTAGTCTACTCTGGTGTATCGATGCCCTGTCTCGATATACCCTCGACTAGGAACAGTTATAGGATGTACTCATCGACTACCATGGCCCCACTAGTATGATCTCATTGTAGTCCCAGTAGTCGAGTACAGATCCTAAGGGCTTTATCAACATGTGAGAGAAAAACAGTAAACCAATACAAGTCAACATGTTAAGATAAAGTGAAACCAAATAGCATACTATCATGACGAGCAAGAAAGTCATCTCTATATATATCCAAGCATCCATTATAATATACATCATATGTACAACAATGGCCTCTAGGGCATATACATAACTAACAATCTCCCACTCGCACTAAGGCCAGCTGTTGTAGTATCTTATACCTAGCATCCCGAATAATCTCTCAAACTGTATCTGGGGAATAGCCTTCGTGAATGGATCCGCAGTGTTATCCTTCATATCTACTCTCCTGACCTCGATCTCCCGGCGATCAACTATCTCCCTGATCAGGTGATACCGTCTCAGAATATGTCTGGACTTTTGATGGGATCTGGATTCCTTGGCCAAAGCCACAGCTCCATTGTTATCGCAATACAGAGGTATTGGATGCTCAATGGATGGAACCACACCAAGTTCACTAATGAACTTCTTTATCCAGACAGCCTCCTTGGCAGCATCGTTGGCAGCGATGTATTCAGCCTCCATCATCGAGTCTGCAACGGTATCATGTTTAGAACTCTTCCAACATACCGCCCCTCCATTGAGGGTAAAGACAAAACCCGAATGCGACTTAGAGTCGTCCTTATCACTTTGGAAGCTGGAATCGGTAAAAGACTCCACCTGGAGTTCTCCGTTACCATATACCAAGAACATCTCCTTAGTCCTTCGTAAGTACTTGAGAATGTTCTTCACAACTGTCCAATGACTCTCTCCAGGATCTGCTTGATACCGACTCACTACACTTAGTGAGTATGCTACATCGGGTCTGGTACATAGCATCGCATACATGATAGAGCCTACTGCCGAAGCATAGGGTATCCCTTGCATGCGAGCTCTCTCCAAATCAGTCTTGGGAGACATCTCTTTGGAGAGAGTGAGTCCAGAGATCGTGGGTTGGTTCCTACGCTTGGATTCTTCCATACTAAACCTCTTTAGTATGGTGTCAATATACCTGGATTGGGACAATCCCAGTATCCGTTTAGATCCATCTCTATAGATCATGATTCCCAATATGCAGGAGGCATCACCTAGATCTTTCATTGAGAATCTATGTGATAAGAAGAGCTTGACTGATTGCAGCATAGGAATATCATTTCCTATCAAGAGTATATCATCCACGTACAATACGAGGAAGACAACCTTACCCTCTGCTACCTTCTTATAGATACAAGGTTCATCTATATTTTTGATAAAGTCAAACTCTTTGACTACAACATCAAAATAGATGTTCCAACTCCGCGATGCTCGCTTTAACCCATAAATGGATTTAAGCAGCTTGCACACCTTTCCGCTGCTCCCACTATCTACGAAGCCCTCTGGCTGAGTCATGTACACGCTCTCTTCTAAATCACCGTTTAGAAAGGCGGTCTTAACATCCATTTGCCAGATTTCGTAGTCATGGTATGCAGCAATGGCAAGTAAGATCCGGATGGACTTAAGCATAGCCACTGGAGAAAAGGTTTCTTCATAATCCACACCTGGTCGTTGACGAAAACCCTTTGCTACAAGTCTAGCTTTGAAAGTCTCAACTTTTCCATCTACACCAAATTTCTTTTTAAAGATACACTTGCTCCCTATGGGTTTTACCCCTTCAGGAGCATTTTCCAAAGTCCATACTTTGTTGGTGTACATGGATTCCATCTCAGATCGCATTGCATCTAGCAATTTCACAGAGTCACCACTCGTGATGGCCTGCTCGAAACTAGTCGGTTCATCATCATCCATGATGCAGTCCTCGCTTCCACCATCAATGAGAAAACCGTAGTATCTCTCAGGTGGACGAGAAACCCTACTAGATCGGCGGAGAGGCTGGGGTTCATCGGGTACTACTGAATCCTCTGGTTCTACCAAATCTTCAGTTTCAGTTTCAGTTTGTGTAGCTGGAATTTCTTCCAGTTCTACTTCTTCGCCACTAATTTCTTTTGCAAGAAATTCCTTTTCTAAAAAGGTGGCATGTCGAGAAACAAACACCTTTTGTTCCTCGCGATGGTAGAAAAGATATCCATGTGAATGTTTGGAATATCCCACAAACTTGCATAGAACCGACCGTGCCTCGAGTTTGTCTGGATTTTGCCTTTTGACATAGGCCAGACAATCCCATATCTTAACTCGTTTAAGACATGGTCTCTTCCCAGTCCATATCTCATATGGTGTGGTAGGTATAGATTTAGTTGGAACTTGATTCAATAGGTATGCTGCTGTCTCCAGTGCATACCCCCGGAAGGAAATAGGTAACTCAGCTGTACTCATCATCGAGCGCACCATATCTAATAGGATGCGATTCCTCCGCTCAGATACACCGTTGTACTGTGGTGTATAAGGAGGAGTAAGCTGAGAGAGAATCCCATTCTCTTTTAGATAATCTAGGAACTCACTGCTTAAGTATTCACCTCCTCGATTAGATCGAAGAATCTTAATACTTTTGCCCGTTTGATTCTCTACTTCGTGCTTATATTCTCTGAATTTCTCAAAAGCTTCAGACTTGTGTTTCATCAGGAACACATGTCCGAATCTAGAGAGATCGTCAGTGAATGTAATGAAGTAGGAAGAACCGTTCCTGGCATGCGTAGACAGGGGACCGCATACATCACTATGTACCAGTCCTAAGAGTTCCGTAACTCTTTCTCCGTGTCCACTAAACGGAGCTTTGGTCATTTTTCCTTTGAGACATGAATGGCAAGTATCATAAGATGATAATTCGAACGGATTCAAATATCCATCTTTATGTAACTTAGCCAGTCGTGTCGCATTGATATGACCAAGTCTACAATGCCACAAGAAGAATTCGTTCATTTCTGAACTCTTCCTCGTGTGTGTGTTTTGTATATTGAGGACTGTGTTCTGATTTAGAATGAATATGCCATTATGTAACGAGCCTGATGCAATCAACTTTTGATCTAGGAATATGTTCATAACATTATCCTGTACTACAAAATTTTATCCTTCTTTACTTAATAAAGAAACTGATATAATGGGTCACATCATGTTCGGTATATAATAGCATTCATTTAGAATCAGTGTATTACGACTTGGCAATACAAGGTGATATTCGCCAACTGCTTTGGCTACAATACTTGCACCGTTCCCTACTTGAAAGGAATGATCACATTTTCCCAGTTCTCTACCTTTCCGTAGCCCATGTAACAATTTACATATGTGGGATCCTGATCCGGTATCTAATACCCAGGACGTACGGTGAACTGAGAAACGGTTCTCAATAACTAACACACCCGAAGAAGATGCATCAACATGCATGTTCTTTTGGGCGGCTTGAGAATCCAGATATTCTTTTATTCCCTGTTCAGTCTTATAACTCTTATAAGAAAGAACGGGTCCAACGTTCCCTAGCTCAGTACAATAATCTGGTTCAGTCAATACATCCATATTATTATCTTGATTATGTCCTGACATGGTCGCTACCTGGAGAGATAGAGAAGAAAACACTTTAGCGTATGCTCTTGCAAGATTAGATTGGTTATTATCTTATCTAATCAGGATGTCTCCCACTGTTTTTATCAAATCTTCCTTCAAACCCTAAAAGGTAAGATTAGTCGGGATTAATTACACCCTACAATTTCGTCAATCATTCAGCCAGATCAGTGTCGGTACTTTGAGGGAGGTTCCCCATGCTTTCGCACGGACCTAATTAAAGTAAACCTCGTTTTCCCTGAGGCATAACCCCGTTAACACTTTTCTAGACACCTACTTGATCGACTAATTGTCCTGTGTAAAACTCTCCTAGGAGTAACACTTACTCGCAGTGGGTATCGGGATCCAACTATCTCATAGGAGGTATGCAATCTCATTGCAAATTTCAACACTTGAAATTCCCAATAATGCTTTTGCCCCTAACCCCTATGACCTTGACAAAGGCCAATAAACCATAGGAAGCTAGTCAAGTTCAACCTGTCATTTCTTGATTGAAATTAAACCCACCCGCACGACCCTTGACAAAGGCCAAAAAGGTCGTACGAATACCCTAATCCAATCACATCATATGTTTAAACAGATAAGTACCAGTTAGCTACCGCACACTACGCCTTGACAAAGGCCAACAAACGCAGCACGAATACTAAATAGTCTTTATCTGAAATGACGGAGGGCTACGCAGGTTTTTCAGAAAACCCTAAGCGTAATGAACTTGATATCGTCGTAGAATCGAGTAATTTTTGAAAAGGAGTGTTTTTGAGGCTTTTCTTAGTTTCGCTAAAGGGGTCACTCCCGGTGAAGGGATCGTCGGCCCTTTCCTCATCGAATAAGGTGCAGGATATATCATATATACCGCTGTGCAAAGAAAAACTTTAAAAGCAATCAAAAGACAAACCGAGTTTTGTAGCAACTGCCAGTTTTGCTAAAGAGGTCGCTCCCGGTGAAGGGATCGTCGGCTCTTTCCCCATCGAATAAGGTGCAGGATATATCATATATATCACTGTGCAAAGCAAAACTGTAGCTGCCCTTTTTATAAAGTTTTGATTCTACAACATCTTTAGGTTTCTTTTCTTTTTATTAATCTCATTAATAAAAATCCCATCAGCTTATGCTTCCTAAGCATCACAGAAGAAACGAAAGCAGTAATATTTATATATCAGCATATATATAGTATAAGCATTCGTCTCAGGCAGTAATATGATCTCATCACAGAACATTGCAGCAAAAGAACATATATGAAATATTGGATATACTAGGACGTCCGTGTTTTCAATACGAGCCTGTATAAAACACGGATTCCACAGTCGCGACGAATAGCCAAACCCACATCCCAAGACCCCTACGAGAGCGTCAAGTAACACTGCCAATTCTAGGGTTAGGAGACCCGGTCTCGACTCCTCGAGATGGCCTCCCACTGGACCCTAGAACCCGGTTACTTGTGCTCCCCACCTTGGGTCTACCTAATACGGAAAAGTAAATAATATACAAAGGTGACATCAACCCCAACCTGGAAGTGCCCCAAAAAAGAGAATATTACATTACAAATGAATTTTTCATGAATGAAAATAAAAACCCTCATCTCACATAAAACCCCCGGCTATTCAGAACGCGATGATCCAATATAACATATCACAGCAACACATAATATCACATATCATCAACGTAAGTAAATATGCGCATCCCAATTGCCGTTGACATATAGCAACGAAACCGGTGATATCACATATTACACTTACGGTCACAGAAAAGAAAGTGTAAAACTATAACATTTGGAATCCATAATCACTTTAGACATCGTAAATCCAAAATATCACATACTTCGCATTTCATGCATAACTCTATGAATTCCACATATTGTATCACATTCCAGATAAATAGACAGTATTAAACTTTCCGAACAGATAATCAAATACCCAAAATTTCCTAAAGTGCTCAACACTTGAGCGGAGTTCAAATAATCCCAGAATATGTCACAGTACCAGTGATCCAGCCGTAGAAGAGTCAAGCCAACGCCTCACATGTGGCACGCCGTACTGCCCCAAACCCGAAGGTTCAAAAGGCAGTTCAAGACGGTCACATAATCGAGTTAAGGTTTGTTGTCTTCTAGAAGGTCCACCGCTTAACTTGTACAATTTTTCCGAAAGATTTAAACCCGATAAAAATTCAACACCTGAAAGTTTGCTGTACCGGGAAAAAGTGAGTTAATGATATCCGTTCAAATAGTTAAACAGTTTCTAAATATCCGGAAAAATAACGAATTTAAATTTTCCGATCGAATCTTACGATTACAAAAGAAACCCCAGAATACTCAACACTTGAGTCAGAATAAAAATTCCTATAAAATATATACCATAAAAATATGAATTACTGTGCAAAAATAAAGCCCTGTTCACTTTAAACTGCCGCGGATCCGCGGCCCAAGCGAGGTACGGCCGCGGTTCCGCGGCGGTTTGTACGGATCAATGGCTCGAAATTCACAGTAATTCTTATTTTTATCTGCTGTATTTTTCAGGTATTTTTAATTCAGAAAAATCCCAGATTTTGAAAATTTTCCAGAGAGGGGGGTTATTTTCGTCGGTTCGGATTCGATCGGAGTTTTAACTTCGTAAATACATCGCCTAATGCTCTAACCTGGCTCTGATACCACTGTAGGGTTCCTAGACACTCTTGTGAAGGTTCATAATGCATCAAACCTGCCCGGATAAAAATTTAGACGTGTCGAACAACCCCAAGCCGGGATCTTTGCTAGATTATTAGGGTTAAGCATACAAGATTACATCTCTTAAGCTAAGTGTGAGGGATTACAACCTTTGTAGTCCGCTCCTTCACTTCATAAGCTCCGAGTAGAAATCCCTTCGCCGCGATCCACGATCTCCCTGACTCAAGAGAGGCTCCACGACTCGAACGATCCATGCTAGCTTGAAGTGTTCCAAATCTCCGATGATCTACGTCGAAGTTTCAATAACTCAAGCTTTCTCACTCTAAAGAGATGAACACACTAATCCATGGGCTAGATGAGATGAGGATGAGAGAGTAGTATTTATGCTTTCTTTTTAAATCATTTTCTCATAATTTATCATCACAAAATGAATATCTAGTGAGCTCAAAATCAAGAGAGAAGAAGATGATAATGGAAATGATAATGATAATTTTTTAATTCCTTTTGTGATGAATAGAAATAAAAGTATATGATTGATGTATCAACCATGGTCAAGGATGAGTGGCTAATAGTTTGTAGAGAATAAACTAGAGTTAGGGTTTGGTTGGGTTAAATAATGTGTCATCAACAAATATCTTAACCATGACAAAAGAAATTGCTTCTAGAAGGTGCATGAAGCAACTAACCCTAATCAAACCCTAACCTCATTTAATCATCCTTAAAAATGTTTAACAATAAATCATATCATGTCACAATAATATATATCACATATATATTATATATTTGCAACAAAACAAAATAATACAATTAACATATATCATATATATATCAATGTATCATCCAGTGAGAAAATGAAATAATAAAGCAAGCCTATATTAGATAATGTAATAATATATCACATATATTATTATACATTAAATCATCGAATCAACACTTGATCCGACGATCCGGCTATATCGAATATTACCGACTAATATATCATGTACCGATTCATCGAATCAACACTTGATCCGATGACCCGGTTCATATCTAAATATCGTGAGAATATAATACGGTATCTCATATCGCATTATTCTCGGTCCTGCACATATCACATATGTGCCTCTACTCCGTTTCGCCTAAGCCAAGAAACCTCTGTGTAGGACTCTAAAGAATCGTCAATACGCCGGTAGCAGGTGATGATCATATCAAACACCCACAGGTTGCAAGCGGTCAGCTAAACGTAACAGCCACCCAGGTATTGAGCGATCAGAATATCAACAAGCTAGCCTGTGCGTTCTCCTGTGAATCCAATCAGTAACACTCCCGTACAGTCCGGTCTGTTCGTCTGATATGTCGCATATCAAGTCTAGGGGTGGTAAACGTCAGACCCCAGTAACCGATAAGTCGTGTCGATGTATGGCTCATAACGGGTCGAGAAACTACTAGTAACACTTACCAGTAAATCTCTATATCAGCCCTGGCCAGGGACTTCCAGTTATAGCCAATCGAACACAGCACAACATCAACTCCCTATACCGGGAGAGACGAATCCCCTCCTATCGCTCATTGCCTCCATGTGATTCGGGACTGTACCCAAAAGCCACCGTTTTGCACGCCCTCTTGGACGTGGTAAGGTGGAAATCAAAGCACAGTGGGAATCACACAAGACTCTATGACGATCTCGGGTCTACAGACTACCCTGTACCAGTGTCACCGGAGAACTGCCATCTGACGTGTGGTATATCACCATCTGGGAGTTCTCGGCGAGTCCGTCCAGTGTACCCAGTCTCTACTGAGCACCCGTACACCATCTCTGATGTCAAACACCGATGGATATGGGATCATCCATCGCCCATCATATGGGTCAAGATGCGTATACGCTAGTCTACTCTGGTGTATCGATGCCCTGTCTCGATATACCCTCGACTAGGAACAGTTATAGGATGTACTCATCGACTACCATGGCCCCACTAGTATGATCTCATCATAGTCCCAGTAGTCGAGTACAGATCCTAAGGGATTTATCAACATGTGAGAGAAAAACAGTAAACCAATACAAGTCAACATGTTAAGATAAAGTGAAACAAAATAGCATACTATCATGACGAGCAAGAAAGTCATCTCTATATATATCCAAGCATCCATTATAATATACATCATATGTACAACAATGGCCTCTAGGGAATATACATAACTAACAGCTTGGTGCAATGTTAGTACAGTTTGGTATTATTTGTACATTTGATATTGCGGGGCGAGCGTCCGACATGTGGACTGCCGTCACTGCCTGTTTGTATATTATTCTTTTAGGGCACGACCGGGTTGAGGTCGATGTACCCATTGTACATATTTTTATTTTCTGTACTAGGATTACCCCACGGTGGGGTGCACGGATAGCCGGGTTCTAGAGGACAATGGGCCCACATCTCATGGCTTTGAGACGGAAGGGGCTTCACTCTAGAATTGGCGGGCTATTCGCCGCACTCGTACGGGGTATAGGTTGACCCAAGGAGGGGTGCTCAAGTTACCGGATTCCGTGAAGTGCTGGGTGGTCCATTCACTTTGTTGAAGGGGGCTGCCTCGCTTCAGGTTTTGGTGGGTAACTTGACCCACCCGTAGGGGTCTAGGATTTCATTGCACAGGCTATCCACACGACCAGGGGAACGTCGGGTTTCACTTGCGGCTCAAAGGAAACCCGGGGCTCCCAGATTATCTGTATTGTTCTGTGATGCTTATTACTTTTCTGTGATGTTGCATTTTATCACGCCATGAGCGAATATTATATATTGATATATATACTAGTAGATGTTGTATATGTTTTACATCCATGCTAGTCCAGTCCCCGCTCTGTCGTTAGTTAAGTAACCTAACGGGTGATGACGAGACCCAGTGGCGAATGCGGATGGCATATACATACATCATATTTTCGTTCTTTTGTGGTGTGATTAATTGATGGGACTGCATTGATTCAGATCAATGCAAGCTAAACAAACCTGTTTGATGTTGTTGAAACAATTTTTCAAAAAGTTGTTATTGCAAGGACGTTCTCTTTTGTTTTGCACAGTGGTATTCGGTTATGAATATCCAGCACCTCAGTCGACGAGGCAAGGGCCGAGATCCCTTCACCGAGAGTGACCCCTTGGACAGAAGTTTGGATCAGGGTATTAACTTCACTATAGCCGATTACTTTTTGCTTTGCATTGTGGTATTCAGTTGGAATATCCTGCACCTCATTCTACGGGGAAAGTGCCGAGATCCCTTCACCGGGAGTGACCTCTTTAGCAAAGGTTTTCGCCACTATATTTTTATAAAAAGCTATCCGGTTCCTTCAACGATATCAAGTTCAATACGTTAAATGTTTTTCGCCAAAAACCATTCGTAGCCCTCCGTCATTTCAGAAAGGTAGCACTTAGTATTCATGCTATGTTTGTTGGCCTTAGTCAAGGCATAGTGTATGATAGCTATTTGTTACTTTTCTGTTGCATAGATAGATGCGTTGGTTTGGGATAGTCGTACAACCTTGTTGGCCCTAGTCAAGGTCTTGTATGGGTGGGTTCAAATTAACCTGGACAATGACGGGTAGAACTTGACATGTGACTTATGATTTGTTGGCCTTAGTTAAGGTCATAAGAGCATGGGATAAAAATCACATCGGGAGTTTCTAAAGAAACTGAAACTTGCCAGGCATGCGCATACTTTCTGGAGTGTAATAACGTGAGTGGATTCCATCACGTTACCATGAAATGATAGTTGGATCCCGATTCCCACTGATGAGTTGGTTTACTCCTCGGGTGATCCCGACTAATTCTTCTTTCAGGTTTGGAGGAGAATTTGAGGTTACAGTGGGAGGTTTCCTGATTAAATAAAGTGATAACCATTCTAATCTAGGTTAGAGTGCACGCAGAGTGTTTCTTTTCTCTCTCTCTTTGGCAGCGACCATGGCCCGACCCTAGACTATGACTCAGTGACCAAGTTAACCGAACCTTCTTAAAACACTGGCCTTTGGATTGTCTGAGTTGCATACCTCATTGCCACTCCTACTTTTACCCTTTTCTCCAGAACACCCCATATTACTACGAACATCCACTTCCATTGGATAAAACCATCGTATGGTTATATACGAACTCGAAGGAACTTGTTCTAGATTCGAGGATGGTTTCCGGTTCTGGAGAAAATGAATAGGACTATTCAGTTGTCTTTTCTTTACCTTCTCTCAGGTTGCGAGTGCTCCTTGTATTAGGACGGTACACCTGTTACGCTAATTGGATAGTCTTCATCCAAACCATAGGCAGGTGCCGAACGGTAGGGAATGAAGAAAACCATTTAGCCTAAAAGGTGTACAGAAGGTATTAAGTAGAGACAAATAAAGGGATTAGTAAGATGGCAAAGTAAATTGCGACTGCTATCATTCACGACCAAACCAAGTATTTCATCGCCACTCCTACTTCACCTTTGTATTTCTCCGGAACACCCCGTATCACTACAAAGATCCACAGTTTATTGGATACTCTATCGTATGGTTATATACGAACTCGAATGGGCTTTTTCCAGTTCGGGGATGGATTCTGGTTCAGGAGAAATAGGAATGAAGTTTATTCAGTTGTCTTTTATTTGTACCTTCTCTCGGGTTGCGAGTGCTCCTAGGATTAGGACAGTACACCTATTACGCTTATTGGATAGTCTTCTTCCAAACCATAGGGTGGTGTCGAACGGTAGGGAAGGAAGAAAACCATTTATCCTAAAAGGGTGTACAGAAGGTAATGAGTAAAGACAAATAAAGGGATTTGGAGAGATGGTAAAGAAATGTACAGTTACAGTCATGAATCTGGACAATGGAAGAGGCATTACTAGGAATACCCGGATACCCCTTCGAAACATTTACATGTTTCAGTTTCACTGTGCATTGTTAGTAGAAAACTGATTTCCCAATTAAGTGCTTACTCCAGGGTATGTAAAACCAGGTATGATTCTCACATCTGTATGGTTTTACAGATGATAAGTGGGAGTAAGTTATTGGGAATTGGGTGATCATCCTCATTATATCGGGATTCGTTGTAATTGGTGATATTTGAGGAAATCACCTGAGTTGTTTGCCGGACGGCAAATATTTGGTTTTGAATATCCGTTGTTATGAACCAATTTCAAATTGATATATCTGTACGTTTATTTTTATAAAGTGAGATATAACTTTTTGAAATTATGTCCATAACATTTACCTATATCAGTGGATGGTTAGGTAAGGAGCATTCAACAGTGGTGTAATTCTTCATAACCATAGTACAGTTTTCAACCTACGACGCACAGGGTTTGAGTTATTCAACTCACCGGACTTATACAAAGTATTGTATGTTGTCCAGTGTCCATAAGGACAGAAGGGTTGGTCCTCATACTATATTCTGTTTACTTATGACTTCTCTAATTTTAGACAAGTATTTCGTAGAAATGCAAAGTCTAAGTTTTGAGAAGTTATAGGTATATGAATAAAGTAGAGAACTAGGTATTGAAAGTATCAGGATTCTTCAAGGTGATCGAAGATGTAGATACTTATGTATGGTATTCAGTTGATAGTAATGATTATGAGAACTTGCTTCTCTTTCAGGTTACTCATATCTGGATGTACTCCTAAGTTTAGTAATGCTGGTCGGCCTCTCTCCATTTAGTTGGCATGCACTGGAGACAACTGCATGATTTGAATCTGGTTCCAATTAAATCAGTGTCTCTGTTTCTATATTAGGATATAGAATAGTTCATATCTTAACAATGTTAAGGTACGGGGAGTTGTCCGGCTTATACTTAAAACCAGACTCTGGATAACTCAAGGCGCGTTTTTTATAATGGATGTTTGTGGGTTAACCCGGGTTATGACGAGGGTTGACTTTCTACCATCTGGAAGATCAATAGTGATATTGTTCTTGACTCGCCACAGTTTTGATAAAAATGGATATTTTCATAAAAGAGTAGTGGGAGTATGGTAGAACTGGAAGTGATTCCAGAACCACAAACGATTACTGAAAATTTAATAGGGACCTAAGGATTCAATCAGGATTGTCATTCCATTAGCCACTCCGCAGATAAGGTGGGTAACCTCAAGCACTCGAGAGGTACTTCGATAGCCTCAAGGACGGTGACAGGGAGGTTCTTGTTTACCTAGACTTGACACTACTGTTATCCCAGGCTATGAGACCCGGCAAGAGGATAAGTATAGCATCGTTCTGAACTAGCTTTAGAAGTGCACGTGTATATCACTCTGCCAGAGGGTTGTCGTAGTCAGTGGGAGAAGCGGAAGCATAGTGGGCAAGTAGCTTATGTCTATTTATAGACAAAAGCAGATATAGCGGGGATAGATCATCTATTTCTGATATGACAATCATAGGTTTGACTTCATCAGAATAGGGGATGGATCTGTTAAGAAGGTAGTAGGGTGTGATGTCCTGGTATTTGGATGACATACACAATGTAGGAAATAAAATTCCTATACTACAATCGGTTATACTTTGGTTGTCACACAGTGGTTTCTCCACATAGGAATTGGATATTATATCAGACATTCTGGGTACTTAGACAGCATTCTAAAGGTATTTAGAATGGATGACTCCTGGCATGGTGGTGCACCTGCAGGTGATGGAGTCACCCTCTCTAAAGGTGTCTTACAGACTAAAGGGGAGAGGGATGTGCATGATTGGCAGATCACTTGCTTAGGCAATTGAGTCAATCATGAGATGTCAAGTACCACACCAGATATTGTTTTTGCACGAGGTGCAGTAAGTTGATATTAATCCTATCCTGGAGAGACATTCGGAAGCGGTTTTAGAACATAAGTGGATGTTCTAAGGATATGATAACGACATCCTCCTTCGGGAGACGGTTATCATTCCAGGCTTCCAAGGTGACCTGGATGACAGAGTGACTGTCAGAGTTATAGTTTTCCCTCTGACGAGGGGCAGTATTTTGGACAGGTGGTCCAAGTGGATACTGAGGGAGGTGTGTCACGGGATACTGATTAAGTTCAGTTGACGATACAGTCTAAAGAAGTTTGGATTTGGAGTTCATTTATAAACTAGGTCCCATCAGATATTCAGACATATTCTAAGACAGGTATTGCTCATTTCGGGAGATGGCATTCTCCGCGAACTTGAGATAAAAAGTAATATAGAAAGAAACATCAGGGCGGATCCACTCACTGAGGCTATTCCTCGAATGCAATAGTTTCGCAAATGGGCTTTGTGAGACTGATTAGTAGAGGAGTTGGGTGTTCGATATCACACGGGCTGTGAGTATGCGACACCGCAATAATTAGCCTTCAGTGCAAATGGGAGATTGTTGGATATAGTGCCCTCAAAGTCAATTATTGGATCGCAGACACGTGATTGCAATGATTGAGGGAGGACCTATGCCGGTAGGACTGTCTTACTCAAGATGATAGTATGCTATCTGGTTTATCTTTATCATCGTGTACAGCTTTAGGTGACCTTACAGATCACTATTACACATTGATAGAGCCCTTAGGATTCTTACTTGACTACCAGCAGTATCATGGCGATCATATACGTGGGAGCTAGGGTCTATAAGCACATCCTTAAAAGGTCCCTAGTCGTGGGAGTTTTCGAGACAGGGCATTGATACTATGGAGTAGACTGGTGTATACAGTCGAGACCCCGACGAGGGGAGGTGGCAGGTCTCATAAGCCATTGGTGTCAGTTGGTTTACCTAAGATGTATACATGTGCTCATTGGGTTATGAGTACACCGAACAGGACTCGCCGGGAACATGCCAGTTGGTTTTATACCTAGCGTCAGATAGCAGTTCCCTGGTGACATGTGTACAGGTTAGTTCATCGACCTGAGATCGTCATTTGTCTCGTATGAGTTCCCACTGTGCTTCGATTACTACCCTACCACGGCTTAAAGGATTCGTGCAAACAGGTTTTAGTTGGGTACAATTCCGAGCCACATGGAGGCAGTGAGCGGATCGACAGGGGTTTCATCTCTCCAGGTATTGGGGGTAAGATCGCGCTGTGTCTAGGAGAGCCATTACACGAAGTCCTTGGCCAAGGCAGGAGATTTACTAGTAAGTATTCCAGTATTATCTCAGGGTGTTCTGGGCTACACTCCGACATGACTTGTACCGTTTTTGGGGGTCTGACTTTTACCAACCCCCTAGGCCCGACATGCGATGCTCATAAACGAACGGACCGGACTGTACGAATATTGTCACTGACAAGCTCAGTAGGGTGTCAGGATGAGTTCGCTCATCGACCTCCCTTTTGGTCAATACCTGGTAGCCCGTTACGTACAGCTAGTACCACTGACGTGCTAGTGGTTAAATCCACAGCCAAAATATTGACGAGTCTTTAGAGTCCCCCACAGATAGTTTCTCAAGTTTCGGGCGAAACGTTGTAGAGGCCGTATGGTATTATGGCAGGGTTCGATCATATACGTGCAGTCGTGCACGGATCATGATCGGACGGATCATACTAGTGGGCTTTGGTTTAAGCCGGATCCTAGTATTAGATTTGTTGGATTACTTTGGTCTCATCACATTCGTATTCAGTCGGAATGCGGATGCAGGTATGTATATACAGGTGAAGGGTATCCTTGTGATCCGTCACGAGTTTAGTTTAGATGTTGCCGTATCTTTTTGTTGGACCAAACATTTGGATTAATGTTTGGATGGTGGAAATTGTGCGTGGATTTCATCATTTTGTGCATTAAATGAGGCATGTACTTCATAGGTGACTTATGGTCTCATTTCTTGTGCAAATATCACATTATGTGATTGATTAGGGGGTTGAATTGTTGTGAAGAGAGAGAAGGGGCAGCCACTAATATGGGGCTAACTCTTGTATTTTGTGATTCTAGTGCTCTCACAATAATTCAACACAACACAAAAAGAAAAGAGCCTCTTCTTCTTCTTCTTCCTCTAGCTCACCATTTCCACTAATGGCATCATCTTCAACCTCCATCCATACACTCTCATGCGTTGAGAATCAATGGATGCTTGAGACAAAGTGATCACACACATTCCCTACTTCACCTTGGACACGTCGGCTAGCAAACATCGTGTCCGAGTTGATTCGGATGAAGCGGGAGCCCGTAAAAGGATTCGAAGATGTGGTGCCCTTTCGGAGGAGGAGACCAGAGATCGGAGATGCCGCGAGGAGCAAGAGATGGTGGCTAAAGACCGAAGGACACGGATCGATCGGTATAGCCTTTCTAACCCTTCTCTAGTTGCTAGTTAATGTTAATGGTTAGATCCGGGGTGAAAGTATACGATAGCGCCAGTTTCAAGTTTAAGAAAAAGTTTTCGTTTCCGCATTTTGGCCTCGGATTGACGGCAAGGGCGCTACCGTAGACTTACATAACCGTCCTGAGGCAGAAGCACCTGGGGTGAAGCAATTCAAGGCTTTGCACCCCAAACAGTTCTCAGGAAAAGAGAGCCCATTGGAAGCTGAAGAATGGGCTCAGAGCATCGAAGATGATCTGGCAGTAGCCCAAGTGCCAGAGATAGCTTGGGTCCGTGTTGTGAAACTGCAGCTCACGGACAATGCACGGGTCTGGTGGAAGACGGAAGAAATCCATCTTGATCAACCCATCGAATGGAAGACTTTCCGTGACATGTTCGACGCAAAGTACTTCCCTGAGATTGCCCGCTTTGATATGGAAGAGCAGTTCATCCATCTGCTACAAGGTTCAATGTGGACCAAGTCAGTGGATGAATACGACGCTGAGTTCACCATGCTCAGTCGGTAAGATATGTCTCAATAATTCAAATTTTCAATATATCACATACTACACAGCTAACACAAGACCGTATTAGGTTTGCGGCACATGTCATACCAACTGCTGAGATCAGAGCTAGAAGATTTCAGTAAGAGTTGGACCCGGAAATCCAAGCCGCCTTAGCTGCAGGGGATTTCCCAACCCATGATTTGGCTCTGAAAGATACCCGAAGATACGAGGCAGTAGTGAAGGGAAAGAGCAGACCTCAATCTGCCGGAGTGAAGCGCCCTGCCAACCAGATGGTAGGAGGGGCCTCTTCAAGGCCAACTGTTGAACTCAGGAGACCAGAAGAAACCAATAACCAGCCAAGTCCATACTTTTGCTACTACTGCCATAGAAAGGGACACTTGTGGAAGGACTATAGGCACACAAAAGGCTTATGTCTAATTTGTGGTGCATCCAATCACGGAATTGGAAACTGTCCTTATAATAGTAACCCAGCTCACACCTCCCAACTACCTACAGTGGCCAGCTATCCAGGCTCCTGCAACTCGTCCTGCACTCCCAGCACCCCCTCCACGTAGATATGGCTATCCTCCTTCCCGGAATCCATGTAGATGGTGTGCACTACCATGCCCCCAGATTTGGGACGTTTGGATTCAGCACCCTTGAGATTTGTCGCAGACACAGGGATCTTCTCTGGCCTTCTCCTTTTATAGGCGGTGGAAGATGCGGGGGCTGTTGCAGTCGATGCTTTCCGTGGTACGACGGCGGTGAGATTCTCTTCTTGCCGGATCTTCATTCTCTTCTGTCGGCGGGAGTAGTCTTGGTCGATCACAGAGTCTTGGACTCTTCGCCAGACCCTGTAGATTTTGAAGGACAGCCGCTGAGGGGGCTGCTCTGGCTTAGTTTTAGTAACATTCTCCACAGACGGAGGAGATCTTTTAAGCACGGCGGTCGGAGAGTTCTTGGGCACCCTCCTGAGTGGTTCAAAGTTGTTCCCAGTTGGAACAGCAGCGTCAATTTCTACCATCGGAGCTGGTGGAGTCAATCCAGAAGGGGAACTGTCCCCAGCTTCCTCACTCAGTGCCAGTGGAGACGTCGAGCGCGTCTTGCAGATGGGATCACCTCCGTTGTCGGGGTAGCTGCATCGTGCTTCATGCTTTGATGAGAAACTGCTGTTGGTGTTAGCCTGTCAAAGACTAACGTCCGTAGAGAGGGGATGGCCAACCTGTCGAAGGAAAACTTTCGAGCAGGGGTAGCAGCCTTGGTGACTTCACCTGGAGCGGGAGTTGGAATGGCCAGTCTTATGAAGACCGACCCCTTAGTAGGAGAAGTCTCTCTGATGACTTCATTTACTGGAGCAGGGATGGCTATCCGTTTCGGGATAGCCCCTTCAGGTAATGTGGACTTCTTCATGGGCCCATTGGAGCTTTGGCTCAGTCTGTTAAAGACCGAGGCATTGGATTTGGGCGTCCCATTGAGAGGGGCCGCGGTAGTTGCAAGCCGATCAAAGTCCGACTTCTTTAGAGCTTCTTGCGATGGCACTGGGGCGTTGAAGCTCATTGGTGGGAGCATGGTCCCGAAGAACAGTCTAGTGGTGGCTTGAGTCACCTGTTCCACTGGCATGGCGAAGATGGAGGCCTTTTGGGGACCATAAGTCACTCCTCCGGCGAGGACGGAGTGGGAGTTGTTGTTGCAGCTAGTGCAGTTGGAAGCAATTTTCCCTGCACGAGAGCAAGACACCAAATCTTAATACCTCGAATCCAGGGGAAACTACATTAAACCGCAATTCTTTCACGAACACAACACACGAAGTGGGGAGTGGAAAGAGGAAAATGTCCCACCGGGCGTGCCAGAATCTGTTCACCGCTGAAAACAGAGACAAAACCGTTTAGGTCGTCTTTCCTGAATTTGGGGGTAGATGCTATTTGGTTTTATCCGTCCACCTCTCCGAAGATGCCAAGTTAATTTATGGCACCATGTATCGGAGGTTTAGATGGATGCGGCCTTTGTAGCAGACTTCGTCAGATTCTCCCTCGTTTACGAGAGGGTTTTGATTGTGGGGACGCTCTTCCCTGTAAGTGCAAGCCCCTGCAAATAATTACGCTACCGTATAACGGTAACCAGTTTCTCCTTCTCCAGATGGTCACTTCGTGTCGTGTGTGTTTTTTTTATTTTTGGTTGCCCGTGGATTGTATACGGAGACTAATTTATGTTGTCGCCCGTAGGGCGTGGATTAGTCCAAATCCTTATTTTCTTAGATTTGGGTTTGGGTTAGTTTAAGGATCGTTAAACTTGTTTCAGATTAAGATCAACTTAAACGTTTGTTGAGAATACGTTAGTCTAATTTTAGACTAAGATCTACTCAACATGATTTTGGGATCATTTAGATCCAACGAAAGAGTATTTGAACTCTATTGTTTTAGTTTAGGGATATTGCGGTCCATTGGGTTTAAGGACATCGTAGTCCATGGAGTTTAAAGACATCATAGTCTAGTTTAAAGACATCATAGTCTATGGGGTTTAAAGACATCATAGTCTGTAAAGTTTCTGGCTGTCGGGACCCGTCACCTCTCTGGAGACATTGAAGAATTAGAACGACACATATCAGAGGTGTGAAGAGATGTACCCTTGAACTAATGTTGGTTGAGAGATCTGTAGTCAGGGTTTGGGACTAAGACCAATTAAACAGATTGTGAGCACATGGGCTCAGTTAATCTGAATTGAGGACTTATGGCCAACTTGGGCTCAGTCCACTCAGATTTGAATAAAATGTTGAACATTTGTTTTGGCTCAGTCCCTTTTGGTTCAATAATGCTGAGCATTAATTTGGGTTCTGACATCCCTCTTTCTTTTGTTTTTTATTGGCTGTTAAACACTCTTTATGGCGCTGGGGCTCAATTTACAGAGCGCTTTATAATTCCCTAGCGCCGACGTGAGGAGCACGTGGAGCGCTTGGCGCTGAGCGCCAGACAATGAGTGCAGAGCGCTCTTACAAAGTAGCGCTTGGAGCGCTGGGCGCTGAACGCCAGACAATGAGTGCAAAGCGCTCTTACAAAGTAGTGCTTGGAGCGCTAGGCACTGAGCACCAGACTTGGACCGCTGAAGCGCTTTCTTTAGAATAGCGCCCACATGAGGAGCACGTGGCGTGCTTGGCGCTGAGCGCCAGACTTTGAGCGCTAAAGCTCTAAAGCGCTTCTTTTCAAATAGCGCTTGGAGCACTGGGCGTTGAGCACCAGACTTGGAGCGCTAAAGCGCTTCTTTTTGAATTGGAGCGCTAAGGCTCTTCTCTGGTAGCTCTGATTATTTTTGTGCCCTGAGAATTAAATTCTCGGTTTATAAGAGACTTTGTCTCATGGATCTAAGAACTAAGCTCTTCTCTTTTATGAAGAGATGCTATGATCTCTTCTATTTTTGTGAAAGAGTTTGTCTTACAGATCTGTGATCTAGAAAAAGAACTAAGTTCTTATTATTTTTTTATCAAGAGATGCTATGATCTCTCTTCTTTTTATTTACCTTGAAGAAGGTTCTTCTTCTTAGAGCTTGCTCTTCTCTTTTTCTTCTCTGAGAACTTCAAACTTATGGGGGGTTCTTCCGTGCAAGACTTGAAGTCCTGGGTCATTTATATAGAGGAGGCTGATTTATTGAATCAGTCAAGAAAATCTTTCTCTGATTGATTAGGGGATGTTTCCCCACCATTGGATCATTGATCCTAGGGCTTCTGTTTTACAGAAGACAATCTTATTATTTTTAACAAGGTTGGAAAAATATGTTCCCATACAGAACTTATTCTGTATCTTGGTGATTTTTAATCACCATTGGATCTTTGATCCAATGGTGCTCCGATTTACAGAGCACAATCTTTCCTTTTTGGAAAGATTTGAGGAGTATTTCCTCAACAGAATTGTATTCTGGTAATTTGATGATTTTTAATCATCTTCGTTGGATTTTTAATCCAAGGGTGGAGAAAATTTAGTTCTAGCGCCTAGCGCTCTCGTGCTTTGCACGTGAGGCGTTGCCTTAGAGTCTTTTACTCTTAGTACTGGCGCTCCTAGCACGAGCGCTCTAGTGCTTTGCACGTAAGGCGCTGCCTCAGAGTCTTTGACTCTTAGCGCTGGCGCTCCTGGCGCAAACACTCTCGTGCTTTTCACATGAGGCGCTGCCTCAGAGTCTTTGACTCTTAGCACTAGCGCTCCTGACGCTAGCGCTATCGTGTTTTGCACGTGAGGCGCTGCCTCAGAGCCTTTAACTCTTAGCGCTGGTCTTTGAATTTTAGCGCTGGCGCTCTCGGTGCAAGCGCTCTCGTATTTTGCACGTGAGGCACTGCCTCAGTTTAACTTCCAAATTTTGAACAGAGCTTTGCTCTGATTGGGGGAAACATACACATTTCATTTTCAGTACTTTCCATTTCTGTTATGTCACTGTTTAGGCATTGCTTTCATTCAGATGTATTTACTTTTCCATGTACTGTAAAAGAATGTGAATAAATAAAGTTGTTGTTCAATTATATCTTTTGTCTCTTGTATATATTTCTTTTATATTTCTTAGTTACGCTTAGCGTATTTACTTTTGAGTAAATACATAGCGGCCTCGTCGTGTCCCTTTCGCCGCATACTGGGAAGAGGGGCGTGACAATTTCTTAAAGACCTTTGCAATAAAAAGAGGTAAACACATGTGCCAAAGAAGTTTTTTCTAGCCGGTAATGTTAGTGACTTCCTACATAATGCATTACCCATAAAGCATAAGGACCATGGTTGTCCGACAATTTCATGTATTATCGGAGGTAAGGTCATTAATAGAGCTTTACTTAACCTATGCACTATGTTAGTTATATATATGCCCTAGAGGCTATTGTTGTACATATGATGTATATTATAATGGATACTTGGATATATATAGAGAGGACTTTCTTGCTCGACATGATAGTATGCTATCTGGTTTCACTTTGTCTTAACATGTTGACTTGTATTAGTTTACTTTCTTGCTCTCACATGTTGATAAAGCCCTTGGGATATGTACTCAACTACTAGGACTATGATGAGATCATACAGGTGGGGCCATAGTAGTCCACGAGTACATCCTATAACTATTCCTAGTCGAGGGTGTATCGAGACAGGGCATCGATACTCCAGAGTAAACTAGCGTACACGCATCTTGACCCATATGATGGGCGATGGATGATCCCTTATCCATTAGTGTTGGACATCAAAGATGGTGTACGGGTGCTCAGTGGAGACTGGGTACACTGAACAGACTCACCGAGATCTCCTGGATGGTATTATACCTATCGTCAGATAGCAGTTCTCCGGTGACACTGGTACAGGTTAGTCTGTAGACCCGAGATCGTCATAGAGCCTTGTGTCATTCCCATTGTGCTTTGATTTCCACCTTACCACGTCCAAGAGGGCGTGCAAAACGGTGGCTTTTGGGTACAGTCCCGAATCACATGGAGGCAATGAGCGATAGGAGGGGTTTCGTCTCTCCCGGGATTGGGAGTTGATGTTGCGCTGTGTTCGATTGGCTATAACTGGAAGTCCCTGGCCAGGGCTGAAATGGAGATTTACTGGTAAGAGTGATCAGTAGTTTCTCGACCTGTTATGAGCCTTACATCGACACGACTTATCGGTTACTGGGGTCTGACGTTTACCACCCCTAGACTGGATATGCGACATATCAGACGAAGAGACCGGACTATATGGTAGTGTTACTGATTGGATTCACAGGAGAATGTACAAGCTTGCTTTTTGATCTTCTGATCACTCAATACCTGGATGGCTGTTACATTTAGCTGACCGCTTGCAGCTTATGGGTGTTTGATATGATCATCACCTACTGCTGGCGTATTGACGATTCTTTAGAGTCCTACACAAAGGTTTCCTGGCTCAGGCAAAACGGAGTAGGAGCACATATGTGATATGTGCAGGACCGAGAATAATACAATATGAGATACCGTATTCTATTCTCGTGATATGTGATATCGGCCGGGTATAAGTGATATAGCTGGGTCATCGGATCAAGTGTTGATTCGATGAAATTGTACATGTTATATTAGTCGGTTATATGCAATATAGCCGGATTGTCGGGTCAAGAGTTGATTCGATAATTTAGTGTATATTATATATGAGATATATTACATTACATTAACTAATATAAGCTCGCTTTATTGATTCATTTTCTCACTGGATAATACATTGATGTATATGCGATATATGTTAATTGTATTATTTTCTTTTGTTATAAAATATATTGTATATGTGATATATAATATTGTAATAAGTTAGGGTTAAAAATGCAACAAAGATAAAGACTTTAAACTAAGTTAAGGTTAACTTTTGGGTTAGCTTTCATGAAGCTTCATGAAGGTTTGACTTTTGTCTTCATCCTTGATATTTTGTGTAGATATTCTTTAACCCAACCCAAACCCTTAACCTATGGTTTATTCTTTACAAGGGTTAAGCCACTCATTCTTAACCTAGTGTTGCAATTGTAACCATAACAACATTTTCATTATTCATCACAAAAGGTTTCTTCTTCTTCCTCTTCCTTGAAAAAGCTTTCTAGCTTTTTGTGTTGTGATGATTTAAAGTGAGAAATTGAAAACAAAAGAGAGAGAAATTCCTACTTCATCATCCTCATCTATTCTAACCACTTAGATAAGGGTGTTCACTTCACTAATACTTAATTAGAGAAGTAAGAGCTTGGGTTTGAGATTCTTCAAGGTAGATCATCTTCGAAAAGGAAGACTTCAAGCAAGTATGGATCATTCGACTTGTGGAGCCTCTCTAGAGTCCGAGAGTTCATAGATCGCGGCGAAGGGACTACTACTCAGAGCTTATGAAGCGAAGGAACGGACTACAAAGGTTGTAATCCCTTTCTCTGAGATGTAAAGTTGTTTATATGCAAGTTAACCCTAATTCTGTAGTTAAGATCTTAGTTAGGGTTTGTTTAGCACCCCAAAAATTTTAAAGTCGCATGATTGATGCTTGCCAAAACATTCACAAGGTGCTATGCTAACCCTACACACTAGTGTGAACCTTCTTTCTTTTTCGGTCTATGAACAACTAGGGATAGGTAAATTTAAACCCACAAAGTCACTTTACAGTTGGCAGATCATTCCATTAAGAAGCCAAAGGGAGAGATTAAGGATGTGTTAATCAAAATAGGCGAATTTATATTCCCTATAGATTTCATCGTTTAGAAACACAGCCGTTTCCAACCGTAAAAATCAAATTCCGGTAATCTTAGGACTACCAATCCTAGCTACAGCTAACAGTTTGATTAACTGTTGCAATGGTTTAATAAAAATTTCGTTTGGGAACATGACAATTGATCTAAATATTTTCAATTTAGGAAGCCAAACTAGTGCTCCTTATGACATCAACGCTTTATTTGAATTGTCTAATGAGAAAACAAATGACGATGATGAGTGTTTATTTGATTTTAAGGAATGTGATTCTTCATTTGATGGTACACATGATCAACTTATTAATACTTCTCATAATCTTCATGATGACTTAATATGGTAATGTCTCGAAATAATTTCCTAGAAAATCAAATTTTGTTGTTAGAAAAGGAGAAAAAGGACTTTACTTCTTTTAATGAAACGTTGAAACCAAAAAAGAGAAGTCGATTTTATCTTACAATTCTTTGAGAGAAGAAAATAATAGTTTGATTGAAATTTTTACTGGTGAAATGGATATTTTAAAATCTTCTAGTGGTTCATAAGAAGTTTTGAGAAATGATGTTTTGATTGATAGATTAAAAAAAGGAGAAAAATGGTTTTCTGGCACAAATTGATAAATCGAGAAGGAGAAAATTGAGTTTCTTTCATAAATTGATATTCAATCAAAAACTATTGATGCTTTAAAAACTGAAAATGAAAAATTAATTTTGTCATCTGATGTTTTGAGGAATGATCAAAACAATTTGGTTTCATCTTTTAAAAGCGAAATTTATTTTTTGAAATTATCCTAATTTCTCAAGGAATATTGATCAAGGAAATTGCTTCACTCAAGAAACAAAATAATGATTTAACAGTTTCTTTACTAAGTTTTCAAACAGAAAGGAAAAGATTGATCCTTTACCAAGTAAGGGGAAGAAACTTATAAATAAAGGATATGTTGATCTTAAAACTTCAATGATTCAACAATCCACTTCATCTAGATTTTTCATCCACTATTCTAATCGTAAATCTAGTTCTATGGATGCATCTAATCACATGACATTATTTTTGTGCACATGGTCACTTTACATATTATTGTGAGTTGAAAAGAAATATATTTTTATATACCAATTTGAAATGGGACCCCAAAACTAACCCCCATAAACTCAAGTTAGTTTAGGTTCCAAAATACACACCCATATCTTCTTTTGTAAGTATTGAGAATTTGAAACCAGGAAGATCTCAACAAAGGTAAGCACAACTATGCGGGTGTAATAAGGTATGTACTCTAACACAATGAGAATATTTTTTGATTTAAGTGGAGGGGTGGTTTAGTTTTTTAATAAAAATTTGTTTTATTTTTAGGTTTCCTTTTGACAAAAAAAAATGAAGAAAAGTTTGAAAATGGAAATTAGAGAGTGAAAAATGTATATAAAAAAGGAGAAGAAATTTAAAAAGAACATGAAAATTGGATATTTTAGAATAAAGCTAGTAATAGGTGGTCAAGAACTGGATTTCTAAGGGTTGAGTGAGATGAAGAAGTTACTGAATCTGCAAATAGAAATAAGTCTGAAAAATAATTCTTACTCTTGAGTCCAACTTCTGAACATTGATACCCTACTATATGCATATGCACACTTCTTGAAACATGGGATGGTAGGATATCTTGAAATACTCTTTCTTGAAAGCTTTAGTATGAAAGAAAAAACGGTATTTGAAGCTAACCACGGAAAAATAAACATCGCTGAAATTTTTTTATATAGAAGTTTGGGTTGTAAATCTCTTAGGGCTATAAAAAAGAATAAAAATAGAAAAATATATACAGCGAGGATGCTTTATCACATAGTGCCTTAGACTAATTGGTCTGGGAGTCATTGCTGAGCTCGAGGTAGTTACAAGACTAAGCTTATATGTATGAAGCTAATTACGTCTTAATAAGTGATCACATTCGGTAATCGGTTGGTTAGTACCTCAAGAAGTATTAACGGTCGCATGAAAGGTCTGTGAGAGAAATTGATCCATCCTTAATAAAAAGTAGTTCTAAGGGTTTAGAGTAAGGGTACTATAGCTTGAATTGAATTCTCTAAGTGTAGAGATGACTTTACAGACACGTAGGGATATATGATCGATATTTGGAGGAGAGGTAGAGATGAAGAATATAATGATGTTTTATTGAGGGAGGATATAATTTTCAGATTTGATCAAGACTATTAAGTGGAAGTTCATGAAAACTGAAAAGCTAGTGGAAGTCTAAACTCTTATTTTTCAAGTCTTTTCTTTTATCTGTTCCTATCTTTGTATATAGTTTTCACTTTCCTTTTTTTTCCTTTGTTTTCTTTTATCCTTTTTGGAATTTCGTAGGTAATATTCGCTGAAAACTCTCAGGAGACAACACTCCTCCTACTTGGGACACTTAGGGGTTAAAAAGCTTGTTGCATGCGCTCAATAAAATCGCACGCCCACAAAAGGTGCATAGAGGTAGGAGTAACTTACTTAGATTTTAGTTGATAGAGTTAGACTTTTATTTTTAGTTGTTAGTTGAGAGTTTGAACCCCTAGAATTGCTCGAGAACTAGCAAAAGATAAGTGTTGAGGTATTTGATTGGTGTATTTTAATGTATATTTTATAACCATATTTATCTTTATTATGTCACGTTTAATGATGTACGTAGGTATTTTATGATATTTGCATGTGATATGGACTAAAGTGCAAAAAGAGAAGAAAAGTGACTAATACGTGCTTTTTACGTGCAAAACAAGTTCATATGGAATAGAAGCACAAAATATATCAAATTATACAAAATATATTTGAATGGATTTAAAATATTATAAAAGATCCAAGCCCAATTCAGCATAAAGGCCCGATATCAGAGAAAACTTAAAACGATCATATCTTGAAAATTGTAACTCCGATTTCAATTTGGCACACACAGTTGGAAAGATCTTGACGAGACAAATCTTCACACTAAATCTGAGGCCTAAAATCTACAAAATTTTGTCCGAAAGTTCCAGTATATAAGATTCGGCCGAAATTTTAAAGTATCTGGAGTTGAAATTTTTGTGGAAATTTGAGATCATCTATATATTTTAGAAATTTTGTTCCAATTATCCAGAAGTCCTATAAATACTCTGTATAATTCATTAGGGCTTTATAGCAATTATTCTAGGGTTTTCAAGTTGAGATTAAGGATCAATAATTTTGTAAGTACTCTTTATTATGAATACAGTTTTTTTTTATAATATGAGTAACTAATCTATTCTTCTAGGGTTTGTGTTCTTTAACTTAATGGTTGGATCTTTTTACTAATCACATATTTTATATGTTTTTATTATGAATTTCTATTGATCTAATGCTTCTCTTTTAAGTTTTTTTATCTATGAAACTAAATTTTACAATGAAAGTTGACACCTTGAATAAAATTAGAAATAGATGATACATGTAGAAACTAATTAGGTTAATGAAAGCGTAACGAGCTAGAAATATAATTACGAAAGATAAGAGATGGTTTTTAATCAAGAGAATTCAACCTAGTTAATTAGAGTAGTCTAGATTACGCCGATAATTTGATTGTTCGTAAATTAACAGCCTACAAGTTATTTAATAAAAGGGTAAACTTGTTGCTTTTGAATTAATTAGAATTATTTGTTTTAATTATTTTCTAAATGATTTTATATAATTGATAGGCTATGTTTAATCACATTAATTTAACCTATGCTTTTATATAATTAAAGATGACAGCTAACTCATGAACCCGCGAATCCGTTGTTCCATGGGGAAAACAGGATACTTTTGAAGCAAGTCAGACGCCCTGTACCCGAACTCTACGTTAAGATAGCAAGATCACTTTATGTGGTTCACTATACTGTTCACATGATATGTACATTATACGCTTATTGTTATTTCTTTCGTTGTTCGCATGTTACTGCTTTTATTGTTTTATAACTATATTAAATGTGGGGCTTACCAAGCGCTCGTTCGCTGACGAGTATTTCTTTCTATCTCTAAAATGTTCATCAGATGACATAGGTAGTACCGAGGATACTATATTTGAGCTTGATCCAGTTCGAGAGGACATGCCAGAATTCGCAAGCAACGCAAACATTTAGATTTCCTCAGCTTAATGTAAAAGCTTTCATTTCACTGTTATCGAACTTTGAACAATTTGCAGTTGTAATAAATATTTGAATTTGCTTTGTAATAAGTATGGATTTTGGTGTGTTTTCAATTCTTGTTATTATTATCTGTTTCCATACGCTTAGCGTATTTATACTGATAAGGTTCAATATAAATATGTCACGGGCCTTATAGCGCCTTCACCCTATACTTTGGGAAACGGGGTGTTACAAATCGTCTCCCCTGAGCCCTCTCAGAGGCCACAGTGCCTGTCGACATGAGAAAAAGTAAAAAAGAAAGTGAATTGTCAATCATGTCTCCAAGGGTAAATATTCAAACATCACACAACTCACCGGGATCTGATAGGCTTCGAAGGGGCATGGTAGCACGCCACTCAAAACGAATGTCCCTGACACGTGAGTGGGTGCAAGCCTGAGGTGGGGGGTCGGACATACAGCCCCCCACCAAGCCTCATGATCACCCACTACGTGAACGTTATCACGTGGCATCATATGCCCTCTCTCATTGACTATCTGCGTAATCACGCGAAGGATGGGAGTCCCGTCAATCTCCATCAGTGAACGCGGTGGGGGAGCAGGGATATGCCTCTCGTAGCAAAGCTTTGATTGAAATGTGTTTTCACCACATTTTTAAAGTTCTATTCTGCAATCAAGACGGGCTCGCTTGGTAGCTAATCGGTTAAGTGCGGGTCGATCCACGGAGAGATGGGAGTTTTTTCTTTATTTTTTAATGAGTTAAGTCAAGTTTGACAGAGTTTGTTAGATGCTAACTATGTATTCGGATATGTTATGTTAAAGAAAGCTTGTTAGGGTTAGGGTAAGGTTAGAGTTTGAGTTAGGAACTCACTCACTTCTTTTGATATTGATGTTACGGTAATCGGAAACAACAGGGATTAGCATGACTAGGAAGGGTACTTGCGAGTATAAGCTAGGCTTTCCAACGCTTAGTCCCTTCTCTTTGGTCATTTTCCTTCTGTTCTTGGCTCTTAGCCATAAACTCCGGCTAACCCAACCACAACTGTAACAACCCTAAACATTATGTACATTTTTTTTCAAAAGATACATAAATGGGTACTTGAGCCTGAGCACAAGCTACAAGTTTGATTTGCTTTTGAACAGCAAGAAGGAGCTTGTAGATCACCGGTAAGACTTTGCACTGCTGAACCAAAGCACCAGAGTTCAAATCCCATTAGCCACACATTATTTTTATTTTAAATTCTTTTAATCTTTTAGAAGCCCAAGATTAAACGCGTGCATAACACGTAAACTGAAGAGTCGCACATAAAACAAACGAGTCCACTGCAGTAGACGAAGCATCAGGGACACGTGGCAAGAAGATGAACCCCGACTCGGGCCTGCGGAGCTGTTGACTCGGCCGACGCCGCCGGGTCATCTCGGTCCGATCCCATATTTTCTTCTGTCCCCTACACCCTTTGGACTACCATATAACCCCCGTACTATTTAATTTCCCTGCACATTTACATAGCAAATTAAAACATCTATTTAATCCATTTTTACAAAAATTTAATACATCCTTTCATTATCCTAAACCCTAATTTTTCCTATAAATACCACACCTAAAATCACCCCTCCTCACTCCCAAATCTCTGCCCAAACTCTTAAGAAAATTCCCAAGACATTTTGTGTGCAAGTGGAGTTAGTAAAGGGCGAAACTCCGGCGAACTTCCGACGACGATCCGAGGAGCCTCCGGCGACAAAACGATGCACCGGTGTTTCCCCAATCTTCCTCTTCCTCCTCTCTTGACCCTAATCTAGTAAGTCCCCCTTCTCTCTATCTTTCACTATCCTAAAATTCTTAACTCTTAAAATCTGTCGGAAGCGGAGTTATCCGGCTACTGATTATCTTTTCTTTTAAAAATACAGCATTTTCTTAATAACAAACCTACAACTTTTGATATATATTGTTTAATACTCATTAACTAAGATAATAGAACAAGTTTGATATTAAAATGATAAGCGTAGCAAGTTTTATTTCACTTTTACAGTAAAATACCTTTATCTTTCATATAGACATGTTTATACCTTTTAACCATGCTAGCTTTAGAAAACTCACGAGGTAATGACCTACCTCCTCACAACACTCATAAGTAACATAGCACGATGAAATTTGGGAATATAGGTTTGGGAAAAATACGACTTTACACATAACTACCTCCGACTTATAAAAACCTTTTTTTACAAGATGTGTATTTTTAACAAATCTTTGCAATGTGCTGCTACAACCCATTTCGAGGAAGTCGTTCGGGATAGTGCAGATTATCGCACATCTTCGGGCTTAGTAGTGCGAGATACAGACCTCCGAAAGGAGCATACGGTCTCGAAAGATTTAAAATACAATTTTCTTTAGAAAATGTGATTTCTATTACAAATAAAACTTATATTTTTAATAAATATAAATATATGTAACTAATATCAAAATATCTATTTTTAATATTTATAATATTCCACATTTCCAAAATTCAAGAAAAGCATCTCAATTACAAGAAAATACCATACAATTCCAATATTACAAATAAATACCATATATTATGAAATTAGGTTTTATTCACTAGAAATGTCACATTGATAAAATATATATCAATGAAAACTTTAAAGATTATAATAAAATACTTGAGGTGTATTTTGAAAATTATACAAACTAATTTTTACATAAAACCCCCTCAAGTTATACTAAATTACAATAAGGATGCTAGTAAACATAGGTTTAAGCGGGACCAGTCTCTTGAGCCTCAGAGAGCCGGAGATATGGGAGCTTGCCTATTTAAGGTAGACAACTTAACAAACGGTGTTATCAACACGGTAATCGTCTTTGAAAAAGACAGAAATCCTGTCGTCTATGTGCAGCAGTTACCGATAACACCAAAACCTAATTCATAATTCAATTTCTTTTCTAATTGTATGACTCAGACTGAGTCTCAATATAATTAATCTGACTTGAATATGATTCAAGTATATAACATAATTCAATATGAATCCATATATTCAATCTGTTAAATCTATTCAATCTATATTGACTGAACTGAACCATGGATATACATCCATCTACATGATTCTCCAATTACATCCATTTACTGATATCATGGTTTCGGCAATTCATCCGTCTATATACAATATACAATTCAGACAACATAATACATTCCGTACAATCAATACATTCAATACAATAAATACTACGGGGTTATAAAGGGATAGGCTGGTACGGAATATGTTAAAGGTGGCACGAGGTGGTCACTTAAGACGTAATTACATTCATGTCGTTGTTCCGTGATATTATCGACGGAGCCTTGTACTCCTAATGCCTTAGTCTCCGGGGAAAGTGAGACTCGTCTCATATACACTGGCATCTTCTGTACCAAACTACAAACAACAGCGTTAACATTAAATACAACATTATTACAATATACTCTCTATTCTTTCTATTCCATTCTCATCTATTTACGGCACTTACCGAGCGATTGTTCGCTGACGACATTCTCTTTCTTCTTCTTTGGAATGTCGTCAGGTGATTCCGACCTTCAGGAGATCGAACCCACCTTTGAGGACTTGGATCGGCTAGCCTTCGATCCGGAGCTCTATTTACTTGTACATTTCATTTCAGTATTTTCCATTTTTGTTATGCCACTGTTTAGGCATTGCTTTCATTCCATGTATTTACTTTTCAGATGTATTGTAAAAAGAATGTTAATAAATAAAGTTATTGTTCATTTACATTTGTCTCTTGTGCATTTTATTTATATTGCTTATATACGCTTAGCATGTTTACTTCAGAGTAAATACGTAGCGGCCTCGTCACGTCCTCTGCCCGTATAGTGGGAAGCGGGGCGTGGCAGGTTTTGTTGGTGGCCCATGCAGGTCAGAGCTGTATGGAACCCTACCATGCAGTTCAGCTCTGCGTGGACAAGCTAAGCAATATAACACAAGAACCAGCAACTGAAAACATTCTTTACAATTCATATTCCTTAAATCTTGCAATTTCATATACTTCGAATCTGTCCTAATCCAAAAATTTTCATTCAAGGTTATGGATTTCCCAAACAACACTAGCACGAATGTCAACAACACTCCACCTCTCCTACCGATTACACCTGCCGTCACTACTCCGATCAACGAGCAGATGGTTCTACTTGAGGCAATCCACAGCCTCCTAAAAGGACAGCAGCAGCAGACTGCTATTCTCTTGAACCGTCCAGAAGCGGAAGCACCCAGAGTGAAGCAATTCCGAGCACTGCACCCCAAGAACTTTTCGGGAAAAGAGAGCCCTTTGGAAGTGGTGGAATGGGCTCAAAGTATCGAAGATGATCTGGCAGCGGCACAAGTGCCAGAAATAGTTTGGGTTCGAGTTACAAAGCTGCAGCTCACCGATAATGCACGGGTTTGGTGGAAGGCGAAAGAAAGTCGTCTTGACCAATCTATCGAATGGAAGACTTTCCGTGACATGTTCGATGCAAAGTACTTTCCTGAGACTGCCCGCTTTGATATGGAACAACAGTTCATCCACTTACAATAGGGTTCTATGTGTACCAAGTCAGTAGATAAACATGATGATGTGTTCACCATGCTCAGTCGATTTGCAGCACAACTGATACCAACAGATGAGATCAGAGCCCGTCGATTTCAACAAGGGTTAGATTCGGAGATCCAGGCTGCATTAGCCACATGAGATTTTCTGACTCATGAATCAGCTTTGAAAGCTGCCCGTCGATATGAGGCATTGGTAAAGATGAAGGGCAGACCTCAGTCTGCCGGAATGAAGCGCCCTACCAACCAGATGGTAGGAGGAGCCTCTTCAAGGCCAACTATTGAACCCAGAAGACCGGAAGCAACAGATAACCAGCCAAGTCCCGACTTTTGCTTCTATTGCAAGAGGGAAGGACACTTGTGGAAGGACTGTAGGCACACAAAAGGCCTATATATACTTAGTTTGTGGCGCGTCCAATCACGGAATTGGAAACAGTCCTTATAGACGCAACCCAGCTCACACACCCAGCAACTACCTGCAGCGGCCAGCTATCCAGGTTCCTCTATCTCGTCTAGCACTCCCAGCTCCACCTCTTGCACAGCCTACTCGCCAATTCCATCAGGCACTGAGGAACACGCCTCGAGGGCAGATAAACATGCCTCAAGGACAAAGGAATATGCCTCCAGTTAGGAGGAATGTACCACGGCGTCATGCTTTCCTTTTAGCGTCCTAAGAAGCATAGGCCGTAGACCAAGGTAACCCTGGTAATTTCCTCAACTCTTTTCAAACATTTCACATTCTTTCATTCCTTCACATATTTTTCATGAACTACCAATAGTCCTATCACCAAACATTCCTTAAATTCGTTACACTTTTCTTTTACAAATTTCAAGGACGAAATTTTTTGAAGGAGGGTAGAATGTAACAACCCTAAACTTTCTATACAATTTTTTTCAAAAAATACAAAAAGGGGTACTTGAGCCTGAGCACAAGCTATAAATTTGATTTGCTTTTGAACAGCAAGAATGAGCTTGTAGCTCACTGGTAAGACCTTGCACTGCTGAACCAAAGAACCAGAGTTCAAATCCCATTAGCCGCACATTATTTTTATTTTAAATTTTTTTAATATTTTAGAAGTTCAAGAGTCTACACGTGCATAACACGTAAACTAAAGAGTCACACATAAAACAAACGAGTCTACTGCAGTAGATGAAGCATCGGGGACACGTGGCAAAAAGATGGACCCCGACTCGGCCGACTCGGGCCGGCGGAGCGGTTGACTCGGCCGGTGCCGCCAGGTCAACTCAGCCCGATCCCATATTTTCTTCTGTCCCCTGCACCCTTTGGACTACCCTACAACCCCTGTACTATTTAATTTTCCTGCACATTTACAGAGCAAATTAAAACACCCATTTAATCCATTTTTAATACATCCTTTCATTATCTTAAACCCTAATTTTTCCTATAAATACCACACCTAAAATCACCCCTTCTCACTCCCAAATCCTTGCCCAAACTCTCAAGAAAATTCCCAAGACTTTTTGTGTGCAAGCGGAGTAAACAAAGGGCGAAGCTCTGGCAAACTTCCGACGACGATCCGAGAAGCTTCCAGCGACGAAACGACACACCGGTGTTTCCCCAATCTTCCTCTTCCTCCTCTCTTAACCCTAATCTAGTAAGTCCCCCTTCTCTCTCTCTTTCACTATCTTAAAATTCTTAACTCTTAAAATGTGTTGGAAGCGGAGTTATCCGGCTTCTGATTATTTTTTTTATTTAAAATACAACATTTTCTTAATAAAAAAACCTACAACTTTTGATATATATTGTTTAATACGCATTAACTAAGACAATAGAACAAGTTTGACATTAAAATGATAATCGTAGGAAGTTTTAATTCACTTTTACAGTAAAATAGCTTTATGTTTCATATCGACATGTTTATACGTTTTAACCATGCTAGCTTTAGAAAACTCACGAGGTAATGACCTACCTCCTCACAACATCATACGTAACACAGCACGATGAAATTTAGGAATATAGGTTTGGGAAAAATACAACTTTACACATAACTACCTCCGACTTATAAAAACATTTTCTACAAAATGCGTATTTTTAACAAATCATTGCAATGTGCCGCTACAACACATTTCGGGGAACCCGTTCGGGATGAAGCTGATTATCGCACATCTTCGGGCATAGTAGTGCGAAATGCAGACCTCCGCGAAGAGCATACGGTCTCGAAAGATTTAAAATACAATTTTCTTTAGAAAATATAATTTCTATTATAAATAAAACTTATATTTTTAATAAATAAATATATATGTAATTAATATCAAAATATATATTTTTAATATTTATAGTATTCCACATTTTCAAAATTCAAGAAAAATATCTCATTTACAAGAAAATACTATACAACTCCAATATTATAAATAAATACCATATATTATGAAATTAGGTTTTATTCACTAGAAATGTCACATTGATAAAATATACATCAATGAAAACTTTAAAGACGAAAATAAAATACTTGAGGTGTATTTTGAAAATTATACAAAATTATTTTTATATAAAACCCTTTCAAGTTATACTAAATTACAATAAGGATCCCAGTAAATATAGGTTTAAGCGGGACCGGTCTCTTGAGCCTCAGGGAGCCGGAGATATGGGTGCTTTCCTATTTAAGGCAGACTACTTAACAAACTGTGTTATCAACACGGTAATCGTCTTTGAAAAAGACACAAATCCTGTCGTCCATGTGCAGCGGTTACCGATAACATCAAAACCTAATTCAGGATTCAATTTCTTTTCTAATTATCTGACTCAGACTGAGTCTCAATATAATTAATCTGACTTGAATATGATTCAAGTATATAACACAATTCAATATGAATCCATATATTCAATCTGTTCAATCTATTCAATCTATAATGACCGAACCGAACCATGGATATACATCCATCTACATGATTCTCCAGTTACATCTATTTACTGATATCATGGCTTCGGGAAGTCATCCGTCTATATACAATATACAATTCAAACAACACAATATATTCCGTACAATCAATACATTCAATACAATAAACACTACGGGTTTATAAAAGGGTAGACTGGTGCGAAATATGTTAAAGGTGGCATGAGGCGGTCACTTAAGACGTAATTACATCCATGCCGTTGTTCCGTGGTATTATCGACGGAGCCTTGTACTCCTGATACCTTAGTCTCCAGGGAAAGTGAGACTCTTCTCGTATACGCTGGCATCTTCTGTACCAAATTACAAACAACAATGTTAACATTAAATACAACATTATAACAATATACTCTCTATTCTGTCTATTCCATTCTTGTCTATTTAAAGGACTCACCGAGCGATTGTTCACTGACGACATTCTCTTTCTTCTTCTTCTTTGGAATGTCGTCAGGTGATTCCGACCTTCAGGAGATCGATCCCACCTTCGAGGACTTGGATCAGCTAGCTTTCGACCCGGAGCTCTAGTTACTTATACATTTCATTTTAGTATTTTTCCATTTCAGTTATGCCACTGTTTAGGCATTGCTTTCATTCCATATATTTAATTTCCAGATGTATTTTAAAAAGAATGTTAATAAATAAAGTTACTATTCATTTACGTTTGTCTCTTATGAATTTTATTTATATTGCTTAGATACGCTTAGCGTGTTTACTTCAGAATGAATACGTAGCGGTCTGGTCGCGTCCTCTGTCCGTATACTGAAAAGCGGGACATGACAACAACCGGTCTCACTAGGGTGTCACCACTATTATAGAGGATAGGATGCCGAAGAGAGCGGATTGTAAATACTTTAGTGGGAGTTCAACTC